>QXEO01000543.1:1577608-2777608 GCA_007115705.1 Dactylis glomerata
AAGTATGCGAGTAAAGTAAACAGTGCGAGTAAAGTAAACAGGTGATAGCAATATGATGGAAATAGGACCGGGGTCCACAGTTCACTAGTGGTGTCTCTCCATAAGATAAATAACACATGCTGGGTAAACAAATTACAGTTGGGCAATTGATAGAATAAAGATAAACGTGATATGTCAAGAAGATCACTATGAGATTTACTCTGGGCATTACAACAAAATACATAGACCGCCATCCAACTGCATCTATGACTAATAATCCACTCACGGGGATATCGTCCGAACACCCTGATACGTCTCAAATGTATCTATAATTTTTGATGCTCCATGCTTGTTTTTACACCATTTGCATATTGTTTCGTTACACTTAGTGGCATTTTTATGCATTTTCCGGAACTAACCTATTAACGAAGTGCCACAGTGCCAGTTTCCTGTTTTTTGCTGTTTTTGTGTTTCAGAAGTGATACATAGGAAATATTCTCGGAATTGGACGAAACAAGTTCCTGAAGTCTTATTTTTCCCGGAAGCTTCCAGACATCCGAAGTGTCGGAGGAGGGCCACCCCTGTGTGAGAGCCCCTGGCTCCACCTCTGACATCGCCCCTTCGCCTATAAAGACCCCCCGACGGAAAAAACCTAAGTACCCCGATCAGATTTCCAGAACACATCGCGATCCGCCGCCACCGTCGACCCGAAGATCGGGAGGGTCCAGAAGCTCTTCCCAGCACCCTGCCAGAGAGGGGAATCGCCACCGGAGGTCTTCTTCATCGCCATGCTTGCCTCCGGAGCGATGAGTGAGTAGTCTACCTTGGACTATGGGTCCATAGCAGTAGCTAGATGGTTGTCTTCTCCACCATGTGCTTCACGTTTAGATCTCATGAGCTGCCCTACATGATTGAGATCACCGTTATGTAATTCTATGATGTTGGTTTGTTGGGATCCGATGAATATTGGTGTTTATGATTAAGTTGCTGTACTGAATTATATCTTTTGTTATCTCTATGTTGTTTATGATCTTGCATGCTCTCCGTTGTTAGTAGCTATCTTGGCCGAGTAGTTGCTAGTGACTCCAAGAGGGGGTATTTATGCTCGATAGTGGGTTCATGTCTCTATTTCACCTGGGGGAGTGACAGAAACCTCTAAGGTGGTAGATGTGCTGTTGCTACTAGGGAGAAAACAACATTCATATGCTCAAGGGCATATGCTTTGTTTACATTACACACTTTGCTTAATGCAATTATCTGTTGTTCGCAACTTAATACTTTTGGGGTGTTCGGATTGATATCCCCGAGGGTGGATTATTAGTCATAGATGCAGTTGGATGGCGGTCTATGTATTTTGTTGTAATGCCCAGAGTAAATCTCATAGTGATCTTCTTGACATATCACGTTATCTTTATTCTATCAATTGCCCAACTGTAATTTGTTTACCCAGCATGTTATTTTATCTATGGAGAGACACCACTAGTGAACTGTGGACCCCGGTCCTATTTTAATCATATTGCAATCACCTGTTTACTTTTCCCGTACTGTTTACTTTACTCGCATACTATATTGTTTTCCACTCGATACGCTCATAATCTTTGTTTCAAGCAAACCGGTGAGATTGACAACCTCATCGCAAGTTGGGAACAAAGTACTTGGTTGTGTGTGTGCAGGTTCCATATCACCTTCAGTCGTCGCCGTCTCTCCTCTCCTGATCGATAAACCTTGGTATCTTAACTGAGGGAAAACTAGCCGCTACACTCATCATTCCTTCCTCTTGGGGTTCCCAACGGGCTAGTCATTCACCACGCACAAGGACAGTCTGCTTCCACATCAACTGGTTGCCATCAGCTAATTTTCTGGCGCCATCACCAAGTAGCAGCTAATTTTCTGGCGCCGTTGCCGGGGAGGAAGAGAAGACTTCTGCGAGGGGAGTTTTTCGCACACACATCCTTTACTTTGTTATTGTTTTGCTTTACTTTATTTATTTTACCTGCATTGCTTTTTATCAAAAACCCAAAAAATTTAGAATCCTTGGTAGCTGTTTTTACTTGTTTACTTTCGTTTTGCTAAAATGGCCAATCCTGAAAACACTAAGTTGTGTGACTTTACTAGCACAAACAATGGTGATTTTATCTGCACTCCTATTGCACCACCTGCTACTGCTGCAAACTTTTATGAGATTAAGCCTGCTTTATTGAACCTTGTTATGAAAGAGCAATTTTCTGGTGCTAGTACTGAAGATGCTGCAGCTCATCTCAACAATTTTGTTGAGCTATGTGAGATGCAGAAATATAAAGATGTTGATAGTGATATTATTAAGCTCAAACTGTTTCCTTTTTCTTTGAGAGGAAAGGCTAAAGATTGGTTGCTGTCTTTGACTAAGAATAGTATTGATTCATGGGTTAAGTGTAAGGATGCTTTTATTGGTAGATACTATCCTCCTGCTAAGATTATAGCTTTGCGCAGCAATATTATGAAGTTTACTCAGTTTGATAATGAACATGTTGCTCAAGCTTGGGAAAGAATGAAATCTATGGTAAAGAATTGCCCCACTCATGGACTGACTACTTGGATGATTATCCAAACTTTTTATGCAGGACTGAATTTTTCTTCAAGGAACCTACTTGATTCAGCTGCTGGAGGCACTTTTATGACCCTTACCTTGGGCGCCGCATCAAAGTTGCTCGACAACATGATGGTAAATTATTCCGAATGGCACACCGAGAGAGCTCCACAAGGTAAGAAGGTAAATTCTGTTGAGGAAACCTCTTCCTTGAATGATAAGATTGATACCATTATGGCTATGGTTGCTAATGATAGGACTCATGTTGATCCTAATAATGTTCCTTTGGCCTCTCTGGTTGCTCAAGAAGAGCAAGTTGATGTGAATTTCATTAGAAACAATAATTTTAATAACAATGCTTATAGGAACAATTTTGCTAGTAACAATTATAGGCCGTTTCCTTCTAATGGTGATAATAGCTATCTTGGTAGACCTAAAATGCCTAGTTAAGAAAGAATTTTTGAACTTGAAAAGGCTACCAAGAATTTTATGCAGGCGCAACATGAGTAGAACAGGGCTTTCACCAAGATTATGGAGGAGCAATCAGCTCTGTTGAAGACTATTAGTCATCAACTTGAAAATTTAAACACGGCTATTCCTGAATTGCAGGCTAAGGTTTCCAAAGCTGAAACCGATATTTCTTTATTGTCTAATGTGCAATCTTCTTTGGTTAATAGAATGTCCGCTAAGCCTGATCCTTTTGCTACCGCTAATGCTATTCAAGTTGGAATTGATGAAAATATTAGATTGTTAGCGGAATTGCATGCTAGGTGGGAAAGAGAAGATGAGATGGCTAGAGAGATAAAGGTATGTACCATTACTACCTCTAATGATGTTGCTCCTACTGATAACAATCCTCTCACTTTGATTGGTGTAGAGAAAACTCCCACTCCTTGTGTTAAAAAGCCTAAAACTGCCAAAACTTTTTCTCAAAAGAGTGCTGAAATTTTTCGGAGTGTGGAAGATGATAGCTCTATTTCTTTTAATAATTTTGATGTTGATGGCTGCAATATATCTGAAGTTATTTTGTTCTTGCAAAATCTTGCTTTGACTCCCAATGCTAGTTCTTTAAATATTGCTTTTACTAAGCATATTACCAATGCTCTCATAAAAAGTAGGGATGAAAAGTTGAAGCAAAAAGCCTCTGTTCCCAAGAAGTTAGAAGATGGTTGGGAACCCATCATTGATATGCATGTTAATGGTTATGATTGCCATGCTTTATGTGATCTAGGTGCTAGTATTTCTATCGTGCCTAGAAAGATTTATGACATGCTTGATTTACCACCGCTTGAAAAATGTTATTTTGATGTTCCTATTGCTGATGTTGCTAAGAAGAAACCTTTGGGAAGGATTAATGATGTTCTTATTGTGGTTAACAATAACCTTGTCCCCGTTGATTTTCTTGTTATGGACGTTGAATGCCATGCTTCATGTCCTATTATTTTGGGAAGACCTTTTCTTCGAACTGTAGGTGCCATCATTGATATGAGGGAAGGCACTATCAAATATCAATTCCCATTAAAGAAAGGTATGGAACACTTCCCTAGGAAAATAAAGAAATTACTTTTTGACTCTATTCTTAGAGCAAATTATGAGCTTAATGCTTCATCTCTTGATGTTACTTGATTCGCAATTTTCTGCGCCTAGCTCAAAGGCGTTAAAGAAAAGCACTCTTGGGAGATAACCCAATGTTTTCTTTTCAGTACTTTTTATTTTATTTGAGTCTTGGAAGTCATTACTACTGTAATGACCGCTCCTTATCTTGTTTATTTCGTTTTTGTGCCAAGAGAAGCCTCTAATTTGAGCAAGGTAAAGATTTGGGGTTATTGCTGTCCTGAAACTGTTTTCGGTGCTGCACCGTAAAAATTCGTATAAATTCTCTGTTTATCTTTTGGACCTGCGATTTCTTGTACATATGCCCCAGGTTATATCCAAACTTTTCTTAGTTGAACACTTTTTGATTTGAGCAACAGAAGATCCCTCAAAAATTCGTCCTTTGTCAGCTGTTCAGTTTTGACAGATTTCTGCCAATATTTGTTTTTACCACTTTATCGCTTTCTTTTGAGTTCTTTTTGATCGTGGAGCCTTTTGGAAAGTTGCTACAGTAGTATATACTTTATATGTGGTGGTTTTGGGTTGAAACCTGAAGCTAAAGGAGGTTGAATATATTTTATGCTTACACTAATGTTGCTAATAGAATTGTGTTTAGTTTTGTATGAAGGAAGTTTTCAAGTGTAGGGATTGGAGAATGATGAGATGAGTTGAAGAATGGACAAAAGCTCAAGCTTGGGGATGCCCATGCATCACCCCAAGAAATATCCAAGAAGTACAAGCGTCAAAGCTTGGGGATGCCCCCGAGGCACCCCTTCTTCATCGGCAAAAATCAGGTCACCTTTCAAAACACTATATTTTTATTGCTTCATGCACTATGTGTTTTTCTTGGAGCGTCAGTTGTTTTAGTTTTCTTAGTTTGTTTAGTTTGTTTGTTTGCTGCAATAAATGGTTGGACCCCAACAAATTTCCTTTGGAGGAGATGTACTCGTTTTCATTTGCAAAGAATGCTCTAGTTTTCACTCTTATTAAAAATCGAGCATTCTACTTTTTCTGCTACTGCTTTTGGTTTTCGTTTTCGCCTTGATTTGTGTTCAGGTCTTGTCATATCTTTTCATCAAGGTGTATTTTTGCCTCTGATCTTTATTGGTTTTCATCAAAAGAGGTGTTTATAAAAATTTCAAATGGTGTTGGAAAAGAGAAAAAGCTTTGTGCAAAATAGTGGTACAAGAAGGAGCTTGTGTAGACTGCGGCTTAGGCTTTTTCATGTCATGCTTGATGTATTTTTGATAGTATGCTTAGTGTTTTTGCTGTAGCATGACTTATCTCAAATAACTGAGATTGCTTAACGAGCCTTTGAAAAAATCATGCGTTGTTTTTATTGTATGGAAGCATTATTTTGGTTTTCTCCTTGATGCTTTATTTGGGTTGACTTGGCGCATGCTCACACATGTTAGACTCATACAAAGTCGCCATTAGCCTTCATGATCATTTAGTTTTTGACTTTTGATGCCATCTTATGCTTCTTTTAATGTCGCTTTGTCGCTTTGCATGATTATGGCCATTATTGCTCTCTTAGTTGGTCGCTCCCAGTCTTTTGCTAGCCCTCGCCTTGTACTGAGTATGAGCTCTACTCGTGCATCCAACTCCTAAAAGCCAAAGTTTTCCATTGTGTCCACTATAAATTCCTATTCATGGTATTTGTAAGCCATTCCAAAGTAAATGCTCATGTGCTACCTTTCAAAACCTTCAAAATACTTCTTGTTTTGTGACACTGTTTTCAGCTCATGGGGACGTAGTGGTCGGATTTGCTATCTTCCATATTGCTTATTCCAAAAAGAAAAAAAAAAGAAAAAAGAAAAAAGGCACTCCTCCAAAGAATGTGAATGTTGGTGGGCACCCAATGGAATCGGTTAGCCATGGTATGTGAAAGGAAAAAGGTGGGGAGGAGTGCCAAGTTTTATAAAAAGAGCACAAAAGTGCCAATCTCTCTCTCAAAAACTTGCTTCATTTTTGTATGGAAGATAGTAAGAACCCCATTGCTAGTCGTTGACAAAAGCAACCACCTCTCAAAACCCAAGTTTTATCTCTGTTTTACAAATGAAAAGCTCTAGCACATGCTCAATCAATGCTTCCCTCTGCGAAGGGCCTTTCTTTTACTTTTATGTTGAGTCACCCCCTTCTTTCTTTATGCACCATTAAGAGAGCATAGTTGTCATTCTTAGTGTGATATGCATTGTCCCAAAGTTCATTGATTGACTCATGATGATTGGTTTCACTTGTTCTAAAATTATTTATATCTAGTCGCCCTCTTAAACTTTGAGGTGTCCTATGCATTTATGTTTTGCTCTCTTTGAAGGACAAGCTGAAAACCATTTGTATGTTTTTCCTTATGATTTGAACACACGTTTGACTTTCATTGTTTCATTATCATGATCTTTTGTTTGTGTTCATTTGCATGTTTACAGCATGGTTGCTAAGTTCTTATTGTCATGATTATATCTTTCATGCCCATGTTTTAGGTTCTATTGATCCCAGCTCACCAATGCTTACATATATGATCAAGATTGTGTAGGTGCATGTCACCTCAAAAATTATTCTTTTGTTATCACTTACCTACTCGAGGACGAGCAGGAGTTAAGCTTGGGGATGCTTGATACGTCTCAAACGTATCTATAATTTTTGATGCTCCATGCTTGTTTTTACACCATTTGCATATTGTTTCGTTACACTTAGTGGCATTTTTATGCATTTTCCGGAACTAACCTATTAACGAAGTGCCACAGTGCCAGTTTCCTGTTTTGTGCTGTTTTTGTGTTTCAGAAGTGATACACAGGAAATATTCTCGGAATTGGACGAAACAAGTTCCTAAAGTCTTATTTTTCCCGAAAGCTTCCAGACATCCGAAGAAGTGTCGTAGGGGGGCCACCAGGGCCCCACACAAGGGGGCGGCGCGGCCCTACCCCTGGCCGCGCCACCCCTGTGTGAGAGCCCCTGGCTCCACCTCTGACATCGCCCCTTCGCCTATAAAGACCCCCCGACGGAAAAAACCTAAGTACCCCGATCAGATTTCCAGAACACATCGCGATCCGCCGCCTCCGTCGACCCGAAGATCGGGAGGGTCCAGAAGCTCTTCCCGGCACCCTGCCGGAGAGGGGAATCGCCAACGGAGGTCTTCTTCATCGCCATGCTTGCCTCCGGAGCGATGAGTGAGTAGTCTACCTTGGACTATGGGTCCATAGCAGTAGCTAGATGGTTGTCTTCTCCACCATGTGCTTCATGTTTAGATCTCATGAGCTGTCCTACATGATTGAGATCACCGTTATGTAATTCTATGATGTTGGTTTGTTGGGATCCGATGAATATTGGTGTTTATGATTAAGTTGCTATACTAAATTATATCTTTTGTTATCTCTATGTTGTTTATGATCTTGCATGCTCTCCGTTGTTAGTAGCTATCTTGGCCGAGTAGTTGCTAGTGACTCCAAGAGGGGGTATTTATGCTCGATAGTGGGTTCATGTCTCTATTTCACCTAGGGGAGTGACAGAAACCTCTAAGGTGGTAGATGTGCTGTTGCTACTAGGGAGAAAACAACATTCATATGCTCAAGGGCATATGCTTTGTTTACATTACACACTTTGCTTAATGCAATTATCTGTTGTTCGCAACTTAATACTTTTGGGGTGTTCGGATTGATATCCCCGAGGGTGGATTATTAGTCATAGATGCAGTTGGATGGCGGTCTATGTATTTTGTTGTAATGCCCAGAGTAAATCTCATAGTGATCTTCTTGACATATCACGTTATCTTTATTCTATCAATTGCCCAACTGTAATTTGTTTACCCAGCATGTTATTTTATCTATGGAGAGACACCACTAGTGAACTGTGGACCCCGGTCCTATTTTAATCATATTGCAATCACCTGTTTACTTTTCCCGTACTGTTTACTTGACCCGCATACTATATTGTTTTCCACTCGATACGCTCATAATCTTTGTTTCAAGCAAACCGGTGAGATTGACAACCTCATCGCAAGTTGGGAACAAAGTACTTGGTTGTGTGTGTGCAGGTTCCATATCACCTTCAGTCGTCGCCGTCTCTCCTCTCCTGATCGATAAACCTTGGTATCTTAACTGAGGGAAAACTAGCTGCTACACTCATCATATCTTCCTCTTGGGTTTCCCAACGGGCTGGTCATTCACCACGCACAAGGACAGTCCGCTTCCACATCAACTGGTTGCCATCAGCTAATTTTCTGGCGCCATCACCAAGTAGCACACCCCATGAGTATTAAGTTGCGAACAACGGATAATTGCATTAAGCAAAGTGTGTAATGTAAACAAAGCATATGCCCTTGAGCATATGAATGTTGTTTTCTCCCTAGTAGCAACAGCACATCTACAACCTTAGAGGTTTCTGTCACTCCCCCAGGTTAAATAGAGGCATGAACCCACTATCGAGCATAAATACCCCCTCTTGGAGTCACTAGCAACTACTCGGCCAAGATAGCTACTAACAACGGAGAGCATGTAAGATCATAAACAACATAGAGATAACATAAGATATATTTCAGTATAGCAACTCAATCATAACACCAATATTCATCGGATCCCAACAAACCAAACATGTAGAATTACATAACGGTGATCTCAATCATGTAGGGCAGCTCATGAGATCTAAACATGAAGCACATGGTGGAGAAGACAACCATCTAGCTACTGCTATGGACCCATAGTCCAAGGTAGACTACTCACTCATCGCTCCGGAGGCAAGCATGGCGATGAAGAAGACCTCCGGTGGCGATTCCCCTCTCCGGCAAGGTGTCGGGAAGAGCTTCTGGACCCTCCCGATCTTCGGGTCGATGGCGACGGCGGATCGCGATGTGTTCTGGAAAAGTG
This sequence comes from Dactylis glomerata, assembly GCA_007115705.1. Taxonomy (NCBI): domain Eukaryota; kingdom Viridiplantae; phylum Streptophyta; class Magnoliopsida; order Poales; family Poaceae; genus Dactylis; species Dactylis glomerata. Next base: position 1,586,606 of record QXEO01000543.1, read on the forward strand.
ATCGGGTACTTAGGTTTTTCCCGTCGGGGGGTCTTTATAGGCGAAGGGGCGATGTCAGAGGTGGCCCCAGGCCCCCTCACACCATGGCGGCGCGGCCAGGGCCTGGGCCACGCCAGCCATGTGTGAGCCTGGCCTGTGGCCCCTCTCCTACTCCTCTTCGGATCTCTGGCAGCTCCCGGATAAAATAAGACTTCAGGAACTTGTTTTGTCCAATTCCGAGAATATTTCCTGTGTATCACTTCTGAAACACAAAAACAGCAGAAAACAGGGAACTGGCACTGTGGCAACTTGTTAAGAGGTTAGTTCCGGAAAATGCATAAAAGTGCCACTAAGTGTAATGAAACAGTAGGCAAATGGTGTAAAAACAAGCATGGAGCATCAAAAATTATAGATACGTTGGAGACGTATCACTATGCTCTCTTAATGGTGCATAAAGATAGAAGGTGGTGACTCAATATAAAAGTAAAAAAAAGGCCCTTCGCAGAGGGAAGCAGTGATTGCAAGTTTTATAACCTTCAAAAATTATGTTACTTACCGGCTTTGAGCTCTCATTGCCCCCATCATAAGCATCTTGAATGGTTAAAGTTAATGCGAGAACAATTATGATGCATATGCTTGACAAATCATAAGTTGAAAACCTCGTGTCCCGTGAATACGAGTACCCAAACATCATGCTACTTTACTTAGAGTCCCAAGCAAGGCTCTTGTCATTGTAAATATATGCATATCATTGAGAACCGCCAATGGGGTACCTCCGTGCCCGATGACATGGAACAAGCCCACATCAAAATGATAGGACAAGCAGACAATGAACACCTCAACATCTCTTTTATTTGCCATTTGTTTAGCTTTTTATTGTGAGATGTGTCATCGAATGTTCACCATGGGTATGCTGCAAATTTCCACCATGAATTATGCATGGCTTAGATTAGCGGCCCGGCGTTTCCCTAACACATATACAAACTCCATGATCCCCACAAGATTCCCAATTCATTTCACACCGCGGGCATCCATAAACAAAAGATCACGATATCAACTCAAATAAGAAGTGCAATGTTGAAAGCTTGCCCATGACTGCATGGCTGGGCTAGTCTCCAACTTACAACTTGCAAGCATAACAACTCAACATAAGAGACCACAATGTCAAATTTTTAAGAACAGGAAAAAGTAAAGTGTGCCTTCCGGTTCGTGAGAGCTTTACTGACCGAATTTCGCATAACACTGGTAAGAGTTTAATTTGAAGAGAAAATAAAAGCAAGTCAAATTTACTTGGAATAGCAAATTGCTAGTAGGTATGTATGGTGGACACTTTGGAAGACTTTGGCTTTTAGGAGTTGGATGCACGAGTAGAGCTCATACTCAGTACAAGGCGAGGGCTAGCAAAAGACTGGGAGCGACCAACTAAGAGAGCAATAATGGCCATAATCATGCAAAGCGACAAAGCGACATTAAAAGAAGCATAAGATGGCATCAAAAGTCAAAAAATAAATGATCATAGAGGCTATTGGCAACTTTGTAAGAGTCTAACATGTGTGAGCATGCGCCAAGTCAACCCAAATAAAGCATCAAGGAGAAAACCAAAATAATGCTTCCAAACGATAAAAACAACGCATGATTTTTTCAAAGGCTCATTAAGCAATCTCAGTTATTTGAGACAAGTCATGCTACAGCAAAACCACTAAGCATATCATCAAAAAGACATCAAGCATGACATGAAAAAGCCTAAGCCGCAGTCTACACAAGCTCCTTCTTGTACCACTATTTTGCACAAACCTTTTTCTTTTTTCCAACACCATTTGAAATTTTTATAAACACCTCTTTTGATGAAAACCAATAAAGATCAGAGGCAAAAATACACCTTGATGAAAAGATATGACAAGGTCTGAATGTAAATCAAGGCGAAAACAAAAACCAAAAGCAGTAGCAGAAAAAGAAGAACACCCGGTTTTTGATAAGAGTGAAAAATAGAGCGTTCTTGGCAAATAAAAAGCAAGGCAACTTCTCCAAAAGAAATTTGTTGGGTCCAACCATTTATTGCAGCAAACAAACTAAACTAACTAAGAAAACTAAAATAACTGACGCTCCAAGAAATACACATAGTGCATGAAGCAATAAAAATATAGTGTTTTGAAAGGTGACCTGATTTTTGCCGATGAAGAAGGGGTGCCTCGGGGGCATCCCCAAGCTTTGACGCTTGTACTTCTTGGATATTTCTTAGGGTGATGCATGGGAATCCCCAAGCTTGAGATTTTGTCCATTCTTCAACTCATCTCATCATTCTCCAATCCCTACACTTGAAAACTTCCTTCATACAAAACTAAACACAAATCTATTAGCAACATTAGTGTAGCATAACATATAATCAACCTCTTTTTGCTTCAGGTTTCAACCCAAAACCACCACATATATAGCACACACTACTGTAGCCACTTCCCCAAAAGTTCCGTGATCAAAAGAACTCAAAAGAAAGCGATAAAGCGGCAAACACAAATATTGGCAGAAATCTGTCAAAACAGAACAGCTGACAAAGGCCGAATTTTTGAGGGGTTTTCTGTTGCTCAAATCAAAAAGTGTTCAACTAACGAAAGTTTGGATATAACCTGGGGCATATGCACAAGAAATCGCAGGTCCAACAGATATACAGAGAATTTATACGAATTTTTACGGTGCAGCACCGAAAACAGTTTCAGGACAGCAACATCCCCAAATCTTTACCTCACTCGAATTAGAGGCTTCTGTTGGCACAAAAACAAAATAAACAAGACAAGGAGCGGTCATTACAGTAGTAATGACTTCCAAGACTCAAATAAAAGAAAAAGTACTGGAAATAAAACATTAGATTATCTCCCAAGAGTGCTTTTCTTTAACACCTTTGAGCTAGGCGCAGAAAATTGCGAATCAAGTATTTTTAGAAGAAGCATTAAGATCAACTGCAGAGGTCTTGTCAATAAGGCATTGTATTTCATCCACATAAGTTTTAGAAGACCCTTTGTGATCACGCTTTGGTTCACTCAAATCACAAAAACGATTTTTGGGACTGATCCAGTCAAAATTATTTTCGAAAGCTTCACACAATCCCAAGAGCTTGCTAGGTATAGGTATTTCGGCTCGTTAATCGTTTGTACTAATAACCTTTATAGGTGAACCTAGTTTATTAAAACATTTAAGAACTTTTCTAGCTTCAATAATAACATCTTTAAATTCTAAGCGCAAAGCTTCCAAAATAAAAGCTTTCTTTTTGGAATCCTCAATTTCGTGAAGCTTAAGGAACATGTATTGCATGAAAGAATTAAGACTAGCAAACCTAGCTTCTAACATGTGAACTAAATAAGCAGAAGCAACTTCATAACTAGGAGCTAGCTCAACCAAAGACTTTTCCTCAACTTCCTTATGCATACTAATATGATTAAAGAACTCATCAATGTTACTTTTTCCAATAATTGAACCACTACCTACTGAGAGGTCCTCCAGAACGTACTTAGGGATCAACATGATGAACTAAAAGTAAAGAAATAACAACTACCAAGGATTCTAATTTTTTTGGGTTTTCGATATAAAACGATGCAGGTAAAATAAATAAAGTAAAGCAAAACAATAACAAAGTAAATAATGTGCGTGCGAAAACTCCCCTCGCAGAAGTCTTCCAATCTCCCCGGCAACGGCGTCAGAAAAACAGCTGCTAGTCCTTGTGCGTGGTGAACAACCAGCCCGTTGGGAACCCCAAGAGGAAGGTGTGATGAGTATAGCAGCAGGTTTTCCCTCAGTTAAGAAACCAAGGTTTATCGTTCTTGGAGAGAAGGGACAAATGACTGAAGGTGATGCAGACTGGCTTAATAGCACTCCAACAAGGGCGCCGTTTAACGATACTTGTTGACTCGTCTTCGGCCAGTAGCAACGCGGAACCTGCACACAACACAACCAAGTACTTTGCTCCCAACTTGCGATGAGGTTGTCAATCTCACCGGTTTGCTTGAAACAAAGGTTATGAGTGTATCGAGTGGAAAACAGTAGAGTATGCGAGTAAAGTAAACAGTGCGAGTAAAGTAAACATGTGATAGCAATATGATGGAAATAGGACCGGGGTCCACAGTTCACTAGTGGTGTCTCTCCATAAGATAAATAACACATGCTGGGTAAACAAATTACAGTTGGGCAATTGATAGAATAAAGATAAACGTGATATGTCAAGAAGATCACTATGAGATTTACTCTGGGCATTACAACAAAATACATAGACCGCCATCCAACTTCATCTATGACTAATAATCCACTCACGGGGATATGATCCAAACACCCCATGAGTATTAAGTTACGAACAACGGATAATTGCATTAAGCAAATTGTGTAATGTAAACAAAGCATATGCCCTTGAGCATATGAATGTTGTTTTCTCCCTAGTAGCAACAGCACATCTACAACCTTAGAGGTTTCTGTCACTCCCCCAGGTTAAATAGAGGCATGAACCCACTATCGAGCATAAATACCCCCTCTTGGAGTCACTAGCAACTACTCGGCCAAGATAGCTACTAACAACGGAGAGCATGCAAGATCATAAACAACATAGAGATAACATAAGGTATCTTTCAGTATAGCAACTCAATCATAACACCAATATTCATCGGATCCCAACAAACCAAACATGTAGAATTACATAACGGTGATCTCAATCATGTAGGGCAGCTCATGAGATCTAAACATGAAGCACATTGTGGAGAAGACAACCATCTAGCTACTGCTATGGATCCATAGTCCAAGGTAGACTACTCACTCATCGCTCCGGAGGCAAGCATGGCGATGAAGAAGACCTCCGGTGGCGATTCCCCTCTCCGGCAGGGTGCCGGGAAGAGCTTCTGGACCCTCCCGATCTTCAGGTCGACGGCGGCGGCGGATCGCGATGTGTTCTGGAAAAGTGATCGGGTACTTAGGTTTTTTCCGTCGGGGGGTCTTTATAGGCGAAGGGGCGATGTCAGAGGTGGCCCCAGCCCGCCTCACACCATGGCGGCGCGGCCAGGGCCTGGGCCGCGCTAGCCATGTGTGAGCCTGGCCTGTGGCCCCTCTCCTACTCCTCTTCGGATCTCTGGAAGCTCCCGGACAAAATAAAACTTCAGGAACTTGTTTCGTCCAATTCCGAGAATATTTCCTGTGTATCACTTCTGAAACACAAAAATAGCAGAAAATAGGGAACTGGCACTGTGGCAACTTGTTAATAGGTTAGTTCCGGAAAATGCATAAAAGTGCCACTAAGTGTAACGAAACAGTAGTCAAATGGTGTAAAAACAAGCATGGAGCATCAAAAATTATAGATACGTTGGAGACGTATCACTAAGTAATCAACAAGTAATATGGGTTGGAGGAAGTACATTTTTTACGAGTTATTGAAACTTTTTTCTAAGTGTAGTATTGAGCTATGAAGCAACACATAAAAATTCATGCATGTATCTATGTATTTTATGATAAATTTACTGTGTTATACAATTAAATTACGCCTTATACTTTAAGGGAGTAAACCGGTTAGCAAAAAGGAGTACTATCATGGGATGTCCACCTTGGCCTGGTCCCAGGATCAACTCAGCTTTAGTTTCAAGCATTGAAAAGTTTGTTTCTTGTTTAGGCACGCCTAGACCAACAAATGAGAAAAACATCACTTGATTATCTTCTCTTTTAAGGGAAAATATAGTCCACAAAACTTATGTGAAATGTCATCTTATTGTGAACATAGCAACATTTTATGGTAAACAAAATTAAGTGGTGTTTCTTGAGAAACATTTTTTTTCTTTTGACCCAAACTACCGCTGACAAAAACCAACATGATTCATTTTTGGCAATGAAAGGAATATTTTTGTGGCTAGCTAGATACAAGTTTACTAATTTAAACAAAATGCATTTTTGCCATCACATCAACTTAGACAATTTAGGGGAGTAAAAATCTCGCACTCTCTAAATTTCCATGCATCCAACAAAAAAAAACCTGAAATGTTTGCGAGACCTAGCCAAACATAGGTTCATACGAAATAATAATAAAAAACACAAGAATCTAATAATACAAAGTTACTATTTTCTAGAAAAGCGACGCACATAGTGGAAAAGGATGCCAAGATGCAGTTTTTTGCTGAGATGTTCAACTGCCAGTTTGGAACATGGTTTGTCCACTTCAATTAGGAGTCCTATGTGTGGATCAAGATCGTTAGTTTCTAATTAGAGTTTCTTAGTTGAGAAGATTTAGAAGAAACCAAAAGGATGGAAGGTGGTGGCTTTATCCCTTAACACTAGGAATGTTTAGAAAAAAATCTTTGTTTGTCAAGTGCACCTACTTTTTCACATGTCTTGTATGTGCTTTTGCAAGGTATTCATAGGACCGGTCCATAGAGCAGGCAAATCGGGAATCGCCCTGGGACCCCAAAGGAGCAGGTCCCAAATACTAAAATTTACTATTACCAACTGCAGTATCGTATTTCTATTCTAGTGTATTATATAACATATGAAAAATGGTTGTGTACATCGCTCTGATGGGCTGGGTACCCGTTTTGAAAAAAATATAACATATGAAAATGGCAATTTGCATTAGCAGGTCCATACATGTACCAATGACACTATATAGGAAAAAATAACTGGATTGACAATAGTGAGTTTAGTTAGATTACTAGTTTCTCTATTTTTTTTGAAATGGTGTATCGCCGGCGTCTACATAAATCGATGCACACAGCCATTAGTTTCTCTCTAATGGATTTCCTAACAGTTGTAAGTAGATTCCCATGTTTAATTTTGTGCACAAAACTTTAATTGAGAAATTCATAGTACTCCTTGTATACACCACATGAAACCATGTGCATTCAAGACAAACATACCAAATAATCAAAATCATATATATATGCAAAATAGGATCTATGTCAATTTTGTGACCGTCGGTGATTACTATAAGAAATGATATTCAATACAAAGTGCAGAGGATTGATGACCCACAAGTATAGGGGATCGCAACAATCTCCGAGGGAAGTAAAACCCAAATTTATTGATTCAACACAAGGGGAGCCAAAGAATATTTATAAGCCTTAACAGATGAGTTGTCAATTCAGCTGCACCTGGAAACAGACTTGCTCGCAGAGGTTTATCAGTAGCAACAGTTTTATAGTGGTGATAGTAGCAAAACAGTAACAACAATAGTAAAATAAAAGCAGTAATAGTAGCAATAGTAAACAGTAGGATTAAATACTGTAGACATAGGGATAGATGTACGGGCGTTGCATGGATAAGATAATTCATGAAATCAGTGAGACATGGGCATTGCAGATAAATAATGATAAAGGATCCTAGTACTAAACAATCATAGGCATGTATTCCGTATATAATCGTACGTGCTCGCAATGAGAAACTTGCACGACATCTTTTGTCCTACCAGCCTGTTGCAGCAGGGCCTCAAGGGAAACTACTGGTAATTAAGGTACTTCTTTTAATAAAGTACTGGAGCAAAGCATTAACACTCGGTGAACACATGTAATCCTCACATCATAGCCATCCCCTCTGGTTATCCCAATTTCTGTCACTTTGGGGCCTCGGATTCCAGACAACAATATGTGTAAACAACTTGTAGGTAAGATCATAAATAACAAGTATCATCATAAAACAATAACAAATTCAGATCTGAGATCATGGCACTCGGGCCCAAAGTGACAAGCATTAAGCACAACAAGTTGCAACAATGTCATAAGCACTAATAGTAGATACTAGGCACCATGCCCTAACAATCTCATAGCAAATTACATGAATGATCTCATCCAATCCCTACCATCCCCTTCGCCTACAGCGGGAATTACTCACACATGGATGGGGGAGTCATGGATGGTTGATGGAGAGACGTCGGTGATGATGGTGATGAAGATCTCCTCCAAATCCCCATCCCGGCAGGGTGCCAGAACGGAGTTTCTGGTTCTGAATCGCGGTTTCTGATGGTGGCGGCGCAGCAGAAGTCTATCTGGGAAAAATGCCAAACCCCCGCTCCTTTCAGCTCAGAGGGTATATGTAGGCGGAAGGAGGGGTCGAGGCGATGGCCGAGGCGGCCTCACAACAGGTGGGCGCGGTCAGGCCTGGGCCGCGCCCCATGGTTGTGTGGCGGCCTCCCAGCCCCTCTCTGTCTCGTCTTCTGGCTCCGTGGATCTTCTGGTGAAATAGGATTTTTGCAATATTTTTCTGGTTTTTTACTGAAAGTTAGATTTCTGCACAAAAACGAGACACCAGAGCAATTCTGCTGAAAACAACGTTAGTCCGTGTTAGTTGTATTCAAAACACACAAATTAGAGGAGAAACAACAACAAAAGTGTTCGGGAAAGTAGATACGTTTTGGACGTATCAAGGATGCACATGTTGTGAACTTCTTACTGAAATTGCAAGACACATTTGCTGATTTGCGAATATTTAAATTTTACTCCAGAAGTTATACTTACCTAATGATGCACTAGAATCCCAGCAAACATATTTGGCCTATTGTACGCTTTAATGATCTCTCTTATAATATTTGAGGATATTACAAATATACACACGAAAAAACATACATGTGCACAAATATATTTATTCAATTTAATTAATTGAACCATAGAAAACTAGTTGAATGATATCTTTTATTATAACATAGAATTTTAATTTAGACAACCAAACTATGTAGAAATGTACAACAAATAACATTATAAGTAACATTCCAAAAAATAATGGAAAATGTTCAAAGTAATAGAAAATATTATTCTTTAGGACTATACTTTGATGACTTTTTTAGATTAAGTATGGAAGTTTGGTATAAAATGTATTTTATAATTTTTCTCGGGTCCAAAATTAATTTGGACGTGGCGTATGTGGTTAAGTGAAGATGAAATTTCTTAACTATTTATGTTTTGACAGGAAATTACAAATTACTTTAGGGATTGCATTGGTCAAGCCATTTGGAATATACATAATATAACATGTTGTAAGAAGAATTGAATTTTTTCAGATGATGTAGTCAACGGATGAAGACGATGAAAAGTGGATGAAATGCAAAAACAATAGAGAAAAGGAGCGATTTTTTGAAACTATGCATGTAGCGATTTTTATGTTTGTTGGGAGCGTTTCTTAGGTGTTTATGGTTAGATTACAAATCTTGGTCATCCTTCTAGTTTTGCCCCATATCCGTATGAGTTTCTTTATCTTCAAGTTGTGTTTGCTTAGTTCTCCCTTTTTTTCATATTCTATTATTTTCTTGAACCGTGGAACCTAGTTGCCTTATATGGGTGCATGAAAATAAGCAATATGTTGGGTATTGTCCCACATCGGTAGTGGGAGGAGACCAAGAGCAACTTATAAGGCTAAGGGTGAACCTCCTACCAGGCTAGCCTTTTAGGAGAAGAGGGGCCAAATCCTGATGTAAGTCCGTGTTGGTCTCCGGTTGTGATAATTTGGTGGGCCGAGACGCTCGTGTAGCGGGCCTAACAACTGTTACAATTGGTATAAGAGTTGAGGTGACTTGATGCAAATCTCTGGTGTACATGGCTGTTGGTCATGGTGGATGGGATGTAAACGCCGTGTTAAACAGGTCCATGGTGACCAATGTGTGAGGGGGAGATTTTTTGGGTTTAGTCCCACATCGATTATGGAAGGAGACTGAGAGCGACTTATAAGGCTAAGGGGTGGCCCTCATTTCATGCAAGTCTTTTGGGAGGAGAGGGGCCAAAGCCTGATGTAAGTCCATGTCTCCGATTGGGCTAAGTTGGTGGGCCGAGATGCTCATGTAGCAAGCCTAACAACTGTAGAACCTAAGCTAGTTGCCTTATATGGGTGCGTGAAAATAAGCAATACAATACAAAGTGATATGGAAATCTTCTCGTGTAAAAAAAAGACGGTGGCAGATAAACCCAGCCATCTCATCAAGTACATTTGGTCATCTACAATGCAATGTTTTTACAAAAATAAACCAACTTTTTTTAATTAAGCACCAATGCTTATGTCTAGAGGAGAGGTGTGTCTAGTTAAACATCTTTCTTGTGTAAATAAGCACAGTCCTCAAGCAAGAACCGATTTATTTTTAAAGCATTTGTCTAAGCACCTTGCATTGTTCATATGTATAGGTTCCCCCATATACCATGTTTTGCAATGCCTTTTTTTCTACTTCTGAAAGCATAGTGTGTTAGCTTCTATTGATAAATTATGCGTGTTTAGCAGAAGTTCAGAATCTCAAGCTAGTATATACAGAGACATACGTAGATGCGTAGTATCTTAGCTCTAGAGGGAGGCAGAGAACACATGAGCATTATATAACTCCTTACTCATGAGATCCCAGAAGCACGACTAATCCATGCACTTAACAATAAGAAGCTATTTAATGTAGGATCAACAGGCACATTACACACTATGGCAGTGTGCTAGTATCTTCACCGAAAGACCGAACAATTTTCTGCTCTGCGCTAGATCATATATACACATATCTTGCATCTTCGTGCACAATGCTCTTTCTACCTAACTAAGAGGCTTGATGAGCTAATAAGTTTGGCTGACGAGATCACAGGACCGCATCAGCCGATCTTCTCGGTGTTGGTGTCGTCGGTGGGCCAGATGACGGTCTCCATGAGCCGCTCTCGCATCAGCTCCAGGTTCTCGTCCGAGATCTTCTCGTACATCTTTGCGTGGTCGCATTTCTGATTAAATACGAGAAAACCAATTATTAATAAAATAATATTATAAATTTAGAACGGAATTACGTAAAAAGGTCCTGTAGCTCAGTTGGTTAGAGCGACGGTCTAATATGCCGTCGGCCGTGGGTTCAAGCCCCACCGGGACCAAATATTTTTGCGCCTGCAAATTATGTTTTTCTCGTTCGCCCAGCAGGATGGGAAGTTACGAAATTAGTGGGCCGTATTTACCTTGATCCATTTACCGTACAAGTGAAGCCTTGTTATCATCACACGCTCCGCAAGCTCCTGCCTCTCCTGCAACTCACACAAGTAAGTATTCATGTCAACAAATATGTTCATGTGAATTTTAGCAGCGCTAAACGAACAAGATGCATGCTATCTTAACTTAGTGTGCAGTCTCTGGATTTAATTCAGTTGATTACCTTTACAAGGGCGCGGAGGAAGTACTTGCCGTCGGTAGGTTTGTTCACAGCCACAAAGCTGTCGAGGAAACAAGAACACAATTTTCAAAAGAAGGAATTCATTTTTGGTAGATGTATGTAGTATATATGTCTCGCTCTTACTTGTAGAACCAGCGGTAGTTGGGTGGGTTCATCTCGTAGAGCTGGGTCATCACAGTCCTCACGGCTTTATAGGTGAAGTAATTCATCAGTTGCTGCACAAACATGAACAGGAAATCAAAATTCTGTTCAGTTTTGTTCATTCACATCAAGAAAGAAAAAATATATATACGGAGTAAAAACTAGTCTTGAGTCTTGCTGATGCAGTACATGAAGAACAAAAAATCATTCGAATCTTTCGTCTGGGAACTGAAATTATTTCAAGAGATGTTCCAAGAAATTCCCCAAAAATGTTTTCAAGGTGTTGATGAGGAGCATAGGGTAAACAGTAAATTTACCTTGTCGACGTCGCTGAAGTCGTCCTCGTACGTGCCCCCGAGATTGCAGACGACGGCGAGGCCGCCCCTCCTGCCCCGGCCCTGCCTGTGCCTGACCGAGCACGCCGCCGGCCGGCGAGACCTCCTCCTGCTGTCTCCGACGAAAAGCCCCGCCCCTGACCTAGACGCAGCGGCAACCCGCCTCCTCCCTAGCCCGACGTCGACGGCGCCCACCGCCGGCATCACCTGAACTCCGGCCATGATCTCCAAGCCAAGGTAACAGAAATGAAACAAACAAGCAGCTAGCTAGCGAAAGCCTTCTTGATCAAGCTCAGCAGTTTCCTTAGCTCGGGCTCGGGCTGCCGGACGAGCGTGGTATATAGTAGTCCTAAGCAACCGAGAATTCCAAGTGGCGGGAGGAGGAAGAAGAAGAGGTGGTGTTGAAGTGCTGTTCCTCGTTTGCCTTTTCTTCTTCTCGTCGTGGGTCGTGTGGGTGGCCTGGCCGCGACGCTCACCAACCAAATTTTCTGAGGCGCAGGGCGCTCCGCGGCCGGGGAAATTCCGTGGCCGGCGGGAGCCGGAGAGGCTGTAATTCTGGTGTGACCCCCGCGTGTCATTGCCAACGCACGTACTTACGTGGACCACGCAGATGTGAGGCTCCTCGTCCTCCTGGGATTCTATGAATCTGAAACCAAGATCTTTTTTTCACCGAAGGAATCTGAAACCAAAAGCTGGGCACGGCAGATTGTGAGATTCAGAGCAGGGCCACGGCGGGTTGCTGCGTTTGTGCTGCCTCTCGTTCCCGTCCGGGTACATCCTACTGCTCGATCTTCCTGTCCTGTATCCTGGTCTATGGCGGCTTGCACACGGTAGGTACATCTTCGTGCGCACCGGCAAGGGGAGTTTCTTGCAGCAACAGACACCGGAACTTGGAGTTTCAGGTCAAGGTTGTGTGCCGACTGCCGAGGCATGCACCCAACACGACGCCAGCACGCAATCTGTCGTGTTCCAGCAGCGAGCTTAAGGAACCGGCGCGTGACCAAACTTTTGTACGGACAAGCACGTTGGGCATTGACAAATGGAGCTCGGGCACTATGGTCCCTTTTTCCAAAAATTCTGAAACAGCATTTTGAAGATTCAAAACAAAAAATCAGAAAAAAAATACGTAGATGTTGACAATGTTGTAAATTATCAACATGCAAAATCTCAAGTCAAAATTCGGGGCTATACAAAAAATATATAAAAATATGACTTTTTTGAGAGAAAAATCTGACATTTAAGATAGTGAATAGTGCAAAAATTCAAACATCTCAAATATCTCAGATTTTATCATTTCCGTGTAGCACTATATATAAGGTATTTCTAGTTGAGATTTTGCATGTTGGTAAAGCACACCGTTGTCAACATATAAAAAACAGATTTTTTTGACCTTTCAAAATATTTTTCGAAATTTTGAAAACTTAAAGGCTCCATGGAGCTCGGGCTCCATTTGAGGTATCCGCACGATTAGACACATATTGCAATAGCTTAAAAGATTGGGTGTGGCTAATTCCCATTTGACTTAGAATAATTTGCTTAATTATCATTCAAGTAACGCCATTCCGCAATTTTTTAGTTGTATGAATATTTTTTTATTGTGTGAATATTTTTTGTATAGGGTCATTTTTTAATACAACTCACTTCATATATCTTAGATGCAACCCGCCTTTGTAACTAAAAAAAATCTTATTTGCAGTTTGATTTGCAACTGAAAAATCCTAGTTGCAACCTCACTTCCAACTGAAAAATCTCAGTTGCAACACCCCTGACAACTCATATGATGCACAAATTGTGATTCAGAACCGTTTGTTATGGACTTGACTGAGCGCTAAGTTAATTCTCACCAAACTGACATATGACAATTACAAACTCCATAAAAGATTTGGTTATACTATTTTATATGACCAATCTATGTATAGAATGTCATCTATTATATATAAAAAAAATTGAGATTATTCCTTCAAAATAAAACAAGAGATTTATCACCTCAGGCTCCTAGCTTCCACATGTTAACACTGGAAAAACCTATTGATGCATGCTGATTGCAGCGATTCTACTCTTTAAAATGCCACTTGTTGGAACTCTAAGCGTAGAGCGATGCAACAAGAGAAGATTCCCCACAAAGGTGACACAAGTGTTTATATCGAACTCTCGGGGAAGAAAAGGTGGTTCTTTCTCCGGACTCTTCAAGTGTAAAAGAAGAACAACAGTTTTACGTCTTCAACTAACTATGGTCTTTGTCAGGCACCCACAGTTTCGCATGTTTAAATAAAATAATTAGTAACAAGTATTTTTTTATGATTTTTGTGTATAAGAACTAAAAGAAAAACAGCATGCAAAGTAATGAAAGGCTTTTCTTATGGCTAAAACATAACAGAGGATAATGGTTCACTTGATCTCTCTCTCAAAAACATGGTGATGATGATAGCATAAATGACAATTTAAAAGCACGCAAATGCATATGATGTATCTGATAAGAATAAACATGGGCATCATGTTCTAACATAGAGTTGATACCATACAACTCGCTAATATTATTTTGACAAGGGAATCGACCTCAAGCCCAATTTTAGGACTAACTGAGCATTGCATTAAGAACGGTAGCATGATATTGAAAACAACTTGCATCCTTTCTAACAAAACATCCTTTCTGTCACTGGATGGTTTATGCAGTGTTAACCATTCTCCCTATTGAGTAAATCATAGAAAGGTAAAAACCATAGAAGATTCTTGTCTCTTCCCCAAGCTTACTATAAGATGACTCCAACTAATGCAGACATCACCCTCAAAAGCTCTAGCATACTAGTTTGATCAAAACAAGCATACAAGAACGGGGTAACATATACATCCATTCATACATCAGGGACAAAAAACACCTTTATATCTCAAAAATCATCTCATAAAAAAAAGATCCACATAGCGGTAATACAAATATGGTCACAATCATGATAGGAAGCTCACTTGACTCTAATCATCGAAGCACAAGAGAGAGAGAGAGAGAGTTTGATATAAGTTACTTCCACAATCCCATAGTCTAGGGATGGAATACTCCCTCTTTATCTTGATGTTGAAGGAGATGGTATCAATGGAGTTGAAGGGGCAAACATGAGCTGCTCCGATGGTGTCTCCTCTCCTATCCTCGCAGTCTGCAGATCCACATTGTGAATTTCATATTTCTCCACCGCCTCATAGCGAGATCACATAGGGGGTCTCTTTTATAGTTAGTTTTAGGTCAATAAGGTTCCGTCAAGCCAAAGTTTGCAACAATTGGACCCATAAGGAAAAAGGTGGGCCCCAACATGCAGCCAGACTTCTTGGTCACATGGTGCACCCTATTTTGCACCTCGTGGCGTTCCCCGTTGACTTCTTATTTTCACGGTTCTTTTTTTCTTGAAAAAATAATGTGGCAAAAAGATTGGATCCATTTGACGTTCGGAAGGTCCCTAAAAGTCAAAAACATGCAAAAAAATAAGACGATCTATTTCGGAGTGTTAAAATCAAATAGAAGGGGATTGTTTAGAAAATCCCTAGATTTAATGGAAAACAAGTCCAAGTCTTTAACAAACTATAAAATAAATAATAATATGACCTAATAAAGTACAAAGATCATGGATGAATTTTGCATGCATCACATGCCAAAAAAAGCCTTAGTTTTTTTGAAGCTTTCTACTGCAGGGAAGTCCCCCACAACCATTTTATTAAAAAAGGAACCAGAGTTACATATTTACAAAACAAGGGACAAGGGGGAAAAAGAAATCTAACCTACGACTTATAGAAGGTTGTTAAGCCATCTTGACAGATTTGGAAGAACAGAGGGCTTAAACCCTATGTTTCAGAAAGGAAATCTCTAAAAAGAACCCAGCCTTCCAAGCTTTGAAGGTGGTTTGATCCCCTTAAAAATGAGGTTGTTTCTTTGCTTCCATATGCTCCAGCAAGCCAAAATGATAACCTCTACAAAACAAGGTCCCTGAAACTTTCTCTTGCCATTTTTGAGCATTTCTGGTCTAGATCCCATACCCCACTCCACTTCAAGATAACCTCTACAAAAAAGCCTTAGTTGCGTGTATGAGGCACGCAATCGGTATGTCACCACTGAGAAATGTTATTGGTTGTATTCTAGTTCCACGCCACCAATAACACAAATATCGGTTGTGTTCCAGTGCTACCAGTAGAAGATATAGTGGTGACGTATAGACGAAACCCACTAATATTATTTTAGAAATAAAAAAAAATACTAATTTTGACTCATCTCAATTAACAGTAGCAGTAAAATCATACAAACAAATACATAAGTCATAGTCCATACAAACAGATAGCATACGAAGATAGCATAGTCCATACAAACAAATATCAAACCAAGCATAGTTTTCTATCTTATTGTTAAAACCCAATATTTGAGTGATTATTGTGTTCTATCTTCAACTCCATACCTTGCATCAAGGATGACATGATCTTTCCCTGAGTTCTCCAATTCCACATGTTCCTCTTTTTTGTATTGGAGAGATTTATTCCTATGGTTCATAAGGAAGGTATTCAGCTCTAGAGTGACAAGTAAGTAACCTCACCTTACTATGGACAAGTCTAATCCTTTACGTGATTTGCATCTATAAGAAAACCTTCTTCTTTCACGAAGAAACCGAAAGCTTAATTTTTGGATGGTACATACATGGAAACCATCGATTGGGTGATTAGTCACATTACTTTTCCATATGAATAAAAAGCTTCAAAATAAGAACGATTTTTTGTTTATTTTTTCAAGGGGCCATGTGTTTTTTTATAATTCATATCCAATATTTTTTATTGAATTTAATATTCAGCATGATGTGCAAGTATCAGCCTACTAGTAGGGGTTAACATTACAGAAATCTCAAATGGAGCTCGAGCTCCATCGATGTAGTTTTTTTCTGAAAAATCAAAATTAATATTTGTAAGTTTAAACAACTTAGAAAAAAGCCTAGATGTACATAATGTTGAAGTCTAACGGTGTGCAAAACCTGAATCCCAAATTTGTTGTAATTTAGGCTACAAAAAAATAGTGAATCACTGTTCACTTCACACACATTTATTATTCTCAGTGAGCCAAAAATACAAAGAGTTTCAAATTGATATTTTGCACACTACTATATACTGTATCATGATTATGTGCATGTAGAAATTTTCTCCTGATTTTTTAAACTTTTGCATCTTCAATTTTTTCAAAAAGAGGAGCTTTGTTGTCCACTCAAACATTCTTGCTTTAGATGTTCTGCGACTTTTGTGTGTGTTCATGATTAATCTCCACATTACTCAAGGTACGTCCAGCTTTCCTCCCCGGTTGAGGTAAATCTTTTTTTTTTTGAAAGGGAGGTGCCCCGAAGGGCCTGGAAGCATCACTTTAGATCCAAACAGTGGAGGTACAGCTTGTTACAAGGGACCCCATAAGATAAGAAAACCACACATAGGTCCCTTGCTAAAGTAGAAAGGACCTCTCTAAAAAATGAGAAAAAGCAAATTGGTCCTACTCTATCACCACCGTTGAGCCAGAGGTCAAAGCTGCCGCTGTCAAGCTTGGAAGCGGGGAAGAAACCACTTGCCACCGAGCCGACGATGCATGCGGCAGCAGACCTCAGAGGGAGCCTCGCCTGGGAGGATAAATGGGTGCCAGAGCCTTTCACTGGCGTCTTGATGGGCCTAATATCCTTGAAGATCTGACGACAAGCACTCATCATCGAAGGAGGGCTCGAGAAGGTGGTATTACAACTCCCGACCCAGCGGATAGGGAAAGCAGGGGTGGGATCTTCATCGACACCGCCGTGAAGGAGCATCCCGCTGTCATCTCGCCGAACCTGCCACAGATGGGAGGAGGCAGGCAAAGGGTGGCGGCTTGGATAAGAAAACCACCCTCAGGGGGCATGCGGGTATCGTGGCCGAGCAGGAAGCAAACCCCTTCTGCCCAAGAGGAGAAGGTAACACCATCCCTCTTGCAGACAAGGTGACAGCCCTAGGCGAAGGGGCTTCCTCAGCGTCACTCGCCCGAAGACTCAACCAAGACCTAGACGAGTTGCGGCCACTCTTCCGCTCGCCGCCACGGCAGCCGGAAGAGGAGAAGCAGCGCTCTCATGCACTTGAGGAGAGATCAAGGAAGGAGACGCTGGGAACCCTAGATCTAGATCTAGGGTCCATCCGGCCTTGAGCTTATTTGGGGGCGGCGCATCGATGTCCAGGCCAGGCAGCCGATGGCACCACGCTGTTGCTACCTCGCCGGATAGCTCTGCGACTCCTCAACCGACGCTCGGGGATGGCTGAGGTTACTGCCGTACCGCAAGACGCCAAACCATACCAAGAAGGCAACACCTAAACTACAAACTATGGACAGGGGCCGGCCTCCCCTCCTCTCGACACTCTAGCCGGTGAGGCCACCGCAGGAGGGGAGAGGAGAGCCGGAGACGGTGAGTCGACCCTCAAGGGTACTGTAGCAAAGAAAGAGAGAGGGAGAAGGAACATGAGTGGAGGAGCGTGGTTGAGCTAAATCGTGAGCGACTGACTGTGATACACTCTATTTATCTGGCAGCTTTGCCAAATATTTGCTCGCGCGCCAACCCAAGGCTGTATTACGACCCGATGGAATACAGTTTGCATGCAGTTCGCATACATCGCCATTGGTCTGACGTTATTTTTTTTGAAACGGGGGAAAAAGCTTTGCCACAATCTCCCGGCATCAATTCACCCAAACGCTTACAGAAAAGTAAATTTAAGGAATTATTACAAAGCTTACTCTCCCGGCATCAATTCACCCAAACGCTTCACGCCCGTGATTACGCACAAGCGGGCTTCTTTCTTAATGTTATCTAGAATCACTTATGGAGGCGCTTGCTTATTTCGTAATACCTCTGTGTTACTCACATTCCAAATTTCCCACGAAGTTAGCAAGGTGAGAGATGCCAAAGCTTTGCGGTTTGGGAGGGAGCTCTCCATCATGAAGGACCACCAAGATTTGATATTTAGATCCCCCCATTGCGAAGTTTGACGCATGTGTAGACCCAACCAATCTTTAATAAGCCCCCATAGGAGAATGGTAAAGCGACAATTGATGAAGAGGTGGGAGATCCTTTCTGTAGTTTGCTTGCAAAAAGGACATTAGCCACAATTTAGCCACCCTCTCTTTTGTGAGCGGTCCGCCGTCCACATCCTTTTTTTTGGATTGCTTTCCAAACAAATAATTTGGTTTTGGGAGGTGCCCATGCCTTTCAAATCATGTTGTGCATATTGAAGTCAATCATCCCTAAAAATTGCATATCGTAAGCCGACTTAGTTGTGTAAATCCCACTCTCCATGAACTTCCAAAGGATATCATCATACCTATCAGGGTCAAGATGCACTTCTTGTATAAGCACCCAAAGACGTAATCAATTAGGTGACGTTCTTTCCTTGACAAATATCATTTGTTGGAAATTTCCAAACTTAGAGCATCTCCACCGGCGCCCCCAAAATGGTGGCCGGCAGGGCGCCGGACGGGCCGTTTTGGGGGCGCCGGACGGGCCGTTTTGGGGGCGCCGGCAGGCCCTCCCAAAATTTTGGGGCAGGGCTCCCACACTGGCGGCCCCAAAACGCCGGCCTCAAAAAATTTGAAATTTTATATTTGTGAAATTTTCATTAAACTTGCTAGATTTCATCAGAATTAGACATATTTTACATATTTGAGTTTGGAGCAGAAACAAGCAAAACTGGTATTCAAGCAGAGTATAGACCACTAGAACATCAGTTATACTACCTACTGCTACTGGGCGCCGGAGCTGCCCGCGCCGGAATGGCCAGAGCGCCCATGGTTGCCTGTCTCCAGGCGACGGCGGAGGCGTTCTTCCCACACCTATTCCAGGCGGCGGTGTTGGGCATCTTCTGCGATGCCGATGTCGGTAAAGTAGGAGGGCAAAGGGTATTGGTGTTCATACTGTAGCCAACTCCGCCGCCCTTGCACGCTCGTACTGCAGTCGCCGTTCTGCCTCAACCCTCGCACGGTCCTCCCAGGGCCGCCGTCCCGCCCTCAGCTCATCCGCCACCGCTAATGCCCTCAGCTCGTCCGCCGCCACCAAGTTCCGGAGGTATGCCGATCGGCGCGAGCTTTGGCGCGCCGCGACCAGGTAGTCCGCCGCCGCCCTTCTCTCGGCCACCATGAGACGCCGAGCAGACTTGTTGCGGCGCTGCGTCTCGAACGACACCATCAACGCCCTCTGCTCGGCAGCGGACTCCGCGGCTTCCTCGTCGGTGAGGGGCTCGAGGTAGGCGATGTCGTCAGCGTCGGCTTCCAGGTCGGCATCGTCGAGGTGCACGTACTCCTCCTCGGTGCCGCCGGCGCCGGAGCCCTCCGCCCGCAGTTCCTCTCGGAGCTCACCCCTGAGGCGCGTGGCGGCACGTGTCGTGTTGAGGATGTCCTGCTCCTCCGCTCGCGCGTCCAGGTCGGCGGCGTACGAGGCCGCCTCCTCGGCGTCGAAGAGCGCCCTCGCCGCGGCCTCGGCCGCCATGTTGTCATCGGGGTAGCGCAGCCGCGCTACCTCCCTCAGCCTCACCCAAGTCGCCCGGTGGTCTGCCATTGCTATTGTTTTTTGGGTGTCTCCCCTCCGCCGACGGCACCTCTATTTATAACTGCCGACCGGCGGGAAGCCGGCTCCTCGGCGGGAAACAGCGGCAGAAAAGGAAGCGGTGGGAAACAGCGGCGGGAAGTTTCTGGCGGGCGAAAGCGGTGGTGTCGGTGCCAAAGGGGTCCTGGGCGTCAGATTGGCGCTGCCACGGTGTGCCGGTGCTCCCGATAGGATCCTGCCGCACAGGGGCCGGCACGGGAGCGCTGACTCATTTATTAGGCTCGCCCACGCGTCGGCGCGATTTGGGGGGGGGGGGCGCCGGTGCAGGTTGTTTTTGGGTCCCGAGTCCAAAATCCACGCCGACCATGTTTTGAGATGCGTTTTGGGAGCGGTGAAGATGCTCTTAGTTTGGATTTTTTTACAAATATGACCCTCTGCAGAACGTATTTAACAAAAGTAGCCCCCTCTCAAATTATTTGCCAAATCTGGCCTAGCGGAAGCGAGAAAAAGTGCCACGTGTCTCTTTTCGCCATAGGGTATGGCGGAGTACATGTTCCGCCAGTGGGAATGGCGGAAAGCTTGTTCTGCCATTAGCGTTGGCGGATTGTATACGTGTCTGGCGGGAAGAGATAATCCCGCCCTTTGCTTCGGCGGGAGGTAGGGACTATACTTTACTGATACATGCAGCTCCACGTAAGCTGTGCCTATGCATGCATGCATCGTGTGTGATGCTTTCCGTAGAAGGATGCATGCATGCGTCGGCTGTTCATGCATGAATGCTTTCTCTCTCCTCGATCTCTATCATCTCAGGCATGCTTTTCACTAATAATTAGCACTCCACCGTGCGTCAAAAGCACTTCCCGCCATGGATTAGACATGACTGCCAAGCTTCCCGCCAAAGGCAAAGGCGGAATGTGCCTTCCGCCTATGCGGGTGGCGGAAACTGTGATCCGCCGTACTCTATGGCGGAAAGGGACACGTGGTGCTTTTTCTCGTTTCCCCCAGGCTAGATTTGGCAAATAATTTAACAGAGGGTTATTTATAACAAATGCATTAGGCAGAGGGTTACATTTGTAAAAAAATCCTTAGTTTGTGCATGCAACTGTCTCCCAGCAGTATACCTGAGCTAAATGCCTTTTCTACTGCATGGCCGGCTGTGCATGCAGTCTTCAAAATCCATCGGGCCACACGCTGCCTAGTCTTCCCAGGCACGCGCACACTGCATGTGCATGGCTTGGCGGGTTAAGTACGGGATAAGGCAGTCGCGGTCGTAATCCCAACGGGAGCAAAATGGGATGATTGGAACGGGATAAGTGGATTTTTTTGGCGAGACGGGAAGCGGGATATAGCGGCAATCCCATCCCATTTGCAATCTTATACCTGACCCACTAGCCGTTGGCGGCACGGCGGTGCGGCAGTACTATGTTCCGGCAATGATATATAATCGTGAATTTGTTGGCTACTTTTCGTGTGTTCGAAGATGCTAGCCACTAATCAGTACCCGCCGATAGAAGTTAAAGAAGTTAAGATGGTGACCGATTATTGATCGTACTCAGCGGCGATCGAGCTCTCATTCATGGGCATGAAAGTGCTGAAGCTAATCAGTCAATCTGTAACTAATGCCTTCTCAGGGGCAAGATCGATCGATGATCGATACACATGCCAATAATGGAGGTGGCGTACGTGCTGCATGCATGTCAGAAGAATAGCAGTGGAAAATGTAGCGTGGTCTTCGAACGCGCTAACTTAACTGAAAGAGGGGAGAAGAAGAAGAAGAAGCGGCACATACATACGCATGGACAATTGGGCATGCATAGCGCCAGATACCAAGCTGGAGGATTTTTCTCATGCGAAACATTCATGTCTACGAATCTTGGCACACTTATCTCCTGGCCTGACCTGGAGATCGGGCACGCAGCATGGTGATGCAATTCGTCATCTGGAGATATAGAAAGTCGCACTCCAACACACGCATCGAGCTACCTAACTTGGCAGCCTAGCCACTCAGTCACAAGCAACACCGCACTATAAATACGCATCGCCAGTGCCCCTTGGTCTTCATCGATCCATCACTACTCATATACTCTTCTTCTACCTCGAGTACCAAGCAAGCCACAACAATTCTTCTGCTAACTCCCGCTCCAAATTAATGGCTTCGGCTATGCTCGTGTCGCCTCCCCTGATCGTGCTGCTCATGCTGTCCATATGCAATGCCGCCACCGCGGTCAATGAGACTCAAAGCTCCCTGAAGAGCTCCACTGCTGCGCCTGGGGTCAGCTCCGTTGTGTTCGACATCAACAACTACGGCGCCCACGGCGATGGGAAGCACGACGACACGCCGGCGCTGGCCAAGGCGTGGAACACGGCCTGCTCCTCTTCCCGGCCGGCCGTGCTGCTAGTTCCCAAGGGCAAGACCTACCTGCTCAAGTTCATCACTCTCTCGGGCCCATGCAAATCCAGCATCGTCTTCATGGTGAAGGGCAAGCTGGTCGCTCCTCGGAGGAGGTCGGCATGGAACGAGAAAAACAGGAGGCACTGGATTGTCCTCAAGCACATCACCGGACTCACCGTTACCGGCGGTGGCATGATCAACGGCAGAGGGAAGATTTGGTGGAAGAACTCGTGCAAGACCAACAAGGCTTTGCCTTGCAAGGGGGCCCCGACGGCTTTGACATTTCATTTCTGCAACAATCTTAAGGTGGAGAACCTGAAGATTGTAAACAGCCAGCAGATCCATCTGTCGGTTGAGGATTGCAGCAATGTGCAATTGGCCCGCCTGTCCATCACGGCACCTGGTACGAGTCCGAACACCGACGGCATCCACATCACCCACAGCAAAGATGTGCAAGTTAGAGACTGTCTTATCAAGACCGGCGACGACTGCATGTCCATCGAGAGTGGAACCCATAATCTTCATGTCACCAGAGTTGTTTGCGGTCCAGGACATGGCATCAGCATTGGAAGCTTAGGAGATGATAACTCGAGAGCTGAGGTTTCCCGTATCTACATTGACACTGTACGGTTGTACGGGACAACCAACGGAGCCCGGATCAAGACATGGCAGGGAGGAAGCGGGTATGCAAGAGATATAGTGTTCCAGAACATGATAATGGAGAATGTGCAGAACCCAATTATCATTGACCAAAACTACTGCGACTCTGCCAAGCGGTGCAAGAATCAAGAATCGGCAGTAGAGGTAAGCAACGTGGTGTTCAAGAATATTAGAGGGACTACCATTTCCATGGATGCCATAAAGCTGAGCTGCAGCAAGGATCTCCCTTGTTCTGACATTGCCTTAGAAGACATCGACCTGAAATTGCAAGGTGTCCAGGGTGAGATTGAAAGCACATGCCAGAATGCAAAATGGAGAACATCAGGGCATGTCGTTCCACTACCATGTAAAGGCAGCAAAACAAAATAGTAAATGGAAATTGACTACTATTTTTAACGTCCATATCTAGAGTTTGTCCATGAATTTGAAAAGACTTGGTCTTACTTGTATATACATCTATGCAGCCAGTCGTCTATACTTGTTATAAAGTAAAACTTCACTAAGGGATCATTTAAGTTGTCTATCTAAACATGCAAGCTATCCACATCACCCACTATATTAGCCAACCAATTGTCCATATCATCCCACTAACATTAATTAATTATAGTATATCTTTGTATGCAACATATCCACCTCATCAATTATTTTAAGTAATAAAATTAACCACCATTTTTTATTGGCAAATACACAACAATATCACGTTAACTATATTTGGCCCCTCAAAAATTCTAACCAACTAAAACTTCAGATTTCCACTGCAAAGCGCGGGGTGTTTTTCTAGTAATAGGCAATATGCAGCCACTATTGTAAGTACTCCATCCAATTCAGTGTATAAGGCACACACATAATATAATATAAACTTTGACCATCAATTTTCAATAACAAAATATGAATTATATGGCAAAAAAATTATGACCATTAGAAACTTATTTTGAATATGAATCCAATTGTATCCCTTTTATGATATATATCTCATTCTTTGTTGACAAATGTGGTGGTCAGAGTTTATCTCAAAATGGTTCAAGTTACATATACACACTTCTAAAGTTTGATAGGAATGGCAATTTGTTAATACTTCAAATTTTTCTTTCGAGAATGACATGGGGGGGGGGGGGGGATAGAGTTCCCCACCGCTTTTGATATTACTCAAGCCAACCCTTTGTGTTGTTATGAGACCAGGCTCTTCTCCGCCCTAGAGGGTGGACATTGGTCAGGATACAGAAGAGTTATATGGGGTAGGGAAGGCACACCAGGGTAGTGTGCCAACAAAAAGAACATGCTCTCTGGAGCAAAGCATTACAACAAAGAAAAATAAAGAAAGGAAAGTAAGTAAGTAAGTGCACATGACAAACTCTATCAGGGCAGTGAGAACACGATGAACATCACCAGGATCTTGGGCAGTCCTTAGAGGATTGGTACCATAGCCATCAAATGGATCACACAACTGTGGCCTTGTAAAGAGTAGTGCTGTGGCGGTGTGTGATAGTGTAAATCACCGTCCAGTTGGGAACCCCAAGAGGAAGGTTTGATGAGTATAGCAGCGAGTTTTCCCTCAGTAAGAAACCAAGGTATGTCGAATCCAGGAAAAAGCCAAACGTCTGAAGGTGATGCCCGCTAGCTTCGCGACAGCTCCGGACAATTTATATGGCGCCTCGTCCAGGCTTTGCTTTGCAAGCAGCAACGTGGAACTTGCACACAACACAACCAAATACTTTGCCCCCAACTTAAGATGAGGTTGTCAATCTCACTGGTTTGCTATAAACAAAGGGTATGAGCGTATCGAGTGGAAAGCAATAGTAGTATGCGAGTAAAGTAAACAGTGCGAGTAAAGTAAACAGGTGATAACAATATAAAGGAAATAGGACCGGGGTCCACAGTTCACTAGTGGTGTCTCTCCATAAGATAAATAACACATGCTGGGTAAACAAATTACAGTTGGGCAATTGATAGAATAAAGATAACGTGCATATGTCGAGAGGATCACTATGAAATTTACTCTGGGCATTACAACAAGATACATAGACCGCCATCCAACTGCATCTATGACTAATAATCCACTTGCGGAGAATCAATCCGAGAACTCCACAAGTATTAAGTTGCGAACAACAGATAACTGCATTAAGAAAGTGTGTAATGTAAACAAAGCATATGCCCTTGGGCATAAGAATGTTGTTTTCTCCCTAGTGGCAACAGCACATCTACAACCTTAGAGGTTTCTGTCACTCCCCCAGATTAAATAGAGGCATGAACCCAACTATCGAGCATAAATACCCCCTCTTGGAGTCACTATTATCTACTCGGCCAAGATAGCTACTAACCACAGAGAGCATGCAAGATCATAAACAACATAGAGATAACATAAGATAATATTCAGCACATCAACTCAATCATAACACCAATATTCATCGGATCCCAACAAACACAACATGTAGAATTACATAACGGTGATCTCGATCATGTAAGGCAGCTCACGAGATCTAAACATGAAGCACATCGTGGAGAAGACAACCAACTAGCTACTGCTATGGACCCATAGTCCAAGGTAGACTACTCACTCATCGCGCCGGAGGCAAGCATGGCGATGAAGAAGACCTCCGGTGGCGATTCCCTTCTCCGGCAGGGTGCCAGGAAGAGCTTCTGGACCCTCCCGATCTCGGGTCGATGACGGCGGCGGATGATGACCCACAAGTATAGGGGGTGTATCGTAGTACTTTTGATAAATAAGAGTGTCGAACCCAACGAGGAGCAGAAGGTGTTGACTAGTGGTTTTGATCAAGGATTCACTGTAAATGCTAGCAAATGGGTTTTCAGGGGTATTTGGTAATGCAAATAAATAAAGTGCGAGTAAATAAAAGACAATTACAATAGTTGCTGCAAGTGGCTCAATCCTTTCTTTAGCAAAGGACAAGCCGGTTGTGTAACTTATGATGACCAAACGTTCTCGAGGACACACGGGAGTTTCTGTCAAGAGCTTTCGCTTCATGCCGCTAAATAATCTTTATTGGTTTGATAAGTGTTATGGGGGTGAACCTGTGCTAGCGCACTACCCTTACTAGGATAAATACACACTTGTAATTATATCCCTTGCAAGCATCCGCAAATACAAGAAAGTAATTAAGATAAATCTAACCACAGCCTTAAACTCTAAGATCCTATGCTCCCTGGTGCAATGGTTTCCCAACGGAGGTTTAGGTTTCTGTCACTCCAGCAACCCCACAATTGGTAGCCAAATACACAATGCATCTCACTAGGCCCATAAATGGTGAAGTATCATGTAGTCGACGTTCACATGACACCACTAGTGAAATAGCACCACAACAAATAAATATCAAACCACTAAATATTACTTAACAATAATCCACTACTAACATCTTGACTTCTCACATGTCCTCAAGAACTAAACGAACTACTCACAGGACATCATATGGATCATGATCAGAGGTGAAATAATGGTAAATAACAATCTGAACATAAACCTTAATTCAATGGTTCCACTCAATAGCATCAACCACAAGAGTAATCAACACCGGGAAAGTTTCCCCTAAGAATTTAACAAGATCCAACTCAAGATGTTACAGCGGGATGGCGTGGTGATGGTGGAGATGAAGGTGCTGGTGATGGAGATGATGATGATGATCTCGATGAAGTCCAGTGCGATGGTGATGACGATGGCGACGATCTCCCCTCTCCGGGAAGGAATTTCCCTGACAGATTTCTGCCTGCCGGAGAGCTTTTCTCTCTCTGGTGTTTTCTGCCCCGGAGAGGCGGCGGTGTCTATCTCTGAGCCCCCCCTGATACGTCTCAAACGTATCTATAATTTTTGATGCTCCATGCTTGTTTTCACACCATTTGCCTTGTGTTTCGTTACACTTCGTGGCACTTTTATGCATTTTCCGGAACTAACTTATTAACAAGTTGCCACAGTGCCACTTCCCTATTTTCTGCTGTGCTTGTGTTTCAGAAGTGATACACAGGAAATATTCTCGGAATTGGACGAAACAAAAGCCAGAAGTCTTATTTTTCCCGGAAGCTTCCCGAAGACCGAAAGAGAGCCGGAGGGGGGCCAGAGGCCGCCCTCACACATAGGTGGCGCGGCCCAGGCCCTGGCCGTGCCACCCTGGTGTGAGGAGCCCCTAGCTGCCCCCTGACGACGCCCCTTCGCCTATATAACGCCTCGGGACGGAAAACCCTAAGGGAGTCAACAAAATTTCCAGAACAGTTCCGCAGCGCCGCCGCCGTCGAAGCCAAATTTCAGGGGACAGAAGTCTCTGTTCCGGCACCCTGCCAGGACGGGGAAGTGCCCCCGGAGCCATCTCCATCGGTCTCCATCGCCGTCTCCGCCATCTCCATCGACCTCACCGCCATCTCCATCAACCTTGATGTCTCCTATGATGAGGAGGGAGTAGTTCATCCCCGGGGCAGAGGGCTCTACCGGTAGCTATGTGGTTCACCTCTCTCTCCCATGATGTGATCTTTATGTGATCGTGAGCTTTGTATCATGTTGAACAAGTAGATGTTATTATTCAGATATTATGTGTACTCTAGTGGTGTTATTAAAGTAATCTATTCCTCCTGCCATGGTGTAACGGTGACAGTGCGTGCATCATGGTGGTACTTGGTCTAGGCTACGATTGTGATCTCTTATGGATTATGAGAATAATTATCACTATGATAGTATTGAAGTGATCTATTCCTCCTTTCATGGTGTAATGTTGACAGTGTGTGCACCGTGTTAGTACTTGGTCTAAGTTGCAATAATATCTATCTTGAGTTGTGATTTGATTTGGATATCTCTATGAGTGGTGTTTGTCAAGTACCTGATGAACTTTAAGGAGTGCTTCGTAGCCCTACGCAATGATTAGTGTTGTTCAATAGAAGAGTAATTCAGAGTACCATAGTGAAGAGAAGTTATTTGTTTGTTCATTCATGTTATATTGTTGGGAGTGTGTCCACTAGTGAAAGTATGATCCCTAGGCCTTGTTTCCAAGCATTGCACACCGTTTACTTGCTATTTTGTTACTTGTTTGCTTGCTGCCATTTTTATTCCAGATTGCATTTACTACTTATAATCATCTATACCACTTGTATTTCACTATCTCTTCGCCGAACTAGTGCACCTATACATCTGACAAGTGTATTGGGTGTGTTGGGGACACAAGAGACTTTCTGTATCGTAATTGCAGGGTTGCTTGAGAGGGATAGCTTTGACCTCTTCCTCCCTGAGTTCGATAAACCTTGGGTGATCCACTTAAGGGAAACTTGCTGCTACTCTACAAACCTCTGCACTTGGAGGTCCAACACTGTCTACAAGAACAGAAGCGTGTGTAGACATCAAGCTCTTTTCTGGCGCCGTTGCCGGGGAGGTAAGGTAAAAGGTACTCACATCCTTTGGCTACTAAGTCTTTTAGTTGCTAGTGAGTGCTCGGAGTTATTTCCTTTAGATTCTGCAATTGCATCTTTTTGTTTCTTGTTTTTATTTTCACTAGTTAGGCTTAATGGAAAATAAAGAGTTCTTTAGTCTTTTTCCTGATTTTAGATTTGAAGAGAAAATTGAAAATCCTTTGGAGCTTATTTCGCATAGCAATGTTATTAGTACGAATGCTTTGAATACCGTTAATGCTAATGCTATAGAAAAGTCTAAGCTTGGGGAAGCTGGTTTTGTTAAGTATGATATTTTTAGTCCCCCAGCTTTAGTGGAGAAGGTCTGTTCTGATAATATTTTATCTCCCATATGTGATGTTCCTAGTGATGCTTGTGCTCCTCATCCTTTTAAAATACCTACGAAGATTGTTGAACATGTTAGGGATAACTGCTATTTAGGAGATGGAACTGTCCATCCTGGTGACCATTTGCTTTTTATACATGAATTATGCGAGTTGCTCCAGTGTGCAGGTATTTCAATGAACCAAGTTAAGAAGAAGCTATTCTCGTTTTCGCTGAAAGGCAGAGCTGAGGAATGGTATAAAACATTGAAGGATGGCTGATCTATTGATTGGGAGGAAATTGAACCTCTCTTTTATTCTAAATTATATCCTTCTAGTTAGGTTAATAAAGATAGGAATTACATTTATAATTTTCATCCGCATGAGGGAGAAAGCATTGCCCAAGCTTGGGGAAGATTGAAGTTACTAATGCATAAATGTCCTATTCATGATCTTCCCCGTAATATTGTTATTAATAATTTTTATGCAAGGCTTTCAGGACATTACAAGGACTATCTAGATGCATGCTTTGATGGGTCTTTCACAAGCAAGGATGTCGACACCAAGTGGGGTCTGCTTGAGACAATTCAAAATAATATTGAAGGTTGGGATAGCGACAAAGGTAAAGGATCAGGTATGAATTACGAGTTTAATTGCATTAAGTCTTTCGCTGAAACTGCTAATTTTCAAGAGCTTAGTGCTAAATATGGTCTTGATCCTCAAATTATGGTTGATTGCTTTAAAGCCTTTGCTTCCCATATGAATGTTCCTAAAGGAAATGGGGACGTGTATCATGAACCTTTTAAGGACACTTGCATAGAAAGTGATATTGTTATTGATGATTGCAATAAACATGCTCAAACTTCTAAAAGTCCTATTTCTTATAAGCATGTTAATTTTTGTGGAGTACATAGACCTTGTGAATAGAGTTACAACAAGGAAGATTATTGCATCACCCACGCAAATGAAGAAACCAGTATGTGGCTCAAGGATCTAGATGTGCTTGGTGAAAGGGTTTGTGAGCTTTATCCTTTTCTTTGTGAATTTTGCGGTGAAAAGGGTCACTTTAATTTTCAATGCCCAATTAATCGAACGAGTATCGCAAATTTGTATTGTGATGATAAGATTACTCTCAATCAGCATGATGAGCTTACCTTGTTTTTGAATTGTGAAGAGATATCTAGAAAGATTTCTTTGGTTGATATGAGAGATGCTGATATTAATAGTACCCTTCGTGGTTGTCGTCTCTATTGTGCTAAAGATTGCCTCGCAAATACTTACTTACAAGATCTTATAAAATATGATGTTTTGCCAAGCTATGACAGGACTAATAGATATTTCAATCTTATTAATAGAGAGGAGGAATCCTCCAAAGTTTCTTCTGTTGTTCCTGTCAGCAAACCAGATTATGTGGAGAAGATGCCCTTCAAGTCTCTCCCTCCTAAAGGAGAGAGTAAGAAGAGTATGAAGAAGAAGAAGAAGAGGAGTAAGAGGCGAGAGGACACGGTATCTTCCCCTAAGCGTTATGATCCTGCTATAGATTATGATAATTCTGATTGGGATGATGTTCCTATGCCTATTACTTATGTTAGTGATCATGATTGGGAAAAGCACTCTACTTTTGATATTGAAAATCTTTTTGGTACCAATTCTAAGGTTAATAATTTATGTACCATTAGTGCTATCCATGTTCCTTCTTATGATGATATGTTTGATGAATATGCTTTGCGACATAGTAGTTCTCTATCTCTTGATGATACTAAGCCTCTAGTTTATGATGATGAGTATAATGTTTTCAGTTCACCTACTTTTGAGGAGAAAATTAGTTATGATTACAATATGCCTCCTGTCTTTGATGATTATGGTGATGAGAATAATTATTCGGTTGAATCTGCTCCTACTACGATTGTTCATGTGGGGAGTATTAATTCTTTTATGCATGTGGCTCATGATAGGGAAGCTTATTGTGATACTTATATTGTTAATTCTATTCATGATGCTACTGAAAGTTATTATGAGAGAGGGAAACATGGTTTGATGGATCTCAACAATATTGAGTTTCCCCTCTTTATGTTGCAATTCTTGAAGTTGTACTTATTTTGCCTTCCTATGCTTTTTGCTTTGCACTTTTATGACTTGTCTCTTTACAAGACTATTTTTCATAGGAAGTGGTTTAGATTTAAATGTGTTTCATACATGCTTTTTGATGCTCTCTATTGCCTCAAGCTCTTATATGGCGCCCACATGAGCATCTTTGCAAATTACTGCGCCTAGCTCAAAGGCGTTAAAGAAAAGCACTCTTGGGAGATAACCCAATGTTTTATTTTCAGTACTTTTTCTTTTATTTGAGTCTTGGAAGTCATTACAACTGTAATGACCGCTCCTTATCTTGTTTATTTCGTTTTTCTGCCAAGAGAAGCCTCTAATTCGAGTGAGGTAAAGATTTGGGGATGTTGCTGTCCTGAAACTGTTTTTGGTGCTGCACCGTAAAAATTCGTATAAATTCTCTGTATATCTTTTGGACCTACGATTTCTTGTGCATATGCCCCAGGTTATATCCAAACTTTCATTAGTTGAACACTTTTTGATTTGAGCAACAGAAAACCCCTCAAAAATTCGACCTTTTTCAGCTGTTCTGTTTTGACAGATTTCTGACAATATTTGTGTTTGCCGCTTTATCGCTTTCTTTTGAGTTCTTTTGATCACGGAACTTTTGGGGAAGTTGCTACAGTAGTATACGCTATATATGTGGTGGTTTTAGGTTGAAACCTGAAGCAAAAAGAGGTTGATTATATGTTATGCCTACACTAATGTTGCTAATAGAATTGTGTTTAGTTTTGTATGAAGGAAGTTTTCAAGTGTAGGGATTGGAGAATGATGAGATGAGTTAAAGAATGGACAAAAGCTCAAGCTTGGGGATGCCCATGCATCACCCCAATAAATATCCAAGAAGTACAAGCATCAAAGCTTGGGGATGCCCCCGAGGCACCCCTTCTTCATCGGCAAAACTCAGGTCACCTTTCAAGACACTATATTTTTATTGCTTCATGCACTATGTGTTTTTCTTGGAGCGTCAGTTGTTTTAGTTTTCTTAGTTAGTTTAGTTTTGTTTGCTGCAATAAATGGTTAGATCACATCATGTTTCTTTTGGAGGAGATGAACTCGCTTTTCATTTGCCAAGAACACTCTAGTTTTCACTCTTATCGTTCAACGAGTGTTCTCTTTTTCTGCTACTGTGTTTAGCTTTCGATTTTCGCCTTGATTTGTGTTCAGATCTTGTTATATCTTTTCATCAAGGTGTATTTTTGCCTCTGGTCTTTATTGGTTTTTATCAAAAGAGGTGTCTTCAAAAATTTCAAATGGTGTTGGAAAAGAGAAAAAGCTTTATGCAAAAAAGTGGTACAAGAAGGAGCTTGTGTAGACTGCGGCTTAGGCTTTTTCATGTCATGCTTGATGTCTTTTTGATAGTATGCTTAGTGGTTTTGCTGTAGCATGACTTCTCTCAAATAACTGAGATTGCTTAATGAGCCTTTGAAAAAATCGTGCGTTGTTTTAATTATTTGGAAGCATTATTTTGGTTTTCTCCTTGATGCTTTATTTGGGTTGACTTGGCGCATGCTCACACATGTTAGACTCTTACAAAGTCTCCAATAGCCTCTATGATCATTTAGTTTTTGACTTTTGATGCCATCTTATGCTTATTTTAATGTCGCTTTGTCGCTTTGCATGATTATGGCCATTATTGCTCTCTTAGTTGGTCGCTCCCAGTCTTTTGCTAGCCCTCGCCTTGTACTGAGTATGAGCTCTACTCGTGCATCCAACTCCTAAAAGCCAAAGTCTTCCAAAGTGTCCACCATACATACCTACTAGCAATTTGCTATTCCAAGTAAATTTGACTTGCTTTTATTTTCTCTTCAAATTAAACTCTTACCAGTGTTATGCGAAATTCGGTCAGTAAAGCTCTCACGAACCGGAAGGCACACTTTACTTTTTCCTGTTCTTAAAATTTGACATTGTGGTCTCTTATGTTGAGTTGTTATGCTTGCAAGTTGTAAGTTGGAGACTAGCCCAGCCATGCAGTCATGGGCAAGCTTTCAACATTGCACTTCTTATTTGAGTTGATATCGTGATCTTTTGTTTATGGATGCCCGCGGTGTGAAATGAATTGGGAATCTTGTGGGGATCATGGAGTTTGTATATGTGTTAGGGAAACGCCAGGCCGCCAATCTAAGCCATGCATAATTCATGGTGGAAATTTGCAGCATACCCATGGTGAACATTCGACGACGCATCTCACAATAAAAAGCTAAACAAATGGCAAATAAAAGAGATGTCGAGGTGTTCATTGTCTGCTTGTCCTGTCATTTTGATGTGGGCTTGTTCCATGTCATCGGGTACGGAGGTACCCCATTGGCGGTTCTCAATGAAATGCATATACTTACAATGACAAGAGCCTTGCTTGGGACTCTAAGTAAAGTAGCATGAGGTTTGGGTACTCGTATTCACGGGACACGAGGTTTTCAACTTATGATTTGTCAAGCATATGCATCATAATTGTTCTCGCATTAACTCTAACCATTCAAGATGCTTATGATGGGGGTAATGAGAGCTCAAAGCCGGTAAGTACCATAATTTTTGAAGGTTATAAAACATGCAATCACTGCTTCCCTCTGCGAAGGGCCTTTCTTCTACTTTTATGTTGAGTCACCACCTTCTTTCTTTATGCACCATTAAGAGAGCATAGTTCTCATTCTTAGTATAATGTGCATTGTCCCAAAGTTTTCATTGATTGATTCATATTGTTGGTTTCACTTGTTCTCAAATTATTTGTATCTAGTCGCCCTCTTAAACTTGAAGATGTCCTATGCATTTATGTTTTGCTCTCCATGAAGGACAAGCTGAAAACCATTTGTATGTTTTTCCTTATGATTTAAACACACGTTTGACTTTCATTGTTTCATTTTCATGATCTTTTGTTTGTGTTTCTTTTCATGTTATAACATGGTTGCTAAGTTTCTATTATCAAGATTATGTCTTTCATGCCCATGTTTTAAGTTCTTATGATCCCAGCTCACTATGCTTACATATATGATCAAGATTGTGTAGGTGCATGTCACCTCAAAAATTATTTCTTTTGTTATCACTTACCTACTCGAGGACGAGCAGGAGTTAATCTTGGGGATGCTGATACGTCTCAAACGTATCTATAATTTTTGATGCTCCATGCTTGTTTTTACACCATTTGCCTTGTGTTTCGTTACACTTCGTGGCACTTTTATGCATTTTCCGGAACTAACCTATTAACAAGTTGCCACAGTGCCAGTTCCCTGTTTTCTGCTGTTTTTGTGTTTCAGAAGTGATACACAGGAAATATTCTCGGAATTGGACGAAACAAAAGCCAGAAGTCTTATTTTTCCCGGAAGCTTCCCGAAGACCGAAAGAGAGCCGGAGGGGGGCCAGAGGCCGCCCTCACACATAGGTGGCGTGGCCCAGGCCCTGGCCATGCCACCCTGGTGTGAGGAGCCCCTGGCTGCCCCCTGACGACGCCCCTTCGCCTATATAAAGCCTCGGGACGGAAAACCCTAAGGGAGTCGACAAAATTTCCAGAACAGTTCCGCAGCGCCGCCGCCGTCGAAGCCAAATTTCGGGGGACAGAAGTCTCTGTTCCGGCACCCTGCCGGGACGGGGAAGTGCCCCCGGAGCCATCTCCATCAGTCTCCATCGCCGTCTCCGCCATCTCCATCGACCTCACCGCCATCTCCATCAACCTTGCTGTCTCCTATGATGAGGAGGGAGTAGTTCATCCCCTGGGCTGAGGGCTCTACCGGTAGCTATGTGGTTCACCTCTCTCTCCCATGATGTGATCTTTATGTGATCGTGAGCTTTGTATCATGTTGAACAAGTAGATGTTATTATTCATATATTATGTGTACTCTAGTGGTGTTATTAAAGTAATCTATTCCTCCTGCCATGGTGTAACGGTGACAGTGCGTGCATCATGGTGGTACTTGGTCTAGGCTACGATTGTGATCTCTTATGGATTATGAGAATAATTATCACTATGATAGTATTGAAGTGATCT
Source organism: Dactylis glomerata (assembly GCA_007115705.1). Lineage (NCBI taxonomy): Eukaryota > Viridiplantae > Streptophyta > Magnoliopsida > Poales > Poaceae > Dactylis > Dactylis glomerata. Next base: position 1,621,565 of record QXEO01000543.1, read on the forward strand.
ATTCCTCCTTTCATGGTGTAATGTTGACAGTGTGTGCACCGTGTTAGTACTTGGTCTAAGTTGCAATAATATCTATCTTGAGTTGTGATTTGATTTGGATATCTCTATGAGTGGTGTTTGTCAAGTACCTGATGAACTTTAAGGAGTGCTTCGTAGCCCTACGCAATGATTAGTGTTGTTCAATAGAAGAGTAATTCAGAGTACCATAGTGAAGAGAAGTTATTTGTTTGTTCATTCATGTTATATTGTTGGGAGTGTGTCCACTAGTGAAAGTATGATCCCTAGGCCTTGTTTCCAAGCATTGCACACCGTTTACTTGCTATTTTGTTACTTGTTTGCTTGCTGCCATTTTTATTCCAGATTGCATTTACTACTTATAATCATCTATACCACTTGTATTTCACTATCTCTTCGCCGAACTAGTGCACCTATACATCTGACAAGTGTATTGGGGACACAAGAGACTTTCTGTATCGTAATTGCAGGGTTGCTTGAGAGGGATAGCTTTGACCTCTTCCTTCCTGAGTTCGATAAACCTTGGGTGATCCACTTAAGGGAAACTTGCTGCTGCTCTACAAACTTCTTTACTTGGAGGCCCAACACTGTCTACAAGAACAGAAGCGTGTGTAGACATCACCCCCCTTGACTTAGGTTTTTGGGGACGATGAAATACGCGAAGGGGCGATGGCAGAAGTGGGCTAGGGGGCTCTCACCACAGGTGGGCGCGGCCAGGGGCTGGGCCGCGCCCCCTGGTGGTGAGGCTGCCCTGTGGCCCCTCTCGCCTCCTCCTTCTGGCTACTTCAGTCTTCTGATAAAATATAATTTTCTGGTATTTTTCTGGAATTTTCCTGATCTTCGAAATATGGTGCCTTGGCGGTCCTTTTTCCAGCAGAATCCTGACTCCGGCAGCAATTCCTCCAATGATCATCAATGTAAAAACAGAGGAAATAACATAAGTATCATCTCTAAATGTGAAATATATCAATGAATAACAGTAAATTATGATACAAAATAGTGATGCAAAATGGACGTATCAACCCCCCCCAAGCTTAGACCTCGCTTGTCCCCAAGCGAAAACTAAACTCGGTAAACATGACCACAGGTTTATGGAGTGAAGTGTCGATAATCAAAATACGGACAAGAAGCATCACATTCACCAAGGCACAAGGTATAATAGACAGCAACTTCCCTTTATATGATAAAGACTTGCAATTAGTAAAAGGGAATCACAAATAAGGATGCACAAGGTAAACTATAATTGGTGGTGGCAAATCTTAGTTCTTGGTCAGAGAACAATGAACAAACTATACTAGCTTTTGAATGGAGCCTTTTAAAACAGAGCTAATATAGCAAAAACCATATGCTCAATGAAACAAACTTTTTTCATTCATAGAAAGCTTTCAAAGATATATTCCTTCAGACAAAAGCATTGTACTAGCAAAAGAAGTTAATAAACATGATTAAATGGATCAACATATGGATGAGTGAAACATAACAACTCAAATGCTTACTTGAGATAGAGGGGAATAGGTTGACTCAACACGAAAGTAAAAGACAGGCCCTTCGCAGAGGGAAGCAGGGATTAAACATGTGCTAGAGCTTTTCATTTGTAAAATAGAGGTAATAGTTATTTTGGGAGGTGGTTGCTTTTGTCAACGACTAGCAACGGAGTTCTTGATATCTTCCATACTAAACAAGTGAGAGCGGTTCCGAGATGTTTGATTAATTGGGCACATTCGTGCTCTTTTATAGCTTGGCACTCCTCCCCACCTTTTCCTTTCTCAAACCATGGCTAACCGATTCCATCGGGTGCCAACCAACTTTCACATACCATGGAGGAGTGCTCTTTTTTCTTTTTGAGATTATAATGGTCTGACCAGCTCCCTTGCAAAATTAATGACGAGCAGATGAAGCTGCCTAGTCGAGGGGTACTTAATTTAGTATGGAAGATAACAAACCCATCCACTACGTCCTCATGAGCTAAAAATAGTGGCACAAAATGAGAAGTATTTGAAGGTTTTTGAAAGGTAGCACATGAAAATTTACTTGGAATGGCTTAAAATACCATGCATAGGAATTTATAGTGGACTCTTTGGAAGTGACTTGGCTTTTGGGAATTGGATGCATGAGAAGTATTCCCTCTCAGTACAGGTTTTTGGCTAGCAAGGTTGGGTAGCAAGCATAAGAGTTGCATGAAAAAACAAACATACATATAATAGGAACAATCATGCAAACTTCCTCGAAGGTACAACGATTTTAACTTTGAGAATAATAATGCTTATAAGCCAAACATGAAGGAAAGCTGAAGTAATGTAACTACAAACACTTTTTTCTTCTTTTCTACTCAAACCTCAAGGTAATGTTGCTACTGACCAAGCTAAGTGAAAGGATCGGTACGGGTGACTAGAAGGGGGGGTGAATAGGCGCTAAGTCAATTTTTAATCTTTTTCAAATTTAAGGCTTGACACAAAGTAAATTCACTAGATGTGCAACTAGGTGAATTTCCTATGAGTGGCAAGCATGCAAGTAAACAAGTAACTAGCAAGATACAAGTAAGGGAAAGAAATAACCGAAGAGTGGAGACCGGAGACACAAGGATGTATTCCCGTAGTTCCTTCCTTTTGAGGGGAAGTACGTCTACGTTGGAGAGGTGTGGTGACACGGAGTCGACCAATGCCACAAAGGCTCACCTTGTTCTCCGGTGAGCAAGCCACGAAGGCTAGCTTGTTTCCACTAAGCGGTGGTATTGGGGGAACCACGAATCCCTTACACGGAGCTTGGGGCACAACTCCACAACTCAATTGGAGGCTCCCAAGAAAGCCACGGAGGCAAGAATCACCACAAAGACAAGTCAATCAACCGATTACAACACCTAGGGTCACAAGATCCCCAAGGTGCAAATCCTCCAAGCAAATGGAGGTGGAAATGAAATTCCTTTGGTGAAGATGTAGATCGGTGCCTCCTCCTTCAATCCTCCAAAGGTCAAGAGCTTTGGTTGGCTAGAAGGGGAGATCTATGGAATTTGGTGTTTTTGCAATGGGGGTAGGTGAGAGCTTCAAAGATGAACAATGGTTGGTGAAGTTCTAACCCTACCCCAGCTGGACGAAGGGGTATTTATAGGTGGGTGGGAATCAGGCCGTTGGAGGGAGCACACAGCAGCAAACCCGGCGATAAGTCCGGCGGCGCCGGCCTCTGGGCCGGACGCCCCGGCGGTAAGTCCGGCGGGACCGGATTTCTCGCCGGGTGTCCGGCGGCCCACCGGGAGAATCCGGCACCCCGCCGAAAACTCATTCAGAACAGCAATCCGGCGGCCCCACCGGGCTGGTCCGGTCTGCCGCCGGATGGTCCGGTCTGGGGGCCGGCCAGACCAACTTAGGCCACTTTTGGCAGGCGATTCCACCATCTTTCTTTTTATGCATTAGAACCCCTTCACCTGTGAACTTAAACCTGTATGCATATATTTCAAATATTAGTTCACACAAAACATAGTCATGTCATTGTAAATCAAAAAAGTAGAAAGGGACAAATGTCCTTTCAATCTCCCCCTTTTTGATTTACGATGACAAACTATGTTAGAGTCTCATAGGAGTAACATAGCATGGAATCTAATGAATAGTGAGAGTGCTCCCCCATAACATATGCACATGGTAGAATTTGCTTTTGGAATGCAAAGTGCAAAATTTTAAATTATAGAGAGCTCCCCCACCATCAATAGGAACCAAGCAAGGCATGGACAAGATAATATCATAGATAGATAATAATATAGCAAGCACAGACATATCCAAACATAAACATAGAGTGCATAGTGCATAATTAAAGTACACACTTGTCCACACACGATAAGGTTCCACGGAGTTTGAGAGATAAAATGGCAAATAAAACGCAAATGGACACAAGCCACTTAAGAACCAAGGAAAATGAAAGCGAGGCTTGTGTCATGCGACGTTATTCCTAGAGACTCTACACGCTTCTCCCCCTTTGGCATCGAAACACCAAAAAGGGACAAGAGAGTAGAAGATGCTAGCGCTCAAAAATCTTCACTGGGGACAGGAGAACCCTTGGGATCATCTTCTCCATGAGCACCTTCATCGTCATCAGCATCTTCTGGCTCAGAGGGTGGCTCAAAGTCTCCAAAGTCATCAACACCGACAAACATGTCATCATCAAGAGGCGGCATGACATAGTTGACATACGGAACCGGATCCAACTCGTGTCCAATGGGAGGAACAGCACTGCCCCTAGCAGCCAAGAACTCATTCTGCCTCCTCCGAGTCTCCTGACTCATCTCCATGCTCCGATGAGCCACATCATAAGTGCTGCGACACATATCCCACAAGTTCTTGAAGAACGCAGCAACACCCTTCTTGCGAGAGGACCTATGATGGCGATGATGACGACGGTGACTAGCTCCAGAGCCAGAGGCATGGTGAAGATCGGGAGCATACATGGAGTGACCTCTAGCCCTGGCATGGTGCAAGCCGGGAGCCTCTTCAAAACCACCCTGGAAACCCACTGAGAATGTCTCCATCTCCAGAATCTGTCCACGCACCTGAGCAGTCTGAGTCCGGGGCTGCCTGTTGATCAACCGCTGCACATACTGACAGTAGTTGGGAGTCATGCGCTTGAGAGTAGATCTCTTCATCTCCTGAAAAATGAAGTCACAACCATCTATCTTCCAAAGCTTGTCGGGCTGGCAATAGTACAGCAAGTTCCTGTGATAGCCCCTGACACTAGCATCATCTCTAGCCTTACTCACCAGATTCTGACGGAAGAGCTTGGCAAGAGCGTTGTAGTAGTAGTACATCCCTGAAATAGCAGGAGCAGGGAGAGATGGCTCATCTGGATAGCAAATGCGAGAGATCTTCTCCACGGAAAAGGGGGCCTCAGAGTGAATCTTGAAACCTCCAGCCCTACCACCACCATAGCCCAGAGCATCACAGAAATCAGCAAACGTGGCAGTGAACACATCCTGGCCAGTCATCCAAGAGAAGGACTCAGCTGGGTCATTATGGAAGAACACAGTGCAACAGAACTGACGGACCACCATTGGCTGAATAGGCTCGGAGAGAGTGACAAGGTCCAAAACATCCATCTTGAGAAGAGCCTCATTGATGTAGCGAAAGTCCTTGGAGGCATAGTGCTGAAAGTGCTCGACATTGAGGGATTTAGGCACCACATAGAATCCACTCTTCATATGCTCAGATGCATCATAGTAATCATCCCACATACGACGCTGAGAATCAGTCCAGAACCTCTTGTCATTGCCAGTATACTGCCTCTCATGAAAGTGGTATGGGTTCGCAAGGCGAAGTTTACGCCAAGTGTTGATAAGGGTTGAACCCAAGTTCCCTTCAATCTCCTGCTCCTTCTCCACATCCACTGGGCCACGAGCCCCCTTTCCCTTCCGGGGAGGATGAGGGCCACGAGAGTATACCATCTTGGACTTCACACGCTGCCCTGCAGCTGCAGCACTGCTACCTTCAGCTGGGGTCTTCCCTGACTGACGAGAACGACGCGGAGGGTGTCCCTCAACCTCATCAAGCTTCCTCTTCTTCATCTCAAAAGTGCGAGCATCCGCTGCATTGTCAATCCGGTAATCACTGTCCCCAGTCGAGTAAGAGTCTGAATCTGAAAAACGCAAGCAAAAACAAAGCAACACCAGATAAAGATACATGTCACGGAAAAGGAACTCAAAGTCGGATAGGAACAAGTGCACGATGGAGAGGTAGTATGGCAGTGAGGTTCGGCGCCAGGTCCGGCGGGACCGGACAGTGGGCCGGACCGTCCGGCGGGCCGCCGGGCCATTCCGGCGAGCTCGCCGAACTGGTATACTGAATGCCAGTTCGGCGGGTCCGCCGAAACGATCCGGTGGTCCGCCGGGTGATCCGGCGCCAGGTCCGGCGGCCACCGGACATTTCGCCGAAACACATGAGTGTCATACTACCCGCAATCTTGACTCAACAACTTGTCACTTCAAACTTTATGGGTACAAGGATGCCAAGGAACACACACTAGCCCAACAAGGAATGAAACCCTAAAGGATCTATCCCTAGACAAAATGAATCTAACCCTAGAAACACACTAGATCTACTCATACAAGAGCATGAACAAAACGAGTGTGAGGCAAGGGCTAGAGGAGGAAGAGAAAATGAGGGAGTTACCCGAAGACATGGTGCACAAGAAGATGGGAAAAATCCCGATCTCCCAATGCGGTTGACGAAACGCGAAGATCTTCGGAGGAAAGCTTCAAAACACCCCGATCTACACCCGATCTAAATTTGGAAGGGATTGGTTGGGTGGAGAGGCTTGGGGGAGGAGAAGCTTGAGGAGGCGGCGGCAATGGAGTTGGGGGCGGGCGTGGGGGAGGGAAGTGAGAGAAAACTGCTAAGGAAACCCTCCCCACGAATTTATATAGGCCGCCAGTCCGGCGGTAAGTCCGGTGGGACCGGGCCATACGCCGGACGGTCCGGCGGGCCGCCGGGCCATCCCAGTGAGCTCGCCGAACTGGTATACTGAACGCCAGTTCGGCGGGTCCGCCAAAACGGTCCGGTGAGCCGCCGGGAAGTCCGGCGCCAGGTCCGGTTTTCGCCGGGCAGGCCGCCGAAACACTTTTTGGACTAGAAAAGTTTTGACAATTGTCGATATGTGACATGTATCAACAAGAAAAACATGGTGTGCGGAAGTAATCAACTGCCATCAAACTTGTTTGCAAGAAAATCAACTCAAGATTGCATGCCTTCCAATGAAGAGCAACAACAAAACACGAGATTTGAAGACATGCAATGGTGGGGGATTTCTCCCCCTATGTGTGATCACCAATGTCGTGACACCGCGCAGAGACATGCTTGGTCTCAAATGACATTAGTGATCTTATGATGTCGCACAATTGAGTATGCATCATGCCATTAGTTGACACGATGACTATCCTCAACTATGCGCATCTAGACTAGAACAACACACTATAATATGGGAATGAGTGCACACGATCAAGCCACATTGCAAGAGTCTAGGATATTCAATTCATGCCTCAACTCTCGGAATCTTGCTTCATCAAGAGGCTTCGTGAAAATGTCGGCGAGTTGGTCTTGTGTACCTACATAAGATAGGTTAATCTCACCTCGGTTGACATGGTCACGGATGAAGTGGTGGCGGATCTCGATGTGCTTGGTCTTGTTGTGTAGAACCGGATTATGAGCGATCTTGATGGCACTCTCATTGTCACATAAGAGTGGCACCTTGTCGATGTGAATACCATAATCCTCCATGGTTTGCCTCATCCAAAGAAGTTGAGCACAATAACTCGCGGCCGCCACAAACTCGGCTTCGGCGGTGGAGAGAGACACACAATTTTGCTTCTTGGAAGACCAACTAACCAAAGACTTACCAAGAAATTGGCAAGCCCCGGAAGTTGACTTCCTATCCACTTTGTCTCCCGCCCAATCCGAGTCCGAGTACCCTACAAGATCAAAGCTTGCACCCTTCGGGTACCAAAGGCCAAAAGTTGGGGTATCAATCAAATATCGGAAGACTCTTTTGACCGCCATTAGATGGCTTTCCTTAGGGGCGGCTTGATATCGTGCACACATTCCCACACTAAGCATGATATCCGGTCTAGATGCGCAAAGATAGAGCAAAGACCCAATCATAGAGCGATAAAGTTTTTGATCCACTTCTTTACCATTAGGATCGAGATCAAGAGTAACCTTTGTAGGCATGGGAGTCTTGGCTCCCTTCACTCCGGTGTCCATCTTGAACTTCTTGAGCATGTCTTGGGTGTACTTGGCTTGATTGATGAAGGTGCCACCCTTCAATTGCTTTATCTCAAAGCCAAGAAAGAATTTCAACTCCCCCATCATAGACATCTCAAATTTATCTGTCATTAGTCTTGCAAATTCATCATTGAAAGATTTGTTAGAAGAACCAAAAATGATATCATCTACATAAAGTTGGCATATGAAAAGCTCCCCGTTTACTTTCTTAGTAAAAAGAGTGGGATCAATGAGGCCTATCTCAAACCCACGGTCTACAAGAAGCTCTCTAAGATGCTCGTACCACGCACGTGGGGCTGGTTTAAGGCCATAGAGTGCCTTATCGAGCTTGTAGACATGGTTCGGAAAGTTAGGATCCTCAAAACCCGGGGGTTGCTTTACAAACACTAACTCATGCAAAGGACCATTTAAGAAAGCACTCTTCACATCCATTTGTTGCAACTTAAAATTATGATGTGATGCATAAGCAAGAAGGATACAGATGGACTCAAGGCGAGCCACGGGTGCAAAAGTCTCTCCATAGTCGATGCCTTCAATTTGAGAGTATCCTTGAGCAACCAAACGAGCCTTGTTCCTCACAACAATTCCATTTGCATCTTGCTTGTTCTTGAAGATCCACTTGGTTCCAATGACATTGCGGCAATCCTTGGGCTTCTCTACTAATGACCAAACTTTGTTGCGCTCGAAGTTATTGAGTTCTTCATGCATGGCTTATACCCAATCCGGGTCTTCAAGCGCTTCAAACACTTTTTGAGGTTCCACACAAGAGATATAGGCATGGTGGTTACTAAAGTTTGCCAATTGCCTCCTTGTGGACACCCCTTTCCTTACACTTCCAATCACATTCTCCAAGGTGTGGCTACCTCTTTGGAGAGTTGTTGCAATCTTCATGGCACGGCGAGATTGAGCTTCTTCAAGAGATTCTTGAGAGGCCACTTGGTCATCACCACGGTTTTGGTCCTCGCCTTGACCTTCAAACTGAGCATGCTCAACATCTTGAGCTTGCTCAATGTCTTGAACTTGATCTTGATCACCACTTGGTGAAAAATCACCATCATGCTCATGGTCTTGATCTTGATCATGCTCACATGGTTGAGGGGCTTGAGCTTGTCTTTGGCTAGCATCAAAGGGACCTTGAGGAGCTTGTTGTGTTTGAGAGGGTGAAGGCTCCACTTGAGTAGAGCATAGTCCTTCTCCTTCCGCCAAAAGGTGTCCCTCAACGGGTATGAGATGTCCCACACCCATTCTTCTTATGGCAAGAGGAGGTATTTCGTCACCTACATCAAAAACACCACGTTGCTCCACACGGGAGCCATCATTCTCGTCGAATCTCACGTTAGAAACTTCAACAACTCGAGCAGAGAGTTTGTCAAAGATTCTAAAGGCGTGAGATTCGGCGGCATAGCCAACAAAGGTACCCTCAAGAGCTTTTGAATCAAATTTGGACAAATGGACACCTTTCTTAAGATAGTAGCACTTACAACCGAATACCCGAAAGTACTTGATGTTAGGCTTCTTTCCAATGAGGATCTCATAAGGAGTCTTGTTCAAGCCCTTGCGGAGATATAACCGGTTCGACGCATGACATGCGGTATTAATGGCTTCGGCCCAAAAGTTATACGGAGACTTGAATTCCGCTAACATGGTCCTAGCCATATCAAAGAGAGTCCGGTTCTTCCGCTCGGCTACACCATTTTGTTGGGGAGTGTAGGGAGATGAGTATTGATGGCGAATCCCCTCATCACTGAGAAAATCATTCAAGGTGTAGTTCTTGAACTCGGTGCCATTGTCACTTCGGATCATCAATATGTCCTGACCATATTGGCGTTGCACTTCATTGGTGAAGTCTTTGACGGTTTGTTGAGTCTCACTCTTGTGAGACAAGAAAAAGACCCAAGTGTATCTTGAATAGTCATCGACAATCACCAAGCAATACTTCTTTCCTCCAAGACTTTCATAAGAGGGAGGGCCGAAGAGATCCATGTGAAGGAGCTCTAGGACCCTCTTAGATGAAATGATGGTCTTGCTAGGATGAGGAAGTTCATGCATCTTTCCTTCAATGCAAGCTCTACACACACGATCTTTTGAAAAGGTTAGATCGGTTAGTCCTAGGATGTGGTTGCCTTTGTGGAGACTTTGCAAAGTTCTCATATTGACGTGGCCTAGTCGGCGATGCCAAAGCCATCCCACGTCAACTTTAGCCATGAGGCATGTCGCGGCTTTAGTGACCTCCTTCGAGAAGTCGATCACATATAAGCCATTTTCGACATGCCCTACATGAGCTATATTAAGAGACTTGCTCCACAAAAGAACTACAATCCCAACATCAAAGAAGGTTGCAAAGCCCATATTAGCAAGTTGAGCAACAGAAAGAAGATTATATGAAAGGGACTCAACAAGCATGACATCTTCCACGGTAACATTGTGAGAGACAACAACCTTGCCGAGACCCAATACCTTTGACCTTGAAGAATCCCCATAGGTGACGTAGCCCGCATGGGATGAACCGGTGCGAAGCTCCTTCACCATTTCTTTGCTCCCGGTCATATGATTGGTAGCACCACTATCAATTATCCATTGACCACCACCAGAAGCAAAGCCCTATAAGAGATCAAGTCTTGACTTTAGGTCCCCATTTCTCAATGGGTCCTTTCTTGTTAGTGACAAGGGTCTTTGGAACCCAAATAGACCATGCAACATATTCATTTGATGAACCAACAAATTTAGCATAAACATGTCCATCTTGTGCATGGCAAAGAACATAGGAAGGATTATATTTTCCCGCAAAGTTATTATGGTTGGGCATAGCCTTTTTGCCATTCCCAATAACTTCCCTCACCTCCTCCTCAAATACATTACCATTCTCATCATAGCATATTTCACTAGGAACATGCTTCTTTAATGAGGGAGGAGGCGCAGGGACATTCTTCTTCTTCTTCTTGTTCTTCTTCTTCTTGTTCTTCTTGGACTTGGATGTAAATCCAAGTCCCGTCTTGTCACCATGTTGCTTTTGAGCATTCAAAAGCTCATCAAGCATCTCGTTTCCCTTTAGGGGGGCTTTCTCACAAGGGGGGTTAGTTGAGCATGAACTTGCAACAAAAGTGCTAGAAAGAGACTTGGTTGCTTCATTAGCAATTATAAGATTTAGTTTCTCATTTTGCAACCTAAGTTCATTAGCAACAGATTGAGCAATATCACGATCACTTTTAAGTTTGGCAATATCCAAATTGTGAGATTCTTCAAGACCCAACATGGATGTCTCAAGTGACATCCTTATGTCTTGCTCTTCCTCAAGAGATTGAGTAAGAGAAGCAATTTCGTCGGCATAGTCACGAGCATGCCCCTCAAGTTCAAAAATGCGTTCATCATTTTTATCATTTACTTGGATGGCTTCATTAAGTTGATCTAGGAGGATCTCAAAGCGAGCTTTGGTCTCCCCATGCAAGGTTGACATGAACATGTCCATTTCATTTAGATCATCATTTTCACCAACTCGTTCAACACAATCCATCAAAGATAAGCTTTTAGGTATGATGGGTTTGAGAGGCGGTGATACCTTTGTAGCGTGAGCCATGAGACAAGTCGCATTGTGGTTGGTGCGCTTTGATTCATTTGCGGAAGCGAATAGAGATAATGAGGGGGTAGGATGGGCAATGGCAATGGTGGCCCTTCCTATTTCCTCCTTATCACTTGCATCATCCTCGGAGGGGTACTCTTCTTGAGTTATCAAAGCGTGAGTTGGGAGGACTCTCTTCTTGTCGGAGTTTCTAGGGTAAAACTTGGACTTCATTTCCTTGCGGACAAGCCTTCCATTGTGATCTTCAACTCTTTCATAAGGACACTCCGCAATAAAGTGGTTAGTGTTACCACAATTGTAGCAAGTCCTCACTCTACTTGTAGCCTTGGGCTTGGAGGGGCTAGATGACTTCCACTTCTTCATGAATGCCCTTTGAGCAAGAGCCATATGCTCGGCATGAGCATACTTCATGTCCTCGGGGCTTCCACCCAATACTTCTTCCTCTTCCAACAAGCTTTCTTCTTCATGATAGGTGACTTTGGCCTTCAAAGCAAGGTTGGGAGCACGCACACCACGTGCACGAGCAAGAGCATCATCCGCATTCTTCTCGGAGATCTTCCTTGCCATCATCTCTTGCAAAATGTCATGAGCGGACATCGTCCAAAAATTTGCATTTCCCTTGATGGAGTTCACGGTCTCCCTATGGAAGGGCAAGAGAGCTTGAATGAACTTCCTCTTCATCCATCTCCAATCACATTGGGTGGAGCCAAGATCCGTTAGCTTCACTTGGAGTGACGAGAGGCGCCTATGGAGTTCTTCGGGAGTTTCACCATCAAGCATGGCAAAGTTGTCCGCTTCATTGGAGGCTTCATCAAACTTGGATTCTTGAATGCTCTCATTCCCAATGAAGAGGTTGGTGAGAACATCCCAAGCTTCTTTGGCGGAGGTGATGTTGCGGACGAATGCCTTGTCCTTCTCGGTAAGAGACATGTGAATGAGATGCAAGGCGGAGGCATTGAGTTGCTTGTCGATTTGCTCCCAAGGTAGCAAGTTGGTCAAATCCTTGGAAGTTGGATGGAAACCCTGCTCAATGATCCTCCAAAGCTCAATAGACACAAAGTTTATGTGAGAGCGCATGTTATCTTGCCAATTGGCAAAGCTAGAAGCATCAAGTGGTGGCGGTGGGCCGCAAGAAGCAAGGTGTGGCATTTGAAGGTGTCTTCCGGAGACATAGCTCATAGGATGTGGAATTTCCGTGCTATGTCCCCAAGAGGTGTTATCTACCTTGGGGGGTTCATCTACCTTGGGGGGTTCCTCTCCGCCCTCATCCCCATCCTCATCCGGATCATCCTCGTTTAAGATGGGCTTACCCGAGGACTCAACCGGGGTCGGTGGAGTGGTACTAGACGTTCCACTAACGAGGGCATCAAGTTGAGATTTTTGGCTTTCCATGGCTGCCATCATGGCATCCATACGTGCCATTATATTATTAAGATCCCCCTTAGTGGCGGGCTCCTCTTTGCCCATAACCTCTTAGGCGGTTAAGCCCAATCAAAGAGCACTAGGCTCTGATACCAATTGAAAGGATCGGTACGGGCGACTAGAAGGGGGGGTGAATAGGCGCTAAGTCAATTTTTAATCTTTTTCAAATTTAAGGCTTGACACAAAGTAAATTCACTAGATGTGCAACTAGGTGAATTTCCTATGAGTGGCAAGCATGCAAGTAAACAAGTAACTAGCAAGATACAAGTAAGGGAAAGAAATAACCGAAGAGTGGAGACCAGAGACACAAGGATGTATTCCCGTAGTTCCTTCCTTTTGAGGGGAAGTACGTCTACGTTGGAGAGGTGTGGTGACACGGAGTCGACCAACGCCACAAAGGCTCACCTTGTTCTCCGGTGAGAAAGCCACGGAGGCTAGCTCGTTTCCACTAAGCGGTGGTATTGGGGGAACCACGAATCCCTTACACGGAGCTTGGGGCACAACTCCACAACTCAATTGGAGGCTCCCAAGAAAGCCACGGAGGCAAGAATCACCACAAAGACAAGTCAATCAACCAATTACAACACCTAGGGTCACAAGATCCCCAAGGTGCAAATCCTCCAAGCAAATGGAGGTGGAAATGAAATTCCTTTGGTGAAGATGTAGATCGGTGCCTCCTCCTTCAATCCTCCAAAGATCAAGAGCTTTGGTTGGCTAGAAGGGGAGATCTATGGAATTTGGTGTTTTTGCAATGGGGGTAGGTGAGAGCTTCAAAGATGAACAATGGTTGGTGAAGTTCTAACCCTACCCTAGCTGGACGAAGGGGTATTTATAGGTGGGTGGGAATCAGGCCGTTGGAGGGAGCACACAGCAGCAAATCCGGCGATAAGTCCGACGGCGCCGGCCTCTGGGCCGGACGCCCCGGCGGTAAGTCCGGCGGGACCGGATTTCTCGCCGGGTGTCCGGCGGCCCGCCGGGAGAATCCGGCGCCCTGCCGAAAACTCATTCAAAACAGCAATCCGGCGGCCCCGCCGGGCTGGTCCGGTCTGCCGCCGGATGGTCCGGTCTGGGGGCCGGCCAGACCAACTTAGGCCACTTTTGGCAGGCGATTCCACCATCTTTCTTTTTATGCATTAGAACCCCTTCACCTGTGAACTTAAACCTGTATGCATATATTTCAAATATTAGTTCACACAAAACATAGTCATGTCATTGTAAATCAAAAAAGTAGAAAGGGACAAATGTCCTTTCACTAAGTTTGCCAAAACCAACTAAATTTACTCATGCTCCCAAAGTGATACCAATACTAATCAACAATACTAATCGTATAAGAGAGATTGCAAACTAAAATAAAGTGTGCGGAAAGTAAATGATAAAACTTCTCATTAATATTTCATTACCGCAACTCACACCAAGGGATACATAGATAACCAACTAAGGAGGATACTTCCACACTGCAAACTATTCTATAAGATAACTTCTCTATTCATGATATGACTCTACTTAAAAAGTAAATGAGTAAAAGGTGATGATGTGATACCGCGGCACTCCCCCAAGCTTGGAACAAGCCAAGGGGATGCCTATACCGATGGCGAATTACTCCTTTGGCGGTGGTGGTGAGTCCTTAATGAGCTTCTCAATCAAATCTTTCAAGTCATCAATCTTGTGACTGAGGTTACGAATCATCTCTGAATTGTGCTCAATACGGTTCATGAACCTGTCAGCCAGAGAGTCCCAGCTCTTGGAGTTATTTCCCCATCCTTCTTCACTCTTGGAACTTTCTTTCCCTGCACTGTTAGAACGATCTATATCCCAACCAGAGGGCAATCGTGATCTAGGCACCTTTTGAAACTGATGTTCATGTATTAGAGTATGGAAAGGGTTGTTGCCTGACGGAGATGTCCGTGGAGCTAAGGTGTGATGCGGCACACCCCCTCCGGTTCTTATACATGCACTCTTCTTGAACTTGTCATGACTTGTCACCACCCCAATGCTTGCGATCATGGTGCTTGGCCGTGAACTTTGATCTTCTTCCATCTCTTCTTCCTCGGCCTCGCCTTCAACTTCTTCCTTCGGCTGAAGGTCTTGGTGGTCATCTTCTGGAGGTGTCTTCTCCTTGTCGTCGCTCGAGGAAGCCATGGTGCTCTCAAAACTAAGATCAACTCCTGAAAGAAACAGCTCAAAACAAAAACACAACGAGAACACGATATACAGACCTCGGGGACTCCGGGGGGTTATATAGGCGAAAATTATACATCGAGACGAAATCACAGGAGAAAATCGGGACGGAAACGAGATCCGAGGTGGACTCACCACAAGGTGGCGCGGCCTGGGGTGGGCCCACGCCCCCTGGTGGTGAGGAGCCACCGGACTCCGTCTCCTGCCCGTTTTTGTCTCATGATTTTTCATATTTAATAAAAACATCAAAAATATTAATGGAAAAGTTTTTTGCGATCCTTTTCTGACTAGAACTGTTACCTATTCGAAAACGAACTCTGAAGGTTCCTGCAAATTGTCTTGGATGAATTCTTCTGGAGAAACTGTTTCAATTACATCAACATCTTCATTATAAGAATCTCCAGCAATATAATGTTTGAGTCTTTGCCCATTCACCACTTGTGTAGTGTCATCTTTCAATGAAGCAATCTTTATAGCACCTGAGCGGTATACTTCCACAATAACATATGGTCCTTCCCATTTAGAGAGTAATTTTCCTGCAAAAAATCTGAGACGAGACCTATACAATAGAACTTTCTCACCAACATGAAACTCTCTTTTAAGAATTATCTTATCATGCCATTATTTGACTTTCTCTTTGAAAAGTCTGGCATTCTCGTAGGCTTTGTTTCTCCACTCATCTAGAGAACTCAAATCTAACAACCTTTTCTTACCAGCAAGTCTAAAATCCCTATTAAGCTCTTTCACTGCCCAAAAAGCTTTGTGTTCTAATTCTAAGGGCAAGTGACATGCTTTTCCGTAAACCATTTTGTAAGGAGACATGCCCATGGGGTTCTTATAAGCAGTTCTATAAGCCCATAAAGCATCGTTTAACTTGCTAGCCCAGTTTTTCCTAGATCTATTGACAGTCTTCTGCAAGATAGACTTGATCTCTCTATTTGAAAGCTCTACCTGCCCACTAGTTTGGGGATGATAAGCAGAAGCAATTCTATGATTAACATCATATCTAGCAAGAGTTTTTCTAAAACTGCCATGAATAAAATGAGAACCTCCATCAGTCATAAGATATCTAGGCACACCAAACCTAGGAAAAATAACGTCTTTAAGCATTTTTAACGAGGTCTCACCATCGGCACTCTTTGTAGGTATGGCTTCTACCCATTTAGTAACATAATCAATAGCAACAAGTATGTGAGTATAGCCTTGTGAAGGAGGAAAAGGACCCATAAAGTCAAATCCCCAACAATCAAATGGTTCAATAACAAGAGTGTAACTCATAGGCATTTCATTTCGTCTAGAAATATTACCAACTCTTTGACATTCATCACAAGATAAAACATACCTTCTAGCATCTTCACAAAGGGTTGGCCAATAAAAACCTGATTATAGAACCTTTTGTGCGGTTCTATCTCCAGCATGATGTCCTCCATAAGCACTGCCATGGCATTTCCTTAATATTTCTTGTTGCTCATATTCCGGAACACATCTTTGCATAATACCATCAACTCCTTCTTTATATAAGTGTGGCTCATCCCAAAAGTAATGCCTCAAATCATAAAAGAACTTCTTTCTTTGCTGAGCTGTAAAGGTTGGAGGCAAATACTTGGAAACAATAAATTTAGCATAATCAGCATACCAAGGAAGGTCTTGTGAAGTTACATTTATTGAAGCCAACTGTTCATTTGGAAAACTATCATTAACAGGAATAGGATCAAAAGAAATATTTTCCAATCTAGACAAGTTGTCAGCCACGGGATTTTCAGCACCTTTCCTATCTACGATATGCAAATCAAACTCTTGTAAAAGCAACACCCATCTAATAAGCCTAGGCTTAGCATCCTTCTTAGTCATAAGATATCTAATAGAAGCGTGATCAGTATGAATAGTAACTTTAGAATCAACAATGTAAGATCTAAACTTATCACATGCAAAAACAACAGCAAGAAACTCTTTCTCAGTAGTAGCATAATTCTTCTGAGCAGCATCAAGCGTCTTACTAGCATAATGGATAACATTCAACTCATTATCTACGCGCTGTCCAAGAATGGCACCAACAGCAAAATCACTAGCATCACACATAATTTCAAAGGGTAAATTCCAATCAGGTGGTTGAACAATAGGAGCAGTAGTTAAAGCCTTCTTAAGAGTTTCAAAAGCTTCCTTACAATCATCATCAAAGACAAATGGTACATCTTTTTGAAGAAGATTAGTAAGAGGCTTTGAAATCTTAGAGAAATCTTTAATAAACCTCCTATAGAAACCAGCATGACCAAGAATACTACGAATACCTTTAACATCTCTGGGACAGGGCATTTTCTCAATTGCCTCAACTTTTGCTATGTCAACTTCAATACCTCTTTCAGAAATTTTATGTCCAAGGACAATTCCTTCATTTACCATAAAGTGGCATTTCTCCCAATTAAGAACAAGATTAGTTTCTTCACACCTCTGCAAAACTTTATCAAGATTGTGCAAATAATTATCAAAAGAAGTTCCATAGACGGAGAAATTGTCCAGGAAAACCTACACAATTTCTTCACAAAAACCATGAAAAAAAGCAGACATGCATCTTTGAAAAGTAGCAGGAGCATTGCATAAACCAAACGGCATACGTCTATAAGCATAAGTTCCATAAGGGCAAGTAAAAGTGGTTTTCTCTTGATCTTCCGGTTTAACAGCAATATGAGAGAAACCAGAATAACCATCAAGAAAACAAAAATGAGTCTTCTTAGATAACCTCTCTAACATCTGATGTATAAACGGTAAAGGATAATGATCTTTTTTAGTAACTTTGTTAACTTTTCTATAGTCAATGCACATCCTATAACCAACTACTACCCTTTGAGGAATAAGCTAGTTATTCTCATTAGGTACAACAGTCATACCTCCTTTCTTAGGAACACAATGAATAGGACTAACCCATCTACTATCAGCAATAGGATAAATAATACCAGCATCAAGGAGCTTCAATACCTCATTTCTTACCACATTCTTCATCTTGGGAATTAAGCGGCATTGATGCTCCACAACTGGCTTCGCGTCTTTCTCCATATTAATAGCATGCTGACATAAAGTGGGGCAAATCCCTTTTAAATCATCAAGAGTATATCCCATAGCTCCTCGATGTTTCCTCAATATCTCCAATAACCTTTCTTCTTCCTTTCCTGAAAGCTTAGAACTGATAATAACATGATATATTTTCTTATCATCTATATAGGCATATTTAAGATCATCAGGTAAAGGTTTTAATTCAAAAACAGGATCTTCTTTAGGTGGCAAAGTGGTATCAAGATCCTCCACAGGTAAATTGTGCTTGATCAATGGTTGTTGACGAAGAAAAATATCGTCAATCTCTTCTCTTTCCTTCATGAAAACATCACTTTCATGATCTTCCATAAATTGCTGCAAAGCATTATTAGGAGCAAGAGCAATAGAAGCAAGCTGTTCAACTCGAAAATTTTCATTAGGCATGTCATTTTCATAAGAAGTCTTAGCAAACTTAGAAAAATTAAACTCATAAGACTCTCCATTAAACTTAGTGAAAATTTTCTCCTTCTTACAGTCTATCACAGTGCCACAAGTATTCAAAAAGGGTCTACCAAAAATAATAGGACAAGTTTTACTAGCCTTCTTACCAAGTACTAGGAAATCAGTGGGATATTTATTCTTACCGCATAGAACTTCCACATCTCGAACAATACCAAGAGGCCAAACAGTCTCTCTGTTAGCAAGCAGAACAACCACATCAATATCTTCAAGTTCACAAGCGTCAATCTCATGCATGATTTCTTGGTAAAGCTCTAAAGGAATGGCACTTGCACTAGCACCAATGTCACATAAACCATAATAGCAATGATCTCCAATCCTGACAGAAATAACAGGAACACTTGTTTTCCTATGCCTTTTAGGATGCGAGATAATGTTAGAGGCATCTTCACAAAAGAGAATATATTCATCCCCTACATCTTTAGTAACAAGGTCCTTCAATATAGCTACAGGAGACTTAATAGTAATTTGTTCATCAGGCTCTACAGCTTTCTTAGTACTTTTATTAGACACACTTACCAAAGTAGAATACTCTTTTACCTTAGCAGGGAAAGGTGTCTTCTCAAAATAAGGTTCAGGCACAATGCTATCAATAGTACAAACTTCAGTAGCTGCAGCAGGAATATGACTAATAGAATCTTTATAAGGCGCATGATATTTGTTCCAGTCTTTCTTTGGAACATAAAGATAAGAGGCAAAAGCCTTAAGACAATTAGCAAGTATTTGAGAATCAAGACCGTAAGCAATGCTAACACTATGAAAGTCATCGGTTCCCATGAAAGTTTTAAT
This sequence comes from Dactylis glomerata, assembly GCA_007115705.1. Taxonomy (NCBI): domain Eukaryota; kingdom Viridiplantae; phylum Streptophyta; class Magnoliopsida; order Poales; family Poaceae; genus Dactylis; species Dactylis glomerata. The sequence continues at coordinate 1,640,846 of QXEO01000543.1, forward strand.
GCATTCATAATCATAGTTTATACCCGACTTCCTACCTTTGTCGTTTTCCCATCCTTCAGCATTCTCTTGGATACGGTCAAGAAGTTTCAACTTAGCATCTTCTTTCATATGAGTAAATGATCCAAAACAAGAAGCATCCAAATAATCCTTATCAGGAAGAGTGAGCCTCGCATAAAAATTATCAATAACAATATTATTGGGGAGCTCATGAATGGGACATTTGAGCATTAGTAACTTCAATCTCCCCCATGCTTGGGCAATACTTTCTCCATCATGAGGCCAAAAATTATATATCCGATTACGATCTTTATGAATTTCACTTGGAGGATAAAACTTGGAATAAAAGAGAGGTACAATTTCCTCCCATGCAATAGATGGACCATCTTTAAGCAGCCGATACCACTCCTCAGCTCTGCCTTTCAATGATAAAGAGAATAGCTTCCTCTTGACCTGGCTCGGCAAAATACCTGCACACTTGAACAACTCGCATAATTCACGTATAAATAGTAAGTGATCACCCGGATGGACAGTTCCATCTCCTGAATAGCAGTTATCCATAACATCCTCCACAATTTTCATGGGTATTTTAAAAGGATCTAATTCAGCAGGTGGTGGTGGTGGTGGTTCATCCACATGTGCAGCAGTGGTAGAAGTGTTCCCAAATAGGAAACCAAATGGAGAATTCTCCATAGCAAAATAAAATAAAAGTAAAAGACAAGAATAAAAAAAATACTCACAGTGGCGGTTACCTTTACCAAATCCACTCTTCAATAGCGCTTCACTCCCCGGCAATGGCACCAGAAAATAGTCTTGATGACCCACAAGTATAGGGGGTGTATCGTAGTACTTTCGATAAATAAGAGTGTTGAACCCAACGAGGAGCAGAAGGTGTTGACTAGTGGTTTTGATCAAGGATTCACTGTAAATGCTAGCAAATGGATTTTCAGGGGTATTTGGTAATGCAAATAAATAAAGTGCGAGTAAATAAAAGACAACTACAATAGTTGCTGCAAGTGGCTCAATCCTTTCTTTAGGAAAGGACAAGCCGGTTGTGTAACTTATGATGACCAAACATTCTCGAGGACACACGGGAGTTTCTGTCAAGAGCTTTCGCTTCATGCCGCTAAATAATCTTTATAGGTTTGATAAGTGTTATGGGGGTGAACCTGTGCTAGCGCACTACCCTTACTAGGATAAATACACACTTGTGATTATACCCCTTGCAAGCATCCGCAAATACAAGAAAGTAATTAAGATAAATCTAACCACAGCCTTAAACTCTAAGATCCTACGCTCCCTGGTGCAATGATTTCCCAATGGAGGTTTAGGTTTCTGTCACTCCAGCAACCCCACAATTGGTAGCCAAATACACAATTCATCTCACTAGGCCCATAAATGGTGAAGTATCATGTAGTCGACGTTCACATGACACCACTAGTGAAATAGCACCACAACAAATAAATATCAAACCACTAAATATTACTTAACAATAATCCACTACTAACATCTTGACTTCTCCCATGTCCTCAAGAACTAAACGAACTACTCATAGGACATCATATGAATCATGATCAGAGGTGAAATAATGGTAAATAACAATCTGAACATAAACCTTAATTCAACGGTTCCACTCAATAGCATCAACCACAAGAGTAATCAACACCGGGAAAGTTTCCCCTAAGAATTTAACAAGATCCAACTCCAGATGTTACAGCGGGATGGCGTGGTGATGGTGGAGATGAAGGTGCTGGTGATGGAGATGATGATGATGATGATCCCGATGAAGTCCAGTGCGATGGTGATGACGATGGCGACGATCTCCCCTCTCCGGGAAGGAATTTCCCCGGTAGATTTCTGCCTGCCAGAGAGCTTTTCTATCTCTGGTGTTTTTCGCCCCGCAGAGGCGGCGGCGTCTATCTCTGAGCCCCCCTCCTTGACTTAGGTTTTCGGGGATGATGAAATACGCGAAGGGGCGATGGCAGAAGTGGGCCAGGGGGCTCTCACCACAGGTGGGCGTGGCCAGGGGCTGGGCCACGCCCCCTGGTGGTGAGGCTGCCCTGTGGCCCCTCTCGCCTCCTCCTTCTGGCTACTTCAGTCTTCTGATAAAATATAATTTTCTGGTATTTTTCGGGAATTTTCCTGATCTTCGAAATATGGTGCCTTGACGGTCCTTTTTCCAGCAGAATCCTGACTCCGGCAGCAATTCCTCCAATGATCATCAAACATGTAAAAACAGAGGAAATAACATAAGTATCATCTCTAAATGTGAAATATATCAATGAATAACAGTAAATTATGATACAAAATAGTGATACAAAATGGACGTATCTGCGGATCGCGATGTGTTTCTGGAAAAGTGATCGGGTGTTTAGGTTTTTCCCATCGGGGGGTCTTTATAGGCGAAGGAGCAGCGTCAGAAGTGGACCAGGTGGCCCTCACCATAGGGCGACGCGGCCAGGGGCTGGACCGCGCCCCTGGTGGTGAGGCCACCGCCTGGCTCCGTTCCATCTCCTCTTCGGTTCTCTGGAAGCTTGGGTAAATTTCTGGATGTTCAGCTTTTGTTTCGTCCAATTTCGAGAATATTTCATGTGTAACTTTTTTGAAACACAAAAACAGTAGAAAACAGGTAACTGGCACTGTGGCATCTCATTAATAGGTTAGTTCCGGAAAATGCATAAGAATGCCACGAAGTGTAACGAAACACTAAGCAAATGGTGTAAAAACAAGCATGGAGCATCAAAAATTATAGATACGTTTGAGGCGTATCAATATCCCCAAGCTTAACTCCTGCTCGTCCTCGAGTAGGTAAGTGATAACAAAAGAAATAATTTTTGAGGTGACATGCACCTACACAATCTTGATCATCTATGTAAGCGTTGTGCGCTGGGATCAAAAGAACTTAAAACATGGTCATGAAAGATATAATCTTGATAGAAGAAACTTAGCAACCATGTTATAATCATGAAAAAGAACACAAATGAAAGATCATGAAAATGAAACAATGAAAGTCAAACGTGTGTTCAAATCATATGGAAAAACATACAAATGGTTTTCAGCTTGTCCTTCATGAGAGAGCAGAACATAAATGCATAGGACACCTTCAAGTTTAAGAGGGCAACTAGATACAAATAATTTAAGAACAAGTGAAACCAACATCATGAATCAATCAATGAAAACTTTGAGACAATGCACATTATACTCAGAATGACAACTATGCTCTCTTAGACGGTGCATAAAGGTAGAAGGTGGTGACTCAACATAAAAAGTAAAAGAAAGGCCCTTAGCGGAGGGAAGCAGTGATTAAACATGTGCTAGAGCTTTTTATTTGTAAAACAGAGATAAAAATTGGGTTTTAAGAGGTGGTTGTTTCATGTCAACGACTGGCAATGGGGTCTTACTATCTTCCATAATAAACAAGTGAGAGCGGTTCCGAGTTCTTTGAAAATTTGGCACATTGGTGCTCTTTTATAAAGCTTTGGCACTCCTCCCCACCTTTTTTCTTTTCTCAAACCATGGCTAACCGATTCCATCGGGTGCCCACCAACATTCACATACCATGGAGGAGTGCCTTTTTTTTCTTTTAGAATTAAATTGCAATGGTCTGACCAGCTCTCTTGCAAAATTAATGTACGAGCAGATGAAGCTGCCTAGTCGAGGGGTACTTAATTTAATATGGAAGATAGCAATTCCGACCACTACGTCCCCATGAGCTAAAAACAGTGGCACAAAATGAGAAGTAGTTGAAAGTTTTGAAAGGTAGCACATGAAAATTTACTTGGAATGGCTTAAAATACCATGCATAGGAATTTATAGTGGACTCTTTGGAAGTGACTTGGCTTTTGGGAATTGGATGCATGAGAAGTATTCCCTCTCAGTACAGGTTTTTGGCTAGCAAGATTGGGTAGCAAGCATAAGAGTTGCATGAAACAAACAAACATACATATAATAGGAACAATCATGCAAACTTCCTCGAAGGTACAACGATTTTAACTTTGAGAATAATAATGCTTATAAGCCAAACATGAAGGAAAGCTGAAGTAATGTAACTACAAACACTTTTTTCTTCTTTTCTACTCAAACCTCAAGGTAATGTTGCTACTGACCAAGCACATGAAAATTTACTTGGAATGGCTTACAAATACCATGCATAGGAATTTATAGTGGACACAATGGCAAACTTGGCCTTTAGGAGTTGGATACACGAGTAGAGCTCATACTCAGTACAAAATGAGGGCTAGCAAAAGACTGTGAGCGACCAACTAAGAGAGCAATAACGGCCATAATCATGCAAAGCGACAAAGCCACATTAAAAGAAGCATAAGATGGCATCAAAAGTCAAAAACTAAATGATCATAGAGGCTTATGGTGACTTTGTATGAGTCAAACATGTGTGAGCATGTGCCAAGTCAACCCAAATAATGCATCAAAGGAGAAAACCAAAATAATGCTTCCAAATAATTAAAACAACGCATGATTTTTCAAAGGCTCATTAAGCAATCTCAGTCATTTGAGACAAGTCATGCTACAGCAAAACCACTAAGCATACTATCAAAAATACATCAAGCATGACATGCAAAATCCTAGGCCGGAGTCTACACAAGCTCCTTTTTGTACCACTTTTTTGCATAAAGCTTTTTCTCTTTTCCAACACCATTCGAACTTTTTTGAAACAACTCTTTTGATGAAAACCAACATGGACCAGAGGTCAAAATACACCTTGATGCAAAGATATAACAAGATCTGAACAAAAATCAAAGCGAAAAACGAAAGCTCAACACAGTTCTAGAAAAAGAGAACACTCGTTGAAACGATAAGAGTGAAAAACAGAGTGTTCTTGGCAAATGAAAAGCAAGGCAACTTCTCCAAAAGGAATTTGTTGGGGTCCAACCATTTATTTCAGCAAACAAAACTAAACAAAACTGAAAACTAAAAACAACTGACGCTCCAAGAAAAACGCATAATGCATGAATCAATAAAAATATAGTGTGTTGAAAGGTGCCCTAATTTTTGTCGATGAAGAAGGGGTGCCTCGGGGGCATCCCCAAGCTTTGATGCTTGTACCTCTTGGATATTTCTTGGGGTGACATGGGAATCCCCAAGCTTGAGCTTTTGTCCATTCTTCAACTCATCTCATCATTCTCCAATCCCTACACTTGAAAACTTCCTTCATACAAAACTAAACAAAATTCTATTAGCAACATTAGTGTAAGCATAGCAATGAATCAAACCTTTTTACTTCAGGTTTCAACTCAAAACCACCACATATAAAGAATATACTACTGTAGCAACTTCTCCAAAAGTTCCGTGATCAAAAGAACTCAAAAGGAAAGCGATCGAGCGGCAAACACAAATATTGGCAGAAATCTGTCAAAACAGAATAGCTGACAAAGGTAGAATTTTTAGAGGGTTTTATATTACTCAAATCAAAAAGTGTATAACTAATGAAAGTTTGGATATAACCTGGGGCATATGCACAAGAAATCGCAGGTCCAAAAGATATTCTGAGAATTTTCAGGAATTTTTACGGTGCAGCACCGAAATCTGTTTCAGGACAGCAACATCCCCAAATCTTACCTCACTCAAATTAGAGGCTTCTCTTGGCACAACAACGAAATGAAAAGGATATGGAGAGGTTATTAAAGTAGTAATAACTTCCAAGACTCAAATAAAAGAAAAAGAACTGAAAGTAAACAATGGGTTATCTCTCAAGAGTGCTTTTCTTTAACGCCTTTGAGCTAGGCTCAGTAATTTGAGATGATACTCACATAAGAAATATGAATTGAAACAAAAGAGAGCATCAAGGAGCAAATATAAAACACATTTAAGTCTAACCCACTTACTATGCATAGGAATCTTGTAAGAAAATAAATCAAAAAAGCACATAGTAACAAGTATTGGTAGATAAAACAAGCGCAACTTCGGAACTTTCAATATAAAGAGAGGTGTTTTAGTAACATGAGAATTCCAACAACTATATTTTCCTCTCTCATAATAATTTTCAGTAGCATCATGAACAAACTCAACAATATAAATATCACACTCATCCTCCTTTGTTAAGCATGGAGGGCTATCAAATAAGGTATTAGTTAAAGAGTTACTCTTATTGGGAGGTAGACATGGGTAGCTCCATTGTTCCTCCTCTTGATCATCACTCTCCTCCTCTTTTTCATCCAATGAGCTTCCAATTTCAGCAATTTCTTCTTCCATAGGCCCCTTCAAGGCATTAGTCACTTCCGTTGGAGAGCATCTATTAAGATATTTAAGAATATAGCCATTTTATTCCTTGTAATTATCAAAGCAAAATTTAAGTATATCATAAACCTCATATTTATAAGGTGCATCATCAGTATTTTCAAGCAAATAAGCAAGTTCGAATGCACCCTTCCAAGCAATAAATTCTTCAATTTGTTCCACATCATAAAAGTCATAATTTCCATTAATATAAGAAGATATGGTAACATCATCGTTATACTCACATTGAAAAGGGAGGTGTTTATACCTCCTACAGCAACAAGATTTATCAAAGCAATAAGTAACATTATAAGTAGAGCACACATTTCTAGCAATGATATACAATGTATCAATTTGTTCCCATAAGTGTTTCCCTTTTTGTGACAAGCGGTGTTCCTCATAATATTTTTGTTGCTCTTCCATGAACCCACCTTGCCAAAAAGATTTAGTTTCAAAGAAACCAACCATCGATAGAAAGCATGATAAAACAAGACAATAACAGACCAACAAAAATAACAACTATAAAAGGAACTAATTTTTTTTGTATTTTTTATAAAACGATGCAAGCAAAAGTAAAGTAAAGTAAAGCAAAACTTAAAACAAAGTAAAGGATGTGCGTGCAAAACTCCCCTTGCAGAAGTCTTCTTTTTCCCCGGCAACGGCGCCAGAAAAAATCTTTGCTGTGGCGGTGCGTGATAGTGTAAATCACCGTCCAGTTGGGAACCCCAAGAGGAAGGTTTGATGAGTACAGCAGCGAGTTTTCCCTCAGTAAGAAACCAAGGTATGTCGAATCCAGGAAAAAGCCAAACGTCTGAAGGTGATGCCCGCTAGCTTCGCGACAGCTTCGGACAATTTATATGGCGCCTCGTCGAGGTTTTGATTTGCAAGCAGCAACATGGAACCTGCACACAACACAACCAAATACTTTGCCCCCAACTTATGATGAGGTTGTCAATCTCACCGGTTTGCTGTAAACAAAGGGTATGAGCGTATCGAGTGAAAAGCAATAGTAGTATGCGAGTAAAGTAAACAATGCGAGTAATGTAAACAGGCGATAGCAATATAAAGGAAATAGGACCGGGGTCCACAGTTCACTAGTGGTGTCTCTCCATAAGATAAATAACACATGCTGGGTAAACAAATTACAGTTGGGCAATTGATAAAATAAAGATAATGTGCATATGTCGAGAGGATCACTATGAGATTTACTCTGGGCATTACAACAAGATACATAGACCGCCATCCAACTGCATCTATGACTAATAATCCACTTGCGGAGAATCAATCCGAAAACTCCACAAGTATTAAGTTGCGAACAACAGATAACTGCATTAAGCAAAGTGTGTAATGTAAACAAAGCATATGCCCTTGGGCATAAGAATGTTGTTTTCTCCCTAGTGGCAATAGCACATCTACAACCTTAGAGGTTTCTGTCACTCCCCCAGATTAAATAGAGGCATGAACCCAACTATCGAGCATAAATACCTCCTCTTGGAGTCACTAGTATCTACTCGGCCAAGATAGCTACTAACAACAGAGAGCATGCAAGGTCATAAACAACATAGAGATAACATAAGATAATATTCAACACATCAACTCAATCATAACACCAATATTCATCGGATCCCAACAAACACAACATGTAGAATTACATAACGGTGATCTCGATCATGTAAGGCAGCTCAAGAGATGTAAACATGAAGCACATGGTGGAGAAGACAACCAACTAGCTACTGCTATGGACCCATAGTCCAAGGTAGACTACTCACTCATCGCCCTGGAGGCAAGCATGGCGATGAAGAAGACCTCTGGTGGCGATTCCCCTCTCCGGCAGGGTGCCGGGAAGAGCTTCTGGACCCTCCCGATCTCGGGTCGACGACGGCGGCGGATCGCGATGTGTTTCTAGAAAAGTGATCGTGTGTTTAGGTTTTTCCCGTCGGGGGGTCTTTATAGGCGAAGGGGCAGCGTCAGAAGTGGGCCAGGTGGCCCTCTCCACAGGGCAGCGCGGCCAGGGGCTGGGCCGCGCCCCCTGGTGGTGAGGCCACCCCCTGGCTCCGTTCCGTCTCCTCTTCGGTTCTCTAGAAGCTTCGGTAAATTTCTGGATGTTCGGCTTTTGTTTCGTCCAATTCTGAGAATATTTCCTGTGTAACTTTTCTGAAACACAAAAACAGCAGAAAATAGGGAACTGGCACTGTGGCATCTCATTAATAGGTTAGTTCCGGAAAATGCATAAAAATGCCACGAAGTGTAACGAAACACTAAGCAAATGGTGTAAAAACAAGCATGGAGCATCAAAAATTATAGATACGTTTGAGACGTATCAAGTAGCAGCACCACCCGCTTGAGTAGCGGCTGGCAGAGGGACAACGAGTGTGACTGACGAGATCGAATTGCCTTACCCCACCGAGATAACGATGTAGACACAAAGCTGCCATGCAAAGGTGTGCCATGGACGAGTAGTATCCGCCAACGCGATCGAAAGGCATTGCAAGACGGAGATGCTGCCAACGACACTAACCTTGATCGAAAAGGGGGCAGCTACAAGCACAAGGTGAGGTGAGGAGCAACCTACGCTACCGAGGAGTACGGATCAACCAAGACCGCAGAAGGGAACATGAAGCTCAGGGCATACCCGCAAATCACCATCAGAGAAGGTCAAGTATGAAAAGGTCATCAAGGAGTAGAAGTTAGAAGGCACTTCACCATTCCTAGTTCGACGAGCAACCGAGAGCATTGGGTTCCATTGTGACACCCTCAAGAAGGAAAAAAACACCCATAGGCGCCGTCATCAATCGTAGAGCTTTCGCTTGGAACCAAGCAAACAGTGCAAGCACTACCAACCTAGACGCCATGGAGATCGTGAACGGAGCCCCCACGACATGCTTTGCTCTGAGGCTGGGATTGAAGGTCGGACCGCCGGAAGGCCTCTCACAAGCGCCACAACTATAGTATGGCCAAGGGCCTATCCCCACCAGCAGGGAGGGGGCAGAGGCCAAGCCCTGTCCTGCCGCCAGAATGAGAACAACTAGGGGAAGGAGCATGAACGATTGAACGTTGAGGACACTGGCGGCTTTGGAGGCGAGGGTATTCGAAAGTGAGGGGCTGGCGGCGGCGGTCGCTTTCAAGGGATGCAGATCTTGCATCGAAGGGAGAACAAAAAAGGGAAGGAGATTTGGTAGTGGGGAATGGGACGGCGGTGTCGCTGTCAAGAGACTCAGTTCTCGGCATCATAGGAAAGGGGATTTGGTAGTGGGAAGGGGACGGCAGTATCTCTGTCAAGAGACTCAGATCTCGGCAGGGAGAGGTGGGAGAAGATGGAGGAGGGATCCCGCATGAAAAAAAAAGTCTCGTTGCCACCGGCCTGCGGAGCTTTGTCCGGCGACGTAGGCGGTGGCGACGAAGGGAGTGTTGAGGGGAGGGGGCGGCCGTGGTGGCGTCTAGGGTTGCACCCGAGTTGCCTCCCTGGGAGATGATGCAGGGGTCGAAAACATCGTCCTTCTCCAGTTCTAGAATTGACTGAGCACCAAGTTAATTCTCACGATTTCTAAGGATTATCAATTTCTTAACTTTTAAATATTGTACTCGGTCCGGCCAATATTACTTATCGCAAATATGGATGTATCTAGCACTAAAATTTATCTAGATACATCCATATCAGCGATAAGTAATATGGGTCGGAGGGAGCATGAAAACCATTTGAATCAAAGATGCCCTAGATAGTATTGAAAATTTTGGCACAGACACGGAAATCTAGCTAGCTCAAATTTCCATCAGTATCTTGCTTCATGGCAACACAAGGTATGTACGTACACATGCGAGTTCTCCATTTAGATGACATGCACGCATGCATCGATCTGTACAGATCGTTGTAGACTATTTTGCCAAACTCAGGAGTCGCCTGCCGCACCAAGGTGTGCGTTTTTTGGCAAATCGTACGCTTTGGGTATCAAAAGTGTAGTGGAGGCGAAGCTGGGTTAATTTTCTGCGGACATGATCTCACGTGGAATACATTTAGAGCGTGTATACATGGCGACGTTACTACATACAGCACGTGATCTCCCAGGGCGATTAGCTTTTCACTTCGCACGCGTACGTGTGCTGACGTGGCGCAACCTATCAGATCGATCAGGTGACGAGCCAGAGTTTTTCAGCTGGCCAATCATGATCATGTGATCCGGGGACGGCGTAGTAGAATATGCGATAATTAATTCCATCGACGTGTTACCTCCACGTAATTTCTGTATTTGATTAGCTGTGCCCGGCTGCGTCCGAGTGTACTGAAGAAACGGTCATTCCGACAAATTTTTTTAAGATAATAGGCCAATGGACCGACGTTTAATTTTTTTTTGACAATTAACATCATATATATTTATAAGAGTAAATAGTACATGGTAGAGATACATAAGCTGTCCCCAGCTATTACAAAATAAAGTCTAAAAGATACGACTAAATCTTCAAGGTTTTTAAACTCTTTCTTTTTCTATGACATAATCTTATATTTTCCAGAAGACAGCCGGATAGAACCGAACCATAAACCTGTAAATACCAATGAAAGTTCTCCCATAATTTTAATTTGAGCCACAATGCCAAGGCTACGTGCACGCGCGCAACCATTGAAGTAGTCAATCAACATCGGCAAGAGTACCAACACCAGTATGTCAGGGCGAAATAACCGAACAACTTGGTCGACGTCGCTAGGGAGTCGAGAGTACGAATCACCATTGTCGAGGACGTAGCAGCTGGGAAAATTATTGCGAGGATAATACTCCTCGCGGCGACCATGAGAAAAGATCCAAGATCGGTCTGGTGAAGCAAGATCCAAAGAACCATACCTAGAGAACTGTAATCTTTCAATACTGCCATTGACGCCGGGACGAAGGTCTCGTCGTCCAAGGAAGAACCGAAGATCAATTATTGAAAACGATGCCATCTCCATTGATACGGAGATCAACAAAAGATTGCTTCCAAACCCTAACTTAATCTACTAGAAAATACTACTTTTACTAAAACCTCCACACATAGACTAGGTTCCCCACTCCTCCTTACGCCGGCGAGGCCGGCCGGAGGAGGGGGAACCAATCTATGGTGGAGTAGGAGGTAGAGGCGGCGGCTGGTGGCTATTTCTCCTGGCGGCGGCTGAGACGATACGATATGAATCACCGATGGACCGACGTTAAATTAGTAACGCCCTCAACGGAGAGAAGGATATAAGATACCGCATTGGGCTTACATAAACGAACCACACCCCCCACACAAGACAGGGCCTACCGAAAAGACTACGACTGGAAGCGCGCCACAGCCGGCACGAATATTACAGTTACGCAGACATGCATAACATTGTCTAGACGAGCGTCGGTGATGGGTCAGAGCTCATCCAAGAGGGGAGCCATCGAACATTGTGCCCGTCGAGACATTCCACCGTCGAAGGCGCAACCCCACCAGAAGCCGACCACACCAGGAATCGACCGACGAGGCGTACACCACCTTGCACCTTCAGAGGAGCCCAACAAGAAACACCGGGAGTGTAGATCACCACATCAAGTATGTTGTGCCTTAAGCTGGCAGAGCGAAGAGGCAATGCCATCCGCCACACCACCATCGGCGAGCTGCCCGCCATAGGCTCCAAGACGGTGTCTCCAAGAAGATCACAACACAAGAGCGCCACCAGCGTCCAATCCAAGGATCATGGCTTTTCACCCAAAACATGTATGGGACAGGGAGATGCGACAACGACGCCTTCAAGAAGGGAACGACATCCATGGACACTGACACCGTTGCCTGAGAGGATGCAAGGCGAGAGTTTCCTCCCGTCATATACTCTCCACACCCAAACATTGCGAGGGGCATCTCATGGCTGCCATCCCACACCCACGGGACACAGCTCATTAAGCACCACGCCAACCACATGGCCATTGCCCAGCCAACTCCAGAAACTCAGGCTCGCCCGCCAACCCGCAAGGTTCCCACCATCCAGGGCCACCGCCCCGGCGTAATCGGTCTTGCAACTGTTGAGCGAAAGGCACCACCTTGATAGGTTGCGTGACAAAGATGAAGAAAGCTGAAGGACGTCACTAGCAAGAAGACGACAAACCCAACGAGCATGCCCTCCGTGCCATGCAGTTGATGGCTTGTAAGAACAGCTCGTTGGGAACCCCAAGAGGAAGGTATGATGAGCACAGCAGCAAGTCTTCCCTGAGTTATGAAACCAAGGTTAAATCGAACTAGTAGGAGAAAACCAAACTTCAGAAGGTGATGCTTGCTAGCTTCGCGACACTCCGGACAAGGGCGCCAGATCAACTGCTTGTTGGCGTGTAGCTAACCTGCACACAACACAACCAAGAACTTTGCTCCCAACTTACGATGAGGTTGTCAATCTCACCGGTTTGCTGTAAACAAAGGATTGAGCGTATCGAGTGGTAATAGGATAATAGTATGCAAGAAAGTAAACAATGCGAGTAAAAGTAAAACGGTATAGCAATGTAAAGGAAATTGGACCGAGGTCCACAGTTCACTGGTGGTGTCTCTCCATAAAATAAATAAAATATGTTGGGTAAACAAATTACAGTTGGGCAATTCATAGAATAAAGATAACGTACATATGTCATGAGGATCACTATGAGATTCACTCTGGGCATTACGACAAAATACATAGACCGTCATCCAACTGCATCTATGACTAAAACTCCACTCGCGGAAAATCGTCCGAGGACCACTTGAGTATTGAGTTGCGAACAACAGATAGTCGCATTAAGCAAATTACGTAATGTAAACAAAGCAAATGTCCTTGGACACAAGAATGTTGTTTTCTCCCTAGTGGCAACAGCACATCTACAACCTTAGAGGTTTCTGTCACTCCCCCAGATTAAATAGAGGCATAAACCCAACTATCGAGCATAAATACTTCCTCTTGGAGTTACTAGCATCTACTCGACCAAGATAGCTATTAGCAACGGAAAGCATGCAAGATCATAAACAACATAGAGATAACATAAGATATATAATTTAGCACATCAACTTAACATAGTACCAATACTCATCGGATCCCAACAAACACAACATGTATGATTACATAAAGATGATCCTGATCATGTAGGGCAGCTCACAAGATCTAAACATGAAGCACATGGTGGAGGAGACAACCATCTAGCTACTGCTATGGACCCGTAGTCCAAGGTAGACTACTTACACATCACTCCGGAGGTGACCATGGTGGTGTAGAAGGCCTCCGGCAGGGATTCCCCTCTCAGGCAGGGTGCCAGGAAGAGCTCCTGGATCCTCTAGATCTCGCGACGGTAACGGCGGCATCTTGCAGTATGTTTCGTGAAAAAGATATCTGTCCCTTAGGTTTTTCCCATCGAGGGGAACTTATAGGCGAAAGGGCATCGTCAGAGGTGGGGCCAGCTGGCCTCACCATGGGGCGGCGCGGCCAGGGGCTGGGCCGCGCCCCCTGGTGGTGAGCCTGGCTCCTAGCCCCCCTCCATCTCATCTTCGTTCTTTGTGAAGCTTCGGTAAAAATAGGAGGTTCGGCTTTTGTTTCGTCCAATTCCGAGAATATTTCCTGTGTAACTTTTCTGAAACACAAAAATAGCAAAAAACGGGGAACTGGCACTGTGGCATCTTGTTAATAGGTTAGTTCCAGAAAATGCATAAAAGCGCGACGAAGTGTAACAAAACTCAAAGCACATAGTGTATAAATAAGCATGGAGCATTAAAAATTATAGATACGTTTGAGACGTATCAAGCATCCCCAAGCTTAACTCCTGCTCGTCCTCGAGTAGGTAAGTGATAACAAAAGAATAATTTTTGAGGTGACATGCACCATCACAATCCTGATCATCTATGTAAGCATTGAGTGCTGGGATCAAAGAACTTGAAACATGGGCATAAAAGACATAATCTTGACAATAAGAACTTAGCAACCTTATTATAACATGAAAAGAACACACAAACAAAAGATCATGAATAATGAAACAATGAAAGTCAAATGTGTATTCAAATCATATGGAAAAACATAGAAAATGGTTTTCAGCTTGTCCTTCATGGAATAGCAAAACATAAATGCATAGGACACGTTCAAGTTTAAGAGGGCGACTAGATAAATAATTTAAGAACAAATGAAACCATAATCATGAATCAATCAATGATAACTTTGGGGCAATGCACATTAAACTCAGAATGGCAACTATGCTCTCTTAGATGGTGCATAAAGGTAGAAGGTGGAGACTCAACATAAAAGTAAAAGAAAGGCCCTTCGCAGAGGGAAGCAGTGATTGCAAGTTTTATAAACCTTCAAAAATTATGGTACTTACTAGCTTTGAGCTCTCATTGCCCCCATCATAGGCATCTTGAATGGTTAAAGTTAATGCGAGAACAATTATGAGCATATACTTGACAAATCATAAGTTGAAAACCTCGTGTCCCGTGAAGTATGAATACCCAAACCTCATGCTACTCGACTTAGGGTCCCAAGCAAGCTCTTGCCATTGTAAGTATACACATATCATCGAGAACCTCCAACGGGGTACCTCCTTGCCCGATGACATGGAACAAGCCCACGTCAAAATGATAGGACAAACAGACAATGAACACCTCGGCATCTCTTTTATTTACCATTGGTATAGCTTTTTATTTTCAGATGCATCGTCGAATGTCCACTATGGGCATGCTGTAAATTTCCACCATGAATTATGCATGGCTTAGATTAGCAGCCCAGGCGTTTCTCTAACACATATACAAACTCTATGATCCCGCAAGATTCCCAACTTATTTCACATCGCAAGTATCCATTAAACAAAAGATTACGATATCAACTCAAATAAGAGAAGTGCAATGTTGAAAGCTTTCCCCATGATGGCATAGTTTGGCTAATTCCCAACTTACAACTTGCAAGCATAACGTCAACATAAGAGAACCACAATGTCTAAATTTTAAAAGCGAGAAAAGTAAAGTGTGCCATCAGGTTCGTGAGAGCTTTACTGAATAATTTTCATATAACACCGAAAAAGTTTAATTCGAAGGATAGATAAAAGCAAGTCAAATGTACTTGGAATAGCAAATTGCTAATAGGTATGTATGGTGGACACATTGGAATAACTTGGTTTTTGGGAGTTGGATGCACGAGTAGAGCTCATACTCAGTACAAAGTGAGGGCTAGCAAAAGACTAGGAGCGACCAACTAAGAGAGCAATAACGGCCATAATTATGCAAAGCGACAAAGCATCATTAAGAGAAGCATAAAATGGCATCACAAGTCAAAAACCAAATGATCATAGAGGCTTATGGTGACTTTGTAAGAGTCAAACATGTTGTAAGCATGCGCCAAGTCAACCCAAATAAAGCATCAAAGGAGAAAACCAAATAAATGCTTCCAAATAATAAGAACAACGCATGATTTTTTCAAAGGCTCATTAAGCAATCTCAGTCATTCGAGATAAGTCATGCTACAGCAAAAATCACTAAGCATACTATCAAAACGACATCAAGTATGGCATGCAAAAGTCTAAGCCGCAGTCTAAACAAGCTCCTTTTTGTACCACTTTTTTGCATGAAACTTTTTCTCTTTTCCAATACCATTCGAACCTTTTTAAAACAACTCTTTTGATGAATACCAACATAGACCAGAGGTCCAAATATACCTTGATGCAAAGATAAAACAAGATCTGAACAAAAATCAAGGTGAAAAACGAAAGCTAAACGCAGTTCTAGAAAAAGAGAACACTCGTTGAACGATAAGTGTGAAAAACGGAGTGTTCTTGGCAAATGAAAAACGAGTACATATCCTCCAAAAGAAATTTGTTGGGGTCCAACCATTTATTGCAGCAAACAAAAAAAACTAAACTGAAAGCCAAAGTAAAGACGCTCCAAGAAAAACGCATAGTGCATGAAGCAATAAAAATATAGTGTGTTGAAAGGTGACCTGATTTTTGCCGATGAAGAAGGGGTGCCTCGGGGGCATCCCCAAGCTTTGACGCTTGTACCTCTTGGATATTTCTTGGGGTGACATGGGCATCCCCAAGCTTGATATTTTGTCCATTCTTCATCCCATCTCATCATTCTCTAATCCCTACACTTGAAAACTTCCTTCATACAAAACTTAACACAATTCTATTAGCAACGTTAGCATAAATATAATAGTAAATCAACCCTTTTTGGTTTAGGTTTCAACTTCAAAAACACCACATATAAAGCATATGCTACTGTAGCAACTTCCCCAAAAGTTCCGTGTTCAAAAGAACTCAAAAAGAAAGCGATCGAGAGGCAAACACAAATAGTGACAGAAATCTGTCAAAACAGAACAGCTGACAAAGGTCGATTTTTTCGAGGGCATTCTGTTGCTCAAATTGAAAAGTGCAAAACTAAGAAAAGTTTCGATATAACCTAAGGCATATGCACAAGAAATCGCAGGTCAAAAAGTTATTCTGAGAATTTTCACGAATTTTTACGGTGCAGCACCAAAATCTGTTTCAGGACAGCAACTTCCCCAAATCTTACCTCACTCAAATTAGAGGTTCTTCTTGGCACAACAACGAAATAAAAAGGATAAGGAGCGGTCATTACAGTAGTAATAACTTCCAAGACTCAAATAAAAGAAAAATTACTGAAAAGAAAACATTGGATTATCTCCCAAGAGTGCTTTTCTTTAACGCCTTTGAGCTAGGCGTAGAAAGTGGAAATCAAGTAATATCAAGCGATGAAGCATCAAGTTCATAATTTGCTCTAAGAATAGAGTCAAAAAGTAATTTCATCCTTCTTCTAGGGAAGTGTTCCATACCTTTCTGAAATGGGAATTGATATTTGATGGTGCCTTCCTTCATATCAATGATGGCACCTACAGTTCGAAGAAAAGGTCTTCCAAAAATAATAGGACATAAAGCATTGCATTCAACATCCATAACAAGAAAATCAACAGGAACAAGGTTATTGTTAACCATAATAAGAACATCATTAATCCTTCCCAAAGGTTTCTTCTTAGCAACATCAGCAAGAGGAACATCAAATACCAAGCATGTCATAAATCTTTCTAGGCATAATAGAAATACTAGCACCTAGATCACATAAAGCATGGCAATCAAAACCATTAATATGCATATCAATGATGGGCTCCCAACCATCTTCTAACTTCTTGGAAATAGAAGCTTTTTGTTTCAACTTTTCCTCCCTAATTTTCATGAGAGCATTTGTAATACGATTTGTAAAAGCAGTATTCAAAGAACTAGCATTAGGACTCAAAGCAAGATTTTGCAAGAACAAAATAACTTCAGATATATTGCAGCCATCAACATCAAAATCATTAAAAGAAATAGAGCTATAATCTCCCATACTCCGAAAAATTTCAGCACTCTTTTGAGAAAAAGTTTTTGCAGTTTTGGGCTTTTTCGCACAAGGAGTAGGAGTTTTCTCTATACCAATCAAAGTAAGAGGATTGCTAGCATTTGGAACAACATCATTAGAGGTAGTAATAGTACATACCTTCATCTTTCTAGCCATCTCATCTTCTCTTTCCCACCTGGCATGCAATTCTGCTAACATCCTAACATTTTCATCGATTCTAACTTGGATGGCATTAGTAGTGGCAAAAGTATTGCTTTCTTTAACATCATTAGGCAACACTTTTAGTTTTAGAAGTTCAACATCAAGAGCAAGGCTATCAACTTTAGAAGCAAGAATATCAATTTTACCCAACTTTTCCTCAACAGACTTGTTAAAAGCAGTTTGCTTACCGATGAAGTCCTTGAGCATGACGTCAAGCTCAGAGGGCGCACCCCTAGTGTTGTTGGAGGAATTACCATAAGAGTTACCATAACCATTACCATTGGTACAAGGATACGGCCTATAATTGTTACTAGCAAAATTGTTCCTATAAGCATTATTGTTGAAATTATTATTTCTAATGAAGTTTACATCAACATGCTCTTCTTGAGCAACCAAAGAGGCCAAAGGAACATTATTAGGATCAACTTGAGCTCTATCATTAGAAAGCATAAGCATAATAGCATCAATCTTATCACTCAAGGAAGAGGTTTCCTCAACAGAATTTACATTCTTACCTTGTCGAGCTCTCTCGGTGTGCCACTCAGAATAATTTACCATCATGTTGTCGAGAAGCTTAGTTACGGCGCCCAAGGTAAGGGACATAAAAGTGTCTCTAGCAGCTAAATCCAATAGGTTCCTTGAAGAAAAATTCAGTCCTGCATAAAAAGTTTGGACAATCATCCAAGTAGTAAGTCCATGAGTGGGACAATTCTTTATCATAGATTTTATTCTTTCCCAAGCCTGAGCAACATGTTCATTATCAAACTGTCTAAACTTCATGATATCACTACGCAAAGCTATAATCTTAGCAGGAGGATAGTATTTTCCAATAAAAGCATCCTTACACTTATCCCAAGAATCAATACTATTTCAAGGCAAAGATAGCAACCAATCCTTAGCTCTTCCTCTTAAAGAGAAAGAAAACAACTTAAGCTTAATAATATTACCATCTACATCCTTATACTTTTGCATCTCACATAACTCAACAAAATTGTTGAGATGAGTTGCAGCATCATCAAAACTGGCACCAGAAAATTGCTCTTTCATAACAAGGTTCAATAAAGCAGGTTTGATCTCATAAAAATTTGCCTCAGGAGCAGGTGGCGCAATAGGAGTGCAGATGCAAGTAAAAATAAAGTAAAGCAAAACAAAAACAAAGTAAAAGATTGTGCGTGCGAGACTCCCCTTGCAGAAGTCTTCTTCCTCCTCGGCAACGGCGCCAGAAAACACGTTGATGGCTTGTAAGAACAGCTCGTTGGGAACCCCAAGAGGAAGGTATGATGAGCACAGCAGCAAATCTTCCCTCAGTTGTGAAACCAAGGTTAAATCGAACCAGTAGGAGAAAGCCAAACTTCAGAAGGTGATGCTTGCTAGCTACGTGACACTCCGGACAAGGGCACCAGATCAACTGCTTGTCGGCGTGTAGCTTTTCACCAGCAGCAACGTGAAACCTACACACAACACAACCAAGAACATTGCTCCCAACTTACGATGAGGTTGTCAATCTCACTGGTTTGCTGTAAACAAAGAATTGAGCGTATCGAGTGGTAATAGGATAATAGTATGCAAGAAAGTAAACAGTGCTAGTAAAAGTAAAACGGTATAGTAATGTAAAGGAAATTGGACCGGGGTCCATAGTTCACTAGTGGTGTCTCTCCATAAGATAAATAACACATGCTGGGTAAACAAATTATAGTTGGACAATTGATAGAATAAAGATAATGTACATATGTCATGAGGATCACTATGAGATTCACTCTGGGCATTACGACAAAATACATAGACCACCATCCAACTGCATCTATACTAAAAATCCACTCGCGGGGAATCGTCCGAGGACCCCTTGAGTATTAAATGGCGAACAACAGATAATCGCATTAAGCAAAGTACGTAATGTAAACAAAGCAAATGTCCTTGGACACAAGAATGTTATTTTCTCCCTAGTGGCAACAGCATATCAACAACCTTAGAGGTTTCTGTCACTCCCCCAGATTAAATAGAGGCATGAACCCAACTATCGAGCATAAATACTCTCTCTTGGAGTTACTAGCATCTATTCGGCCAAGATAGCTACTAGCAACGGAAAGCATGCAAGATCATAAACAACATAGAGATAACATAAGATATATAATTCAGCACATCAACTTAAAATAGTACCAATACTCATCGGATCCCAACAAACACAACATATATGATTACATAAAGATGATCCTGATCATGTAGGGCAGCTCACAAGATCTAAACATAAAGCACATGGTGGAGGAGACAACCATCTAGCTACTGCTATGGACCCGTAGTCCAAAGTAGACTACTCACACATCACTCCGGAGGCGACCATGGTGGTGTAGAAGGCCTTCGACAGGGTGCCGGGAAGAGCTCCTAGATCCTCTCGATCTCGCGACGGTGACGGCGGCTTGCAGTATGTTTCGTGAAAAAGAGATCCGTCTCTTAGGTTTTTCCCGTCGAGGGGAACTTATAGGCGAAAGGGCATCGTCAGAGGTGAGGCCAGCTTGCCTCACCATGGGGCGGCACAGCCAGGGGCTGGGCCGCGCCCCCTGGTGGTGAGCCTGGCTCCTGGCCCCCCTCCGTCTCATCTTTGGTCTTCGCGAAGCTTCGGTAAAATTAGGAGGTTTGGCTTTTGTTTCGTCCAATTCCGAGAATATTTCCCTGTATAATTTTTCAGAAACACAAAAACAACAGAAAACAGGGAACTAGCACTGTGGCATCTTGTTAATAGGTTAGTTCCAAAAAATACATAAAAACGCCACAAAGTGTAACAAAACTCAAAGCAAATGGTGCATAAACAAGCATGGAGCATCAAAAATTATAGATACGTTTGAGACGTATCAGCAGTACCCCCCATGGGCGTCGATGTCCACATCACTGCGGCCTGCACTAGGGCGTCGATGTTGCCGCCGCCAATCACTGTCACAGCGAAGACGCCCGTCACCCGGTCAGATCTCGCCGAAGGAGCGCTTGAGCCACCGGCCTCCGCCTCCCACGAAGATGGCATCCGCGCCACTCCCCCACGCCCCCTCAAGGTGTACGAGGATCGCCGGCCGCAGGTCATCGGCCAACCTGCGCTGGACTTCGTCGAGCTCCCGCAAATTGCCACCCTAGTCAAACCACCCCGCACAGGAAACCAAGAGGACGAGGAGAGGAAGAACCACCCCCGCTAGCACCAGGCTTCGCCCGGTGGCTCCCGCTGACGGCGGCAGGAGGGGGGACAGAGGGGACAAAGGCTAAGGTTCGCTAGGAGCGCCCGCGGGGTGCGCTCGATGAGAACGGTTTCCTCTATTCCTTTTCCCTATGAGCTGCTCTCATTATTGCGGGATTCGTTGTGGCGATTTCTGGATTCGTCATTGGTTCATTCGTATGTATTGCAGAATAGGCGATCATTACATTAGTTGATTTGTACTTCCTCCGTTTTAAAATATTAGATGCTTTTGCTTTTCCTCACATATATGTGTCTAGATATTTTTTTATTAGGAGAGGCGACGTTTACGTCGACAGCGAAACACCTAAAGTGATTTTGTCAGTGGTGGAAAAAAGGCCTTCAATCCCGATTTGTAAGGCCCATTAGTCCCAATTGTAGCAACTGGGACTAACAAAGCGGGACTAAAGGCTCCATCCTTTAGTCCCGGTTGTTTACGAACCGGGACCAATGGGCCTCCACGTGGCCCGGATCATGTGCTACGGCTAGAGGACCTTTGGTCCCGGTTCGTAACACAGACCGGGACTAAAGGTCCGTTCGGAATAAAATTTGTATTTTCTTTTTCAAAATTTCTCTATTTTCTCTATTTTCTTTATTTCTCTAATATCTAATCACCTATGTTCTCATATCAAATTAGATACTTATATGGCTCTCACTCTATTCTCATATCAAATTACATACTTGTGGTTCTTACTTCCCGGTCGGTCACCCATCGTCACACTGCTCCACCCTTAGCTCGCTTAACTTCTCCATTCCTTCCATAGTAGCTTCCAAGACTGTGCTCGCGACTTCTTGATATTGGTATGCTACCAATTCTATTAACCTATACACTTTGGAAAGATATAATATTACTTTTTTAAATTCCAAATAAATTCACAAATTAAGAAACAATGATTAAGTAATAATAAGCATGAATGAATTCCAAATAATTTTTATACATAATTTAATTATTAATTTTTATTAATTAAAATATTCAAAAAAGGCCAAAAAATTGAAAAATCCAAAATTCGAAAATTAATAGACTTGTTAACCAAACAAGAGGGAGTACATTTTTTCACATGTATATGCACTCGTACACCACACCGCACACACATCTAGCTAGTAGCCTTCTAGGTTCCAATAACTCCTAGCAATCTCAAAGCCCAAGCGAGCGTCTAGAGCGGCATATAACACTTGCTTGTCGCTTAATGGAACTTTGACCCAACCATATATAAGTTCATCTTCTTCTTCTTCCTCGTCGCCCTTCTTCTTGTTCTTCTTGATCCTCTTCTTCTCAAGCTTTGTCCCAATAGTAGCATTGGACAGATCGTATAGACTCAGAATTGGTTTCGTGGTGGGGTTCGGTATAATCACTTGGAGATCGTACACCGATGGAACTTGAATTCCGTATGGTTGCAGCATGCGCACGTCATTGCCGATAGCCGCGCCGCAAAATCTAATGGTGGGGTCCCCCAAGAAATCCCTGAGCAGCTGCGGCACATGATCGGCCCGACATATTTGGAAGAGCAAAACCTCGGACGCCACCGAGAGTTGAAGGACGGCAGCACGCTGATGAGGCTTATCGCGAGGGGTGGTGAACTCGCAGTCCAAGCCCACACATTTGATCGGTGCGGCGTCGAGGAACCGCTGATTGACAACGTGGAGCCACA
Organism: Dactylis glomerata; assembly: GCA_007115705.1. Taxonomy (NCBI): domain Eukaryota; kingdom Viridiplantae; phylum Streptophyta; class Magnoliopsida; order Poales; family Poaceae; genus Dactylis; species Dactylis glomerata. The sequence continues at coordinate 1,663,472 of QXEO01000543.1, forward strand.
TCTCCACCGTTGATGCACGGAGGGTTTCCGTGATGGTGAATTCCATCCCTTCGGCGGTGAGATTATGCACCCGCGTCGCCGGCTCCATTGAAATGAGAGGAAGAGAGAGAGCTCGCCGCCGGTGATGCTATGGTGTTTTTGAGGAGATGCTATGGCGTTTTGGAGGAGATTAGGAGAGGATGAAGAATTGCTTATAGATACATCCTTATATAGTAGAGAGAGGGAAGAAGAAGAGGGTGGCCGGCGGTGTGATTAGCCCGCCGGCGATGAGGTCCCGATGCATCGTACAATTACCAAAGCGATCAAGTTAATAGCCACAGCGATTTTCCGAAGCGATCGGCGACCATGCGTAACTGGCGCGGGAGAGCGGCGGTTCGTTTGAACTGCCCTTTAGTCCCGGCTCATGGAGCAAACCGGGACTAAAGGGTGCCCTATAGTCCCGGTTTGTGCCACGAGCCGGGACTAAAGGCCCTAAGGCATTAGTCCCGGTTGGTGGCGCAAACCGGGACCTAAGGGCCCATTTGAACCAGGATTAATGCCCCCTAGCCCACATTTTCAAATGAACCGGGACTAATGACCCCTTTAGCCGCGGACCAAACACGTTGGGGACTAATGGGGGCGAATGAAAGCCCATTTTTCTACTAGTGTGTCGATCTCAAGACATCTCGGCTTAGTTCCTCGAAGTTGCTTATAGCAGTAGATTATGCGTGTGTGCGTTCATAGAGGTGCCGTTTGTACTGTGTTTCTAAAAAAATCTATTAATTATATATCGCGCGGGTATCAGGGGATTCACTAGTACAAGGTCAAACACAATTAGACATACGTACGCGCCAACGGAACAAAGGAGCCAGAGAAGAAGAAACACGTAGGCGCCAATGGAAAGATTTCTGGCGTGCAAGCCTGCGAGTCCGAGAAATCTGCCATGCATGATGAATGCTTATCTCCTTGACAATATTTTCCATGCACGTCGTAGAAATTTTTGCATTCGGTAGCATGGGTGACGCCATGGCACTGTGGCATATAACGAGCGTTCGCAGCTTTGGACACTCCACAACACATGCACACACTCTCGCCGATCGATCGATCGAGAGCTTCTCCCACAAGCAACACTGCCGTATGTGAACCTATAAATACACCCTCGCCGGCTACCCTTCTTCTCCATCTCCTCTACATTTCTTCTTCTACGACCAAACACCACGTTACAAACCCAGCTATTCCCTGCCGTGTGACTTGCGGATATTCTCTGCAAAATGGCGTCGAGTGCACTCGTCTTGACCATGGCGGCTGTCTTGATCCTCTTGCTGTGCAGCGCTCCGGCAACCGCGGGCAATGTCAGCTCGACCAACCAGACTCAACAGAGTACCTTCAACATCGACAACTACGGCGCCCGCGGCGACGGGCAGCGGGACGACACACAGGCGCTGGCCAAAGCGTGGCTCGTGGCGTGCTCCTCTTCACGGCCAGCAGTGCTGCTCGTTCCCAAGGGCAAGAGCTACCTGCTCAAGCCAATCACCCTCTCTGGCCCGTGCAAATCCGCCGTCACCTTCATGGTGGAGGGCATATTGGTGGCTCCACCTAGCAAATCGGCATGGAGTGAGGACAACATAAGTCACTGGATTATGATCCAAGGTGTCACCGGCCTAACCATCACGGGTGGTGGCACGATCAATGGCAACGGCGACATTTGGTGGAAGAACTCATGCAAGACCAACAGAGCTCTTCCATGCACAACGGCTCCGACAGCATTGACATTTCACCTATGCAACAATTTGAAGGTCAATAACCTGAAAATTGTGAACAGCCAACAGATTCATATGTCTGTTGAGGGTTGCACCAACGTGCAGTTGGCCCACCTATCCATCACCGCGCCTGGAACGAGCCCGAACACTGATGGCATCCACATCACCCGGAGCAAAGATGTCCAAGTTAGGGATTGTGCCATCAAGACGGGTGATGATTGCATGTCAATTGAGGACGGTACTAACAATCTTCTCGTCACCAAAGTTGTCTGTGGTCCGGGGCATGGAATCAGCATCGGAAGCTTGGGAGACGACAACTCCAGAGCCGAGGTTTCTAGTATTGCAGTTGACTCGGTACAGTTATATGGCACAACCAATGGTGTTCGGATCAAGACATGGCAGGGAGGAAGCGGATACGCCAAGGATATCACGTTCCAAAACATTATCATGGATAACGTGCAAAACCCAATCATCATTGACCAAAACTACTGCGACTCGGCCAAGCCATGCAAGAAACAGGAATCGGCGGTGGAGATCAGCAATGTCGTTTTCAAGAACATTAGAGGGACAACCATTTCAAAGAATGCTATCAACCTTAGCTGCAGTAACCCGACATCATGCACTGACATTGTCTTGGAGAACATCGAGCTGAAAATGGAGGGCAACAAGGGGGAAACCGAAAGCACCTGCCAAAATGCCAAATGGCGAAAAGCAGGAACTGTTATTCCACAACCCTGTGAAGCCAAAAACTAATAAAGGTAGTTGAAATTGCTAGGTTTATTGTAACATGTATAAGTATAATGGTGTACAGAAAGTCAAAAATAAGCTAGTCATACTTGTGCATACATAGTGCAAATTAAACCCTATTAAATATTACTTGTAAACTGCGATATTATATGAATAGTATGTCAGAGTAGCCCCTGGATCAACACACCGCTATTGTGGACTCCGAACCCTAAAAAAACTGACGAACACAGACACAGTTCCAGAGAACAGAGAGAGGGTTTGCCACACGCTCAACTTACGTTTTTTCTTGGGTCTTTCCTTTTATTCACCACGATCCTAATTAGTCAGCCTCGATCCGTTTCTCCCGCGCCATCCCAAGGACTAGATCGTGGCCAACGTTTACAAGCACGAAAACAAAGAAACAGTAAATGCTATCCCTACTCTGCCGCAACACGAACGCAGCATGCTTCTGGATTTATTCAGAGACTAGAAATAAACTAAACATGACAGAGTTCAGGTCTACGAGATTAACATAACATTTCACCCCCTTAAGATTGTGGGCCCGAACTCACCAAATGCATACCGATCTTCTCTTTCAGCTCCTTGAAGCGAAACCTTTACAGAGGCTTTGTGAGAATGTCAGCATGTTGATTCTCAGTCCTGACGTGCTCCACCTCAACTTGTCTAGTCTCAACACAGTTTCTGATGAAGTGGTAGCGCACAGCTATGTGCTTGCTACTCTCATGAAAGCACAAGGTTTTTACTCAAGCGAAACCTTGACAGGGGCTGCGTTTCTGAGTTTGTAATGTTGCCATGGCCATCCTCTAGAGCTTCTGTTGACTGGATTTGAGCCTCCATGTTCACGTCCTTGAGCTCATGCTACCCGTCTCGGCTGCTCCGCGCTCATGGGTCACTGCCCAGACGCTTCAGCCATCTTTTCCTGCTCGGCGTGGAGCGCCGGTGCCGTCGTCGTCCTCTTCCACGGCGACTCCGAGGTCGCTCGTTCGAGTGGAGAACATGACGCTCCCTGTCGCTATCCTTTTCCTGTCTCCTGCCTTTTTCTTGGCCGATGCGGACACCGCCGATACAGCAAGCTCCTGCACGGCAGCGGATGCCAGCTCCAGCGAGGGAACTGAATGGCGTGAAGCTTAGAGGAGACCCACCCCTGCATCCCGATTGTCAATGCTGCCCCGAGCCACCCCATCCCGTGGGGCAGCGACGCCCTGACCCATAGTCTTGACCATCCGCTGCATCCCGACGCCCCGCGCCAGGGCGGCCGTCCCGAGCCACCCTATCCCGCACGGTAGAGACGCCTTGACCCTCCCGGACTCCCCTGCATCCCGATAGCTAGTGCGAGTCCACTGCGCAGCTTAGATGATGGTGGTCGCCCCCGCCCAGATCTGCTCGCAATCGGTGGTCAGAGGACGACGAGTGCGGCCCCGGGATTCATCTGCCACCTCCGCCTGCTGGCCACGTCGCCACTACCATGTGAACGGATCGTATGGGCACCTAGAGGGGGGGGGGGGTGAATAGGTGCTACTCAAATTTTAGTTCTTTTTCAATTTAGGCTTGACACAAAGGTAAATTCTCTAGATATGCAACTAAGGTGAATTTACCTATATGTCAACTAGCAAGCTAAACAAGATACAATATATAAAGGCAATAAAGGATAGAGGTAACCGAGAGTGGAGCACGCGGAGACACGGATGTAATTCCCGTAGTTCCTTCCTTTTTAGGGGAAGTACGTCTACGTTGGAGGGGTGTGGTTGCCACAAAGGCCTAACCAACGCCACAAAGGCTCACCCTATTCTCCGGTGCAAGCTTCCGCCACAAAGGCCTAGCTCACTTTCCACTAAGGGATTCCTCAAGGCGGAATCGGCCTTTACAATCTTGGGGCACGCATCCACAACCGAATTGGAGGCTCCCAAGCACAACACAATGCTGTGAAACAACAAGTAGCAATATATCAAATACACAAACAAGGTCTTGGGACACAAGGGAACCCAAGACACAAAGGGCCCTCTAGCAAATGAGAGGGGAAATCAAATCGCTTCGGTGAGGATGTAGAGGATGGTCTTCTCCTTCGATTCTCCAAAGATCAAGAGCTTTGGTGGGGTGAGGGAGGAGATCTACTTGCTTTGGTGAGCTCAACAATGGTGGTGTTCTTCTCTTTTGCGCTGGCTACCCGTTGGAGAAGAAGAGGGGGGTATATATACCCCCCCAAAATATCTGACCGTTGGCTGCCAGAAAGTCCGGCTATAGCCGGAGTTAAGTCCGGCTAAAGCCGGCCACACCGGCTAAAGCCGGCCTCAGACCGGCTATAGCCGGCCTGAAAAATCCGGCCTAGCCGGAAATAGCCGGACAAATAGCCGGTTGAGTCCAGAGGCGCAGGACCCCTCTCGAAAACGAGCAGTCCGGCTATAGCCGGTCTGGGGACCGGCTAAAGCCGGCCTAACTGGCCCAACTTTGTCTGAATCTTCTCCAGGAGCTTATTTCCACCATTTCCTCAATAATTTCCTTTGGATAATGATACTTATCAAATATAACATATAAAACCCAATATCTTGTGCAAGAATATTATAAAATCCTGCAAAGCATAAACACACATTAATAGATAATGTATTGTTAACAAACGCCAAAATCAATTAGGCGGGAAATGCTCTTTCAATCTCCCCCTTTTTGGTGTTTGATGACAATACACAATTTTGCATGTTTCAAACGATATAAAATATAGACGGAGCTCCCCCTTGCTATGTGCCTTATTTTAAATTTGTATTTGAATACAAAGACACATCAACAATAAGAACTCCCCCTAGATTTTATAATGTGATCCATATATGCACAAGATATATATCATAATCCAACAAACATATAATATGACAAGATATAGCATATAGGATTAATAACGATAAACAAGGTCTTCTACACAAGATAATAGCACATAGTGGATAACGAAGTTCAACCATGGGACACAAGCAAGCAAAGCTCGATATAAGAGCTTGTGACCCAACCAAATCCAAATGGAAAGCAAGCAAAGCTCGATATAAGAGCTTGTGACCCAACCAAATCCAAATGGAAATCCACCAAATCCAAATGGAACACATGCAAATGGGACTTCTCCCCCTTTGGCATCAAGACGCCAAAAAAGGGAGACCACAACAAGAGATCACTCATCCACATCGTCAAAGTCCTCATCATCTTCATCATCTTCTTGGTCATCGTCTTCTTCCTCTTCATCATCATCAACGGCTTCCTTGCCCTTGGAGGTGACTTCGGCTAGCTCCTTCCAATCAAATGTTGATCCTTCATTCCACTTGCCAAAAGAAAAGGTGTCTTCGGATATATCTTGCTCTTGGGACTCCTCTTCATGGCTAGCTCCCTTGCCCTTCTCCACAGCCCTCAACCGTGCATCCAAATCCTTTTGCTTCTTGTGGATGTGCTTGCGGTCCACATAGTCCTTGTACTGAGTGTGACGCACATCATTGTTCATGCAAAAGAGAGCCCTCTGCCACCACTTGAGCTTCTTCATCTCTTGAGCCATTCCACCACTTGGTGGATCCGCATTCTTCCTCCTAGAGCCGGTAGCATAGATGTTGCCACCCATCACATCACTCGAAGAGGGATAAGCACTTGACGTGCTAGACACCAAATGAGCGGTCTTCTTGTAGAGCTTGTTGGGCTTGTGCACTTCCAAGTCTTCATCAAGCAAATCTTCTTCAATCTCAAAATCTCCCTCAATGCCTCTGTCAATGATAAGCCTCATGATGAACGGAGCATAAGGAGGGATCTTCCGATCAAGCATAGCAATCTTCATCTCCATAAAGATGAAGTACATCACATCAAGCTCCATCCCTTCACAATCTCTTCCGGCCTCGAAGACAAGCCGGGCATGGTGGAGCAAATGCACAAGACCGCCTCTGATAGAATCATTGTTGCCCCCACTTGGAGCAATGTTGGCACGGAACATCCGGAGCAAAATATCATAGAGGGGAAGGAGATTTGCAGTCTCTCCCGCTTTGCCCCCTGGACCATATAGGCACTGGATCTTCCCCTTGTTGTACTCAGTGGTATCAAGATGCAAACGGGCACCCCTAGGTCGATGAATGCCATCGAACCTGTAGCCCAAAAGCTTCCCGAACCGAGACATGGTCGAGTACTTCCTCACTTCACCTGTCATCCAAGTGAAACCAACCTCATCCTGAGTATCAAACTCTAATGTGGCAAAGAACTGCTGAATCAGATGAGGGTTGTAGTCTTGCTTGAAGACCATCAGCTTGTGCAACCCAAGCTTCTCGGTGACCCAAAGAGCATCTTCAAAGTACTCATCCCTTGACAAAGCTGCAATATTGGTGACCTTCATGGGGCACACCTTTGTGCTCATGGATGCATAAATCTGCTCAAAAATCCGCTGATGCTCAGACCGATAGAAAGAAGCACTGTCAATGTCTCTAGGCATGGTGTAGAACTTCTGCTCACGGAACTCCCGGTACTCTTGCTTGGACAGCTTCTTGAGATCACTGACATTGGCAAAGAGAGATTTCTTCTTGCGTTCTTCCAATCTCTTCCTCTTCAGAGCAGCTGCCACACGAGCATTTTGATTCTCTTGACGGCGGGCAAGCGAGGGATCAACATACCGAGACCTCTTGGGTCGAGAACCACCTGCATACAGCACATATGAAGAGAGCATATAGGATAAGCATGCATGCCAGAGGATCAAGGAGCAATAGCATAAAAAGAAAAGGCATGACAGTAGTAGGTGATCTACACCGGCTATTTCCGGCCTCAGGCCGGCTTTAGCCGGTCAGACCGGCTATAGCCGGCCTGACACCGGCTTTAGCCGGACCAGATGAACAAAATCGACATCTCAGCTGTAGGCCACCAAAACTTGTCACACATTTTCAAAGTATGCAATGCAGAAGGGAAACACGAAGCTAAAACATTCCCAGGTGAACCAAGGTACCACAAGATCAACTAACCCTAACCCTAGAGAGAACTAGGGAGAGAGAGAGAGAAAGAAGTGGAGGAGGATACCCTGGTCCATGGGGAGGGCGCCGGAGGGAAGGGCCGGCCGATGGAGGAGCTCCGGCGGCCGGAGAGGAGACAGTTGACGGCGGCGGCGGCGGCGGCTTCGAGGGAGAGGAGCTCGAGCAGGAGATAGGCGTGGGGAGAAATGTGAGAAACCCTCACCCCCCACGGCCTAATGAGTTGGGCCCGAAAACTCCCAGGCCGGCTATAGCCGGGGTGACCGGCTAAAGCCGGACACCGGCTATTTCCGGTACCAGACCGGCTAAAGCCGGTCTAGATGACCCAAAACAGATGATTTTGATTTCTGGAAGTTCTGGGCATGCATAAGAGGATGAATTGGCTTTAGATAAGTGGGCTTAGGACAGAAAACAAGCATGGAGTGGTTCTCGGCACTTGGCATTGCAAAACACAAGAAAACTTTGAAAAACCAATGCTAGTGCCTTCCCATTTCATGGAAAGAGACAATGACAAGAAAACTCAATGAAAGCTCAAATAAGATTTGCAAGGAATTAACTCTTCGAAAAGAAGAGGTCGGTGGCCGAGGCCACCATGTATGAGTGTCATGGCATTGGACCGCGAAGATATATCTTGGGTCCATAACCAATACTCGTCATTGAAGCTCAAATATCACCAAAATGACAGAAAGAGAACAATTTTATCACTATTGGCATTATGGGGGGAGGGATAGCCCAATTAATTAGGACCGCACTCCCCCTATCTCCATGCCCACACCTAAACCAAACAAGCATTGAAAATAGGTGTATTTGCAAGATGCTCAAGCCACACTCCTTGAATCAATGATATTTAGCTCATTCCTCAAATATCCAAATCTTGCTTCATCAAGGGGCTTCGTGAATATGTCGGCAAGTTGATCCTTGGTGCTTACATATGCAAGCTCAATATCACCACGGGCAACATGATCTCTAATAAAATGATTCCGGATCTCAATATGCTTGGTTCTTGAATGTTGCACCGGATTATAGGCTATCTTGATAGCACTCTCATTGTCACATAAAAGAGGCACTTTGTCACAATTGACACCATATTCCTTCAAAGTTTGCCTCATCCATAATAATTGAGTGCATCCACTTGCGGCGGCAATATATTCGGCTTCGGCGGTGGAGAGAGATATACAATTTTGCTTCTTAGAAGACCAACACACCAAAGACCTGCCAAGAAATTGGCAAGCTCCGGAGGTTGATTTCCTATCATCCTTGTCACCGGCCCAATCCGAATCTGTGAAGCCACAAAGAGAGAAATCCGAGCCTTTGGGATACCAAAGCCCATAAGTTGGGGTATGAACCAAATATCGAAAGATTCTCTTAACCGCCATAAGGTGGCTTTCTTTAGGAGCGGCTTGATACCTTGCACACACACCTACACTTAACACAATATCGGGTCTAGATGCGCAAAGGTAAAGCAAAGAACCGATCATAGAACGGTATACCTTTTGATCCACATCTTTACCATTGGGATCAAGCTCAAGATGACATTTTGTGGCCATTGGTGTGGCGGCCCCATTTAGTTCCTTCATCTTGAACCTCTTGAGCATGTCTTGGACATATTTAGCTTGATAAATAAAAGTCCCTTCTTTCAATTGCTTGATTTCAAAACCAAGAAAGAACTTCATTTCGCCCATCATAGACATCTCGAACCTATCGGTCATAAGCTTTGAAAATTCATCATTAAAAGCTTTGTTAGTAGAGCCAAAGATAATATCATCAACATATAGTTGGCATACGAAAAGCTCCCCATTGACCCTCTTAGTAAAAAGAGTAGGATCGATTTGCCCAACTTCAAACCCACGGTCTACCAACAACTCCCTAAGGTGCTCATACCACGCACGTGGGGCTTGTTTAAGGCCATAGAGTGCCTTATGGAGTTTGTAGACATGGTTAGGAAAGTTGAGATCCTCAAACCCCGGGGGTTGCTTAACATATACTTCCTCTTTCAATGGACCATTAAGAAATGCACTCTTAACATCCATTTGTTGCAACTTAAAATTATGATGAGTGGCATATGCAAGAAGGATACGGATGGACTCAAGACGAGCCACGGGAGCATAAGTTTCTCCAAAGTCAATGCCTTCAACTTGAGAGAAACCTTGAGCAACCAATCTTGCCTTGTTCCTCACAACAATTCCATGCTCATCTTGCTTGTTCTTGAATATCCACTTTGTGCCAATCACATTGCGGCACTCCTTTGGCTTCTCTACTAATACCCATACATTATTGCGCTTGAAGTTGTTGAGTTCTTCATGCATAGCATCCAACCAATCCGAATCTTCAAGTGCTTCAAATACTTTCTTGGGTTCAACCATGGAGATATAAGCATGATGGGAGCTAAATTGTGCCAATTGACGCCGAGTTGACACTTTGCTTCTTAAATCTCCAATAACCCTCTCAAGGGTATGACCTTTAAGTTCCAAGTCTCTTTCAACTCTTTTCTTGCGACGGGCTTCGATCTCCTCATTAGACCTTGGAGGAGTCACTTGATCATCTTGATCATTTTGGTCCCCGTCTTGACCATCAAATTGACCTTGATCATTATTATCTTCATGAGTAGGTTGATCTTGGTCTTGTGAAGAATTGGGGGCGGTTGAGATAACCGGAGAGGATGGTGGCGCCCCTTCTTCTTCATGAAGGTCCTTGTCTTGTTCTTCGGTTGGTGCATTAGTTGCTTCCTTGGGAGAGGCTTGTTGAGCTTGTGAAGATGAAGGCTCCACTTGAGTAGAGCATAGTCCTTCCCGGTCGGCCACAAGGTGTCCCTCAATGGGGCGGAAAAATCCCACGCCCATTCTTCCTATGGCTTCTCGAGGTATTTCATCATCTACATCACAAGAAACAACATCTCGCCCCCCTTGGGAGCTATCATTCTCTTCGAATACCACACTACAAGATTCTTCAACACGCCCGGTGGACTTGTTGAAAACTCTATAAGTGTGGGATTCGGCACCATAACCAACAAAAATACCTTCTATTGCTTTTGGATCAAATTTACCTAAACGAACTCCTTTTCTTTTAAAGAAACACTTACACCCGAAAACCCGGTAGTAGGAGATGTTGGGCTTGCTTCCGGTGAGTATTTCATATGGAGTCTTGTTTAGGCCCTTGCGGAGGAAGAGCCGGTTTGATGAATGACAAGCCGTAGAGATAGCTTCGGCCCAAAAGTTGTATGGAGACTTAAACTCCGCCAACATGGACCTAGCCATATCCATAAGAGTCCGGTTCTTCCTTTCGGCTACACCATTTTGTTGAGGGGTATATGCAGCGGAATATTGATGACGAATCCCCTCATCACTAAGAAATCCATTTAAGGTGTAGTTCTTGAACTCCGAGCCATTGTCACTTCTAATTGCCAAAATAGTTTGCCCATGTTGACGTTCAACTTCCTTGGCAAAGTCGATGACGGTTTGTTGAGTCTCACTCTTATGCTTGAAGAAGTAAACCCATGTATATCTTGAATAGTCATCAACAATCACCAAGCAATATTTCTTCCCACCAAGACTTGCATGAGAGGGAGGACCAAAAAGATCCACATGAAGGAGCTCCAAGATCCTCTTGGAAGAAATGATAGTCTTGCTTGGGTGGGGAGAATCATGCATTTTTCCTAGAACGCAAGCCCTGCAAACACGATCTTTGGCAAAAGAAACATTCTCTTTTAGACCGAGTATGTGGCCACCCTTGTGAAGGCTTTGCAAAGTTCTCATATTGACATGGGATAAACGGCGATGCCAAAGCCAACCCACATCGGCCTTTCCAAATAAACACATTGCACTTGTAGTGGTTTTCCTCGAAAAGTCCACCACATACAAGTTATTTTCAATGTGTCCAACGAAAGCGACCTTTAGAGACTTGCTCCACAAGAGTACCACAATGTCATTATCAATGAAGACGGCAAAGCCCATCTTACCAAGTGCACGAACTGAAAGTAAATTGTAACCAAGGGTTTCAACAAGCATGACGTCCACAAGGGAAATATCCGGTGCGACCACCACCTTGCCAAGACCCAATACCTCGGATTGTGACATGTCTCCATAAGTGACGGTTATATGATTGTCATTTGGTCTCATCTCCGTCATAATCTTCTTGCTTCCGGTCATATGACTTGTGCATCCACTATCAAGCACCCATTTTGACCCACCGGAAGCATAGTCCTACAAGAGATCATTGCTTGGTTTTAGGTCCCCATTTTTCAATGGGTCCTCTTTTGTTAGCAACAAGGGTCTTTGGAACCCAAATAGACCAAGCAACATAACCATCATTTGGACCAACATATTTTGCATAAACATCACCATAATAATCACGAAATAAAACATAGTGAGGGTTAGCAATTCCCGCATGATCATCATGAGTGGCTTTGCCACCCACAATAGGATCCTTCTTTGCTTGTGCGGGCTTGGCCTTTTTCTTCTTGTTGTTCTTCTTCTTCTTTGAGACATAGCCAATTCCCGTTTTATCACCAAATGCCTTTTGCTTACTCAAAAGGTCATTCAAGTTTTTCTCACCTATGGGAATGGAGGACTTGGCAAGCTCATCTTTTAACCTAGCATTTTCTTCAATGACATTTGCATGATCACAAGTAGAAGTAGAAGAACTAGGCACATTATTCTTAGTCAATTGAATTTGAAGTTGTTCATGTGACTTGGTAAGGATAGAGTGTTCACTTTTCAAGGCCTTGTGAGCCTTGTCAAGATCTTCTAAATCCTTAACAAGTATATCATGACCAACACCAAATTCAACCTTTTCCTTTTTAAGCATTTTTACTTTAGCACGAGCATGATCTCGCTCTTTAATGAGTTTGGAAACAACTTCATTATTAGCTTCCTCAATGGAATCGAGCTTCTCTTCAAGAGTTGCTCGTTCCTCTTGCTCTTCTTCAAGAGACTCGGTTAGTGAGGCAATATCTTGAGCATATTCTCTTTCAAGCCTCATTTGTTCATCTAGTTTTTCAAGAGTTTTACCATATTGGCTCAATAGACGTTCAAAGTGAATCTTATGAACGCCATCTACACTAGACACATAGTCATCAAAAGCAATAATTTCTTCCTTTACTCTAAGACTAGCAAGATCATTCAAGGAAGCATCATTTGTCTTAGAGGAAGAGAAAGATGTGGGTGATACCTCGGAAGACTTGGCCATAAGACATTTGACGTTCTTGAGAAGAGAGTCCTCATTGGGGGATTCAAAGAGTGATGTGGAGGAAGTGGAGGTGGTTGCCATTGCGGCCATCTCACTACTTGTGGTTTCTTCTTCATCACTCTCACTTGCGGAGTACTCTTCTTGAGTCAAGAACACAAACTTTGGTTGCTTCCTCTTTGGTCCACCCTTCTTCACAAAAGGCTTCTTGGATGGTGACTTGGTCTTGTTCTTGAATATGAGCTTTCCACCATGGTCTTCTCTCTTCTCATAAGAGCACTCGGCAACGAAGTGAAATCTATCATTGCAATTGTAGCAAGTCCTCACCCTTTGACCATTGTTGTCATTCCTTTGATAGCCACTTGACTTGCTTCTTCTTTGATTGTCTTCTTTGGCCTTGTGTGGATCAACCCAAAAGGTTTTTCCATAGAAGGCCATGTGCTCATTGTACTCATGCCTTATGTCCTCGGGACACATCTCTAGCCTTGCTTCAATACTTGCTTGAAGAGGAACCTCTTTCTCAACCACACTTGCTTTCAATGCAAGATTGGAGCTTCTTTGCATCCCTATGGCACGGGCACGAGCATCTTCCGCATTTTGTGCGGAAACCTTGTAGGCTTGAATTTCTTGCATCACTTGATTGGAGGTCATCTCATTGAAGTTGTGCTTTCCTTGAACACTCTTTATATCCGCGGGCTCATATGGAGTGAGAGCAAGAATGTACTTCATCTTGATCCACTCATCATCAATATGGTGAGCACCGAGGTTCTTGAAGGTGGTAGCAATGGTCTTGAGTCTTCTATACATTTCTTGATGATCCTCACCATCCATCATGAAGAAACCCTCCGCTTGATTTGAGAAGGCAATATATTTTGTTTTCTTCATGCTCTCATTGCCAACAAAGACGTCGGAGAGAGCTTGCCAAGCTTCTTTGGCGGTGAAGAAGTGTTGGATGTGAGGCAAGTCCTTGGATCCCACGGCGACTTGAATCATGTGAAGAGCGGTAGCATTGAGTTGGCTATCAACCGTCTCTCTTCTTGTCATGTTGTGGGGATCCACGGCCTTGAATCCTTCCTCAACGATCCTCCAAAGCTCGATGCAAGAACTGCGCATATGAGAGATCATTTGATATTGCCATTGACCAAAGTTTAATGCATCAAGCTTAGGTGGATCTCCTCTATTGTTAATATGAGGATGAGGAACCGGCGGGTCGGGTGAATACCAAGGAGGGAATTCACCTTTCCCGTCGCCCTTGGTGGAAGACTTAGCATCGCCATTTTTATCGGTGCCCTCCACATCAATTACCACATTCTCCACTTGTGGAGTAGCGGGTTTTTCCGGAGGTGGAGGAGCATTAGTAGTTTTAGCTTGCAAGAGTTGCGCTATCATTTCACGCAACTCATTTACTTGAGTTGTCATAGAAGCCATGGATGATTCCAAAGATTTGAACTCACCCATGGAAACTTGACCCGAGCCCTCACTCGGAGAGGTGTCCATACTCTTAGGCGGTTAAGCCCGAATAAAGAGCCGAGGCTCTGATACCAATTGAACGGATCGTATGGGCACCTAGAGGGGGGGGGGGTGAATAGGTGCTACTCAAATTTTAGTTCTTTTTCAATTTAGGCTTGACACAAAGGTAAATTCTCTAGATATGCAACTAAGGTGAATTTACCTATATGTCAACTAGCAAGCTAAACAAGATACAATATATAAAGGCAATAAAGGATAGAGGTAACCGAGAGTGGAGCACGCGGAGACACGGATGTAATTCCCGTAGTTCCTTCCTTTTTAGGGGAAGTACGTCTACGTTGGAGGGGTGTGGTTGCCACAAAGGCCTAACCAACGCCACAAAGGCTCACCCTATTCTCCGGTGCAAGCTTCCGCCACAAAGGCCTAGCTCACTTTCCACTAAGGGATTCCTCAAGGCGGAATCGGCCTTTACAATCTTGGGGCACGCATCCACAACCGAATTGGAGGCTCCCAAGCACAACACAATGCTGTGAAACAACAAGTAGCAATATATCAAATACACAAACAAGGTCTTGGGACACAAGGGAACCCAAGACACAAAGGGCCCTCTAGCAAATGAGAGGGGAAATCAAATCGCTTCGGTGAGGATGTAGAGGATGGTCTTCTCCTTCGATTCTCCAAAGATCAAGAGCTTTGGTGGGGTGAGGGAGGAGATCTACTTGCTTTGGTGAGCTCAACAATGGTGGTGTTCTTCTCTTTTGCGCTGGCTACCCGTTGGAGAAGAAGAGGGGGGTATATATACCCCCCCAAAATATCTGACCGTTGGCTGCCAGAAAGTCCGGCTATAGCCGGAGTTAAGTCCGGCTAAAGCCGGCCACACCGGCTAAAGCCGGCCTCAGACCGGCTATAGCCGGCCTGAAAAATCCGGCCTAGCCGGAAATAGCCGGACAAATAGCCGGTTGAGTCCAGAGGCGCAGGACCCCTCTCAAAAACGAGCAGTCCGGCTATAGCCGGTCTGGGGACCGGCTAAAGCCGGCCTAACTGGCCCAACTTTGTCTGAATCTTCTCCAGGAGCTTATTTCCACCATTTCCTCAATAATTTCCTTTGGATAATGATACTTATCAAATATAACATATAAAACCCAATATCTTGTGCAAGAATATTATAAAATCCTGCAAAGCATAAACACACATTAATAGATAATGTATTGTTAACAAACGCCAAAATCAATTAGGCGGGAAATGCTCTTTCACCATGTCCGTCTCCTGTGCCCGTAGCTCAAGCTACCCATCGCCCATCGCTCCTACCAGCTGGTTCCCCTACCGGGCTCCGACCGCCCATCGCTCGCGTCCGCATCCAAGGAGACGATTGGGGATTTGTTTAAATTTGGTAACAAGGAACGGTTAGTTTTTACTTGGCGGTGGCAGAAATTGTAAATATGCCTATCCATGTAGGGGTAAAATCGGAAACTGAAAAGGGCGTTCCTACCGACCGATTGCAATTTTATGAGTAGAGAAGAGATAATAAAAGCAAAAGCATTTCTCTCTTCATCCATCGTGATGATCTTTGGTGATTCCACCTTTACGTCTTCTTCTCCTAATCCCTAAGGAGCTTCAAGCTCCCGTTTTGAAAGCCTGGGAGCCATTGGCCTGTCCCTGTCGCGGGTCCCGCTCCAACAGTTGGAGGCTTATAGTATCGGTTCTTTGCTGGGCTTTGGTTCCTACGCTTTGGTCTAGGCTTTTGGTGTTTCAGCTGGCCTTTTTTTTCCATGGGTGTCGAGTGGAGGCGGTTCGCAGGGTCGGTTCCCCTGGGCTGCTTTGACTGGAACCCTCCGCTCTCCTTCTTCTTCGGTCTGGGGATTTCCTCTTTGTTGGACGAGCTTTGCGGGTGCGCCGCCCCCGATTCTGTTGGTCTGCTTCCTTCTCGCTGTCACTCTGCTGTGTTTCTTCTCCTTTATCCCTAGCTATGCCGGAGGACGAAGAAGCGATTCAGTGGCCGCCGTCATGACGGAATCGCTGGCCAAACGAGCACATCAAGGGAGACAGTGGAGAGGAGGTTCGGTGGCCGGGAAGAGATCGAGGCGTTGTATGGCTGGATCCGAGGTCTGAGCCCCATGGCTCCATCGCCCCCCCTCTCTTTGTGCTCGAGCTCCAGTGTCCACCACCTCTCGATCTATGTCAGTGATGGCGTCTCTTCATGAAAGGTATCACATCACCATGCTTTCCCCCACACCCTCACATCCCGCTCTTTCCCTTTCCCTTTGTACTCTCTTCCAATCTATCTTCACCAGGTCTTGAGACTTGAATCATTCTGGTCTTGCGCAGGTTGCTAGGTTGAGATGTTGACCTTCAATTGTTTAATGCTTGCAGTATGGTGTCTCTGCAAAGGCGGCTAGAATTGAGTTAAATCCCTGATATTCATATCTATAGCTTTTCCAACATACATGAATCAATTTGAAGGTTTTGGCAACAGGAACCTTTATAACATAGCTATGTTCTGTGCTTTTGTATAAAAGTAGATAAAATCTGCAGCAATTCAACAACACCATTGAGTAAATTGTACTGTAGACTGTATAGGCTTCTTTTCAAAAGTTTGTTCATGATTTTGCTTTGTCCGGATTCAAAATTGTTGTTACTATTTGCTTATTGCAGGTTTGCATTCTCCCGTATTAGTTGTTTGGCATGAATTATTTTATAGCCCATAGTACCAAGCAAACACATGCCCCAGCTCCCTTCTACCTGTATTTGTGTGAGATTTAGAGTTATCTACTCTTGGTTATTATCTGAATATAATTTAATTTTACAAGTTCACATTTTATTTACAGAATTGTTTGCCAAGTGTACATATTATCTATTAGCTTCTGAAGACTATGTGCTATCCTCTAATTCATTTAACCAGTTTCCCTTTTTTCAAGTTCTCATCTTGCTCACTTAAGATTGATTATCCAGTGATACATACTTCTGTTTCCCATTACATTGGTGAAGTACTTAAGTACGATGACTAAATGAACTGTATGAGATAAAATTTAAAGTCGGAGAGTGTCACTGATATATTTGTGGCAGGCTATGTTTTGTGCAATATGTGTCTCTGCCATATAGATGATATCATAACTCTGTGAAACTACTGCTACGGCTACTAACCCCTCCCCTGCCACACACACCACAAGCAATATTTTCTATAGTTTTCTTATTAGTAATAGAATATTGCAACTTGAGCCAAATGAGCTGTTAGTATTTTGACATGAACATGGAACATACTACCGCATGGATGATGTGTTTAGTGCTTCATCAATTGAAATAGGTCATATTTTCAAGGTCTATCTGCACTTCCACTATAGTGTAGTTCATCTATTCCAAGTTTCAGCTACTCAAGCTAGCTTATCTCTAAGGAGCTCTAAGCTCCCTGGCGTTGAGAGCTCCTGATCGATCGACCTGTCGTTGTTGCTGGGTCCACTGCAGGGAAGGCGATGCCTGGCTCGATCCTCTCGCATTGTTTGGGCCACCTGTTGCGTGTGTATTGGTGCTGCCGCTCCTGCGCTGGCCCATTTACCTAGGAGACACCTGGGGTTTGCCGACCGACTGGAGCCTGAAGTGAACCGACTCGATTCCTTCTTCCCCACCCCATAATTCCTACCCGCGCGCTCAGGTGCCCATCCCGACTCTCCGCCTCGCTATCCCTCTCCCACGGCAAGGCTATGGGTGGTGACGGCAACGCAATAGAGGCTCTAGGAGTAAGCGGCGCATGAGCTGTAGGAGGCTGCTATGGATCTCATCAGCCGCACCGGCAACGAGAATGTGCCTCGGCGGCACTAGGATGGATGTTCGTCGCCTCCCCTTATGGGTAACCGTCTCCGCGGCAAGGCAATGGCCAACGATAGAGAGGCACCGGAGCTTGGAGGAGAAGGTGGCACAGGAGCTGCAAGAGGCCGCCACTGTCCTCGCCATGTGACGCGTCGCCGAGAAGGACGTGTTCCGACGGTGCTGGATGGGACGTCCGCCCCCTGTAGGGCTTGGTCATCGACCTCTACTCCGCTAAAGCCGACAAGGTACGTGTCCCGTCCCACCTCTCTCTCACACACACAACTCAACTGCTCAAGTATGACCTTGCTTGCTCCTGGGATGAACGATCCGAGGCTCAGAGCTGCAAAAAGTAGATCGTGATTCCTCTCTCTCAAAGTAAAACTGTTGGCAATTTTACCTGTAATTCATTCACGCGACGACGCAGATTTTAGGGGTACCTGTATGGATTCATGATGTTGATGTAGAATAGTTTACATGGTGATTGGTACCTGGTCAATGATCTTTAAACTGCCTAACGCCACTTTAGGGAAGAAATGATTGTGCAAATCTTTTTGCTGGATTCGTGATGCACGTTTTTCTTCTTGCAGCTTGCAAATTTCTTAAATAACACCAATTTTACATGTATAGTGGAGGAATATAGTTATATAAGATTGCTGAAATTGATCTGATATCAGGATTGTATTTATTCTGTGCTCCTAACAACAATAAGTCCGAAGGTGTATATTGGAAGAATAGGGTGATCTATCAGCGTGGTGGAAATGTGTGCTCTGCAACGAAAGCTTAAGAAGTTGTTCACCTAACATGATGGCAGGCTGGGCCAGGTCATCAACGACATGCTCCTGGTGTTCCTCTATGGAGAGGTGACGGTCAGCGCTAAGGAATACTAACGAAGATCTTTGGTCTTGAGGACTACGCTATGTTATCCTTGGTAACTTACCACTTCAATTTTTGGTTTCCTAATGTGTTCAGATTACAGATTTTAGAGCTTCACTTATTGTCTCTAGAGCCACATCACTATTTTTGTTGGAATCAATCATTATGTGGGTACAGGGACAATATCTTAGCTTGGAGCATGATTTAATATTAGATTGTATCAAGTAATTGGTTACAAATGCTATTAGCACAATCGCAACAACCTCAGACCAGAAATAGTCTAATCCCTCGCCCCCATGTCGCAGAAGAATATTTTACTTTGTGAGGGGTTATTGACATGAGGCTACAGTTTGTCTAGGGTGTCGCCTCTTGTAGAAGAGGAGAGTGGCTAACCTTGAGGCAGCCGTCAGCAGCAGTGGTGTATGGAGTCTTTTTCCTCTCTTAGGGTTTCTCACAGACCAGCCTCAGCTTATATACTATGCCAGGTAACTTGGGCTAATGGGCCATATGGGCCAGAATAGGTAGACAGGCTGAACGCTAAGCTTCAGCCCATGTACAGTCCAACACTCCCCCTCAAGATGGGTGATAGATATCTATCATTCCCATCTTGTCACAAGCTTGATCACAATCCTTGGGAGCCAAGCCTTTTGTCAAGCAATCAGCGATCTGCTGCCCTGTGCTCACATAGCTGATCTTGATAATTCCAGCATCTAGTTTTTCTTTAATGAAGAATCTGTCAATCTCAATGTGCTTTGTCCTATCATGCTGGACTGGATTATTTGCTATGCAAATTGCTGATTTGTTGTCACACCATACATTCAAGTGTCCTGCCTTTAAGATCTTCAACTCACTCAGAAGGTTTCTTACCCATAGCATCTCACTTAATCCTAGAGACATGGCTCTGTACTCTGCTTCTGCAGTTGACCTTGATACAACTGATTATTTCTTGCTTCTCCATGCAACCAAGTTCCCTCCAACAAATACACAATAACCTGAAGTAGATCTTCTATCATCTAAACAACTTGCCCAATCAGCATCACTGTAACCATCAATTGCTAGATGTCCATTTGCTTTAAACAGTAACCCTTTTCCTGGAGTTCCTTTCAAATATCTTAGGATTCGATGAACAACATCCATATGTCCACTCCTTGGTTCATGCATATATCTGCTCACTACGCCAACCGCATATGCAATATCTGGTCTTGTGTGACATAAGTACAATAATCTTCCCACTAGTCTCTGATATCTCTCCTTGTCTACGAGTTCACCAGATTGAGCAGTTACTTTTTGATTTTGATCCATTGGTGTTGGAGCAGCACGACAATCCAGCATCCCCATATCACTGAGAAGGTCCAAGGTATACTTGCGCTGGGATAGAACTATTCCCTCTTTTGACCTTGCCACCTCTATTCCAAGAAAGTATCTAAGTTGGCCAAGATCTTTTACTTCAAACGATTTGCTTAAACAACTCTTTACTCTTGTTATTTCTGTTGCATCGTCTCCTGTGATTATAATATCATCCACATAGACTGCTAGAATTGTGATCTTCTGATTTGAATGTCTAAAGAAAACTGTGTGGTCTCCATTGCACTGTCCATATCCCATCTCGCACACAGCTTTTCTAAATCGATCAAACCAAGCTCTAGGAGATTGTTTTAATCCATAAAGAGACTTCTTTAGCCTGCACACTTTACCTTCAGTTTCAGCTGAAACTAGGCTCGGGGGAATTTCCATGTAGACTTCTTCTTGTAGATCGCCATGTAGAAATGCATTTTTAATATCTAGCTGGTGTAGGGGCCATCTGAAGTTTGTTGCACATGATATCAGGATCCTCACTGTGTTCATCTTGGCCACAGGTGCAAATGTTTCATCATAGTCAATTCCGTATGTTTGGCTATATCCTCTAGCAACCAATCTTGCCTTGTACCTTTCTATCTTTCCTTCAGGGGTCTGTTTTACTGTATAGACCCATTTACAACCAACTGCCTTTTTTCCTCTAGGAAGAGTAGTCAATTCCCAAGTCTTGTTCTTCCTCAATGCATCCAATTCTTCTTTCATGGCTGCAAACCACTTCTGATCCCTCTTGGCTGCCCTCCAATCTGTTGGGATTGCAATTGACTGGAGAGATGCTACAAATGCCTTGTATGAAGGGGATAAAGCTTCGTATGATACATAGTTACTGATCTTGTGTACCAAGCCATATCTATCAATTTGTTTTGATGTAGCTGCTCTTATTCCTTTCCTTAAAGCAATAGGCATGTCCAACATCGTATCTCTATCTGAACTTCCTTCAGGTAAATCAACCTCAACAACCTCCCCCTCTTCTTCTACCTGCTGCTTCCCTTGTTCCTGTAACTCCCCCTGTGTTTGTTGCTCCCCCTCTTCTTCTACCTGTTGCTTCTTTTGTTCTTCTATCCTTGGTCTCCGTGTATACACACGAGGAGCCCGCTCTTCATTTGGCTTTGGCCATCTTTTATCATGTGATAATTCTGGTACAACTAATGGTATAGACCCAACAATCAGATGTTGCTGTCCATGAGGAGAGTTGCTGCTAGAACTGCTGCCAGTAACATCAGCATTATTTTCATTACTGCTCACACACTCCCCCTCTTGACCAGCAAGATTAAGTGGCTGGTCAAGTCCTTCAAATATAAAACTTAAATCTGTCTTTTCACCATAAAAGGGGTTAGATTCCCAGAAAGAAACATCAAGACTTACAAATGTGCGTCGCTCGGAGGGACTCCAACATTTATATCCTCGCTGTCCAGCGGGATAACCGATGAAGATGCACTTCACAGCTCTGGGATCAAGCTTTGTCACCGAGGGCCTGTGATCACGAACAAAGCAAGTGCAGCCAAACACCTTGGGAGGAACCACAAACTTGTTATTTCCTAGCAATAACTCACAAGGAGACTTCATATTTAATATCCTTGAGGGTGTGCGGTTTATAAGAAAAGTAGCAGTCATCACTGCTTCGCTCCAGAGGAACTGTGGGACATTCATGGTATACATCAATGATCGAGCCACTTCTAAAATGTGGCGATTCTTCCTCTCTGCCACCCCATTTTGAGGTGGAGTGTCTGGACATGATGTCTGATGTAGAATACCATGATCAGATATGAACCCTCCAAATTTCTTGTTGATATATTCGGTCCCATTATCAGATCTCAGCATTTGAACCTGCACCTTGAACTGAGTTTTCACATATGCATAGAAATTCTGAAAGCATGGTAGCACTTCATCCTTATGCTTCATAAGGTACACCCATGTCATCCGAGAATAACAATCAATGAATGTCACAAAATACTTCATCCCACTAACAGAGGTAATAGGACACGTCCACACATCAGAATGAACAAGCATAAACGGGGATATACTTCTAAGCCCCTTACTTACATAGGTGGTTCTAGTGTGTTTTGCATACTCACATGCTTCACACTTTAGATTGTTCTTATCAACCTCACTCATTACACCCGGATAAACTTTACTCATTTTATCAAATGCTACATGTCCCATTCTACAATGGTGCATCATAGCAATTTTCTCCTTCTCCGCTAGAGTTGCAACTAATGCTGAACCTCCTCTCTGGCAGAATTCATCACGGTCCATGTACCATAGGCCTCTACGCCTGGTTCCGGTTCCAATCTTCCTTCCACTCAGTCTCTCCTGAATCAAGAATGCATATTTGTCAACGATTAAACGGCAGTCAATTTGATCAACCAGAGCACTTAGGGAGAGTAAATTCACAGGAAATGCAGGTACATAAAGGACTGATGATAGCTTAATATCTCCTGTACATCGCACTATTCCAATTCCTTTGATTGGCTGAGCAGTACCATCAGCCGTTTGAATTGTTCCTTGATAGAATGGAGAAGATGGGCTATATGATTCAAACTCCCCAAGGCTACCAGCAACATGTTTGGAGGCTCCGGAGTCTAATATCCATTCTGAATTTAATCTATGCACAGCTATAGAGGCACTTTCAGTCTTACCTTCATCAGAGTAGACAAAATGGGCGAAATCTCCAAAGTTTGCATTAGTCTGCTGTTCTCCCATCTTCACTTCACTCTGGCCTGAACTAGGCTGTCCTTGCCCTTCATCCATGGCTGACATGTTTGCTCTAGCACTCCCTTGATAGTTAGAATACCCTGCATTCCTGCCTCTAACTCCCCTGTAATTTCCCCGGCCATAGCCCCTTCCACTTCCACGGCCACGTCTTGGAGCAAAGCAGTTATGGCTTAGATGCCCTTTTATTCCACAATTGTGACAAGCACGTGTCTCCACATAGTAAGCTGGTTTAGGTACTTCCTCCACTTTCTCAACTTGTTTTAGCCTAGTTTCTTCTTGTCCCATGGCTGCAATGGCCTCTTCTAGTGTAGGCAACTGAGGAAGATGCAGTAGTGCAGCCCTCCTGCCCTCAAATGCACGATTCAGTCCCTTGAGAAATTTCAGCACTCTTCTATCCTCAATCCACTTCTTTGCTATTGCCACACATTCAGAATGAGGAAGCACCAAGGGGGCAAGGTGATCAAGATCTGCCCATGCATGTTTCAACTCTCCGACATATGTCATTACTGTTTTTCCATCTTGAGTCAGATCATGTATTGCATCTTCGATCTGAGAAACCAACATGACATTTCCCTTGCCAGAATACATCTTTGACAGTGCATCCCATACTTCTGTGGCTGTGGAAAGTGCTTCTACTGATGCTGCAACAGCCGGTGTCAAGGAGTTCAGCAGCCAAGTGAGAACAAGTGAATCTGTAGCACTCCATTTCTTCCACTCCTGACCCACCTTGTCTTCAGGCTCACTGACCTTTCCCAACACATACCCTTCCACCGATTTCGTCCTCAGAATCAGCATCCCCCTCCTAGACCAGCTCAAATAATTGCCAACCCCATCCAACTTGATCTCATTTGGCATGAGCTCAAGTTTGTACTGCACCTCCCCATGTGGAACTGGCTGCCTACCTTCCTCAGAAGTAGCAGAAGATGCCCCATCTGCTGTCTTTGCAGCCAGTAGGTTGGCTAGCTTGTCAAGTACCTTGGCCACATCCAATTCCTCCGCCATCTCCAATCACAGCAACACAACTCCACCACAAGCACCACTGACTTCCACCTCCTGTGGATCTGCTGCCACCTGCAGGAGATCACACACCACCCCGCAGATAAGCTACTGCTGGAGCACCCCCATCACCGCCCTGGTTGTCGCCGGCGCCGCCACCTCCGTCGCCGGTGGCTCTGATACCATGTAGAAGAGGAGAGTGGCTAACCTTGAGGCAGCCGTCAGCAGCAGTGGTGTATGGAGTCTTTTTCCTCTCTTAGGGTTTCTCACAGACCAGCCTCAGCTTATATACTATGCCAGGTAACTTGGGCTAATGGGCCATATGGGCCAGAATAGGTAGACAGGCTGAACGCTAAGCTTCAGCCCATGTACAGTCCAACACCTCTGCTATGTCCGGCCACCGTGCTGGTCGGAAATTGGTTTCCGTCTTCTCCGGCGCTGCCCCCATCAAATAGTCTGATCCCTCGACCCATGGTGCCGCTGCTTATGGTTTCATGTGGTGGAAGATCCTTGCTTGATTGCCCTTGCTTCAGTCCTCTCAGCGATTCCCTGGCTATAGCCACATTGAAGGTCTGCAGCCACTGTGAGATCTTCCTTTCCTTGGTTTTTTCTTCCCATGTTTTTGTTTCAATTGTTGTTGTGGTAGCCGTGTGTTTAGTGCTTGCCTTTGGTTTGCCTAAGCATGTCTGATTTAGGAGATTAGAACCAACATTTCCTTGACAGAAGATTGAAGAGAGATTATATGGTATGTTTTCAGCTCTGCACTTCTTGGATTGAGTTACCAAGGTGACAATACTTAAAACTGTAAGTAAACTCAGTTTAGTTCACAAATCTATCTAAAGCGTGGCATGAAAACATGTATTGCATGTACTCACATTTGAGTGTATATATTTTACTGATGAAGCCAAACCAGTTGAAATTTGTCATGGTTATCTATATTTTATCTTGCAGATTTTCAAACAAATATACTCTGGATAAAATTATGATGTGCTATTTTTTTTAGAAAATCTTCATTTACAGCTTCAGTCCTTTAATATGTTTTCTACAATTATGTCTTTGTGGTCTTCTTTCCACTTTCTCGGGTCCTCTGCTAATTTTACCTATGCTGCTAATTGGAATCCCTCGAGATACTAAGTCGATAGTCTAGCTGTAAAGATTAGGACCTTAAAGCAAAGGAATGGTTTTAAACTACGAGTTTTTTCTAGGTTCTGCTGCCCCCTTTGTGTCCACGTGTTGACTTTCTCTTCTCCCGTTTGTGTCCACGTGTTGATTTTCTCTTCTCCCGTCTGTGTCCACGTTTTGACTTTCTCTTCTCCCGTCACACGTGAGTGGGGGTGTTGAAGTGTATAAGTGAATTGCCTAGCCCTTTCCATCAGTTCGGACTTTTGGTTGCGTTGGCTAGTGCATGAAGCTTAACACTGCTATGCCTAACTAAATGGCTCAGATTCTTGTGATTAGTGGTCCTTCTGCAAGACCATGTTACCAGTTCAGTGAGTTAACCAAATGGTCATTTCAGTTTGCTTAAATGTTTAATATAACACTATACAGTACAAAAAAATGCATTTGTAACTACCATGTCAAAATAGAATTGTAAAAAGCCAGATCTTAAACAGCAGGCATGCTTGTGTATTTGTCGTAATCATAACCTGATGGTTTCCTAGGTCCTTGTTCTGCTACCTAGACCAGAAGATATACTACGCTAGGTTCTGCTATGCCTAACTAAATGGCTCAGATTCTTGTGATTAGTGGTCCTTCTACAAGACCATGTTACCAGTTCAGTGAGTTAACCAAATGGTCATTTCAGTTTGCTTAAATGTTTAATATAACACTATACGGTACAAAAAAATGCATTTGTAACTACCATGTCAAAATAGAATTGTAAAAAGCCAGATCTTAAACAGCAGGCATGCTTGTGTATTTGTCGTAATCATAACCTGATGGTTTCCTAGGTCCTTGTTCTGCTACCTAGACCAGAAGATATACTACGCTAAACGTGCTTCTCTGAAAGTAATGAGCAATTTATTAAATGAGAGTTTTCAACCGAGCAACAGTTCATTTTATTCTGACAATAATGGTCAAGTTTTTCCCGCAAGGGGAATATAACACCGAGCTCTACATAATAATGGTCAAGTGCAAGATGATTCACAGAAATAAAGGACATGCTCTTTGTCTGAAAACAACAATCTATGGTCCAATATCAAGTCCTAATAAACTGCCATCTATCTTACACAAGTTATACACATGCCTCCTTTGATTAACAGTGCCATTACTCCATTTTATCCCTTATTCGGAAAAGTTTGAGTATATTCTATGAAATGGGCATTCCTGAGTTTCCTGGTCTTTTACCTAATTTGTGTTTGGTTTTTGCATGAAACAGCTATACCAAGGTCTGATTTCCCCTCTTTTCATTCTTAATTTATTTTTCTCCACCCATCGCCCAATTTATATGTTTCTAATATTCATTGTATGTGTGCAGGCACAACTACATGGTGCTTATTATAGCTGTTGATAGTCAGTTCAGTAGAAGGATGTTGTCATGTTGCTAAACAGATGGTTTAAGAAATGGAGAAGACTGCTAGATTAGGAAGACTGCTAGATTCATAAACTACTAGCACGAGGCGTGTCTACATTTAGTATAATTAATTATTCAATGATTTCATTGATAAATGCATTCCAATTGAACAATTCTGAGATGAAAAGGAGCAAAGTAAAATACCTCTCTTTGCCGATAAGAGTTTGTCCGTCTGAACAATACCGAGATGAAAAAGAGCAAAGTAAAATACCTCTCTGCGCTCTTGGCCGTCTGCGGTCGCCCCTGCAGACTGCCGCCCCGCCGGATGCCGCGACGATCCGTCCCCCGCCGCCCACCTGCCGGCCCGCCCTGCTGCTGCTAGCCACCCGCCCGCAAGGCCGACTGGCCGCATCTCGCCTCGCTTGGAACAGCCGTGCTATCCAGGTCCAGCCGACTACACGACGGTGATGTACTGCTCCTCGGCGCGGGCCAGCGCCAGGCCGCAGTCCGCAGAATCACAGGCTTCGAGCTCTCAAGCATAGCGGCGCGACCTGTGTCACTGTGTGGCTGTGTTGAGTTCTCTCTGTGACTGTCGATGTGGAGGACTCCAATCGATTGGGAAATGACTTTTTTTAGCGAAGACAATGGAACCAAGAAATACAATGTATAATGCTCCAATGGATCGGGGATTATCTTACTACGAGTGTTTTTTTTTCATGGTCACTGGAAACATATGTAAGTCATATTGCTACTTTTTGTATTATCTTACTTTTATTCTGATTACAGTTACAGGTAGCTGTGACTTGCAGCTGGTCATTCTTTTATGCTTCAGGCGAATGTATATCTCAAAAGCATGGTACATCTGTTCCCATTTTACTCCTAGATTAATTTGATATGGCATTGGTGTATCCTTGGGTTTGATCAGAATACGCATTTCCGTGAAATGGAGATTGAGTTTAGCAAATTTTATTTGTTACTGTTTGAGGTCCACAATGTTGGGATGATGTGTTAGTACTGGAATATGTTGTTTGTGTGTGTATGAAAATGCGCCAGCCTCAAGCTTCGTAAATATTCTCGCTCTAAGTGACATAGATTATTTGCCAAATAAGATACATTTTTATAGTTTTTTCCGTCTCAATTATGATTTTTTGGGATGGCTTGGCCTGAAATGGGTTTCTCAACGAGGAAAATCTTTACTTTTGAAACAATTTTTTTAAAACAGGAAAATCTTTATTTGAGTCTCAGCCGAAGTGAAAATTATTTTCACTATGTCAAGAAGTACATAGCAGCCACTCCTTAGATGTATAATCCATAATTTTTTGTTATTCTATTTTTCACTGAGATTCAAGCTTTGCTACTGATTGTGACTTTTTCTCTGCAGTTTGCAGATATTCTCACAAATTTATGTATTTTGTTTTGAAGTTGGGCTTTGTAAGGCATACGTGTCAGCCATTATCGGCACATTTCTTATAAGCATACATTTATGTCCTTGAGTCTATAAGAATATATAGATATGTCATTGCAAGTTTTTTTATTTAGTAGGATTGATTTTTTAGATAGCTCTCTATTTGATAAGTATAAAATACAGTATAATTTATAGTAATCTTCTAGAGTTCTTGGCCCTTATCAATGGCAAGTTGATATTGCTTCGGGTTCAGCGCAAGCAACGTAGATGGTGTTTTTTTCTCGGGCATGGGTCAACTCCACCTTCTCTTCCCATGTTTGCGCACCAACATGATCCGTGGACTGCTAGGGTTGGCGCCGCTTTGGCCCGCCCGCGGTGCATCGCTTTCCCAACCACTTCCTCTGTTTAGAAATATAAGATATTTTAGTTTTGTGAAGCTAATGTATCTAAATATTTTTTAGTGTATAGATTCGAGTGAACCTATACACTAAAAGATATCTAGATATATTTACTATACAAAACTAAAATATCTTATATTTCCGAATGGATGGAGTATCTTCTTCCTCTACTCTGTCTTCTCATGCATGTTATCGAAAAATCGTCTGTCCAATTTTATTTGTTCTTTTTTCAGCGCCTACATATGTGTGAATGTGGCGCTTAGAGGGCGACAAATACCTCTGAGATGAAGTCAAATGCGCACACCACACCTAGAAAACAAAATGCAAACATTAGAAAATGGCACAACTATAGATAAAATAGAAACACACCACAAATAATCATCGATGAAATCTAAGATCGGCGCGGCAGAGCGCGCCAGGACCATCTAGTTTTTGGTGATTCCACCTTTTAGAGAAATTACGGCCGCTGCCACCGGTTAAATTCCCCCATATTGGATTTCATTTTCCCCTCGATCCCCATGGCAGATGTGTAGGCGGCTGATACGTCTCAAACGTATCTATAATTTTTGATGCTCCATGCTTGTTTTTACACCATTTGCCTATTATTTCGTTACACTTAGTGGCACTTTTATGCATTTTCTGGAACTAACCTATTAACGAAGTGCCACAGTGCCAGTTTCCTGTTTTCTGCTGTTTTTGTGTTTCAGAAGTGATACACAGGAAATATTCTCGGAATTGGACGAAACAAGTTCCTGAAGTCTTATTTTACCCGGAAGCTTCCAGAGATCCGAAGAGGAGTAGGAGGTGGGCCACAGGGGCCCCACACACACAGGTGGCGCGGCCAGGCCCCTGGCTGCGCCAGCCATGTGTGAGGAGGCCCTGGCCCTCCTCTGACATCGCCCCTTCGCCTATAAGAAGCCTCGGGACGGAAAACCCTAGAGGAGTCGGCAATTTTCCAGAAACAGTTCCGCAGCTCCGCCGCCGTCGCCGACGAATTTCGGGGGACAGAAGTCTCTGTTCCGGCACCTTGCCGGGACGGGGAAGTGCCCCCGGAGCCATCTTCATCGGTCTCCATCGCCGTCTCCGCCGTCTCCATCGACCTCACCGCCATCTCCATCAACCTTGCTGTCTCCTATGATGAGGAGGGAGTAGTTCATCCCCGGGGCTGAGGGCTCTACCGGTGGCTATGTGGTTCACCTCTCTCTCCCATGATGTGATCTTTATGTGATCGTGAGCTTTGTATCATGTTGAACAAGTACATGTTATTATTCAGATATTTTGTGTACTCTAGCAATGTTATTAAAGTAATCTATTCCTCCTGCTATGGTGTAACGGTGACAGTGTGTGCATCATGGTGGTACTTGGTTTAGGCTATGATTGTGATCTCTTGTGGATTATGAGAATAATTATTGCTATGATAGTTTGAGTGATCTATTCCTCCTTTCATGGTGTAATGTTGACAGTGTGTGCACCGTGTTAGTACTTGGTTTAAGTTGCAATGATTTCTATCTTGAATTGTGATCTGATTTGGATATCTCTATGAGTGGTGTTTGTCAAGTACTTGATGGACTTTAAGGGGTGCTTCTGTAGCCACTACACAATGATTAGTGTTATTCAATAGGAGAGTAATTCAGAGTACCTTAGCAAGGAGAAGTTATTTGTTCAGTCATGTTATATTGTTGGGAGTGTATCCACTAGTGAAAGTATGATCCCTA
Organism: Dactylis glomerata; assembly: GCA_007115705.1. Classification (NCBI taxonomy): domain Eukaryota; kingdom Viridiplantae; phylum Streptophyta; class Magnoliopsida; order Poales; family Poaceae; genus Dactylis; species Dactylis glomerata. The sequence continues at coordinate 1,693,338 of QXEO01000543.1, forward strand.
GGCCTTGTTTCCAAGCTTTGCACACCGTTTACTTGCTATTTTGTTACTTGTTTGCTCGCAGCGATATTTATTTCACATCACGTTTGCTACTTATAATCATCTATACCGCTTGTATTTTACTATCTCTTCGCCGAACTAGTGCACCTACACATCTGACAAGTGTATTGGGTGTGTTGGGGACACAAGAGACTTTCTGTATCGTAATTGCAGGGTTGCTTGAGAGGGATAGCTTTGACCTCTAACCTCCCTGAGTTCGATAAACCTTGGGTGATCCACTTAAGGGAAACTTGCTGCTGTTCTACAAACCTCTGCACTTGGAGGCCCAACAAGTGTCTACAAGAATAGAAGTGCGTAGACATCAAGCTCTTTTCTGGCGCCGTTGCCGGGGAGGTAAGGTAAAAGGTACTCGCATCCTCCTGTGTGAGTGCTCGGAGTTATTTCCTTTAGATTCTGCAATTACATCTTTTTGTTTCTTGTTTTTATTTTCACTAGTTAGGCTTAATGGAAAACAATGAGTTCTTTAGTCTTTTTCCTGAGTTTAGATATGAAGTGTTTGAAGAGAAAATTGAAAAACCTTTGGAGCTTAATTTGCATGCTAATAGTGTTGTTAGTATGAATGCTTTGAACACCGTTGTTGATAATGCTATAGAAAAGTCTAAGCTTGGGAAAGCTGGTTTTATTAAGCATGATATTTTTAGTTCCCCAGCTTTAGTGGAGAAAGTTTGCTATGATAATATGTTTGATGAATATGCTTTGCGACATAGTAGTTCTCTAGCTTGTGATGATACTGAACCTCTAGTCTATGATGGTTACAATGATGAGTATAATATTTTCAGTTCACCTACTTTTGAGGATAAAATTAGTTATGATTATAATATGCCTCCTATTTATGATGATTATGGTGATGAGAATAATTATTCTGTTGAATCAGCTCCTACTACTATTGTTCCTGTGGTGAGTATTAATTCTTTTATGCATGTGGCTCATGATAGGGATGTTTTATGTGATAGTTATATTGTTAGTTCTATTCATGATGCTACTGAAAGTTATTATGAGAGAGGGAAACATGGTTTGATGGATCTCAACAATATTAAGTTTCCCCTCTTTATGTTGTAAATCTTGAAGTGGTACTTGTTTTATCTATCCATGCTTGCTACTATGTGCCTCGTTGATTTATTTTCTTACAAGATTCCTATGCATAGGAAGTGGTTCAGATATAAATGTCTTTCACATTTGCTTTTTGATGCTCTCTATTGCTTTAAGTTCCTATATGGCGCCTTTGCCTCAAGCTCTTATATGGCGCCCACATGAGCATGTTTGCAAATTACTGCGCCTAGCTCAAAGGCGTTAAAGAAAAGCACTCTTGGGAGATAACCCAATGTTTATTTTCAGTACTTTTTCTTTTATTTGAGTCTTGGAAGTTATTACTACTGTAATAACTGCTCCTTATCCTTTTTATTTCGTTGTTGTGCCAAGAGAAGCCTCTAATTTGAGTGAGGTAAGATTTGGGGATGTTGCTGTCCTGAAACAGTTTTCGGTGCTGCACCGTAAAAATGCGTATAAATTCTCTGTATATCTTTTGGACCTGCGATTTCTTGTGCATATGCCCCAGGTTATATCCAAACTTTTGTTAGTTGAACACTTTTTGATTTGAGCAACAGAAAACCCCTCAAAAATTCTACCTTTGTCAGCTGTTCAGTTTTGACAGATTTCTGCCAATATTTGTGTTTGCCATTTTATCGCTTTCTTTTGAGTTCTTTTGATCATGGAACTTTTTGGGGAGTTGCTACAGTAGTATTTGCTATATATGTGGTGGTTTTGAGTTGAAACCTGAAGCTAAAAGAGGTTGAATATATTTTATGCTTACACTAATGTTGCTAATAGAATTGTGTTTAGTTTTGTATGAAGGAAGTTTTCAAGTGTAGGGATTGGAGAATGATGAGATGAGTTGAAGAATGGACAAAAGCTCAAGCTTGGGGATGCCCATGCATCACCCCAAGAAATATCCAAGAAGTACAAGCGTCAAAGCTTGGGGATGCCCCCGAGGCACCCCTTCTTCATCGGCAAAAATCAGGTCACCTTTCAAAACACTATATTTTTATTGCTTCATGCACTATGTGTTTTTCTTGGAGCGTCAGTTGTTTTAGTTTTCTTAGTTGGTTAGGTTTGTTTGTTTGCTGCAATAAATGGTTAGATCACATCATGTTTCTTTTGGAGGAGATGAACTCGTTTTCATTTGCAAAGAACGCTCTAGTTTTCACTCTTATTAAAAATCGAGCGTTCTACTTTTTCTGCTACTGCTTTTGGTTTTCGTTTTCGCCTTGATTTGCGTTCAGACCTTGCCATATCTTTTCATCAAGGTGTATTTTTGCCTCTGATCTTTATTGGTTTTCATCAAAAGAGGTGTTTATAAAAATTTCAAATGGTGTTGGAAAAGAGAAAAAGCTTTGTGCAAAATAGTGGTACAAGAAGGAGCTTGTGTAGACTGTGGCTTAGGCTTTTTCATGTCATGCTTGATGTCTTTTTGATAGTATGCTTAGTTGTTTTGCTGTAGCATGACTTGTCTCAAATAACTGAGATTGCTTAATGAGCCTTTGAAAAAATCATGCGTTGTTTTTATTGTATGGAAGCATTATTTTGGTTTTCTCCTTGATGCTTTATTTGGGTTGACTTGGCGCATGCTCACACATGTTAGACTCTTACAAAGTCGCCATTAGCCTTCATGATCATTTAGTTTTTGACTTTTGATGCCATCGTATGCTTCTTTTAATGTCGCTTTGTCGCTTTGCATGATTATGGCCATTATTGCTCTCTTAGTTGGTCGCTCCCAGTCTTTTGCTAGCCCTCGCCTTGTACTGAGTATGAGCTCTACTCGTGCATCCAACTCCTAAAAGCCAAGTTTGCCATTGTGTCCACTATAAATTCCTATGCATGGTATTTGTAAGCCATTCCAAAGTAAAATTTTCGTGTGCTACCTTTTAAAAACCTTCAAAACACTTCTCGTTTTGTGATACTGTTTTCAGCTCATGGGGACGTAGTGGTCGGATTTGCTATCTTCCATATTGCTTATTCCAAAAAGAAAAAAAAAAGAAAAAAAAAGAAAAAAAAAGGCACTCCTCCAAAGAATGTGAATGTTGGTGGGCACCCGATGGAATCGGTTAGCCATGGTATGTGAAAGGAAAAGGTGGGGAGGAGTGCCAAGTTTTATAAAAAGAGCACAAGAGTGCCAATATCTCTCTCAAAAACTTGCTTTATTTTTGTATGGAAGATAGTAAGAACCCCATTGCCAGTCGTTGACAAAGACAACCACCTCTCAAAATCAAGTTTTATCTCTCTGTTTTACAAATGAAAAGCTCTAGCACATGTTTAAATCACTGCTTCCCTCTGCGAAGGGCCTTTCTTTTACTTTTATGTTGAGTCACCACCTTCTTTCTTTATGCACCATTAAGAGAGCATAGTTGTCATTCTTAGTGTGATATGCATTGTCCCAAAGTTCATTGATTGACTCATATTGTTGGTTTCACTTGTTCTTAAATTATTTGTATCTAGTCGCCCTCTTAAACTTTGAGGTGTCCTATGCATTTATGTTGTGCTCTCTTTGAAGGACAAGCTGAAAACCATTTGTATGTTTTTCCTTATGATTTGAACACACGTTTGACTTTCATTGTTTCATTATTCATGATCTTTTGTTTGTGTTCATTTGCATGTTTACAACATGGTTGCTAAGTTCTTATTGTCATGATTATATCTTCATGCCTGTGTTTTAAGTTCTTATGATCCCAGCTCACAAATGCTTACATATATGATCAAGATTGTGTAGGTGCATGTCACCTCAAAAATTATTCTTTTGTTATCACTTACCTACTCGAGGACGAGCAGGAGTTAAGCTTGGGGATGCTTGATACGTCTCAAACGTATCTATAATTTTTGATGCTCCATGCTTGTTTTTACACCATTTGCCTATTGTTTCGTTACACTTAGTGGCACTTTTATGCATTTTCCGGAACTAACCTATTAACGAAGTGCCACAATGCCAGTTTCCTGTTTTCTGCTGTTTTTGTGTTTCAGAAGTGATACACAGGAAATATTCTCGGAATTGGACGAAACAAGTTCCTGAAGTCTTATTTTACCCGGAAGCTTCCAGAGATCCGAAGAGGAGTAGGAGGTGGGCCACAGGGGCCCCACACACACAGGTGGCACGGCCAGGCCCCTGGCCGCGCCAGCCATGTGTGAGGAGGCCCTGGCCCTCCTCTGACATCGCCCCTTCGCCTATAAGAAGCCTCGGGACGGAAAACCCTAGAGGAGTCGGCAATTTTCCAGAAACAGTTCCGCAGCTCCGCCGCCGTCGCCGACGAATTTCGGGGGACATAAGTCTCTGTTCCGGCACCCTGCCGGGACGGGGAAGTGCCCCCGGAGCCATCTCCATCGGTCTCCATCGCCGTCTCCGCCGTCTCCATCGACCTCACCGCCATCTCCATCAACCTTGCTGTCTCCTATGATGAGGAGGGAGTAGTTCATCCCCGGGGCTGAGGGCTCTACCGGTAGCTATGTGGTTCACCTCTCTCTCCCATGATGTGATCTTTATGTGATCGTGAGCTTTGTATCATGTTGAACAAGTACATGTTATTATTCAGATATTTTGTGTACTCTAGCAATGTTATTAAAGTAATCTATTCCTCCTGCTATGGTGTAACGGTGACAGTGCGTGCATCATGGTGGTACTTGGTTTAGGCTATGATTGTGATCTCTTGTGGATTATGAGAATAATTATTGCTATGATAGTTTGAGTGATCTATTCCTCCTTTCATGGTGTAATGTTGACAGTGTGTGCACCGTGTTAGTACTTGGTTTAAGTTGCAATGATTTCTATCTTGAATTGTGATCTGATTTGGATATCTCTATGAGTGGTGTTTGTCAAGTACTTGATGGACTTTAAGGGGTGCTTCTGTAGCCACTACACAATGATTAGTGTTATTCAATAGGAGAGTAATTCAGAGTACCTTAGCAAGGAGAAGTTATTTGTTCAGTCATGTTATATTGTTGGGAGTGTGTCCACTAGTGAAAGTATGATCCCTAGGCCTTGTTTCCAAGCTTTGCACACCGTTTACTTGCTATTTTGTTACTTGTTTGCTCGCAGCGATATTTATTTCACATCACGTTTGCTACTTATAATCATCTATACCGCTTGTATTTTACTATCTCTTCGCCGAACTAGTGCACCTATACATCTGACAAGTGTATTGGGTGTGTTGGGGACACAAGAGACTTTCTGTATCGTAATTGCAGGGTTGCTTGAGAGGGATAGCTTTGACCTCTAACCTCCCTGAGTTCGATAAACCTTGGGTGATCCACTTAAGGGAAACTTGCTGCTGTTCTACAAACCTCTGCACTTGGAGGCCCAACAAGTGTCTACAAGAATAGAAGTGCGTAGACATCAGCGGCGCACCCTCCATGGCCAGTCTCACGGCGCGGCCTAGACCTACATGGAGACGACGCCCGGCGCAGCCCTGCCCAGGTCTCCACATACAAGATAGGCATCAGTGACAGTCAGGCAGATCACTCGTGCTCCTTCTTGGAGGAGGAGCGAGGGACAGAGGTGGTCGGACTGGTTCTACAGGTGGTTGGGCATGGGGGAGATCGAGACGCGGCTATCGGGCGTGGTGTTGACGGACGCGAGCTCGAGATGGTGGTGTTGCTCGATTCGGCCGACTTGTGGGGGCATTTCAGAGAACATGTACAAGGATACGCCGCTGAGATCGCCAGATGCCCAGATGCAGATTGTCATGCCTCACGAGTTGCCACCGCTGCCCATCCTCTTCATTTTCTATGGTTTGTACTTAATTAGTCCGCAGCATGGCTCGGATGTATCACAAATTCACAATAGGTGCAGCCTGCAACAACGTGCATGTAGTGGAGTTGGAGGAACTACCGAGTCCTCTTCTTCGAGCAGCGATCGAGTCCTCTTTTATTGAGGGATGTACAACAAGGCTGACTACAAATCGATATAGGTAAGGCAACTATCTTTTTCTTTCACGCGAATGTGATAGACGAAGCGGGTTGCTGAAATTAGGGGTGCGACTGTGCATCAGTTTTGGGGATGGTATGGACCGGGGTGGCTAAGGAGTTGGGGCCTGATTGTGATGCAGGAAGTAGGAGGGGCGTTGGGGCAATGAGGCGGTGCACGATGGAATCAAATCGGTGTCAATGGAAGAGAGGCGTGCCTTAGCAGGGTGGAGAGGTATGCCGTTGATGATACGGAGTATATTTTCTTCCGTTGCAACGCGTGGACATATTTTCTAGTCATCAATTAATAATACTCCGTTTAGATGGAACATGGAAGTTTCAAAATAAAAAGCCCAATGCGAGGGATAAGCCACGTCCATGGTACCGCGGGTTTTTGCTGGCCGGCCCGGTGGCCATCTCCGTACATATTCCCCCACGACGCCGCCACCAGAAAACCCGGCCCCTCTCTCCCCTGTGCGCGAGTCCCTCCCCTCCTCCTCTCTCCATCAAGCAAGCGGCGGGCTAGGGTTTACTAATCCTAAAATCTCGAGGCTCCTGCGGGCAGCCCGGAAGGCATCCCTCGCATCTCGCACGGCTGAGGCAGCTGCCTCTCGCGCCACTACGATGGCCTCCCGCTCAGCGCGTGAGGCCGCCCGTAAGGCATCCCTGGCATCTCGCACGGCTGCGGCTGCCGTGTCTCGCGTCGCTGCGATGGCCTCCCGCTCAGTGCGTGAGGCCGCCCGCTTACGCTCAGACATGAGAGCTGCCCTCGCGAGCTATGAGGCCTCCACGAAGCCCCGTGACGACGCTGCACCCTTTTCCCACATTGACTACTTTGCCAGCGCCGAATACGAGCGCTTGCCAGGTAAACTAGTCCCACCCTCTTCCTGTTCCAGATTTTCGTCTAATAAATTCTTTGTGCTCGCGACAAACCAAATTGCATGCAGTTCGCTGTGTGTTCTTGACACTACTACATATTAACGCTTATGAATCTGCCATAGATGATGTTTGTTGAAGTGTATAAGTGGATTGTACTAGTCTTTTCCATTAGTTTGGACTTTTGGTTGCGTTGGCTAGTGCATGAAGCTTACATGGTATCAGAGTCTGGGGTCTCGAGTTCGAGTCCTGGTTTTTGCAATTTATTTTAAAATTGTTGTTGCCCCCCTTTGTGCCCACGTGTTGACTTTCTCTTCTCCAGTCTGTGTCCACGTGTTGACTTTCTCTTCTCCAGTCTGTGTCCACGTGTTGACTTTCTCTTCTCCCGTCACACGTGAGTGGGGGTGTTGAAGTGTATAAGTGGATTGTACTAGCCCTTTCCATCAGTTCGGACTTTTAGTTGCGTTGGCTAGTGCATGAAGCTTACAATGTCAAGACCCCTACGGACAAGGACTTTGAGTCAGATGAAGCCACATGGGCCTTGTATGAGCGCTGGTGCAAGGCTTTTAACAAAGAACGTGACCATGCCGACATGGTTCACCGCTTCAAACTATTCAGATATCAGGCAAAGTTTGTGCACCACTGGAACGCCTCATATTCCTTCAGATCCGAAGAAGGCAGCCATTTACATTCAGAAAAGAGAAGAGGCCAATTTACTTCTTTCAAAAGGCCAAGACGTCTCAGGCATTGATGAGTGGCATCTGCCAATGGAATTAGGTCCATTTGCTGATGGCGGAGATCCATTTATTACTGAAAGCAATAAGCGCTTGTTGAAGGAAATCGAAGCGAGGGAGTCTTGTTGTAACCACCACTCCACACCAGTCTAGCAGTGGAGCTTGGCAGATTAGAAAGACTCTGGAGTTCGCATAGTACTTCCAGCCCATCCCCGCGTCGCCTCCGCTCTCCCCGACGCCGCCAACCTTGCCTGCGAGTTCCCTAACACCTACGAGTAGCGCATCAGTGCGAAGCACAGTTTTATTTTAGCAGATAATATGGTTTTACCATTAGATTGGATGCAATATCGAACACTATTTCAGCATTGACCCGTGGCTGTCTGTGTCGAGTTAACTATGGGGAATAGGTCATCTGCGGTTCATGGAGTATGGATGATAATATTTCAGGAATAGTCCTGAAACTATCGGAGAGGGGAGCCACTAATGGAAAAAATGGCTTTAGTCCCGGTTGGTAAGGGGCTTTAATCCCGGTTGTCCAACCGGGACTAGTAAGGCTTTGTTCGGTTCGGTGGGGTTTGATCCACTAGGGGGTCCACTCCCTGCGGGAATTGGGTGATCCCGAATCATCACCCCAATCCCTGGTACCCCTTCGCCCAGATTCCACTACTAATCCCTCCTACTTATTGCCATTCGGTTAATCCCTGCGGTCAGCTGACAGCACATGCGGCAGGCAGCAAGCAGCAAGCAACACATGCGCAGGCAGCAGTAACATATAAACAACAAAGAGACAATAACTTTAATAATGCAAGTGGTTTAAAAATACACAATGGAACCGAAATAGTTGATAATAAAAAGAAGACAGAACAATCTAGGCCATTAAGTTCATAATTATAGCTGATCCATCGAATTTTGATGAACAAAACAAAATCCAGCATATAAATATTTAGCCTTTTGGCACTAAAACACGAATGCATTGATCCAAGAAGCAGCACCCTTGCCCATCTTCTTCTGGAGCTTCTTCATGTAGAACTATAGCTCTTTCCCCTCCATACCTATGATTTACATAGAACTATGTAAGCACAAGGCTCAGAAAAAACAGTGAGTACACAACAATATATTCTAGAGATTTCTAGGTTCCAGTCATGCAAATGTGAAGGTCAGACCACTATTTCGGCCATACGAATAACTCCATTAATTTACTTATTGACAATAGGTTGCCAATGGGTACACATCAGTACATTCTACAGGCTAAGCAAAATCACTATTTCATGCAAGTATGGCTGCCTGATTGCACACCAAGAACTAGTACATGATTTTAGCTTCATTTATTTTAGCTACAGGTAGTGTGTGCTCCATGAAGCAACTACATGAGTGTACTCAGTGAAGCTTCAGGCAAAGTGTGCTCAATAAAGCTTCAGACAAATACAAACTTCAAAGGTCACTTGAGCAAAGGGAAACAGTAGACATATGGGCTGCTATCCTAGCTTCTATAAGGCTGTAACAAAATATTTCAAAGGTCACTTGAACAAAGTAACAGAGAAAAGAAGAAGGCATCACCAAATATACAGGAAACAACAAGGAGAACAAAAGATGAAGCAGGAAGCTACTGGACAAGAAAGATGAACTGATCTACTAGCAGAAAAACAGAGTGCATACAATATTCATTTACAAGAGGCTACTAGTAGTGTGAATCTGAAGCACAAACATCTGCTAAACTTGGAACTCAAGACCCAACCCCTCCTCCTCTTCATCTCTCTTATGCGATACGTAACTCTCAAATCCATTCAAAGACTAAAGAGAAAAAAACACGCTAATTTCTGACAGCAAATATATGACATGTATGTACAAATTTATAGCATGGCAGCAAATATATGTCATGTATGTACAAATTTATAGCATGGCAGCAAATATATGACATGCATGTACAGATTTATAGCAGGCAGCATATTAATGACATGCTTGCATAGATTTATAGCTAAACAAACAGATTTATAGCTAAATATACAAAAGCACTCACCAACAAAATGTGGGCTGAAATTGCCTTCAGCTAGTGATCGATTGACTTGAAGTTGCAGGGAATAGTCTCAACCTAAATACAAAGAGAAGATGTTATAAATGAAACATAATTATAGCTATCACTTTTCATGCTCAGTCAATGGGATAAAAAAGAAGTGAACCAAATAAATGTCCAGATGCTATTATACCAGTGCTACCATGCATTAACAAAGATATTTTTTTCAGAAATGAAAGAAATCATTATCTGAACATGTACCAACTTAAGTACTTAAGTCAGAGTTGCACATCATTTTCTCATAATATTGCAAATAAAAGATTACATGACACTTCTACTCCGCGCATCATTTTCTCATAATATTGCAAATCTAACTAATAAAATACTTGCTGTTTCCAAGTTTCAAGTTCAGTAAAGCAGCCCCTATAATCTTAGACGTAAAACTCATATTTATTGCAAAATATGACTGTTACAACTCATATACGTAAAACGATTAATCGCATATAGTACTAGTACACCGTCCAGATATATAATCAATCAAGGACTATAACCAGCAGCTCCATATTCATCTCATAAACATCTTCGCACTACGTATCAGTATACCTACCGTCGTGGGCGGAGCTACATGGGTACTTGGGTGTACAGATGTACACTCATTATTTTTGCCAAAGAAAATTCAGTATATACCTATGTACATGTAATACTGGTAAAAGCTGTGCACCGGTAGCTGCAACCATTCGGAAGTTGGTGAATTCTTTTCCTAGGATGAGCAGGTTATGCTATCTCCCCAAAGCCCGCCTACTAATCTGCTAGCACAACGCGTAGAATGCACATTTGGTTGCTTGGCTCCTACTATTAATTCCCCAAGTACTTCGGGACAGAGAGAACCACACACGCCTAGCTTGGTCTCTGGTCGGCCGCTGTTCTTCGAGAGCGACCACGACGGAAGAGGATCGGCGACGGAGCGTCGGCGTGCTGCAGAGCGGCAGCGTCGCGCCGTTGCCTGGACCTGGACCTGGAGGGTGGAGCCATGGGGGAGTGACCCTTTTCCTGAATTTGTGTCTCCGCCGCTTTGCGTCGAGCAGGGCATGGGACGGCTGGATGCTGGGGACGTGCCACCGTTCAATGTTCATCAGCACAAATTGCTTTGTGACGATGACATATGCTGTTGTCTGTTTGCGATTTTTTTTAGCTTTGTAGTCTGTACACCCAAAGTGTAAATCATAGCTCCGCCCATGGTCTGGCCGGAAGACACACATGTGAGTATATCAAAAATACTAATCAAACACGATGCCATGAATTAGATTGACTGGCATTTGAGACAAGTAGCAGCTAGCTCCCAGCAAGGATTCATAATATGAAAAATGGCAAGCCCCTACAACCAGAACTCGTAATTAATTATGAGCACTTGTGCAAGTGCAGCCAAGTTTAATGTCACACAAATCAATCTCATTGATTCAACTGTGATAGAAAAACACGGACAAGCTGAATATATAGAACATGAACACATCAAGATCAGATCCTGGTATCCTACCACCTCAAGATCATCAGACTAGGACCAGCGTCCACCATCTCAAGATCTAATCCTACCATCACCCCCAACATCTCCTAGATCGCAAGAACACACACGCATGGTAACGCCCTGAACAAGAAGGAGACGGTCTTACTTTCTAGTGGCCGCCGTCGTTGGTGGAGAAGGGGGAGCTGCCGGAGATCTGGAGCGAAGAGGTCGAGCGGCTAGGTGTTCAGTCGAGGGTCCGTGGCGGAGTCAGCGTTGAGGAACGGCGACGAGAAAGGGGAGTTCCTCTCCTCCATCTGGTTGCGTGGCCGCCGAGGTTCCCGTAGGCACCGCCGTCCGCTCCGTCGCTGCCCCATCTTCACCGCCGCTGTCGCTAGAGCGACGAAGGCTTCATTTTCTTTCCGTATCGATTCGGGATCTTATCCACGGGCCTGGGGTAGATATTTTAAAACCCGGTGGATTGGGGGGTTTTGGGGGGGGAAATCGGGCGGGGTGCACTCCGACCGGGTATAACCGAACAGGTAATAAGATAGAACCGGGATTAAATCCGAGCGAGTCCGATCCCGGCTGACCCACGGGTATTCGACCCCGATCCCGGCCGGGATGGGATGAACCGAACAAGGCCTAAAGCGGGACTAAACCCCCCCTCCCCCCTCCCTCCCCCTTTAGTCCCAGTTGCTCACAAACCAGGACTAAAGGTCCTCCACGTGGCCCGGGTTATGTGCAGAAGGCTGGAGGATCCTTTAGTCTCGGTTGGTAGCTCCAACCGGGACCAAAGAGGTCTGGTAAAATTTATGGTAGAATTATTGAAAAAAAGCCCAAAAAATTTTCGTATTTTTTTGAATTTCCATATTTTGGAATATTTAAATTGTTTAACACTTTCCACTCTCCACTTTAATCTTTAATCTCCAATCATCTCTATTCTCATATCAAATTACATACTTGTAGTCCTTATTTCCCGGTCGGTCACCCATCCTCACACTGCTCCACCTTTAGCATGCTTAACTTCTACATCCCTTCCCTACTAGCTTCCAAGACTGCGCTCGCGAATTCTTGGTAATGATATGCTATCAGTTCTATTAACCCATACACTTTGGTAACATATGATTTTACTTTTTTGAATTCCAAATAATTCACAAAATAAGCAACAATGATTAAGTAATAATAAGTATCAATGAATTCCAAATAACCTTTATGCATAATTTAATTATTAATTTTTAAACTCAAAATATTCAAAAAAAATCAAAAACTTAAAAAATCCAAAATTCCAAAATTAATAAAAAACTTCAAAATAACCAAAAAGTAGAAGAAACAACAAAAGAAATGAAAAAATCCAAAGAAAAAACATTTTTCCTCATTTTTTCTGACAAAATCTAAAATCTTCCTACTTTCATATTTCCCTTTGGAATTTTGAGAAACAAGAAATTGTGCAAATGGCCTACGGCTGTTGAAATCGGATGTAAAATTTTGTGTAGATAATTTTTCATATATTATACTTTTTTCGAGTCCGTATGCAAAAGTTAAATCCCATAAATCACAGTTGATAACGTGGCGTTTTCTGGTGGTGACAACTATGGTACAATACGGCACCAACCCATTGCTGAAGCCGGTTTAAACACAAACACAAATTTAAACGTGGATTCACTAGTAAAAAAACCGATCTTTCATTCGGAGCATGAGTCTCGGTCGTGTTTCGAACCGGGACTAATGCCCTAGGCCCAACGGCTATTTTCCGCAGTAGGGCCCTGCTACATTTAGTATCGGTTTGTTTGGAACCTTTAGTCCCGGTTGGAGACACCAACCGGACTAAAGAGTTTGAGTGGCATCCGGTTGTTGCCAGACTCTTTAGTCCCGGTTAGTGTCTCCAACTGGGACTAAAGCCCCCCCCCCCCACACCTTTTAGTCCGGGTTGGAGGCACCAATCGGGACTAAAGGTTTTTCTATTAAACTCGTCGTCCCTACCCCGAGCCAGCCATTCTTTCTCCTTTGTTCTTCACCACCGAGCTCGAGCTCATCCCCATTTTCTCCATGATTTATCAAGATTTGGCGGCGCCACTTCTACCCAAGTGTTCTAAAAGGTTAGCAACTTAGAGCTTTCATCTTTCATTGCTAATTTAGCTCATTTTATGCTCTAGAAGTAGGTGATTTGGGGGGTTTAGTTTAGGAGCAATTATGTGGGAGTTTATTTGATTAATATGCAATTTGAGCTCTAGTTGTTTTATTTGCATATGTGTAGATGTGCTTAACTTAGTAATTGATCAAAATGAGTATGAAATATAAATAGAAAAGTGAAAATAGAGAATATAAATAGAAATATGATTTATTTAGTGCAGAAATAGAAATAGAAATAGAAGTATAAGTAGAAATAGAAATCGAAATAAAAAATATAAATGTAAATAGAAGTATAAATAGAAATAGAAGTAGAAAATAGAAATAGAAATAGAAAATAGAAAATACAAATACAAATGTGATTTATTTAGTGTAATAATAGAAATAGAAGTAGAAAATAGAAATAGAAATAGAAACGTGGTTTATTTAGTGTATAAATAGAAATAGAAATAAGTATGGAGTTGATAAAATACATGTGTAGTTCATAGTTTAATTATGTATTTGATTTCTATTGTTTTTAGTTAGTACCAGAGTCGAAGTATCGTTGTGTGCATATAATTTTAGACTGGGACTAATTTTAGCATCGTGATTTGCGTTTGATATACTTATATAATGCAGATGAGCCGGGCATGGATGTGCGTTGACTGACGTTTTGGCGAGTTCATTAAAGGTGTGCGTTCTTTTCTAAATGTGGCTGAGGCAAACACGCGGAATGGTTTTATGTGTTGTCCATGTGTCGTCTATCGGAATGAGCAGGATTGTATCGACACAATGCCTCCTTGCGAATCCACTCTTGGCTACATCAATCTTGCGCATTCTGATTCGGATGAGAAGCATTCCTCACAGTTACCACTGCGCGATACTGTGGGCTGCATAATCGACTTTATTGGGTCTGATTCTGAGGGGGGAGCATGCTCCCGTGGATGAGGAGGTCGAGGGGATGAGGGAGGAGAACTTGGAGGAGCATAGGGTGGTGGAGGAGTCCATCGAGTCGGTGCTGCGTGAGGAAGAAGTGGAGCATCGCACGGTGGAGGACTCCTTCGATTCTCTTCGCCGGGGCCTGGTGCGTGCCTAGCTCAGGGTCAAGAACAAAGGTATTAAGGCAGGGGCACTACTAGAAAAACGGCTACCCGCGACGCACCAAAAAAGGTTACCCGTAGCGCATTATCGGTGTGCCGCGGGTACCATGCCACTGGTATTTAATTACCCATAGCGCACCAGCCCATGCGCTGCGGGTAATCTAGGCGGTGCGCTACGGGTAAGATTTGAAAATTCAAAAAAAATTCAAAAAAACCATTTTTTTGAAAATTATAAAAATCGAAATAACGTGAAAAAATAATAGTATTTTAATTTTTTGAGGATTTTATCACATCAGGAACATTTTCAAATCACAACGAATTTCTTGACTTCCCGCTTGGTCACCCAACCTTAGACTACTCCGGACTGAGCATGCTTAACTTCTTTATTCTATTTGCATGAGTTATCTCTAAGCTACCCAAGTTCTTATAGATATTACTGTCATATCAATCCTCTTAAGGCCTATGAGTGCATGTGTGTATATGTGCATATATGTGTGTATATGTGTGTATATGTGTGTATATGTGTATATAGGAAGCTGATCTGGGGCACCTTGGTGCCCGGGCACCATGCTTCAAATACGTACATTTTGCTTACAATTATGCATACCCAAGGGTATACATACCCAAGATACATATACCCAACTCATACATACCCAAAATATGCATACCCAAGATACATATACCCAGGATACACATACCCAATATATATATACCTGGAATACGTATATATATGTACTTTTACATACCTTAGGTATATATTCCAAAAAAATAACATACCTAAGATATACATACCTCATTTATGTCTACTAAGTATGTGCAAAGTCATACATACCTTGGGGTATGTACAAAACATCACGTATTTTGTACGTATTGAGCATGGTGCCCAGGCACCAAGGTGCCCTGGTTATTTTACCTGTGTATATATGTGTATATATATTATGTATATATGTATATATGTATATATACGTGTGTATGTATGTATGTATGTGTGTGTATATGTGTATGTATATGTGTGTATATACATATGTGTATATGTGCGTATATGTGTGTGTATGTGTGCATATATGTGTGTATATGTGTGCATGTGTGCGTATATATGTGTGTATATATGTGTGTATATATGTGTGTATATATGTGTATATGTGTGTGTATGTGTGCATATATGTTTGTATATATGTGTGTATGTGTATATATGTGTGTCTATGTTTGTATATGTGTGTATGTGTGCATATATGTGTGTATGTGTGCATATATGTGTGTGTATATGTCTACATGTGTGCTATATGTGTGTGTATATATGTGTGTATATCTAATCTAAAAGTCTAATCCAATATAAATTAAAAATATAAAATTTGAAAATATAAAAGTGAGAAAGTCTATTTTCCCTTTCGAATTTTGAGATTCTAAAATTTGTCGAAACGACCATAGGTCGTTGAATTCGGATGTAACTTTTCGTGTAGATACTTTTCCATATAAAAAACTTTTTAATCCGACTTTGTATGCAAAAGTTATGGCCATTTTATCGAGACATAAAGTTTTTTAAAAAAAACATCAAAATTCATGTTTATTATTTTTCCTACTTACTAGATCACATAACATAACTAAATCTCAAATTTTGAATTTTTTTCAAATCTTTTATCATTTTCTTTTATTTTCTGGAAAACTGAAAAGGCGGTCCACCGGGGGGGTGTGGTGGGTGAAAATTTTCAAATTTTGAAAATTTTGCCGCCGATTCAAAAATGTTTGAAAATTTTCCCGCCTATTTGAATTTTTTTAAAAAAATTCCCGCCGATTCAAAAAATTTGGTACGAAACTTACCCATATCGCACCATATATGTATACCCGTAGCACACTAGGCGGTGCGCTATGGGTAAGTCTAAAATTTCAAAAAAAAATTGAATTTTGTTCCCGCCCAACTTACCCGTAGCGCACGGGCCTGCATGCGCTACGGGTAAGTTGGGGGAGAGCACCCACTCCAGGCCTACAATTACCCGTAGCGCACTAAATATGTGGTGCACTGCGGGTAAGTATGAGCACAGGTGCGCTACGGGTAAATTCCTACAACGCACCACATATGTAATGCGCTACGGGTAGCTGTGCTACCTATAGCTATTTTCCTAGTAGTAGGGCCTCTCTGCAGATTCCCGGCACCAGGTTCGACGACGCGATCCGCGAGGTCTGAATTAGTTCTTTGGTATTTCTAATACGAGTATCGTATATGTATGAGATCTCTGAATCTTCATGCAAGAGTTTAATCATGACAAGGCATACCTCCAACTTTTCAGCTTACTTCATGTTGCTAGATCGGTTGCCTTTTGTGACTAGATTGCCCAGGTCAACCTCTAGTTGTTCTATCAACTCTTACAACTTTGACAATAAAATTACCACACCTAATGGAAAATCATGAAAATGAAAGAAGTTAGATAAGAAATTTCAAGGTATGAGCCACATTTGCCATACACCGACCATTTATGTATACCTAATGCCATTAGTTGAAGAACTTTTACAGTTATGGCAGAAAGGTGTATGTACGTGTGTGGGATGAGCACAAATAAGAGGAATTTGACCTACGAGCATTGCTCTTTCGTAACGATCAATGATTGGCCTGCTTTTAGTAACCTTTTAGGATAGATAAACAAGGGCTACAATGCATGCACGCAATGTTTAGGTGAGACTGAAAGTATATATTTGGATAAATGTAAGAAGAATGTGTATCTGGGGCATCGTCGATTTCTTCCTCCCAAACATCAATTAAGAAAATGAGGCAAGCATTTCAATGGTGAGGCAGATACCCGGAGGAAGCCTATCCGCTGTATTGGTGATGATGTATTTAATACGGTCAAAAATTTAAAAGTAATCTTTGGAAAGGGTCCTGGCAGACAACCTATTCCAAATGACGCTAGTGGACACACACGCATGTGAAAGAAGAAATCTATATTTTGGGAGCTAACCTATTAGAAATTCCTAGAGGCTGCAATCGACATGATGCACCTGACGAAGAATCTGTGCATGAACCTGCTAGACTTCTTGGGCTTATATGGGAAAACAAAAGATACACCAGAAGCATGGCAGGACTAACACCGTACGAAAGTTTTGAAATTTTTTGTTGAAGAACTAGAAGAATACTTCGCAAAAAATGAAGAATCTTGTTGTGTACATGTAAGGGTGTAATATATATAAACTGAACTATGTTACGGTGATTGGGGAGTACTTCCGAGTAATGTCGATGTGATTTACCATCATAAAACTTGTATTATAAAATATGAAGTTTACTATGAAAATATGTAAGATTCAATTGGTCACAAACTCACAATAGTCGAGAGGTTAATTTAATCAACTAACAAGGTTATGTATTTTGTGACTAGAAATTGGTGATGTGGACAATTGCATGACTTAAAAACAGATAACATAGCAGAGATAGCTTTACTCTCATGGTTGATAGTTGGGTTTCCTATAGTGGAACAGGCCACCTAGGTTCAAGTTCTAGACTTGGCATAGGCATTTGAATTTATCTAGAATTGTTTCAGGATTATCCGGCGCTATTCTTTCAATGGTAGGTGACATATCCACCAACAACGATGCGCGACTTCATCAACCTCAAGATATGCCGGCTCAGTCCTTCAGAGATGCTCATAGGGGCAGGTTGTGCGTGGTATGGTACGTGTGTTTTTGTGAGCGTCTATGTTGTACAGTGTTCTCAAAAAAAGATAACGTGGATATATTGCATGTAAAAATACACATTAGTATAATTAATTAATATTAATGAAGTGGATGCTGTGGATAGCTTGCAATAATGTATCATAGATAACTAAGGGTTTTCTTTGTAGGAATTATAGATATGTTGATTGTAAGGTGTTAGGTGGGATAGTTCATTCTTTGATTTCTAGCATAAAATGGGCCAAGTTTTGAACTTAAAAACATAAAATGAACTATAAGTGGGACTTTGTGGTGAGATCCCAGTTGCATATCTGGTTGACCGTGGAAGCGGTATCTATATGCGTGCGGCTGAGGAAAACGCTTCCGACCCCTCCCCGGGTGCTCCCCAGAGCGCCACCGGGGGATTCCCAAGCGCATCTAGCCCTCCCGACCCCCATCAACAGATCCTCTCGCCACCGCTACCGCCGACCTCGCCGCGGCAGCGGCGGGCTCAGCCGCCAATGGTGGTCTAGGGGTGTACGCCGGAGATCAATGTCAGGATCTGCTAGGGCGGAGAAGGGCGTTGCATCAAAGTGCAGCGGCCAGGGCGGCGCGCCTGGCCGGGATGGTGGTGGAGGTCTCCTCCGGTAGCACTTGACCGGCGGCGATGGGTGGGCTGAGGTCGGATTGGGGGTTAACCCTAGATTTTTGATCGGGGAGCTCCCTGTCAGCTTCCCCATCTCCTTCTCATTGTGTCACGGCTAGTTCCGATGGTGGGTCGTCCTTGTGATGCCGCCTCCTTTCGCATCACTAGCTATGGCCATCGCTCGCTCGGAGAGGCAGATACCATAGGTTGTCGAAGGTTAGTGTGGGGACTGCCCAACTCGGCTTGAATAAAGGAGGTGGTCCTAGGGTTCCTTCTCACGTCAAGATGAGATCAGCTGGATGCTTGTCCCATCGATCTGGCTGGACGGTCGTGTTCCAGAAGCCTCCGCCAGGGAACTCCACTGGGCGACCCATGCATGGAGATTGATGGTTCGGGTGGTCTTAGTTGTGCGCACCCATGTTTTTATCTGACCGACTGGTTTCAGAGGGAGGGCTTCAAAGCTCTGCTGACGGCTAATACTATGGAGCACGCTTTCTCGTTCCATGGTACTGGCGGAGAATGTCATTGAAGGCGAGATCTATGGACTAGCAATGGTGGTTTGAGTCTTTATGGCGATGAAGGAATTGGTTGGGTGATTCATGACTTGGAGCAGCAGGTATGCAAGTGGGGGCGACTGCAAAGGAGAAGTCCAAAATCTTATCTTTCAGGGTGAAAATCCAATGTGTGGTCTTAATTGGTTGTGCCTCACAATGACCTTATTGAAGGCATTATTTTGAGAGCGAAGATTTTCGTCAGGGTGAAAACCCGATATCTATGATCGGGCGACGCCAGCGCTTGTGCACTGTTCCCTTCTTGGAGGCGTCGTTTTTGGAGAAGCTGGACTTCTGGTGTTGTCTTGGTGTTAGTATTGCTGTTCTAAGGAATAGATCACTATAACGGGACTTTTCTTTTTTGTAGGTCTTCTTTCTTTTTTGGGTGTATGCATGAGTGCATCCACAATGCCGCTAGGGCAATGCGTCGTTGCAGAGGCTGGGTGTAATTGGTATCTCCGCGATATTACTATATACTCTTTATCGAAAAATATGTGTGCGGAGAACCAACCTAGGTTGGGTGGTTATGAGGGCGGTTGTACCTCCAGCCCACCAGAGTTCAAACCCTAGGTTTGATATCTGTGTGTCTCATAAAGGCAGAATATTCTTTCAGTGGGAGGCGACGTTCCCGTCGATAGCGAGGCGCCCGTGGTGACTTCGTCAATCTCAAGACCTGATCCGCCGGCTCAGTCTTTCGGAGATGCTCATAGGGGTAGGGTGTACGTGCGTGCGTTCATAGGGGTGAGTGCATGCACGTGTATATAAGCTCTTGCGTTTGTACTGTGTTTCTCAAAAAAAAATGCGTGCGGCTGTAATCAGCAATGAGTTCGCCAGCACTTTCCCTCGTTAGGATGACGTCGCCGATACAAATTTAAGATGCAATCGTTGAAGTCCATTGAGCTATTGCCCAATTAATCGCGGGCCAAAGTAATTTAGTACTCCCTCCGTCCCGGTGTATAGGTCATGTGCGTATCCCTAGATCATCATTTTGACCAAAGTAATATAAAATATATAATACAAAATATATATCAACAGATTATGTACTTTCTAATGGTATAATTTTTGTGTTGTGAAATTTATATTATATTTGTCAAAATAGCAACCTAAGGGTACGCGCAGAACCTATACACCGGGACGGAGGGAGTACTGCAGACGTAGAAGCATGCATGTCCAGGATATCCATTGAATTGATTACATATCTGGAGCCAGTGGAATCTGGCCAGATAGCCATACTTATACGTACGCGCCAACGCAAACAAAGGAGTGAGAGAAGGAGAAACACGCGCACGCCTGGAGTTCTGGATACGTGACTCGGGAGATCGACATTTTCTGAGATATTTGGTTCTGGCACGCTTATCTCCTTGCCAATTGGCATGCAGCACGGGTGATCGGCTGCACGCGCAACTCGTAGAGTTTTCGGGCACGCAGCATGGGTGATTGTGGCATCACGAGCGCTTGCATCTTTGCACACTCCACAACACATGCACACACGCCTAACTCTCGCCAAGCTTCTCCCACGCATCTGCATGCCTTCTTCTCTATAAATACCTTCTCTCCGGTGACCATTGTTCTCCATCTCATCAACACTTCTTCTACGACCAAACACCACGATACAAACCTATTCCCGCGCCGACTTGCGGATATATAGCTGCATATCTTGCGTTACATATACTCTCTGCAAATGGCGTCCAGTGTGCTCGTGTTGACCATGGCGGCTCTCGTCATGCTCTTGCTCTGCAGCGCTATGGCCACCACAACTGATGTCAGCTCGACCAACGAGACTCAACAGAATACCTTCAGAATCGACAACTATGGCGCCCGCGGTGACGGGCAGCACGACGACACGCAGGCACTGTCCAAGGCGTGGAACGCAGCATGCTCCTCGTCACGGCCGGCCATGCTGCTCGTCCCCAAGGGCAAGAGCTACCTGCTCAACTCCATCACCCTATCCGGCCCATGCAAATCCACCGTCGTCCTCATGGTGAAGGGCACACTGGTAGCTCCACCTAGCAGGTCGGCATGGAGCCAGGACAACAGAAGTCACTGGATCATGATCCAAGGCGTTGCCGGCCTCACTGTCACCGGTGGCGGCACCATCAATGGCAACGGAGAGATATGGTGGAAGAACTCGTGCAAGACCGACAAGAGTCTCCCATGCACCGTGGCTCCAACGGCATTGACATTTCACATGTGCAACAATTTGATGGTGGAAAACCTGAAAATTGTAAACAGCCAACAGATCCAGATGTCCGTTGAGGATTGCAATGATGTGCAATTGGCTCGCTTATCCATCACGGCGCCTGGCACAAGCCCGAACACCGACGGCATCCACATTACCCGGAGCAAAGATGTCCAAGTTAGAGATTGTCTCGTCAAGACCGGGGATGACTGCATGTCCATTGAGGACGGAACTCATAATCTTCATGTCACCAAAGTTGTGTGCGGTCCGGGGCATGGGATCAGCATCGGAAGCTTAGGAGATGACAACTCTAGAGCCGAGGTTTCCGATATTCTCATTGACTCGGTACAATTATATGGAACTACCAACGGTGCTCGGATTAAGACATGGCAGGGAGGAAGCGGGTATGCGAAGGATATCACGTTCCAGAACATTATCATGGACAACGTGCAAAACCCAATCATTATTGATCAGAACTACTGTGACTCCGCTAAGCCGTGCAAGGACCAACAATCGGCGGTAGAGATTAGCAACGTGGTGTTCAAGGACATTAGAGGGACAACCATTTCCAAGGATGCCATCAAGCTGAGCTGCAGCAATGATGCATCATGCTCTGACATTATGTTGGAGAACATCGACCTAAAAATGGAAGGTAGAAAGGGTGACACCCAAAGCACCTGCCAGAATGCAAAATGGCGAAAAGCAGGAACCGTTATTCCTCAACCCTGTGAAGCCAAGAACTAAGAAGGGTAATCGGGATTGGAAAACTTGTTGTAGCATGTATAAATGGTGTATAGAAAATTCAAAACAGCTAGTCATGCATGCATACTTGTGCATACATAATGAAAACTCTCTTGGTTATTTTACTAGGAAACAGCACTATAGTGTGACTAATAGTGTATTTGTCAAAATGAACTCACGTTACTCTTGCATATTCTTTTATACTATATCCGATGACCTCTGCACAGGTCCGGCTGGATATCGCTACGTTCCAGAACAATTTTGTGAGAAAACTTGTCACAAAATTATATATATGATGACGTCTAGCAACTCCAGCTTATATACCTGGCCTAATGCATGTTATGTGCTATGCAACTTGGTTAACATGGGAACGTCGAAGTCCACAAGTGTTCATTCTTCAAAAGAAACACCATGAGTTAGGCGGAAGTTAACTTAGAAGTGTAATTTATAACTTTATAACATCTCACTACGTATGCTCATTGTTGTCCTCAATCAAAAATTTAGAGATAATTTGATACAGAAGTACTACATGTTTCTTAAGCAAGCGTTACTTCAGATTTGTGTATCGGATTTTCCTCTTTACACCACCCTTATATACCTTTCCTCTTGTGATTTCAGGCCTCTTTCCTAGGCCCTGCCTCGTCTACCCCTATCTTTCTGTAGAAAGTGGTGAGCTCATGTCAGTTTTAGTCTTTGTTGTAGGTCATAGGAATATGACCAACACAAAATAAGTCTAAGTTCTTACAAGAGTTGGGTCGGTATCCTCTATATACGTGGGAGTTTTGACCTATAAATTTAGAATCTTTCTGCCGAATAGTCCTGTTCGTGAAGCTAGTGAGTTGTGTATTGGCTTTTCCATTTTACACCACCCTTATATCCTAATATTAAGACCACATGCAAGAGGGAGGGTTTATGATCCTTCATGGCACGATTTCAGGCGAAGCACTTCTCCGCGGGCCACGCATCGTCTACCCCTAGATCTTCATCAAAAGTGGTGATCCCAATGCACTCTACTCCTTTGTCTGTGTTAGATGACTCGTAGGAACATGGTGAAGCAGAAGAGCACAAGTTCTTATAAGAGTTGGACCGGTGGCGTCGATGTGGAAGAGAAAAAAGGTTGGACAAAGAGAGGGGATAAAGCAGGGTCGGAAAAAAGATGGGAAAGCAAACAAGCATGTGACCTAAGGAGGAGAACTAACAAAAATTATTTATCTATTGATTTTTTGAAAAATAAAAAAGCAAAAAATAATAATAAATGTTTGTTGAGTGTCATGTTAGAGGGCACTCATCAACATCTGGAGGTGTTGTCTTTGATGATTACCGCTGACATGACACTCGCCAACTGCCTCAGCGCTGTTACTTCTCCATTTATTGTACAGATGACACATGGCATGTCTCTTTTTCCAAGTGTCGCACTCAACATTCTTGAGCGTTATCTTTTTCCAAGCGTTGCTTTTGAAGAAAACTCGGCATTTCCTCTTCTAGTCCAGCCTTTTTTTCCCGAGTGTTTTATGCGCTCGGCCTACATCAGGTGTTTACCAAGGGCCAATAAATCACAGTCAACAACGTGGCGTTTTCCTGTAGTGACAACTACGGTACAATACGACACCAACCCATTGATGAAGTCGGTTGAAACACAAACACAAATTTAAACGTGGATTGGTAATTCTATGCTCCTAAATTGAGATGATTACATCGGACTCAGTGATTTCGGTCCCATTATTGTATGTGTGACACCAAACACTCACAAATCAAACCTTAGTAGTCAAGATTAGGGATCATTACATTCATTGAGTTATTATTTGTTTTGAAAGAGAAAGGTAAGAGATTTGCCTTAATTCATTCGCAAATCTAGCTAATTAAATCCTGCAACGTACAAGTATGTCCAATGATATCATCCAATACATAGTGTGTAACGGTAGCCAGCATTAGGTATACGCGCCAACGTACGCAACAAGGAGTGAAAGGGGAAGAAACACGTAAGCACGTTTGAATAGGTACCTGGGGAGATCGAGGTTTATGTCATGCAAAACCTGCACGTCTGAGAAATCAGGCATGCCTATCTCCTTGTCAATTTGCCAATTTGCACGCACCACGGGCGATCGATGACACTGGCACCTCGTGCGTTTGCAGTTTGGCACACTCCACAACACATGCACGTACGCCTAACTCTTCCCAAGCTTCTTCCTCCCTGCCGAGAACCTATAAATACCCCTCGCCGGATATCCTTCTTCTCCATCTCCTCTACAGTTCTTCTTCTACGACCAAACACCACACAAGAAATCAGGCGCTCTGACTTGTGTTTTAGCTACGCTTTTGTGTTTCAACCTCCTGCAAATGGCCATGGCGGGGAGTATGAGAGTGACTAAGCTCGTCTTGACCATGGCGTCTCCCGTGATGCTCTTGTTGTCCGATGCTCGCCGGCTACAGGCAGCAGCCACCTTGACAAACAATGGCGGCCCGGCCGACGCGACTCGGCAGAACGTGTTCGTCCTCGACAACTACGGCGCCCGCGGCGACAGGAAGCATGACGACACGCAGGCGCTGACCAAGGCGTGGAACGCGGCATGTTCGACGTCCCGTCCTGCCGTGCTTCTCATTCCCAAGGGCAAGAGCTACCTGCTCAAGGCCATCACCCTCTCAGGTCCGTGCAAATCCAGGGTTTTCTTCATGGTGAAAGGCACGCTCGTCGCTCCTCCGAGAATGTCGGCATGGAGCGAGAGCGACAGAAGTCACTGGATCATGATCCAAGACGTCGCCGGTCTCACACTCACCGGTGGCGGCATGATCAATGGCAACGGCGACATGTGGTGGAAGAACTCGTGCAAAACCGACAAGGCTCTGCCATGCACGGCGGCCCCGACGGCTTTGACGTTTCACAGGTGCAGCAATCTGAATGTGGAAAACCTGAAACTTGTTAACAGCCAACAGATTCATATGTCTGTTGAGGATTTGCAGTGATGTGCAATTGGCTCGCCTGTCCATCACGGCGCCTGGCACAAGCCCGAACACCGATGGCATCCACATAACCCGTAGCAAGGATGTGCAAGTTAGAGACTGTGTCATCAAGACCGGGGATGATTGCATGCCAATCGAGGATGGAACTCATAACCTTCATGTCACCAAAGTTGTGTGCGGTCCAGGGCATGGGATCAGCAATTCAGCATTGGAAGCTTAGGAGATGACAACTCTAGAGCCGAGGTTTCTGGTATTCTGATAGGCTCGGTGCAATTATATGGAACGACCAATGGTGCTCGGATCAAGACATGGCAGGGAGGAAGCGGCTATGCAAAGGATATCACATTCCAGAACATTATCATGGACAATGTGCAAAACCCAATCATCATTGACCAGAACTACTGCGACTCGGCTAAGAGCATGTCTAACAGACCCCTTAAAAGGCCCAAACCCGTAAAATAACCGCCGATATACGGGGTAGAGCTCTATCCGGCCGTCTAGCAGACCCCGTAAATCTGCCCCTCGTATCGAATTTTTGCAGTTTTGGCTACGGGGCGGCTCTTCGCCCCCTACTTGTGCGGGGTGGGGAGGGGAATAGAGGGCGAAACCTGCATCCCATTTTAGCTAGGGCGCGCGGACATTTCAGATTTCGCACCCGTTTTCCCCCCTTGTCGCCGCCGTAGCCACCCGCGCGCCGCCGCCGAAAACCTTTAGATCCGGGCCCCTCCGCCGCCCGCCGAGCCGCGCCGCGCTGCACCGGGCCCCTCCGCCACCCGCGCGTCCACGCCCGCCGCACCGCCGCCAGAGATTCGCGCGCCGTCGGTGAGTGCTCCCGCCACGTTCCTCTTTGTTTTCGCCGGTACAATCGATGTGTTTGGAGGTTGATCTATGCATCACGGTGGTAGATGGCTTCGGAGGATGTGCATATGGAGGATTTGGTGGATTCGACGACCGATTGGTCCTCGTCGGATTCCGACGATTCAGACCTCGACGAGGTGCTGAACGGCGACGACATGGAGGTGATGCTGGTCCTGTTCGGCATGAAGCAAATGGAGGACCGCGCCAAGCTGCTGGATCAGAGAAAAGGATCCACTATGGGGCGTGTGTGCATTCCGCGGAACCGCGCACTCGGCCACGAATAGCTAATGCAAGACTATTTTGCCGAGGTACCGACCTATCCTCCCCGCCTCTTCCGTAGAAGGTATTGAATGCGTAGGAGTTTGTTCGAGAGAATCATCTTAAATTGCGAGGCAAATTGCGATTACTTCAAGCAAAGGAGGAACGCTGCCCATGTCATGGGATTTAGCCCATATCAGAAAATATCAGCCGCCATGAGGGTGATTGCATACGGTATCCCAGCAGACTAAACCGATGAGTACCTTCGCATTGGTGTACAAACAACCACGGATTGCGTGCGTATGTTTGCCAAGATGGTGATCAAGTTGTATGGTGAGAAGTATCTCCGAGCTCCAGATGAGCAAGATACAAAGAGACTCATGGAGATCAATGAAAAGAGGGGGTGGCCGGGGATGCTTGGTAGTTTGGATTGCATGCATTGGACATGGAAAAATTGTCCAAAAGCATGGCATGTAATGTATTGTGGCAAAAACCGTGATGCTACCATTGTTCTTGAAGCTGTGGCCTCGCAAGACTTATGGATTTGGCATGCTTTTTTTGGACTGCCGGGGACACTCAACGACATCAACATCTTGAATAGATCCCCTTTATTTGCAAGACTAGTTAAGGGTGAAGCTCCAATTTGTAACTACAAAGTTATGAACAATGAATACACCATGGGGTACTATCTCACAGATGGTATTTACCCTAACTATGCAACTCTTGTCAAGTCCATTAAAGAGAAAAAGGACAGGCCTTTGACAAGAAAAGAAGCTTGGTTCACCAAAAATCAAGAGGCATGCCGCAAGGACATTGAGAGAGCTTTTGGTGTTTTGCAAGCAAGGTTTGCCATTGTCCGGGGTCCTGCAAGGTTTTGGGACAAGGAAACTCTTATTGAAATCATGACATGTTGTGTGATTCTTCACAACATGATCATTGAGGATGAGAGAGGGTTGAACTTGCCATGTTTCTAGGACAATGTTGGAACCCGAGTGCAGCCCCAGCGGAACCCTGATCGGCTTGAAGGTTTTCTTGTAGCTCATCGTAGCATTGAAAATGCGGAGACTCATCACCAGCTCACCCAAGATCTGATTGATCACCACTGGCAGTTGCATGGCCAATGAGTTTTTACATTCATTTCCTATTGTTGTATGTGTGAAACAGTTATTTGTTATTTGTTTGGTTGCGGGAACATTTGTTATTTGTTTAATTCTTTTATTAGAACATTTGTTGGCAGTTCCAAAAAACATTATTGTAATAATTATGACGATTATTGTGTGATTTAAAACTTTTATTCAATGTGGATGTTGTATTGGTTAATAATATCCAATTTGTCTAAAACCCTGTTTTGAGGGGTTCGAAACTCGTCCGAGCTAGCAGTCCCCGTATCCCCACCCCGTAAAACAGAATATTCTGTTTTACGGGGTGGGGATACGGGGACTGCTAGCTCGGACGAGTTTTCGGCCGATGAAAAGTGAATACAGGGCCCTCTACTCGCGTTTTACGGGGCAAAAAAATAGGGGGTCTGTTAGACATGCTCTAAGCCATGCAAGGAACAACAATCAGCAGTCGAGATTAGCAACGTGTTGTTCAAGGACATTAGAGGGACAACCATTTCCAAGGATGCTATCAAGCTGAGCTGCAGCAATGATGCATCATGCTCTGACATTGTCCTTGAGAACATCGACCTCAAAATGGAGGGTGCCAAGGGTGACACCCAAAGTTCTTGCCAGAATGTAAAATGGCGAAAATCAGGAACCGTTATTCCACAACCCTGTGAAGCCAAGAACTAAGAAGGGTAACCAGAATAGACGTGCTTTTCGTAACATGTACAAATGATGTATAGAAAGTTCAAAACAGCTAGTGGTACTTGTATTAGTCATTAATAGTATTTGTCAAAATATTTTGGGTCACATTCTTCTAAATTCTTTTATATGAAACAGTTGACTTCTGCACTAGCCCAGCTGAGTATCTTGGTGTCCAACAGACATTCTACCCGCAAAAAAAAAGACATTCTTTGAATAAAAATCTGTCACAGAACTATGTATGACGACTGGCAACTTCAGCTTGCTTGATATAACAACAAACGAGTATGGGTTTAGCAAGGAGGACTTGATGCTAGTACAAGCACGAGTTTATTTCGAGAAGGGAAGTGAAGCAATCGTTAGGTTAGCTAGTATGTCAATTTTATAACACCTCACTACGTACGTCAGAATGACTGTTCTCAATCAAGGATCTGAATATACGTAGATAGTGCGAAGATAGTGCTCGTAGTTGCATGATACACAATTGATGCTCAGAATCCAGACATATCAGCGATAATTTCATACTGACGTACTACATATTAACATTAAGTAACATTATAACCAGCTGGTAAACTACAAACAGAATCACCCCCTAATATCATACAACAGAATGGGGGCAATTCTGTTCCTAATATCTTCCACTCTCCTAGCAGTTGATGCCACACAACTGGATATCTGGGCCAGTGACTCTAGTGGTGAACGGATCGATACGAACCCACAGCAACGAGAAGATGGATGCGAGCAGGATGGCCCAGACGATAACAATGGTCGGCATGCGGTTCTGCCGGCCCATGAGCCCTTTGAGAAATGGGTACAAGTGGACAATCACCCAGAAGGCGAAGAAGAGTTTCCCGAATAGCGGCCCCCATGACTGATAACCGCTATTGATCGCATAGGAGGTACCAGCCACAACACCAACCAGGTTGATGATCAATATAGTAGTTGGTGGGATCAGAAGAGTTGTCCACTTGAACATGTAGAGCTCAGCAAAATCATTGTCTTCATCAGATGCCTTTGAAGTGACAGTGAAGCTGGTGTCGATACCAGCAAGTACCTTCAGGAGGCCCTGGAAGACAGCAAACAGATGTGCAGAAATGCCTCCGATGACCCAGAACTGTTCATTCCTCCACCACTCATCGATGCCAACACCACTCCACCTCATCTCAAGGATACCGGTGGCGAAGATTGAAATAAAGAGGGAGATAAACCAAATACTTGCAATGTTGCTAATCTGCATTCCAATATATAATAACTATAAGTATTTTCACAGTTTTCTCCACACGAAAGCAAAACTAAATAGAGCTTTACCTGTGGGATGATGAACTTCCCAGTGAGAAGACAAACAGCCGGCAGTATGCAGTATATGAGGAGTGGGATTGATGTGAGTGGATAAATAGTAGTGTTAACATAAGCAAATCTCTCCAAGAACTTGAGCCTTCCACCATAGCCATACCATATAGGACAATGCCTACTGAAAAGAATTTCCACAGACCCAAGAGCCCACCGAAGCACTTGGTTCAGACGATCTGATAGGTTAATAGGAGCAGACCCTTTGAAAGCTGGTGGATTAGGCATGCAGTAAATTGACCGCCAGCCTCGTGCATGCATTTTGAACCCAGTGAGAATATCCTCTGTAACAGAACCATAGATCCAACCAATCTGCAAAGCCACACCGGCATTAAAGATTGTTTCAATAAAGGGTAATATGTTAATATCAAGTTGATATCAAGAACACAGCGCCATTAGAGATATGAGGCAAAAAATCTGGTTTCAAGTTAATAGATCATCTGGAAGAACAACAATGGAAACAAACAACATATGTGATAATATACATGTAGATTAAGTTTCTTCTCAAGGGATCACAAGTGTTTGTTTATTTAAATCAGAACAGAAAACTTGACTAGGTCCACATTTTTTAAAAGACCACTTGATATATGAAAAATGCTGGTATGTTGAGTTCATAACTTAGTTACCTCCCTTCCCCAATCACTTTTGTCCTCGTAACCACAGCTGATGACATGGATTGCTTCTTTAAGAAGAGTCTCTTGAGTTGCAGACTGAGGAACACCACCATATTCCATCAGAGTGGAAGCTACAAAAACACTGGACTGGCCAAATCTCTTCTCCAAGCTCATCTGAGACATAAGAAGTGATTTCTCATCATCCAATCCAGAACCTATCATAAGAGCAGAATTCAAGTAAGGAACAAATGTAGTCCAGCCTAACCCAGTACAAAAAAGTTTGGTAAGCGTACTACAGAGAAAGCAAACAGAGCAATGTATGTTATATATCTCAAAGGTACCTTCGATCCCCTCCTCTATATCTTCGAGATTAAACACTGGCACAGCACTATCCACATGCTTGTGTGACTTCTTATTTTTTGTGTTCGACGATTTTGATGTCTTCTTTCTTCCTCCACAAAGCGAAGAGAAGAAACCTGGCTTCTTCTCTTTAACCGGGGGATCATAACCATATAAAGCTGTTCTGTTGAACACACAACCAGTTCCCACATAAACTGGTCCTTGAATGCCATCGAGACCTCTCAAGTTAATCTGCAGCAAATGGATGCAGATAAGTTACTGATCATAGTCAATTGGATTCTTGGAAGTCGATCCAACAACAATATTAGCAACGGTGATTCGTCAAAATTACTTAGTGCAAGTGAAGATACTAAGTGTTATGCACAGGAATCATTTCTCTCAAGCACGGATGAAGAGGATAATGCAGAGAAGCCCCAAAATACAAAACTCAGCCGCCAGACAACAAAACGAAACAAAAACTACAGAGAAAACCAAAAGCCAAAGAACAAAATATATGAAAACAAACTAAATTAGGTTAGGTTGGGCGAAAACTGAGAAAAGTAATATGCGCAATAATCCCAAATGGCATCGCTAACTTACATCAAAAAATACAGTGTTCCTGTTTGCATATCTATCATTTGTATCAATGCCATCGAACCTCTGCGGAAATTGTACATAACAGACATTCCTTCCTAGATTAGGGTCCATAAGAAAACACATAGCCTCCCTTATAGCCTTGCTATTGTTGATGTAATGATCACAGTCAAGATTCAACAAGTACTGCCCATTAGTAAGGACAGCTGATACACGAACCTGCAGAAAGCACTCAACTTCCATTACATCCAGGTAATCAAAGTATATAAGGTATTTTCGGTTTCAGTGACATTTAACTACTCACAAGTGCATTCATGGCACCAGCTTTCTTGTGATGCTGGAATCCAGGACGTTTCTCACGAGAGACATAAACCAAACGAGGGAGCTCATTGCCGGTACTATCAAGGCCTCCACCACGACCAAGGAAAACCTGACCAAAAAATTGAGTTAGAAAATGGTTAGTCTAATGACCAGCCCGTGCTAGCATATCTAGCTCTAATAAATTAATGTTTGCTAATAGACGAGCTTCACCTGAATCATTCCAGGATGGTCCCTAGTATTGTTCCCAGGCCAAGGTGTGCCATCTTGCATGATCCATCCTTCCTCGGGAACTTTCTCAGCCTTGGCTACAAGGCTATTAATGCGAACCTTGAACTCTTCATATTCTCTCTGTGGAGTAAACAGAAATCAATGTCCTAGAACTGCAACTGGAACAACCAACAAATGTGCGCTTATAAACCAAAATCTACCTTCATGGCCCGACGATCTTTAACAAAGGAAGTCTGAACTTTGTCTTTCAGAAAATCAACTTTCTGAAAGAAGTACCACTCTGGGGCTCTGGGTTCAATTTTATACTTTTTACAAAACGGTACCCATTTTCTAGCAAACTCCGAAGTCTCGGCAAGTGCATCAAAGGTCAGCATCGCAGCACCATCATCAGATACATAGCAAGACACCTTGTCAACAGGGTAGTCCACAGCAAGGATGGAAAGCACAGTATTTGCAGTGACAAGAGGAGGTTCCTTCATAGGATCCACGGTACTGACAAAAATGTCAACAGCAGCTAGCTGAGACAGTTCACCATCCCGGTCATACCTGATAGTGCAAGTAACATTGTCAGTACTATCATAGCATAAACATTTTGTAGCACTAGATACTGTACATCACCTTAAAGCCAGCCTATCAAGGTAAGTTTCACGATTGATTGGAGACCACTTGGGGAACTGATCCAAAATCCAGGAAAAAGCAAACCAAATCTCGCATATAACTGACAACAGCCAAAGTGGATATGCATTGCGCACAGGGTTTGTAATACGGTAGTGCAGAAAGATGCAGAGAACAACCAAACGTAGCACAATGACCATTCTGTAGGGATTTATTCTGGATGAAGAAATTGGCACCTTCCTAGATAGAGGCTGGCGAGTTTCATCATTCCTGCAAGTCATACCCAGAAGTTATTGCTGCAAGTCATATACAAAGCTAGTATTTACAGTTTCAGAGATATATATTAACCCATTTAGAATAAGATACAGATAAGGGGTATCTAACTTAAATCGAGGGCTTAACACTATAAGATATCGAAATATTACAGAAAGCCAACCAAGATCATCTATCCTAAATGTAAATTAGAACCGATAAAGCAGACACCACTAACTACTGTTGGAATTCAAAGATGACTAATATAACTCACAGTAAGGGGTCTTCCATGTAATAGTCAGTACATGCATCGATATCACCATTTCCACGGCCTTCAGAAGGAGCAATACTTGTTCCATTAGTCATGGGAATTGTACCCTTGTCTTTCATTTTCCAGCCATCAACTCTCTCTTTCCACGCGACATTGCCAAGGCTGCCAGAAAACTCCCTTGATGGATTTGCTGGCAAGATTAAGAAGCAAAAAACAAACTATTACATTTTCGCAACCAATGCAAGAATAACAAACTACACACGAGATCGTAAATGGTAGATGTACGCACAAGAATGGTTCGCATAGGGAAATGGATGTCCATGCTTGCCAACATTTCCAGGAGGGGACATCATGCGATCAGGGGAGGCTCCAGGAATTTCTCCTGAGACCTGTACAATGAATCCACATGAAGAAAACAAATGTTAGTTTCATGTTCAAATTACTGTTAGCACAATCCACACAAAGTTTCAGTTCCAACCTGGCTATGAGTGAACGACGGGATGTAGCCATGAGGGATTTCTCCACTGTCATACTTGGAGAGCCCGATCTCACCGCTGTCATACTTAGTAGCGTGACGAACATCATCACCGCGCCAAGTGAGCAGCTTCTCAGGAATCTTGAGTTTCTGATCCTGGCTGCCAGGTGGTGGGTAGTTCAAGTCACTAGCATCATCTGCATAAACATCCTCGCTTTCGTCCCCACGTGCTGGTGGGCTACCTAAACAACATAGCACAGTTGGGCATAGTTAAATCTCTTGCTGACAAAAGAATAAACCATTTCCACTCCAATAAAATAAAGCAGTTCAGGTTTCAGAAGGCAAATGAGCAGTTCGGTTGAATACCCAGGTGCTCCAGCGTGTTGATGAGTTTCTTAACCCCGGAATTGCAACGAAATGAATGCAGGGACCAGGGAGGGAAGGGGCAGCAACATACCCTTGTGGCGCTTGTACTTGGTCTTGCACTGCGGGCATGCCTGGGTGCCGTCCTTGCGCTCGTACTCGTAGCAGGGGCGGCACACCGGGTACCCGCAGACGTCGCAGGCGGTGAAGAGCTCGCCGTCCGCCGCCGCGCCCACGCCGTCGCCGCAGATCTGGCACACCTGCCCGCCTCCATGCCTCCCCGATTTCTTCGCACGCGCACAAGATTAAAAGAAAACGGGTCAGCAAAATTCAGACCAGTCGCCGCACAAAGTAGCACCGAGTTTCCCCTAAAAACGACACTCACCGTCGCGTCGCCGCCGCTGCCGCCTACCATGGCGCCCGCGCCAGGAACTCAGAGTCACTCACTCGCTCGCCAATCCGAGCAGTACTCCACGACGGCGAACTCAGCGCACGAGCACCCCGTGGCGCACCTCCGAGGACCCCCGCCGATCGGATAAACCGCCGGAAACCCCTCCCCTAAGCCCAGCACCCCCAAATCGCCGCTGGTCTCGGCGCGGCGCAAGCTCCACGGGGACGGCAGGCGTCACAGGAGCGCCAATACAGCAGTGCCCAGCTCACTTGGATTGCGACGGGGGCGCGGCGGCACCTCGGCCACGAGCGGCGACGAGCGCAGACGCGTGAGATTGTACGCGTATCGTATTGTCGCTTCCGACGCGGGATTTGGCCATTAAAAGCTAGGCAAATCCCGTAATCAGCGGCTTAATTATTTTCGAATTTCGTGCCGTCGTTTGATCTTTCCTGTTTTAGGCTCGGCCGGGGTTTGCGGTTCGTTGCGGGAGACGCTGGTCAGCTAGGTGGGCCCACGGGGCAGTGGAAGCGGACGGACCCCGCGTGGACCGTTTGCGGTCGTCGCGTAACGGCCGGAAAAGGTAGGGCCGGGTGTCAGTGTCTGGCGGGGATGACGGGATGACAGCTGGTGGTGATTCGGAGTGGCGTGTCACGCTCGTAGGAGAGCTTCGTTATCCTTTTGCTAGCTCCATCTGAGCTGTTGAGCAAAGTAGAAATGAGCCGGTGACTAGGTGCCTAATCCACCATGATTTTTCATATCGGTATATATTTGGAAAATAATCCTTTAGAAATTTCCATACAGAAACACTTTGTATTCAAGATTGGGTAGTCAAAATTCATGTAGAATGCATTCATATGGCTTAATTTTTTAAACATGTACCCAAACATTTGTTTTTTTATTTTACTTCTAAGAAATTCATTGTACAATATCTTCTTTATTCTTGCCAAGTAGTTTTCACACGCAGGTGATTGATATTTGCTCGTAACATTTAGAACATAGAAAGTATCGACCTTGTATATATCATGATATACATGATCTAATTATCAAAGCATATGGAACCATCGTCATCCAGCTTCGCTCATCTATCGTCTTTGGACACTGAGTCTTGCTAAGCCAGATCTCATGCGGCATTAGTAAGAACTCCTTGTTACTTGACTACACATTAAACTATTTCAATATCTTATTCAGATATGTACTTTGACTCAAACCTATGAGCCGCCTCAAGATACCTCTATAGATCCTGATTCTCAGTATGTAAGCCGCCTCAACCTAGCCCTTCAATGAGAAACTCCTATCAATGATTCATTGATGTCATGCAACAGCTGAACATCATTTCCGGCTAATAGTATGTCATCCACATAGAGTATCAAAAATGCAAGTGAGCTCCCAATAAATTTCTTATATAAATAAGATTCTTGTTCACTCTTGATGAATCCAAATATTTTGACTACTTCATGATAGTGTTTGTTAGGCACCCAGTTGGGAACCCCAAGAGGAAGGTATGATGAGCATAGCAGCAAGTCTTCCCTCAGTATGAAACCGAGGTTTATCGAACCAGTAGGAGAAAGAACCAACTTCCGAAGTTTGATGCTCACTGGCTTGGCGACAGCTCCAGACAATTTATATGTGACGCCTTATCTGGAGCGTAGCTTTGCACCAGCAGCAACGTGGAACCTGCACACAACACAACCAAAGTACTTTGTCCCAACTTACAGTGAGGTTGTCAATCTCACCGGTTTGCTGTAAACAAAGGATTAAACGTATCGTGTGGTAAAAGATAGTCGTTTGCGAGAAAGTAAATAATGCGAGCAAATAGTAAACGGTAATAAGAATGTAAAAGAATGGACCAGGGTCCATAGTTCACTACAGGTGTCTCTCCATAAGATAAATAACATGTTGGGTAAACAAATTACAGTTGGGCAATTGACAGAATAAAGAAAGCATGCACATGTCATGAGGATCACTATGAGATTTACTTGGGCATTACAACATAATACATAGACCGTAATGCAACTGCATCTATGACTAATAATCCACCCGCCGGATATCATCCGAATAACCGTTGGGTATTAAGTTGCAAGCAATAGATTATCGCCTTAAGCAAAGTGTGTAATGTAAACAATAGAAATA
This sequence comes from Dactylis glomerata, assembly GCA_007115705.1. Taxonomy (NCBI): domain Eukaryota; kingdom Viridiplantae; phylum Streptophyta; class Magnoliopsida; order Poales; family Poaceae; genus Dactylis; species Dactylis glomerata. Next base: position 1,729,241 of record QXEO01000543.1, read on the forward strand.
TCCTTGAACACAAGATTGTTGTTTTCTCCCTAGTAGCAACAGCACATCTACAACCTTAGAGGTTATTGTCACTCCCCCAGATTACTAGAGGCATGAACCCACTATCGAGCATAAATACTTCCTCTTGGAGTCACTAGCATCTACTCGGCCAAGATATCTACTAGCAACGGAGAGCATGCAAGATCATAAACAACATATAGATGATAAATCAATAAATCAACTTGACATAGTACTCAATATTCATCGGATCCCAACAAACACAACATGTAGAATTACATAACGATAATCTTGATCATGATAGGCAGTTCAGAAGATCTAAATATGAAGCACATGGAGGAGAAGACAACCATCTAGCTACTGCTATGGACCCGTAGTCCAAGGTAGACTACTCACACATCACTCTGGAGGCAGGCATGGTGATGAAGAAGGCCTCCGGTGGTGATTCCCCTCTTCGGCAGGGTGCCGGGAAGAGCTTCTAGACCCTCCCGATCTCGCGTCGACGACGGCGGCGGCCTACAGTATGTTTTCTGGAAAATTAATCGGGTCCTTAGGGTTTTCTCGTCGAGGAGAATATATAGGCGGAAGGGCGATGTCAGGAGGTGAGCTAGGTGGCCACACCACCTGGTGGCATGGGCCAGGGGTAGGCCGCGCCACCCTATGGTGCGGCTGCCCTCTGGCCCCCCTCCGTGTCTGCTTTGGACTCCGTTTCATGTCGGGAAAATAGGAACTTTGGCTTTTATTTCGTCCAATTCCGAGAATATTTCCTATGTAACTTTTCTGAAACACAAAACAGCAGAAAACAGAGAACTGGCACTGTGGCATCTCGTTAATAGGTTAGTTCCGGAAAATGCATAAAAATGCCACGAAGTGTAACAAAACACAAAGCAAATGGTGCATAAACAAGCATGGAGTATCGAAAATTATAGATACGTTGGAGACGTATCAAGCATCCCCAAGCTTAACTCATGCTTGTCCTCGAGTAGGTAAGTGATAACAAAACAATAATTTTTGAGGTGATATGCACCAACACAATCTTGATCAAACGATATAAAGCATTGAGTGATGAGATCAAAGTACTCTAAACATGGGTATAAAAGACATAATCTTGACAATAAAACTTAGCAACCATGTTATAACATGAATAGTAACACAAACAAAAGATCATGAGTAATAAAGCATTAAAAGTCAAGTGTGTGTTTCGAGCATATAGAAAAAAATATAGCAAAGTGGTTTTCAGCTTGTCCTTCATGGAGTAGCAAAACATAAATGCATAGGACACCTTCAAGTTTAAGAGGGTGACTAGATACAAATAATTTAAGAACAAGCAAAACCATAATCGTGAATCAATCAATAATAAATTTTGGGACTATGCACATTATACTCAGAATGAAAACTATGCTCTCTTAGATGGTGCATAAAGGTAGAAGGTGAAGACTCAACATAAAAGTAAAAGAAAGGCCCTTCGTAGAGGGAAGCAGGTATTAAACATGTGCTAGAGCTTTTCAATTTGTAAAACAGAGATAAAAATTTGTTTTCAGAGGTGGTTGTTCTTGTCAACGACTGGCAATGGGGTTCTTACTATCTTCCATACTAAGCAAGTTTTAAAAGAGATTGGCACATTTGTGCTCTTTTATAAAGCTTGGCACTCCTCTCTACTTTTCCTTTCACAAACCATGGCTAACCGATTTTATCGGATGCCCACCAACTTTCACATACCATGGAGGAGTGCCTTTTTTCTTTTCTTTTTTCCTTTTTTTTGAAATATAACAATATGGAAGATAGCAAATCCGACCACTACGTCCTCATGAGCTGAAAACAGTGTCACAAAATGAGAAGTATTTTGAAGGTTTTTTAAAAGGTAGCACATGAAAATTTACTTGAAATGGCTTGGAAATACCGTGCATAGGAATTTATAGTGGGCTCTTTGGAAAACTTTGGTTTTTGGGAGTTAGATGCACAAGAAGTATTCCCTCTCAGTACAGATAAAGGCTAGCAAAAGACTGGGAGCGACCAACTAAGAGAACAATAACGGTCATAATCATGCATAGCGATAAAAAACATTATTAACTAAAGCATAAAGTGGTATCACAAGTCAAAAACCAAATGATCATAGAGGCTTGAGGCAACTTGTTAAAGTCAAACATGGTGTAAGCATGCGCCAAGTCAACCCAAATAAAGCCTCAAAGGAGAAAACCACAATAATATGCTCCCATATAACAAAAACAACGCACGATTCTTTCAAATGCACATTAAGCAATCTCAGTCATTTGAGACAAGTCATGCTACAGCAAAAACTACTAAGCATACTATCAAAATAACATCAAGCATGACATGCAAAAGTCTAAGCCACAGTCTAAACAAGCTCCCATTTGTACCACTATAGGCATGAAACTTTTTTTTCTCTTCTCTAATACCAATCAACCTTTTTGTAACAACTCTTAAAGATGAAAACAAACATAGACCAGAGGTCTAAATACACCTTGATACAAAGAAATAACAAGATCTGAACAAAAATCAAGGCGAAAAATGAAAGCTAAACGCAGTACTATAAAAAGAGAACACTCGTTGAACGAAAAGAGTGAAAACTAGTGTGTTCTTGGCAATGAAAAACAGAGTGTGTCTTCTCCAAAAGAAATAGGTTGGGGTCCAACCATTTATTGCAGCAAACAAAACAAAAGAAAACTGAAACCGAAAATAAAGATGCTTCAAGAAAAACGCATAAAATACAAAGCAATAAAAATATAGTGTCATGAAAGATGACCTGATTTTTGCCGATGAAGAAGGGGTGCCTCGGGGCATCCCCAAGCTTTGACGCTTGTACCTCTTGGATATTTCTTGGGGGTGACATGGCAATCCCCAATCTTGATATTTTGTCCATACTTCATCTCATCTCATCATTCTCCTTTTCCTACACTTGAAAACTTCCTTCATACAAAACTTTACACAATTCTATTAGCAACATTAGTGTAAGCACGATAGTAAATCTACTTTTTTGGTTCAGTTTCAACTCAAGTAAAACACCCATTAAAGCATAGGCTACTGTAGCAACTTACACAAAAGTTCCGTGATCAAAAGAACTCAAAAAGAAAGTGATCGAGAGCCAAACACAAATAATTGCAGAAATCTGTCAAAACAGAACAGTTGGTAAAGATCGATTTTTCTGAGGATCTTCTATTGCTCAAATCAAAAAGTGCAAAACTAATGAAAGTTTGGCAATAACCTGGGTCATGTGTACAAGAAATTGCAGATCAAAAAGACGTTCTGATCATTTTCACGAATTTTTACGGTACAGTGGAGAAATCTGTTTCAGGACAGCAACTTCCCCAAATCTTACCTTCCTCCAATTAGAGGTTCTTCTTGGAAAAAAAATGAAATAAAAATGATAAGGAGAGGTAATTACAGTAATAATAACTTCCAAAACTCAACAAAAAGAAAAATTACTGAAAAGAAAACATTGGGTTATCTCCCAAGAGTGCTTTTCTTTAGGGATTTCTATTTTCGTGCCCCTGGCTCGTTAGTTGTACTCAGTTTTCCCCAGCCGCTTAACTTTTCCTCAGTTTTCCCCTCCCTCTAGTTTGAAACCCCTCGCAGACGCTCGGATGGGAGGGTTTCCGTCTGGTCAGAGGCCTTGACCGTTACCGGTGACGGCTAGGGAGCCGCGGTGGTTGTGAATGGACCGTTGCTTTTGAATGGTGTTGACTGTTGACCCAATGAGACACGTCGAACTGGCGGTCTCTCACTCACCCAAAGCTTTCCCCTACGCCCGAGACTGGAAGAGCTCACACACCGCCCCTCCGCCGCCACACCGTCCTGCCCTCCTATCTTATGGCGTCGTCCGCCCCCGAGCCGCCCCCGCCCCCACCACCACCCCCGGGAGGCGGAGAGGGCTCCGCCTCCACTAGATCTACCCCTATCGCGGTAGAGTTTGTACAGCCGTCTGGTGTGCCGATTATGCCCCTCAACGGCTGAGAAGATTGGGAATCGGAGGGATCTAACGCATGGATTCCATCTGGGTAAGCATCGTCTGCCTATGTGAATTAACAGTAGGCAGTTTTTGAGCGCGAATCATTGTTGCTCAACTAACTGCGTTGCTTTTCGAATAGGATTGATCCAGCGCTGGCTTTTCGGCTGGTGGTTAGGCTGGATACTAGCTTTTTGCATGATTCTAAACGCAATGTGAGCGGATTTTACATCCCAGCGGTGGTTGCAACTACCATCTCGTTGAGGGATTTAAAAGATAACATCTGCGCTCAGTACCCCTAGGACACTGGCGATTCAGTTGATTTCCAATATTTCAACAGCACGGAGGGAAGATATGTTCCACTAATTTCCGACGAGGATCTGGGAATTCTTTTTGCTTTAAATGATTCTTGCCATGTCGGTAAAATTCATATCCATGTGGACAGGGTCCAGGCATCATCTGGTGTTGGGGCATCATCAGGTGGTCGGGCATCATGTCTCTCTAGTGTTGCTGCCTCTGCTAATCGTGTGCGCCGCCCCGCTCCTTATAGGTCCACAGCAGCACCATCTGTCTCCAGTGCTAGTGGTAGCCAGATCGTTCTTGCGGTCGATGTGGAGGACGATGCAGAGATTGAGGATCCGTCTCCTCAAGATGATGAGGTTGAGTTGATGTTTCCTGAATTGGTAGATCGATGCAGTAAGCAGGCAATGGAGGATCAATACATGGAAGATATTGCACAAGGTGCCAGATTTGATGACACTGATGATGAAGAGAAGGATGAGAACAATGACATCCTCGTTTTAGCCGATTATGAAGGTGATGACTTGCCAACAATTGAGTGGAACAGGGAGGATCCTCAGCTTGCAGAAGGCACCGTATTTCAAACGATGATGGACTCTCGTAATGCAATTACTACATATTGCATTCTCACCAAGAATGATTATGAGGTTATTAAAAGTGAGCCAGGTAGGTTCACAGTTAAGTGCCCATATAAGAGGTGTAGGTGGAGGCTGCATGCATCCACAATGCTCAAAAGCACCGTGGTTCAGGTACTACGCGAACCAGTTGTGTATTTTAGATCACGGTGTAAAATTTGTTAACTGTTACTAACATCCCTTATAATTAAGTTTCAGATAAAGACGAACTCGATCGACCATACTTGTCCACCTCTAGCGGGAGCGCCAGAGGAGAAATCAAAGCTAGCGAAGACTAGGTGGTTGGCAGATGCAATCATAGATTGGCTGAGAGAAACTCCATCACTTGGTCCAACAGCACTCATAAAATTGATATCTGATAAGTTTAATATAAAAATACCTTACATGAGGATGTTCTATGCAAAGGAAATGGCTCTTGACAGGATCAATGGTCCATGGAATGAAAGCTTTTAGTTGCTTTACACTTTCAAAGCTGAAGTGGAGATGGCTAGTCCAGGCAGTGTTGTAGCGATAGACAAGCATACAGTTCCCTACAAATTGAAAAGCGGGAGGATAATGCAGAAGGAATGTTTTAGAAGGGCTTTTGTTTGTTTCAAAGCTTGCTGGAAAGGCTTTTTGGACGGTTGCAGGCCTTATTTGGTCGTGGATGCAACAGCTCTTCATGGCAGGTTTAAAGGACAGCTAGTTGCTGCTACTACAGTTGATGGACACAATTGGATGTTCCCTATTGCTTATGGAGTTTTGGAGGTTGAGTCAGAGGAAAGTTGGACTTGGTTTCTGCAGAATTTGCGCGACCTTATAGGTCATCCACCAGGACTTACTATCCACACAGACGCTTGCAAAGGTTTGGAGAGTGCAGTAGAAGCAGTATTCCCTGAAGTAGAGCATAGGGAATATATGCGACACTTGGTACAGAATTTTACAAAGAAATTCAAGGGTAAAGTTTATACTGACAACCTATGGCCAGCTGCATACACATGCAGCATTAGGAAGCATCTGTTTCATTTGGATGTGTTGTATAAACAAAAACCTGGGGTGAAGGAGTACTTGGATGAACATCATGGCAGGGTGTGGTCAAGAAGCCAATTCAATGAAATTTGCAAGGTAGACTATGTAACAAGTAACCTTGCGGAGAGTTTCAATGCAAAGGTCAAGTCATTGAAAGGGCTTATGTTGTGGCAAATATTTGATAAGATTAGGCAGATGATCATAATAAAGATCGATCTGCGTCAAAGAATTGCAGCCACAAATTATGTTGGCCATCTCATGCTCCCATCTTTGATTAAGTCTTTGCATGCCAGGGCAAAACAATTGAAGATGAAACGCATCAGAAAAGGAATGGAGGCTGAGGTAACCTACACTAACAGTAAAAACAAGCAGTGGAGGTATCCAGTGAGTTTGGTTGATAGGATATGCCATTGTAGGCGATGGCAGATCCGTGGGGTACCCTACATCAAAAACAAAACGGTATGCAGGTGGGTACCTACACACCCCTCCTTCAACTTTTGATTCAAAACGTATTAACCTATTTTAGCTTGGTTTTCTAGTAGAACACGAAATACTGCTGTGTAAAAGTGGTTTCAAATTTTTTGTATGAATTTTTTTTGGTCAAAGTCAACCTGAAAAACAAAAAGTCAATGAAAAATCTATTTTGGAGTTGACTTTGATAAAAAAAATTCAAATTAAAATTCTGAAACCACTTTTGTACACCAGAATCACATGCTCTACTAGGAAAACAAACTAAAAATGGGTTAATATGTCTTGAATAAAAATTTGAAAGGGGGGTGTGTAGATACCCAGGTGAGCACCGAATCCACTCTCTACCCTGCATACACGCATTGTTTTTCATGAGTGTTATAGCGGGTGCAGAAGGTGAAGTTGATTGTTATGTGTCAGAGTATTTCTCTATTGCCAAATTTAGGGCTGCATATGCTATGAATGTTCCTACTTTGTTGGGAAAAGACCAATGGATGAAAGTCGATCCAGGCTTCAAACTGTACTCTCCAGTTTTGACTAGACCGGCAGGTAGGCCGAGGAAGAATAGGATCAGAGCTAGTGCAGAGGGTGGTGCACCGATTCGACGACGTAAGTGCAAACGTTGTGGAACCCCTGGACACATTGCTAGGCTTTGTAAAAATCCAGTTGACCCAGCTTTTGGAATGGAAGATCAGGCGGTAGCAGCAAATGCAGAGGAGAATGAAGCAGCAATTCAACATGAGGAGATTGAAGCAATGAATCGAGAGCTGCGTGAACCAATGGATCAAGAGCTGCTTGAACCGATGGATCGAGAGCAGATTGAACCGATGAAACGAGAGCTGCTTGAACCGATGGATCGAGAGCTGCTTGAACCGATGGATCGAGAGCTGCTTGAACCGATGGATCAAGAGCTGCTTGAACCGATGAATCGAGAGCTGCTTGAACCAATGGATCGAGAGCAGATTGAACAGATAAATCGAGAGCTGCTTGAACCGATGGATCGAGAGCAGAGGGAATAGATGGATCGAGAGGCCGTTGAAGCAATGCATAGACAGCTGACTGAAGCAATTGATCGAGAGCTGGGTAAACCGATGGATCAAGAGCAGATTGTAGAAGCAAGGGAAGAAAATGCATTGGAAGAAAGAGCACAAGCTTCGTATGATATGGTTGTCTCGGTCTTGGCACAACCCGAAGAGAATAAGAAGAACAAGAAAGAGTGCAAAAGGAAGGTAGACACCGGTAATATCCCTGGTAGGGTTACCCGGAGTAAGGTGGTGGACCCAGCGAGTCACACCAGGAGCAAGAGAAAGATTTTATTTTGAACAATTAATTTGAATTTGTATGAATAATTTGTATTAGGGATCCCTTTGTATTGAATTCGAACTAGTGTGACGTTCCCAAATTTGTATGTTGAATAATTACAATAATGTATGTGTTATTTGCAAGTTTTCTATGGTCATGCACCTCGAATAAGTTCATCGCTTAAGCCACATTTATCATTTTCTAAGTGACTAAACTCAAAAAATATAGTTTTGGGTTTAGTTTAATTCAAAATAATTCAAAACATGGTGGAACCTTCCCATGGAGTCTTGTAATGTTACCTACAACCTAGAGAAATAATAATGGAAAAGGAAATATAGAGATATGAAGTTTTTCCCAAAACCACTTCCTAGTCCATGAGCTACTAGCTATGAAGATGCAGGGCTTTCTACTCAACACACCTCCCAAATACCCACTATGCTTACAAACTTTGTCCAAATGAGTCCAAATTCGTCACACTTGTGTATCTTTGAATTGCAAACAATATCACGTCGGCCAAAATGTACTATATTGTTCAGATAACACAATCTAACAATTTTTATGCCAAAAGCTTCAATTTCCCTTACTCCCTTTATTATTTGGGTGCCCCTGTTTTACTTAGTTTTACTCAGTTTCCCCCCTCCGGGTCCACTTGTTTTACTCAGTCCTACTCAGTTTTGCCCTTCCAATAAACATTTCCTCACTTTTCCCCCTCTTAGTTCTACTCAGTTTTCCTCACTTGTACTCACTGGCTGATCTCTGATTGGTCGAGATGTATGTCACATGGATCTTGGTTGGTTGATAGCTCAACGTACGCTTGCACCGTTGGATCATTTATGATCGAACGGCCTGTATATCTCTCTCTACCTCGATGGACGCATACGGAGAGAAGAGCAGAGCATATACCTACCGACCCTGGCAGTCGCATATTCCAGTCGCATCTTCCTCTCTCCTATTTCCTCTCTTACTCTGGCGGTCGCGGCGGCGCGGATCTGCAGCGTGCGTGCGGCGGCGCGGATCTAACCATGTGTGCGGCGGCACGGATCTAACCGTGCGTGCAGCGGCACGGATCTAACCGTGCGTACGGCGGGGCGGATCTAACCGTGCGTGCGGCGGTGCGGATCTAACCGTGCGTGCGGCCGCGCGGAACTGCAGCGTGCGTGCGGCCGCGCAGATCTAACCGTGCGGCGGCGTGGATCTAAGAGTGCCGGTGAGGATCTAACCCTCAGAAATAGTTGAAATGTCTCTCTCTGTCTCACTTTCGTTTCTCTTCTCAGATCTATTGATGATGAAGAACACCAAGACGGCGGCTGTGCCGACAGTGGTCATCGATGCCAAGATCATTGAAGCCATCGCCTACAACATCGATGCGACGGTGCAGATCCAGCCTTCAATGTCAGAGACTGCCGATGTCTCACTTCCGTTGCCCTCCTCAGATCCGTTGCTGATGAAGGACACCAAGATGGCGGCCATGCTGACAGTGGTCATCGATGCCAAGATCATTGAAGCCATCGCCTACAACATCGCTGCGACGGCGCAGATCCAGCCTTCAATGTCGGAGCCTGCCGATGTCTCACTTCCGTTGCCCTCCTCAGATCCGTTGCTGATGAAGGACACCAAGACGGCGGCGATGCCGACAGTGGTCATCGATGCCAAGAAGATTGAAGCCATCGTTTACAACCGCGCTGCGAAGCCGCCGATCCAGCCCTCCTCAGATCCGTCGCTGATGAAGTACACCAAGACGGCGGCGGTGCCAAGAGTGGTTGCGAAGCCGCAGATCCAGCCCTCCTCCATGTCTGAGTTTGCGGATGGCGCAGATGACCACCCCTCAGCCGCCCGTCGTCCCGGCCCTTCTAGCCCATCGCTGCGCGGCCGTGTTCGACGCCGCAAATTGGGATAAATTATGATAAATTTGTATTTTTCAATTTCAAATTGGGATAAAATTGTTCGAACTACTACCTCCATCTCAAAAAAAGCTTCTCCACTTTCTCGATGTGTCCATGTATATCCGTATGTATGATTTGAATTCTATCCCAACTTGATTGGGAAGATTGATATGTATTTGATCCGAGAGGCTGGTACATGCTTTCACTTTTGGGATCCCTTCACTTTTATAAGATGTTCATGCATGCTAAAATTATCGCGCGCATTACTTAGCACAACTAGGAAATTGTACGACAAAATACAGTGGTTAGAGCCACACCAAAATACAGTGGTTAGAGCCATCTACTGAATAGCAATTCTATACTATCTAAATCATCTACCACAACCACATAACTGCTAGGACAGGGATGACACCTAATAAAACTGCCCAGATGAATCTACTTTTCTCCTCTCCCATCACTTGAAGTTCATGTTCTAGATTTTCTACCACTTGATCAAATACGGCAAGATCTGTCTCAAGTATCAACTTCTCCTTGCGAATAAGCTCTGAATTCTTCTTTTCTTCCTCCACAGTACGCTTCAGCTCGAATATCATCAGGTTTTTACGGGCCAATTCATCACCTAAATTGGCCACTTTCTCCTCCAAATCCATCCTCTGGCTACACCACTGGGTTGATTCATCTTGGTATGCAATGTACCATGGATTATCGGCTTGCCTGGCAAACGGTAACAATAATGGAAAAAAGAATAACTGAAATCACTCCAACAGGCCATGGCGGCACTTCAAATTCAACGGTAGTACAGAGAGCAGAAGCTAGATACCTGCACTTCCAACGAGGTAGGAGAAGTAGAATGTGGCCACGACATGATCGAATCCCCACCCTCGTCGGTGTACCCGCTACAACCAGACATTGAGGACTATTTCACACCTGCAAACTCTAATAAATTACGGGAACCGAATCGATTAGGGGGCGGGGGAGGCAGAAGCGGAGGTCTTACCAAGCTATACTACCAATTGGTGCACGGAACAAATCCCGGTCGTCGTGGGCGGCAGATCTGCTTGCGGCGGACTTTCCTGCGGTGGGTACAATACGTGCGGACGAAACAAGTGCTGGAGCCGTGGTTGACGTGCAGCGCCGCAGTCCGTCCGACGCTGCCGGGGGACAGAGCCGGCGGCGCGACGAGGCACCGGCGATGGCTGCTCCGTCCGAGGGTGGGGAACGAGCTGCCAGCGGTTCTCCGATGACTAATGAGATACACAACACTAGGTTCCAGCCATGTTTAGCATAAGATTCACTTTAGATTAAGCTGTGAAAATAGTCACCTACTGGGTCTAGCTTAAGAAAAATTAATTAGCAAACTTGTTGCTTCTCTCTAACTAAAAGCAGGGATATATGTCTTTTCACTAAGGGCGACCCCAGCGGTCATTGGCTGAGGTGGCCCCACAGAGTGGCTCTATATGATTTTCTCTAAATAAATAGACGACCTCAGCGGTCATTGGCTGCGGAGGCCCCACAGAGCGGCAATATATGATTTTCTCTAAATAAATAGATGACCCCACTGGTCATTGGCTGCGGAGGCCCCACAGAGCGGCAATATATGTCTTTTCCTGAAAAATACACGACCCCACTGGTCATTGGCTGCGGCAGCCCTATAGAGTGGCCCCATTTGTCATTGGCAGCACCGCGTATACAATCAGGAAATAAAACGGCCCACACGTCAGCGATAGATGGATGGCTGCTCCGACGTGTCTCCTGACCCTACCCGTCAGCACCATTCAAAAGCAACGGTCAATTCACAACCATCGCGGCTCCCTAGCCGTCACCGGTAACGGTCAAGGCCTCTGACCAGACGGCAACCCTCCCGTCCGAGCGTCTGCGAGAGGTTTCAAACTAGAGGGAGGGGAAAACTAAGGAAAAGTTAAGCGGCTGGGGAAAACTGAGCACAACTAAGGACCCGAGGGCACGAAAATAGAAATCCCTTTTCTTTAACGCCTTTGAGCTAGGCGCAGAAAGTGGAAATCAAGTAATTTTAAGTGATGAAGCATCAAGATCATAATTTGCTCTAAGAATAGAGTCAAAAAGTAATTTCTTTCTCTTTCTAGGGAAGTGTCCCATACCTTTCTTGAGTGGGAATTGATATTTAATGGTGCCTTCTTTCTTATCAATAATGGCACTAACGGTTCTAAGAAAAGGTCTCCCCAAAATAATAGGACAATAAGCATTGCATTCAACATCCAAAACAAGGAAATCAACGGGAACAAGGTTATTGTTAACCATAATAAGAACATCATTAATCCTTCCCAAAGGTTTCTTCTTAGCAACATCAACAAGAGGAACATCAAAATAACAATTTTCAAGCGGTGGTAAACCAAGCATATCATAAATCTTTCTAGGCATAATAGAAATACTTGCACCAAGATCACATAAAGAATGAAAATCAAAATCATTCATATTCATATCAATGATGGGCTCCTAACCATCTTCTAACTTCTTGAGAATAGAAACCTTTTGTTTTAACTTTTCCTCCCTAATTTGCATGAGAGCATTCGTAAATATGCTTTGTAAAAGCAACATTCATAGAACTAGCATTAGGACTTAAAGCAAGCTTTTGTAAGAACAAAATTAATTCAGTAATATTGCAACCATCAACATCAAAATCATTAAAAGAAGTAGAGCTATCGTATCCCATACTCCAAAAAAATTCAGCACTTTTTGTAGAAAAAGTTTTTGCAGTTTTAGGATTTTTCGCACAAGGAGTAGGAGTTTTTCTACACCAATCAAACTAGGAGGAGTGCTAGCATTTGAAACAACATCACTAGTGGTGGTAATAGTACAAACCTTCATATTTCTAGCCATCTCATCTTCTCTTTCCCACCTAGCATGCAATTCTGCTAACATCCTAACATTTTCATCAATTCTAACCTGGATGGCATTCAAAGTCTTGCTTTCTTTCACATCATGAGGCAAAACTTTTAGTTTCAGAAGTTCAACATCAAGAGCAAGGCTATCAACTTTAGAAGCAAGAACATCAATTTTACCCAACTTTTCCTCAACAGACTTATTAAAAGCAGTTTGTTTACTAATGAAGTCATTGAGCATGACTTCAAGATCAGAGGGCGCGCCCCTAGTGTTGTTGGAGGAATTACCATAAGAGTTGCCATAACAATTACCATTGGTAGAAGGATACGGCCTATAATTGTTGCTAGCAAAATTGTTCCTATAAGCACTGTTGTTGAAATTATTATTTCTAATGAAGTTTACATCAACATGCTCTTCTTGAGCAACCAAAGAGGCCAAAGGAACATTATTAGGATCAACATGAGATCTCTCATTAACAAGCATACCATAATAGTATCAATCTTATCACTCAAGGAAGAGGTTTCTTCGACAGAATCTACCTTCTTATCTTGTGGAGCTCTCTCGGTGTGCCACTCAGAATAATTTACCATCATATTATCAAGAAGCTTCGTTGCGTCGCCCAAGGTAATGGACATAAAAGTACCTCCAGCAGCTGAATCCAAGTGATTTTTTGAAGAAAAATTTAGTCCTACATAAAAGGTTTGGATAATCATCCAAGTAGTCAGTCCATGAGTGGGACAATTCTTTATCATAGATTTCATTCTTTCCCAAGCTTGAGCAACAGGTTCATTATCAAACTGTCTAAACTTCATAATATCACTTCTCAAAGCTATAATCTTAGCAGGAGGATAATATTTTCCAATAAAAGCATCCTTACACTTAACCCAAGAATCAATACTATTTCTAGGCAAAGATAGCAACCAATACTTAGCTCTTCCTCTTAAAGAGAAAGGAAACAACTTAAGCTTAATAATAGCACCATCTACATCCTTATACTTTTGCATCTCACATAGCTCAACAAAATTGTTGAGATGAGCTGCAGCATCATCAGTACTAACACCAGAAAATTGCTCTTTCATAACGAGATTCAACAAAGCAGGTTTAATCTCATAAAAAATTGCCTCAGGAGCAGGTGGCGCAATAGGAGTGCAGATAAAATCATTGTTATTTATGCTAGTAAAATCACACAACTTGGTGTTCTCAGGACTACCCATTCTAGCAAAACTAAAAGCAGACAAGCAAAAATAACAACTATAAAGGAACTAATTTTTTATATTTTTGATAAAAAGATGCAAGCAAAAATAAAGTAAAGCAAAACAATAACAAAGTAAAAGATTAGAAGCGAGAGACTCCCCTTGCAGAAATCCTCTTTCTCCCCGGCAACGGTGCCAGAAAAATTGCTTGATAGTGCTTGTTAGGCACCCAGTTGGGAATCCCAAGAGGAAGGTATGATGAGCATAGCAGCAAGTCTTCCCTCAGTATGAAACCGAGGTTTATCGAACCAGTAGGAGAAAAAACCAACTTCCGAAGGTTGATGCTCGCTGGCTTGGCGACAGCTCCAGAGAATTTATATGTGGCGCCTTATCTAGAGCGTAGCTTTGCACCAGCAGCAACGTGGAACTTACACACAACACAACCAAAATACTTTGCCCCAACTTACAGTGAGATTGTCAATCTTACCGGTTTGCTGTAAACAAAGGATTAAACGCATCGTGTGGTAAAAGATAGTAGTTTGCGAGAAAGTAAATAATGTGAGTAAATAGTAAATGGTAATAAGAATGTAAAAGAATGGACCGGGGTCCACAGTTCACTAGAGGTGTCTCTCCATAAGATAAATAATATGTTGGGTAAACAAATTACAGTTGGGCAATTGACAGAATAAAGAAAGCATGCACATATCATGAGGATCACTATGAGATTCACTTGGGCATTACAACATAATACATAGACCGTAATCCAACTGGATCTATGACTAATAATCCACACGCCGGATATCATCCGAACAACCGTTGGGTATTAAGTTGCAAGCAACAGATTATCACATTAAGCAAAGTGTATAATCTAAACAATACAAATGTCCTTGAACACAAGATTGTTGTTTTCTCCCTAGTAGCAACAGCACATCTACAACCTTAAAGGTTATTGTCACTCCCTGATACGTCTCCAACGTATCTATAATTTTTTATGCTCCATGCTTGTTTTTACACCATTTGCCTACTGTTTCGTTACACTTCGTGGCACTTTTATGCATTTTTCGGAACTAACCTATTAACGAGTTGCCACGGTGCCAGTTCCCTGTTTTCTGCTGTTTTTGTGTTTCAGAAGTGATACACAGAAAATATTCTCGGAATTGGACGAAACAAGTTCCTGAAGTCTTATTTTACCCGGAAGCTTCCAGAGATCCAAAGGAGAGAAGGAGAGGGGCCACCAGGGCCCCACACGCAGGGCTGGCGCGGCCAGGGCCTGGGCCACGCCACCCTGGCGTGAGGGCGCCTGGTCCCTCCTCTGACATCACCCCTTCGCCTATAAAGACCCCCCGACGGAAAAAACCTAAGTACCCGATCAATTTTCCAGAACACATCGCGATCCGCCGCCGTCGTCGACCCGAAGATCGGGAGGGTCCAGAAGCTCTTCCCGGCACCCTGCCGGTGAGGGGAATCGCCACCGGAGGTCTTCTTCATCGCCATGCTTGCCTCCAGAGCGATGAGTGAGTAGTCTACCTTGGACTATGGGTCCATAGCAGTAGCTAGATGGTTATCTTCTCCACCATGTGCTTCATGTTTAGATCTCATGAGCTGCCCTACATGATTGAGATCACCGTTATGTAATTCTACATGTTTGGTTTGTTGGGATCTGATGAATATTAGTGTTTATGATTGAGTTGTTGTACTGAATATTATCTTTATGTTGTTTATGATCTTGCATGCTCTCCGTTGTTAGTAGCTATCTTGGCCGAGTAGTTGCTAGTGACTCCAAGAGGGGGTATTTATGCTCGATAGTGGGTTCATGCCTCTATTTAACCTGGGGGAGTGACAGAAACCTCTAAGGTTGTAGATGTGTTGTTGCTACTAGGGAGAAAACAACATTCATATGCTCAAGGGCATATGCTTTGTTTACATTACACACTTTGCTTAATGCAATTATCTGTTGTTCGCAACTTAATACTTGTGGAGTTCTCGGATTGATTCGCCACAAGTGGATTATTAGTCATAGATGCAGTTGGATGGCGGTCTATGTATTTTGTTGTAATGCCCAGAGTAAATCTCATAGTGATCTTCTTGACATATCACGTTTATCTCTATTCTATCAATTGCTCAACTGTAATTTGTTTACCCAGCATGTGTTATTTATCTTATGGAGAGACACCACTAGTGAACTATGGACCCCGGTCCTATTTCCATCATATTTCTATCACCTGTTTACTTTACTCGCACACTTTTACTGTTTTCCACTCGATACACTCATAACCTTTGTTTCAAGCAAACCGGTGAGATTGACAACCTCATCATAAGTTGGGAACAAAGTACTTGGTTGTGTGTGTGCAGGTTCCGCGTTGCAGCTAGCAAGCAAAGCTTAGACGAGGCGCCATATATAAATTGTCCGAAGCTGTTGCAAACTAGCAAGCATCACCTTCAGTCGTTTGTCTCTCCTCTCCAAGAACGATAAACCTTGGTTTCTAAACTGAGGGAAAACTAGCTGCTATACTCATCATACCTTCCTCTTGGGGTTCCCAACTGGCTGGTCATTCACCACGCACAAGGAATCTTCTGGTGCCGTCACCCACGCGCCAGCAGCTAATTTTCTGGCGCCGTTGCCGGGGAGGAAGTAGAAGACTTCTGCGAGGGGAGTTTTTCGCACGCACATCCTTTACTTTGTTATTGTTTTGCTTTACTTTATTTATTTTACCTGCATCGTTTTTTATCAAAAACCCAAAAAAATTAGAATCCTTGGTAGTTGTTTTTACTTGTTTACTTTCGTTTTGCTGAAATGGCCAATCCTGAAAACACCAAGTTGTGTGACTTTACTAGCACAAACAATAGTGATTTTATCTGCACTCCTATTGCACCACCTGCTCCTGCTGCAAACTTTTATGAGATTAAGCCTGCTTTGTTGAACCTTGTTATGAAAGAGCAATTCTCTGGTGCTAGTACTGAAGATGCTGCAGCTCATCTCAACAATTTTGTTGAGCTATGTGAGATGCAGAAATATAAGGATGTTGATAGTGATATTATTAAGCTCAAGTTGTTTCCTTTTTCTTTGAGAGGAAAAGCTAAAGATTGGTTGCTGTCTTTGACTAAGAATAGTATTGATTCATGGGCTAAGTGTAAGGATGCTTTTATTGGTAGATACTATCCTCCTGCTAAGATTATATCTCTGCGTAGCAATATTATGAAATTTACTCAGTTTGATAATGAACATGTTGCTCAAGCTTGGGAAAGAATGAAATCTATGATAAAGAATTGCCCCACTCATGGACTGACTACTTGGATGATTATCCAAACTTTTTATGCAGGACTGAATTTTTCTTCAAGGAACCTACTTGATTCAGCTGCTGGAGGCACTTTTGTGTCCCTTACCTTGGGCGCCGCAACAAAGCTACTTGACAACATGATGGTAAATTATTCCGAATGGCACACCGAGAGAGCTCCACAAGGTAAGAAGGTAAATTCTCTTGAGGAAACCTCTTTCTTGAATGATAAGATTGATACCATTATGGCTATGCTTGCTAATGATAGGACTCATGTTGATCCTAATAATGTTCCTTTGGCCTCTTTGGTTGCTCAAGAAGAGCGTGTTGATGTGAATTTCATTAGAAATAATAATTTTAACAACAATGCTTATATGAACAATTTTGCTAGGAACAATTATAGGCCGTATCCTTCTACCAATGGTAATGGTTATGGTAATTCTTATGGTAATTCCTACAACAATACTAGGACCGCACCCTCCGAGCTTGAGGTAATGCTCAAGGACTTCATCAGTAAGCAAACTGCTTTTAACAAGTCTGTTGAGGAAAAGTTAGGCAAAATTGATATTCTTGCTTCTAAAGTTGATAGCCTTGCTCATGATGTTGAACTTCTGAAATTAAAAGTGTTGCCTAATGATGTGAAAGAGAACAATGTTTTTGCCACCGCTAATACTATTCAAGTTGGAATTGATGAAAATATTAGATTGTTAGCGGAATTGCATGCCAGGTGGGAAAGAGAAGATGAGATGGCTAGAGAAATGAAGGTATGTACCATTACTACCTCTAATGATGTTGCTCCTAATGCTAGCAATCCTCTTACTTTGATTGGGGTAGAGAAAACTTCCACTCCTTGTGTTAAAAAGCCTAAAACTGCCAAAACTTTTTCTCAAAAGAGTGCTACAAATTTTCGGAGTGTAGGAGATGATAGCTCTACTTCTTTTAATGATTTTGATGTTGATGGCTGCAATATATCTGAAGTTATTTTGTTCTTCCAAAAGCTTGCTTTGACTCCTAATGCTAGTTCTTTAAATATTGCTTTTACTAAGCATATTACCAATGCTCTTATGAAAATTAGGGATGAAAAGTTGAAGCAAAAAGCTTCTGTTCCCAAGAAGTTAGAAGATGGTTGGGAACCCATCATTGATATGCATGTTAATGGTTTTGATTGCCATGCTTTATGTGATCTAGGTGCTAGTATTTCTATCATGCCTAGAAAGATTTATGACATGCTTGATTTACCACCGCTTGAAAAGTGTTATTTTGATGTTCCTATTGCTGATGTTGCTAAGAAGAAACCTTTGGGAAGGATTAATGATGTTCTTATTGTGGTTAATAATAACCTTGTTCCCGTTGATTTTCTTGTTATGGACGTTGAATGCCATGCTTCATGTCCTATTATTTTGGGAAGACCCTTTCTTCGAACTGTACGTGCCATCATTGATATGAGGGAAGGCACTATCAAATATCAATTTCCACTCAAGA
The DNA here is from genome assembly GCA_007115705.1 of Dactylis glomerata. Taxonomy (NCBI): domain Eukaryota; kingdom Viridiplantae; phylum Streptophyta; class Magnoliopsida; order Poales; family Poaceae; genus Dactylis; species Dactylis glomerata. The sequence goes on from QXEO01000543.1 coordinate 1,747,607, forward strand.
AAGGTATGGAACACTTCCCTAGGAAAAGAAAGAAATTACTTTTTGACTCTATTCTTAGAGCAAATTATGAGCTTGATGCTTCATCACTTGATGTTACTTGATTCGCAATTTTCTGCGCCTAGCTCAAAGGCGTTAAAGAAAAGCACTCTTGGGAGATAACCCAATATTTTATTTTCAGTACTTTTTCTTTTATTTGAGTCTTGGAAGTCATTAATACTGTAATGACCGCTCCTTATCTTGTTTATTTTGTTTTTGTGCCAAGAGAAGCCTCTAATTCGAGTGAGGTAATGATTTGGGGATGTTGCTGTCCTGAAACTGTTTTCGGTGCTGCACCGTAAAAATTCGTATAAATTCTCTGTATATCTTTTAGACCTGCGATTTCTTGTGCATATGCCCCAGGTTATATCCAAACTTTCATTAGTTTAACACTTTTTGATTTGAGCAACAGAAAACCCCTAAAAAATTCGACCTTTGTCAGCTGTTCTGTTTTGACAGATTTCTGCCAATATTTGTGTTTGCCACTTTATCGCTTTCTTTTGAGTTCTTTTGATCATGGAACTTTTGGGGAGGTTGATACAGTAGTATTTTCTATATATGTGGTGGTTTTGAGTTAAAACCTGAAGCAAAAAGAGGTTGATTATATGTTATGCTACACTAATGTTGCTAATAGAATTGTGTTTAGTTTTATATGAAGGAAGTTTTCAAGTGTAGGGATTGGAGAATGATGAGATGAGTTGAAGAATGGACAAAAGCTCAAGCTTGGGGATGCCCATGCATCACCCCAAGAAATATCTAAGAAGTACAAGCGTCAAAGCTTGGGGATGCCCCCGAGGCACCCCTTCTTCATCGGCAAAAATCAGGTCACCTTTCAAGACACTATATTTTTATTGCTTCATGCACTATGTGTTTTTCTTGGAGCGTCAGTTGTTTTAGTTTTCTTAGTTGGTTTAGTTTGTTTTCTGCAATAAATGGTTGGACCCCAACAAATTTCTTTTGGAGAAGTTGCCTTGCTTTTCATTTGCCAAGAACACTCTAGTTTTCATTCTTATTAAAAATCGGGTGTTCTTCTTTTTCTGCTACTGCTTTTGGTTTTCGTTTTCGCCTTGATTTGCGTTCAGACCTTGTCATATCTTTTCATCATGGTGTATTTTTTCCTCTGATCTTTATTGGTTTTCATCAAAAGAGGTGTTTATAAAAAAAATTCAAATGGTGTTGGAAAAGAGAAAAAGCTTTGTGCAAAATAGTGGTACAAGAAGGAGCTTGTGTAGACTGCGGCTTAGGCTTTTTCATGTCATGCTTGATGTCTTTTTGATAGTATGCTTAGTGATTTTGCTGTAGCATGACTTGTCTCAAATAACTGAGATTGCTTAATGAGCCTTTGAAAAAAATCATGCGTTGTTTTTATTGTTTGGAAGCATTATTTTGGTTTTCTCCTTGATGCTTTATTTGGGTTGACTTGGCGCATGCTCACACATGTTAGACTCTTACAAAGTCGCCAATAGCCTCTATGATCATTTAGTTTTTGACTTTTGATGCCATCTTATGCTTCTTTTAATATCGCTTTGTCGCTTTGCATGATTATGGCCATTATTGCTCTCTTAGTTGGTCGCTCCCAGTCTTTTGCTAGCCCTCGCCTTGTACTGAGTATGAGCTCTACTCGTGCATCCAACTCCTAAAAGCCAAAGTTTTCCAAAGTGTCCACCATACATACCTACTAGCAATTTGCTATTCCAAGTAAATTTGACTTGCTTTTATTTTCTCTTCAAATTAAACTCTTACCAGTGTTATGCGAAATTCGGTCAGTAAAGCTCTCACGAACCGGAAGGCACACTTTACTTTTTCCTGTTCTTAAAAATTTGACATTGTGGTCTCTTATGTTGAGTTGTTATGCTAGCAAGTTGTAAGTTGGAGACTAGCCCAGCCATGCAGTCATGGGCAAGCTTTCAACATTGCACTTCTTATTTGAGTTGATATCGTGATCTTTTGTTTATGGATGCCCGCGGTGTGAAATGAATTGGGAATCTTGTGGGGATCATGGAGTTTTTATATGTGTTAGGGAAACGCCGGGCCGCCAATCTAAGCCATGCATAATTCATGGTGGAAATTTGCAGCATACCCATGGTGAACATTCGACGACGCATCTCACAATAGAAAGCTAAACAAAAGGCAAATAAAAGAGATGTTGATGTGTTCATTGTCTGCTTGTCCTGTCATTTTGGTGTGGGCTTGTTCCATGTCATCGGGCACGGAGGTACCCCATTGGCGGTTTTCAATGATATGCATATACTTACAATGACAAGAGCCTTGCTTGGGACTCTAAGTAAAGTAGCATGAGGTTTGGGTACTCGTATTCACGGGACACGAGGTTTTTAACTTATGATTTGTCAAGCATATGCATCATAATTGTTCTCGCATTAACTTTAACCATTCAAGATGCTTATGATGGGGGCAATGAGAGCTCAAAGCCGGTAAGTACCATAATTTTTGAAGGTTATAAAACTTGCAATCACTGCTTCCCTCTGCGAAGGGCCTTTCTTCTACTTTTATGTTGAGTCACCACCTTCTTTCTTTATGCACCATAAGAGAGCATAGTTGTCATTCTTAGTGTGATATGCATTGTCCCAAAGTTCATTGATTGATTCATATTGTTGGTTTCACTTGTTCTTAAATTATTTGTATCTAGTCGCCCTCTTAAACTTGAAGGTGTCCTATGCATTTATGTTTTGCTCTCTTTGAAGGACAAGCTGAAAACCATTTGTATGTTTTTCCTTATGATTTGAACACACGTTTGACTTTCATTGTTTCATTTTCATGATCTTTTGTTTGTGTTCATTTGCATGTTTACAACATGGTTGCTAAGTTCTTATTGTCAAGATTATATCTTCATGCCCATGTTTTAAGTTCTTATGATCCCAGCTCACAGTGCTTACATATATGATCAAGATTGTGTAGGTGCATGTCACCTTAAATTTTTTTCTTTTGTTATCACTTACCTACTCGAGGACGAGCAGGAGTTAAGCTTGGGGATGCTTGATACGTCTCCAACGTATCTATAATTTTTGATGCTCCATGCTTGTTTTTACACCATTTGCCTACTGTTTCGTTACACTTCGTGGCACTTTTATGCATTTTTCGGAACTAACCTATTAACGAGTTGCCAGAGTGCCAGTTCCCTGTTTTCTGCTGTTTTTGTGTTTCAGAAGTGATACACAGGAAATATTCTCGGAATTGGATGAAACAAGTTCCTGAAGTCTTATTTTACCCGGAAGTTTCCAGAGATCCGAAGGAGAGAAGGAGAGGGGCCACCAGGGCCCTACACGCAGGGCTGGCGCGGCCAGGGCCTGGGCCGCGCCACCCTGGCGTGAGGGCGCCTGGTCCCTCCTCTGACATCGCCCCTTCGCCTATAAAGACCCCCCGACGGAAAAAATATAAGTACCCGATCAATTTTCCAGAACACATCGCGATCCGCCGCCGCCGTCGACCCGAAGATCGGGAGGGTCGAGAAGCTCTTCCCGGCACCCTGCCGGAGAGGGGAATCGCCACCGGAGGTCTTCTTCATCGCCATGCTTGCCTCCGGAGCAATGAGTTAGTAGTCTACCTTGGACTATGGGTCCATAGCAGTAGCTAGATGGTTATCTTCTCCACCATGTGCTTCATGTTTAGATCTCATGAGCTGCCCTACATGATTGAGATCACCGTTATGTAATTCTACATGTTTGGTTTGTTGGGATCCGATGAATATTAGTGTTTATGATTGAGTTGTTGTACTGAATATTATCTTTTGTTATCTCTATGTTGTTTATGATCTTGCATGCTCTCCGTTGTTAGTAGCTATCTTGGCCGAGTAGTTGCTAGTGACTCCAAGAGGGGGTATTTATGCTCGATAGTGGGTTCATGCCTCTATTTAACCTGGGGGAGTGACAAAAACCTCTAAGGTTGTAGATGTGCTGTTGCTACTAGGGAGAAAACAACATTCATATGCTCAAGGGCATATGCTTTGTTTACATTACACATTTTGCTTAATGCAATTATCTGTTGTTCGCAACTTAATACTTGTGGAGTTCTCGGATTGATTCGCCACAAGTGGATTATTAGTCATAGATGCAGTTGGATGGCGGTCTATGTATTTTGTTGTAATGCCCAGAGTAAATCTCATAGTGATCTTCTTGACATATCACATTTATCTCTATTCTATCAATTGCCCAACTGTAATTTGTTTACCCAGCATGTGTTATTTATCTTATGGAGAGACACCACTAGTGAACTATGGACCCCGGTCCTATTTCCATCATATTGCTATCACCTGTTTACTTTACTCGCACTTTTTACTTTACTCGCACACTTTTACTGTTTTTCACTCGATACACTCATAACCTTTGTTTCAAGCAAACCGGTGAGATTGACAACCTCATCGTAAGTTGGGAACAAAGTACTTGGTTGTGTGTGTGCAGGTTCCGCGTTGCAGCTAGCAAGCAAAGCTTGGACGAGGCGTCATATATAAATTGTCCGAAGCTGTTGCAAACTAGCAAGCATCACCTTCAGTCGTTTGTCTCTCCTCTCCAAGAACGATAAACCTTGGTTTCTAAACTGAGGGAAAACTAGCTGCTATACTCATCATACCTTTCTCTTGGGGTTCCCAACTGGCTGGTCATTCACCACGCACAAGGAATCTTCTGGTGCCGTCACCCACGCGCCAGCACTCCCCCAGATTACTAGAGGCATGAACCCACTATCGAGCATAAATACTCCCTCTTGGAGTCACTAGCATCTACTCGGCCAAGATATCTACTAGCAACGGAGAGCATGCAAGATCATAAACAATATAGAGATGATAAATCAATAAATCAACTTGACATAGTACTCAATATTCATCGGATCCCAACAAACACAACATGTAGAATTACATAATGATGATCTTGATCATGATAGGCAGCTCACAAGATCTAAACATGAAGCACATGGAGGATAAGACAACCATCTAGCTACTGCTATGGACCCGTAGTCCAAGGTAGACTACTCACACATCACTCCAGAGGCAGACATGGTGATGAAGAAGGCCTCCGGTGGTGATTCCCCTCTCCGACAGGGTGCCGGGAAGAGCTTCTGGACCCTCCCGATCTCGCGTCGACGACGGCGGCGGCTTGCAGTATGTTTTCTGGAAAATTGATCGGGTCCTTAGGGTTTTCTCGTCGAGGAGAATATATAGGCGGAAGGGCGATGTCAGGAGGTGGGCCAGGTGGCCACACCACCTCGTGGTGTGGGCTAGGGGTAGGCCGTGCCACCCTATGGTGCGGCTGCCCTTTGGCCCCCCTCCGTCTCTGCTTTAGACTTCGTCTCGTATCGGAAAAAATAGGAACTTCGGCTTTTGTTTCGTCCAATTCCGAGAATATTTCCTATGTAACTTTTCTGAAACACAAAAACAGCAGAAAACAGGGAACTGGCACTGTGGCATCTCGTTAATAGATTAGTTCTGGATAATGCATAAAAACGCCACGAAGTGTAACAAAACACAAAGCAAATGATGCATAAACAAGCATGAAGCATAAAAAATTATAGATACGTTGGAGACGTATCACTTCGCCAAAGCGAAAGTAACAAATCTAAGATGTCTGCTTCATCCTTCAATTCATAAATGCATTTATGAAGCTTGCAAATCCTGCTCCTAGCTGGATCGACCGGCGGTTAACTTTCCATTTGGTTACAACCTAGTTAAATTTCAAATACACGTCCTCGGTTAAATTTCCATTAGGGATATCCGTCTTGACATCCATTTGCCATATTTTCTAATGAAAATAGGCGGGTACAGCTGACATGATCCTAACCAACTTAAACATCGCTACCGGTGAGAAAGTCTCATCGTAGTCAACTCCTTGAACTTATCGAAATCCTTCACGACAAGATGTTCTTTATAGATGACAACATTTTCATCCATGCCAATTTTCTTCCGTGTGTAGACTAGCGTCGAATTTCTTTGAGTTTCGCCTTACTCCCATTGTCGAAGTGGGTTCTCCATTTGGGTACAGTCTGGTAAAGAAGGGTCTGGTTCAAGATAGAACGCCAGATTATGTTGCAACCACTCATCCGATCAAAAGGTGCTGGGTGTCGTCCTCATTAGCCATATTGCAAAAAACATATTTCTCATGGCAAGGCGAGTCCGTCATTTTGGCTCCCGGGCTCCCTCTAGCCTGGTTTTTTTTAGTCAGCATTTTGATGTTTCAAAAAATTAGAAGAAAAATCTTGCTTGTAGATAATCATGAATTCTACCCGTGTGCAAAATATCAACATAAAATATTATGTATTCTCAGCTGTGTAAAAAAGATAAATTTCCAGATCTGAAATGTGAATAGTGCAAAATTCAAACACATCTCAGCTGGTCAGTATTTGTCATTTTTGTGTAAATCGGATTACAGCCTATTTCGTATTAAAATTTTGCAAGACTGTATAGTACGTTATTGCCAATATCTAGGATTTTTTTGGAATCTTTTGAAACTTCAAAATATCACTTTCAAAAAATCAAAATCAGGCTCCAGGGAGCCTGGACCTAAACTGATTTTCCCATGGCAAGGCCCCCTTCTCCTTCTAGGAATCTTCCCCTAATAAACAGTTAGACCTCAATCTTGCATCGGAGAGGATCCCAGGATTTCCATATAGCCTTTGCTGATTCACAATTTATTTTAAAAGTGATTTGATATGCTGATTTTGTTGTGATGGTACCTTTTAAATACCATGACCACCTCCATATATCCTCTTTGTCGGGGGCGTAAGGCAAATGAATAAACCACCTCCCATACCTCAAGAACTCGGACAAACATGTATATATAAATAGGCCTCTTTATGTCATCAACCCAACTATTATGGGCAAGACTTGTGCTACCGTTCTCCTTGATTTAGTGGGCGTGTTTCGTTTTGGCTACCGGGCTCCCTAGAGCCTGTTTTCTTATTGTTTTTTTTAATCGGCATTTTGAAGTTTTAAAAAATTTAGAGAAAAATCTTGCATGTACTCCCTCTGTCTTCAAAAGAGTGTACTTCCAACTATCTTGGAGAGTCAATTTTTTTAAATTTGACCATGTTTAAACAAAAAGGCACCAATATTTATGCCACCGAATTAGTGTCATTAGATTCATAATGAAATATATTTTCATTATATAGCTTTTTCATTTGTTAAATATCGACAATTTTTTGCAAAAACTTGGTCAAAGTTAAAAAAGTTTGACTCTCTAAGAAAGTTGGAAGTACACTTTTTTGTGGATGGAGGGAGTAGATATTCATGACTTTGATCCGTGTGCAAAGATTTAGTGTGAAATATTATGTATTGTGGGTTGTGTAAAATAAAAAGACAAATTTCGAGATCTAAGATGGTGAACCGTGCAAATTTCAAAATCCTCCCACCTAGTCAGTATTTGTCATTTTTGTGTAGAGCGAAATACAACCTATTTCGTATTGAGATTTTGCAAGACAGTAGAGCACATCATTGTCAGCATCTAGGATTCTTTTTTGGAATTTTTTTGAAACTTTAAAACAACTTGTTTTAAAGAAAAGAAGACTCTAGGGAATCCGGGACCTTAAGTGATTTTCTGGTATAAGTATGACTATCACTTCTGACGGGTGAAATCCTGCTTTCACGACAACGACACCATGTAGTGTATATTTTGTAGAGACTAGGAAACATGCTCGTGCGTTGCAGCGGGATATAAAAAAAATATGTTGACGAGACATACGTATTACTCCATCCGATCGGAAATAAGTGTCATTGATTTTATACTAACTTAATATAAAGTTTCTACTAAGTCACAGATATTTATTTCTGATCAAAGGAAGTAAGTTTTTATTGGTATAGCCAGGCGCCGGAATACATCACTGTAAGGAAGGTGGAGCACAGATTTATTCTGCGTTGACTTCATGCTGACAATAGTATTCAGCACGGCCGAAGTGACAAGATTGAACGGTTCAGGAGCGGTAATATATATGAAGAGAACTTATAATTGAGTAGGCACTCAATTGAGGGAGTTGAGTTTTTTTATAGTATGTGTCTTTGGCTTGCCCGAAAGTAAAGACAACCTTTATGTAGAAGAAAATACTCCCTCCATTCCTATATATATATATAGGAGGTATATTTTTCGAACGAATATTAACGCACAGGCGACAGTTAATTTTCCTTGGAGAGATTAGCCAAGCTAGCAGAAAGCTTTCGTATCTGGATAGCACTATAACTTGAGAACCAACGGTGGTGCACAAATGTGTACCCGGAATCATTTTGAAGTTCTACACATAGGTTCTGTATATATGATTGACATCACGCATGCATACTATCTTTTTCCGTACTTATTTCGTATAATGTCAAATTAAAACATCCAGTGTCGATAAACCCTAACAAAATGAATGACGCAAAGCATAGTAAACACTTCACAACTCATCAATGTGAACATATACGACACACACGCACGCAGTTGTTCATTCATGCTAGAGTACCTAAGGCACAATAGAATTATTACTCACCATTCACCATAAAGTGAACGCAATTTTTTGTTCAAAAACCTAATAGAACCTTTCGACATAACTTGATCAAAATCATAGAGAAAAATCAAACCAACCCTGATCTAGCGAAAGAAGTTGCGCGCTGTCCCATACTTGTAGAAGGCGCCATGGCCATGGTCATCGTGATGATCACCTTCCTGGTTGTAGCCATAGCCCGGGCTAAGATTGTTGTAGCCATAGCCCGCGCTAAGATTGTTGTAGCCATAGCCATGGTTAAAAGGGAGAGGAAGAGGCGGCAGCAGCGGTGGCATCATCGGTGCAAGCGCACGACCGACGTTACCGTCCATCAACACCATCTTAGTGCCAACGGTGACATCCTGGCCGCCCACGGTGCCGTGAGCCGAGCCGGAGGCATTGTAGTGGAAGAGGCTGCCGGGCAGCATCATGGTCGTGTCGATGGTCACCGGATGGGTGCCCCCGCCGCGGGCAGCGAAGGAACCAGAGCCGAGGTAGTCGAAGAGGTTATTGCGGGCGCCGCCGCCCATCAGCTTCATCTTTGTGTCCACTACGACCTCTTCATGGCTGCCGGCGCCGTGGGCAGCGAAGGAGGCAGAGCCGAGGTAGTCAAAGAGGTTATTGCGGGCGCCACCGCCCATCAGCTTCATCTTTGTGTCCACGGCGACCTCTTCATGGCTGCCGGCGCCGTGGGCAGCGAAGGAGCCAGAGCCGAGGTAGTCAAAGAGTTTATTGCCAGAGCCGCCGCCCATCACCTTCATCTTTGTGTCCACGGCGACCTCTTCATGGCTGCCGGCGCCGTGGGCACCGAAGGAGCCAGACCCGAGGTAGTCAAAGAGCTCATTGCGGGCGCCGCCGCCCATCATCTTCATCTTTGTGTCCACGGCGACCTCTTCATGGCTGCCGGCGCCGTCGACCCTGTACTTGGGACCGGATCCCATGAAGTCGAGGAGGGTGCCGCCGCCGCCGCCCTTGTACTGCTGCATCATGGCCTCCTGGGCGACGATCTGGTGCGCGCGCACCCCGGCCTCCGCGTGGATCCTCTCGAGCACGCCGAGAGTGGCCTGGAGCTCCGGGATCTCCCAGCCACGCACGTCGCCGTCGATCCGGACGCCGGCCGCGCGCATCTTCGCCTCGAGTTCCTCCCCCCTGCGCAGCTCCGCGTCGCGGGCCTTGATGAGCTCCTCCTCCTGGCGGAGGAGCTCACCCAGCTCGGTGTGGCGCGCCGCCCTCGGGGCATCCTCCGCGGAGGAGGCGGAAGGGTCGACGAGGCGGTCGATGACGGCGTCCAGGGAGCGGGAGCCGTGACAGTAGGTGTAGGGGTTGCCGGCGGGGGAGAAGACGATGATCCCCACCTGCGCGCCGCAGAGCACGGAGAGCTCGTAGGCCTTCTTGACGAGGCCCATGCGGCGCTTGGAGAAGCAGACCAGCCGCTTGTTGGTGTTCTCGATGCGCTCCATCGGGATCTTCTTCCGCCCCTGCGTCAGCTTCCTCCTCATCCCTCCCTCCTCCCTGCCGCCGCTCTTCTCCGCCGCCTTCTCCATTCTCACGCACGCACGGCAGGAGCGATAGATCTGTTCTCAATGGCGATCGAGTGCGCGTATAGGGAAGGATGGACAGAGGGTATAAGCCGCAACGTGGGAAAGGAAGGAGTATATATGGGAGGGAAGGATACGACACATTTCTCATTGATTGACTGCTGATTGATTGACATCTTTCTCTTTCTGTAGCCGTTATCTCCAAGGTTTCGCCATAGAGTCTCTGCGATGAGGCCCCTCTCCAGATTTTGCCGACAGCTCACGTAGCCCTTCCTATTGTGTCACACGTCCCGTGAATTCCGTTTGTACCAAAATAGTAAGTAAATTAATAGAGTTGAGCCGTAACAACTAACCCAAATATCACGGACACGACCTGGCCGGCCGGCTCGCCGGCGGTTCTCGTCCATCGGTCCATGCCGCAGCCTTCACACTTGGCCCCCTATTGGTGAAGATGAGGAGGAATGGAGGATGGTGCAGCAAAACTATCCGGCCAACTGCAAGCTTAGAGTATCTCCAACAGACGCTTGATATTTTGGCACTATAAACATTGTTTACAATGCGCTGCAACCGTTTAGTACGCGTGGCGTCTAAATATGAGTAGTTAGCATAAAACCGCGACATTACAGGCAAAATTTCAAAAAACCACAACTTTACGTTTGAATCGCAAAAAACCACGAGTTTCTAGCAAATTGCTAGCAATGTGCACTGATTGTCAAATTACAGCCGATTAACAGCGATTCCGACAAGCGGGACCCACCTGTAAGAATGACGTGGTAGCGGGCGGCTCGCTTCCGTTGACGACGTTAACCGACGGGTGGGGAGGTAGCATAAAACCACGACATTGAAGGCAAAATTTTGGAAAACCACGACTTTACGTTTTAATCACAAAAAACCACGACTTTTCGGGTAATTTTTTTCAATTCACACTGATCGCGAGTTGGACGCGAATTGACACCAAATCTGATAGGTGGGACCCACCTGTAAGTGTTGAGCTGGCAAAGAAAATTCTATTTATGCTGAGCTGGCAAAGATAGGTTAGGGATGACTTGCTTTGTTTTCATTTTTCCATTTTTTATTTTTAATTGGACTGACAAGTGGGTCCCTGTCCATGTCAGCACATATAGAACCAGCTTAGCACTTACAGGTGGGTCCCACCTATCAGATTCGGTGTCAATTCGTATCCAACTCGCGATCAGTGCGAATTGAAAAAAAATTACCCTAAAAGTCGTGGTTTTTTGTGATTAAAACGTAAAGTCGTGGTTTTTCGAAATTCCGCCTTTAATGTCGTGGTTTTATGCTAACTCCCCACCCGTCGGTTAACGTCCTTCGACGAAAGCGAGCCGCCAGCTGCCACGTCATTCTTACAGGTGGGTCCCGCATGTCGGAATAGCTGTTAATCGGCTGAAATTTGACAATCAGTGCACATTGCTAGCAATTTGCTAAAAACTCGTGGTTTTTTGCGATTCAAACGTAAAGTCGTGGTTTTTCGAAATTTGGCCTTTAATATCGTGGTTTTATACTAACAACTCTCTAAATATCCTCCACCGGAGGCGCTAAAAGGAAGCGCCTGCAAGACGGCCAAAATTGTACCTCCAACAGGCGCTGCAAACTACAGCATGCGGCGCCAGCGCAAACAACATTTCCACACTTTTATAGAATCAACAAGATAAAATAAACCCAAATAAATTAACAATAAATTAGCTAGTTATTATTACAACACAAGCAAATAATACAACAAGTACAACAAATTATTCACCAACAAATACAACAAGTTGTTCATCAATAATACAACATAGTTGTTCAAACAATACAAGTTGCGTCTCGGCTCGAGAAGGACATGGTCGTCATCGGTCAGCGCACCGCAGCAGGTAGCACGGCGCGTCGCTGAATCAATCAAAAAAGCTCAGGGTTTATATCGAACTCTCGGGGAACAGTTGAAAAAGCTCTCTTCGTTCTCGTCAGGCAACCTGCAAAATAATCTCCTTGTATTGCATCCCCAACTCCACCAAGTGGTTGTTAAGCACAAGGTGTTGAATGTAAGTAAAAATAAATATGCAATGCAATAAAATAAATAACAATGCAATAATATAAACTAAGCTAATATGCGACTAATGCAATAAGGTAAAGGTGTTTTGAAGTTTTTGATATGATTGCAAAAAATTAAATATGTTTTTATATTTTCGGGTTTAATTAATGATGAAATTAAAAGTGCAAGTAAAATTGTTTGAAAGGCGTTTCTTATGATTACTAGTTAAATGCCCGTGCGTTGCTACGGCCACTATTATATTTCTTGATATGTTTATAAGATTATTTTGGATCATCGCAATTCTATGGCTACTATTACATTTCTTGATATATTTTTGGAAACCTTTTAAGAACATAGCGTCGTGTTCTATGTTGGTTCTTGCTTTTAAAGCGTTGAGAATATCGTTTTTTGTCCATTATTTACAAAAGCATAACTTTCATTGGGGTGTTTTATTTTATTGTTTAAACCCTGGTTTTTCTGACTCAAGCATCGTCATCTTGTATCTATTGTCTCCACAAAGGTTTATGTTTTTCGAAAGTTAACACATATTGAAATAAATAAATTTGTTATTTTTAATTCTACCAAAGAATAAACTTAGAAAAATTTAACAATATTATTGAGACATTACGTTTAGTTAGATGCTATTGTCTGTAATTTGACAAATACGCTGGCTTTAGAGGTATAAATACACATTTTTTCTTATAGTACAAATATCCTAAGAATGCGCGGGTATTCGAGAACATGATCATGATGGGCCTGGTCGCGATGCAAAGAATCAAGAAGGAGAGCAAGAACTGAATCTGGCGAAGCTAACAATCTAATCACCGCTTGTTTTATGTCTACAACTCTACATACTTTCTCTCTCACCCATGGAAAAAAATCAATAATCTTTTTTAAATTCTCTGAATTTCAGTTTTTTTGGTAGACATTGCAATTATTGTATTTCGGTCAAATAATTTTAGTCATTTCAGTAGTACATAGAAAGTCAAATAAAATACAAAATATTTTTAAGATTATTATTATTTAATTAATTTGGAGAGAAAATTTTGGTCATTTGGCTGAAGGAAATCAAAATCACTAAAATTCACTGAAATTTTTCCAAACTCAAATTTTAAACCATGCTCTCACATATCCAGAAGAACAAGAACACGCCCAGACACATCAGACGTGAGTCGTGCTGTACCGGTCACTCACTTTTCCCCTTCTCGTCTCCCGTGGCCTCACCCCGTTCCCCACCTACTTCTGGCCATGACTATGGCCGACGCCTGCTCTGCCCGGCTACCATGGTATCGCCCCGCGGCCTAATTTCTGACCGCTTCCAAGAGTTTGTCTCACTGCGTGTCGGCGCACACCCTTCCTCAAGCAAGGGGACCAATTGTAAGCTCAGGCGTAGGGTTGGATTCGTCTAAGCTGGATCCGCGGCCGCGGCGTGGCGGAGGTGGACGGCTGGGGCCTGGCCAGGACGGCGGCGCTCACCAGTATCAACCTCCGCGACGACGCCATCTCCGACCTTACCAACGTGAAGCTCTTCCCGCCGCCCGCCAACAAGAAGGCCGAGGCGGCCATAGGCATGTGCGTAAATGTGTATGTCAAGGTGGGGCTGGCCTTCGCGGAGGCCTTCAACGAGCTAAGGTCACACCGGTAAGCACCTGCCTTCAAAGCAGGTGGTACGCGTGTAGCGCTACGATTCTGGGCTCGCAAAGGTCTGCCTCGCATCTCCGCTACAAAGTACAGTGCTGACTGCCTGCATATGGTCATCATCGCCTGGCCATAGCCATCACCAACCTCATCAAATTGCAGGTGCCTGAGGTCTTCTACGATGCCCAGAAAGCCTTCACCCCACAGCTCCTCTATTTGATCAAGAGGCGCAATCTCTAAAGCCATGTTGTGTGAGTGCTTTGAAGCGGATTTTCATTCTCTGTGACCACGATAGGGATGGAGCTCTCAGCGATGTGGAGCTCAATGACTTTCAGGTTTGTATTCACTGAGGCTGACTTGCTTTCTTGTATATTATCTAGGTGAGCTTTAATTGCTAGTGATCAAAAGGTGTAAGTCAGGTAGCAGTAGCACAGATTGAGAAATTGTACTAAAGGTAGTTTTGGGCTACTAATCTGCACGACTAACTATTTCCTGTCATCTTAATAGAGGGATCTGTATTATCTTTTTTGGTCTTTACAGGGCTACACTCGCCCAGCGAATATTCAACAACACTATCTTGTTTTCCCACCTGGGTTTTGAAAGGGGTATTCTCTCCAACTTTTTTTTTTGCAATAAGCATGTTTAGCCATTAGTACTAAAAGATTGATCAAGAACCGGACTTCAATATTTAGGAAAGAATCTGATGACCTATTGACCTGCAATGTTTACATATGTAATATCCTGTTGCCCTTCTCTATTTTCATCACTATACTTCTATCTGTTCGGTTGTTGAAAGGGGTATGCTCCCCGGATAATTTGCAATGAGCATATTTAAATTGGAGTAACAAATAGAAGATAATTTGCAATGAGCATAAGTTTAGGATTGCATGATTAGGAAAGATTTTGATTACCTCCAAGGTTTACAGCTGTATTTCTTTTATGTTTGCGTGCTATCCGTAAATTCTTTAGGTGTTCTTCTTTCTTCTTGGCAAACAATCAATCATACCAATTCGTACCAGTGCCTTGATTTTCTGCATTTGTATGCTCACCCGGCGAAGATTCACTGAATTCCTTGGTCATCTGGTAGGAATAATGGAAGGAAGATTAAAAAGGTTAATAAACCCTCTAGCAGCAAGCGACGTTGGTCGGGATGCCTTTGAAGCTTGATAACAAGTGAGAAGAGGAGGGGAGGAGAAAGAACATGCAGGGGTGAGGAGGGGTAGTGGATGCATGTGAAGCTTGATTACCAGTGCGAAGACGACGACGACTGCTAGCAGCGGTCGATTTTGGTCAGGATGACAAACAATGGCGCCGACCAAGATTTTTGACGCCGCCTGTATGCAAACGACGGCGGCGACATTGAAACAAAGCCCTGACCAAGATTAGTGGCTGCGATGGTGGCTGTGTGCAATCTAGGACGGGACGTGGTTTCATTTCTTGATTGGTGGTTACATTAATTCTGTGATTGGTGGTTATATTAATTCCGTGATTCTGTTATTCCGTGATTGCTGGTTACATTAATTCCGTGATTGCTGGTTACATTAATTCCGTGATTATGTGTTTGATGTGTGCGTATTATGCTTTTCATTTTTTTTGTTAGGGGTAAAATCGGAATTCAAATGATGTAAAGGCAAAGTGGCTTCACCAACTGCAAACCAATAGTAAAGAAAATTGGATCGGAGTTCATAGATTCACTTATCTACTCTCTCATAAAGTTGTGGTGACAATAAACACAAGATAGATGGCCAAAACATCAACATAATTTTTATAATGTTACTTGATAATATTTATATGGGCATCACATCCTAATATAAAAATGATACTACACATCTTACTTATACTCTACTAGAAAGGAATAAACTTCAAGCAATCTAGTATTAAGAATTAACAGAGTATAGCCTTATGTACTTTGACATGATGGTGACCAACAAATATGCTACCGCATCGAACATATTACGATAGAACAAAGTCTATAAATGTCAACTTAGGATTCTCAGCTGTCACTAATAAATATAGCACATACATATTTTTTATCCCTAGTGAGGTAACCATGGAATTGGTGAAAACCATAGAAGATCATGAATTCTGTCACAATTCACTACTACCTAGTTACTCCATCTAATACACACCATCCCCCTCTCGCGCTCTCGCATACATGTTGGATCAGAACAAGTAATAAAGAACGGAGTAACAATATGCATCTACTCATATATCAGAAATATAATAACATATCATATCTCATAGATCATCCAATAAAATAAAGATTCGCCACATAGAAATTACATAATATGCACCATGATCATGTTGGACAGCTCATATAGCATCTAAACATCATAGTATAAGAGAGAAATAGAACAAGCTAATACCACAAACCCATAGTCCAGAGGTGGACTACTCCCTCTTCATCATTCTGGCGGTGTTGGTGATGTCGAGGAGGTTGGAGAAGCGACCGGGGGTGACTCCAGCAGCGTTTCTCCCTCCAATCTTCGCTGGAACAGCCTCTGTTTCTCTGTTTCGTGTTTCTCTGCCGCCTCCTCGTGGGAACGCTTCGGGGGTCTTTATATATGCATTTTTAGGTCAAGCTGAGCAATCAGAGATGAAGACGTACAACATCAGAGGCTCAAGGGCCAAACGAGCATGGGTGGCACGGTCTGGCCTGGTGACGGTGCCACCTGTGCTCTTTTGGGCCTCGTGGCCCACCTCGTTGACTTCTTCTTCTCTAGGTGCTTCTCATGATAAAATATTAACACCCAAAAAATCCCAGGTCAATTTGAGTTCGGAAAGGTCCTTGAAACGTCAAAATACGCAGAGTTATAACCAAAATAAGAAGGATCAATGGAAAATCCCCATAAATCAATGCAAAACATGATTATATCATCTAATAATAATATATTAATATGTTAGAATATACATCAATAAACTACAAAGTTCATGCATGAGTTTTGCATGCATCACATGCATCAACCCTTGAGTCACCCTTATGGGAAAAACGCCCTTGTTGCATCACTCTACGCGTGGAGTCCCAACAAGTGGCAAATTTAAAGAGTACAATTGTTGCCATCAGCGTGTCACCAAAAACCTGTTATCTGCGATACGACGAGTTCTCGTGTGTAGATGGAGCATATCTACCTATTCATCGATCATGCTGAAGTTTCCACTCCCCTTTACCGCATCTTTGGAATCAATGCAGAATGCCAATTTTTTTGAAACGGGGGCAAAAGCTTTGCCCCTATCCATTAATTAAGGAGTTCGACAAAAAAAATTAATGTTACAAGATACAATAGATGTATCTAAACTCCCGGAATAAGATTAGCCATTTTCTTAGCACCTTCAAGAACCCAAAAGCTTGGCTTAATTTTTTTATCTTTCCTAGAACTACCGCTGGTGGAGCGTGCTTGTTGAGGAAGACACATGTGTTCCGTTCGTTCCAAATTTCTGCATATACATCAATGCCCATCAATCATTGGTTGTTAAATTTGGACAGGGGGGTCGATGAAGTGAAGACCAAGACAATTTTTTATGATCCCCCACAAACATATTGTGTAACGACATCGGAAAAAAATATGTCCACCATTTCTGGGGCACACTTGTAAAGAGGACAAGCACCACAATTTGGCAACGCACGCTTGGAAGGCCGTCGACCGTCGATAATCGATTCTGAATGGCAAGCCATGCAAAAGACTTGATTTTGAAGGGCCCAAATTTTCCACACCGAGACCAAAGGAATGGTGACGTTGCGCCAAAGAATTGAGTTTTGTATGCGGATTTGGCCATGTATTTACCGTTATCGGTAAGAGTCCAATTGATATTATCCATGACAACCTCAACAAGGTTGACTTCTTGAGAAGAGTCCAAAAGATAACAAATTGCCAAACATTCTCCATTGTAATGTCTGCATGCATGTTGATCTTGGTGATCCAAGCTTCATTAGAGAGAGCCTTCTTGATATATGTTCCACTTCTTGCACAATGATATCGAGTAGATGAGGGGGGGGGGGGGGGTGTCTACCGGCTTCATACCATTTAGCCAAGGTGCCTCCCAAGAAGGAGTCTTCTCTCCATTTCCCACCGAAATGATGGTGGCGGCGTAAAAAAGAGACATATACGTGCTATTGCAAGAATACCGATTTTGGTGCAGCAAAGATTAACCATTTCACTCTAATTATTATATACATGTACACTAATGGAAGAATAGAATGAAAGAATAAACATGCCCAATGTTACACCGGCATGGCCGCGCATGATGTAATATCCACGGCTCCTCGCACAAATCAAACTAAGCAAAACAAAACAAAATAAAATAATGACGATGTTGCAGCGACCTGATGGATAGAACTGCGCCTGCAACACGAGCAGAGCAGAAAAAATTATTTAGTCCTGTGAAATACTAGCTAGGAAAAAAACCCGACAAATGAAGTGGACTAATTATAACAAACATCAAAGTACTAGTTCAAGGTTGGGGCATCTTTAGTCGAAGGGAACAGAGTTCGGTAGCAATCGGTTCATTGTAGACGAGAAAAAATTCCAGCAACTTTGGGTACATGATTGAAGGTTAGTGAACTTTAGGGCGAATTACCAATTTTCTTGAAAGAGAATTTCCAGCAGTGAGAACGGGCATAGATAAGAAACCATTGAGGACTAGCAAGAAGCCAAGAATGTGACTGAAGTTCAGAGACGGTCACCTAGAAGGGGGAAACACGCTGGAGAGCAGGCGGGCCCGTCAGATGCCGGCACGGAAGGCTCCGACGAGCACGACCTCGCCGCTCCGCAAGGCGCGGGCGACGGCGGTGGCGGCGCCGAGGCACGACGTCACCCACACGGCGAGGACCTCCCACACCTTGTCCACGACGGACACGGTGAGCGCCCACGGCATTGACATCGTAAGATCTGCTGCTGCCGCGCCCGTGGCCCTTGGCCAGGAGGAAAGTTGGGGCTTGGAGGAGGAAGAAGGAGATAGCTAGCCGGGCAAGCTGAACGATCGAACAGCTAGCTAGCGATCTTGCGTGCATGGACCAGCAAGCAAGCCGATGGAAACAACTAAATTAAATCCGTGATGAGCCCACGCGAGATATCCATGATCTGATCTGTCTGAGAAAACGACCGGATCGATCCCTGTGTGCACGTCACGGGCAGCTGCGCGCTGTTGGCAGTAGGATGGGACGGAATTCAATGGAGAAAACGATTTTGGGTCGCCGACGGATTAGCGCATCGTAATCCAGACTTGCACACAATCATGATACGGTGGGAGAATTTTACGACTTTCTCCCTCCTCGACGGCCTCGTGTTTCAGTTAAGTTGCACATGATCAAGTTCGTCTTGGTTTCTTATTCTTGTTTTGAAAATCGTCATGATTTATGTTTGTTTTACCGGATTCATGATTTTTAGGTGAGATGGTGACGGAAAATCTATCTACCTATAGCTGTCTGTATAACTGACGAGCAGTGACGTGGTGGAACACCTGGAACTAGGACCTAATGTTGCCACGCATCATCATTTTTCTATTGAGAAATTTTAAGAGAAGTGGGCTGATGTCCGGCCAACCACATGGGCTAGCTGCCAGCGTGATGGGTCGAGCCACATGTAGCCTAGATAGTACTCATGGGCTTCTCCCGAAAGCCCTCGACGAGGCCCATGATCCGGTCGTGCTCCGGCTCCATCTTGCGTGCAAGTCCCGTCGACCATATTTTTTTTTAGCAAACAATCAGCAATCACGGCCATATCCTTATCCGATTATACTCCGCTACTACTATAACTGGGAGTATAAGATACTAGCACAATACCCATGCGATGCAACGGGGGAACAAATTACAAATGATACGTGCAGACGTTTGTCTGCGTATGTGACAGACGGAAGATGGTGTATCCTATGCTGGGTTTGTGGATGGAGGCCGGCAGTTCTGATTTCCTCCCCCGACGTTGTAGTCGTAGGGGGTACCAGTTCTGGAGTTCGATCGCGTGTCCGAGGACATGTTGCCTCGGTCTGATTCTTTCAACGACAATGATTTTGCCTCCGGCAAACTACTTTGGAGATCCGAAAAGCTGCTGATTAGCGATGGAGCCGCGTCGAGCTCGGGTGTTGTGGTGATCTGTCTTCCGTCCCTTTGGCGTTTGCTTTGGTGGTGTCGAAGGAGGAGGATAGACGCTGGTTTTTTGCATAGGTTTATCCTATCTTTTCAGTTCTGTAAGGTCTGTTCGTTCGTAACTTGTAACTTGTTTTTATCTTATGAATAAAGAGCGGATTACAGTGTAAAAAAAATAGTTCTTGCAGATATAAGAATAATAGATTTTGTGGTATTCAGATGTTTTAATTAAGATTATACACTTGGATGTCAAGCTGGTGTTCCAGTCTAGGGACTCAGTTTTTAGCAGCCTTCGGCATACCTAAAAGACGTTCATATCTAATACGGTAATACCCCATGGGAGCGTGGTCTCGAGTAGAGTCCATATCAAAAGCGATGTGTACTGGCACAAGAGGGAGCCCACAAGGCGTTATAACTTGTCAATTTGGTACTCCCTTCGATCAAAAAAAAATGTTGATGAGCTAGTACAACCGAGGGTGTAGATTTTTGTGTCTACCAGCCTACCATTTTTGTAAGTACTTTGACATCTTGGGCTCATAGGAGTACAAAAAAATTGTGATTGTTTTGATTGATATGCAATTTAGATAGCTGTGGTATGCATAGTAATGATCTAGAGGACTACGTACCTTGTCACGACACCGAATTTGATCTTTTGTAATGTTCCGTAGTTATGACAAGAATCTGATTATCTGAATTTTCCCATGCAACCAAACATAGTAATTCTATTAAAACCTATATGAAGTTGCATGCACTTATCAGGGTTCAGGCTACACTTGGTGAGGAAGCGAGAAGCATGCTCAGGCCACGCTGCGCCGCATGCAAGCCCTCCTCATGGCGCAGACCCACGCTGCTCATGCTCATGACCAGGAAAGAAGACCACAGCGTTGTCGGCCTGCCGTTGCTATCAACTGCTGGTTGCCGCAACTCCTACACCCAGTCATCACGCGCGAGGGCCAAGGCAGAGGTCAGGCTGGCTGTCTCCGCTCGAGCAGCAGTCGAGCAGGCGGCAGAATGCCGCTTCCGAGGTGAGCGCCGCGATCAGGCTGGCGCCGGGAGCGTTCTCATGGGCAGCGCAGAGGGGCATTAGGAGCCCCGCTGGGAGTGTACTTGCCGGTGTCGCGGGGGCGTAGTGAAGGGAATATGCCCGAGAAGCAATAATAAAGTGGTTATTATCATATTCCATGTTTATGATAAATGTTTATTTCTCATGCTAGAATTGTATTAATCGGAAACATTAATACTTGTGTGATTAATAAACTAAAAAGGTTCCTAGTAAAGCCTCTCTTTCATACTAGCTCGTTGATTAACTGATGATCAAGGTTTCCTGATCATGAACATTGGATGTTGTTAATAACGGGGTCATATCATTAGAAGAATGATGTGATGAACACTCACACCCATAGTACGAATAGCAATACGATCAAGTCATCAAGTTTCATTGCTATATCAAACTCATACGAAATAGTTCTAATCCTCAGACCATGAGATCATGTTAATCACTGATACCGGAAGAGTGCTTTGATGATATCAAATGTCACACCATAACAGGGTGATTATAAAGGTTGATTTGGGTATTCTGAAAGTATTAGTTGAGGCTCATGGATCAAGAGTGGGATTTGTCCATCCGGATGACGGAAAGATATTCTCTGGGCCCTTCTCGGTGATATTGCATTGGAATCGCTTGCGAGCATGTGACTAGGTCACGGGAATGCATTATCACGGAACGAGTAAAGAGACTTGTCGGGAACGAGATCAAACTAGGCATGGTTGATACCGAATGATCGGATCTCGGACAAGTAATAATATCGCGAGACAAAAGGAATTAACTATGTTCGTTATTGGTTCACACGATCACTAGTTCATCGTTGAGTAAGTGGGAGTCATCATGGATTTCTAGATCCCGCTGATGATTATTGATCGGAGAGGAGTCTCGATCATGTCCACGTTATTCACGAACCGTAGGGTGACACACTTAAGGTTCGCCGTCGTTTTTGAGTGGATACGATACTCCGATCGAATTACAGGACAGCATGAGGGTTGTTTCAGAAAAGCATCGAAACTGTTTTGGTATATCGAAATAACTAAAGGGGGTATTTGTTAATGTTTGTTAATTGATTGAATTAACAAATATTAAAGAAATAAAAATGTTTTATTAAATCAATTAGTATGAATTTAATTAGCATGAATGTCATGCAAAATTAAATGGGGGGTTACCTCATGTTGATGAGGGGGTTACCACCATGAAGAGGGGGTTACCACAATGAAGAGGACCATGAAGAGGAGGAGAGACTCTCCTTGGCCGGCCACCCCTTGGGGCTGCCCATCCTCTCCTATAAAAGGCCCCCCTCTCCTCCATGTTCATGCTTGCTTGATCCTTTCCCTCTCCCGCAAAGTTGCTGCCCCAAATCCGTCTTGGCTTAGCGAAGCTCTGTCGGATTGTTAGTTCGAGATTCACACACTTAGAGAAGTGAGTGTTGGAGTGTCCGGCGGATCCCTTCTTCCGCTGCCCCGCTGGACCGAGGGCGTGGAGGAGACGACGACAAGCCGTACGTGTGACCGAGTACGGGGGCGCCGCCAGTTGTGGCGCCGTGTACACGATCTCGTGATCATCAAGTAAACCACTACGTCGACTACGTCAAGTGAACGACTACGTCGACTACGTGCGTCTTCCTCGACTCTCCATCGGCAACGTTTGTGCGGGAACATAATCCCCGCTACCGGTCTTCGAGGGTTAGTCTCCGTTGCTACCATCTCGTAGATGTTCTTGGCTAGTTTATGTGTTCATGCGTAGGATTTTTTTTGCTTTCTATGGTACAAACCCATCACGTAGGCCATGGGCCATGGGGGACGAGCTACGCTTGGTGCTCGCAGGCGGCCATCGGCATCACCGCCCTCCCCCTACCCGTCACCCGATGAGCCCCACCTCCTGCAAGTCCCGACTCCCAACCCTCGACACGTTCGATCCCACAGCTGAAAACAACGCTTCGCCCAGCCGCCATGGCCCTTGTCGTGGCTAAGCTTCTCCAGCGTCGACCCCTCCGATAGTGCAGAAACGATCCTTAGATCATATATCGTCGCGGACATCGTCGCTACGAAGAAGACGGCGTGCGCTCGCGATGATACGCGGCTCGGCATATTGCGCTCTCCAATCTCCATCATTAATTTCCAAGGCAATCAGCCCTTGATATCAATCGCTGCTTCTGTTGATTGGACTATAAAGCAATCATCTGTCTTGGAAAATCATCCGGACAAGAACTCCTCTTTCTACACATCTGGGCATCGGGGGCAGCGTATAGGCATATGAAAAGGTCAGCTGCAAAAAAAAATATGCTAAACAATTTTAGCTCCTACTTTCCTGGTTTATCCTAATTGAAATTAGGCCCAGAAATCATGGATTCTTAACATAACGAAACAGCTCGTCAGTATCCATGGACAAAGTAACAAAACAATCAATGGATTTATTTTTTGGTCAAATTTTAGCAGTAAAATAACAAAACTGGCCCAGCAAGCAGCTATCACAAATTAGAAGAAAGATGAATGGCAATTCGCATAGAAGAGAGATGGAGCATTAAACGAGGCTGTGACAATTTTAAGGTTAAAGCCACACAAGTGTGGTCTAATTTCTTGCACAAGGCATCTGTATCTCAGATTATCTTCCAACTTCCATCACAGAGATATACAAGACCTACCTGGAAAAGGAAAATAAATCACACTCCTAATCATGAGTATTGTACTATTGCTGTTACTAACCTTTGGCCAAGGGGAATCAATAGCAGCATTAGAAAGCACATGGTACCCAGGGGAAACTATTTGAACCACAGGAGCACCATTGGGTTTATTAGAAATGTAAACCATGGTTCCTGAATGCACATCGGCCAATATAAGATTAAAACCATTGTACTGATCTGCTTCCTTTGCAATTTCTATTGCATACTCCAATGGATCCTTCCTGCCCTATATTAGTTCATAGTGAAACAAAGATAGTAAAAATAAGTCATGGATTCCTGAAAAGCAGTAATCAAGAAGGCTTATAATGCATGTTGAAGGAGGAAGATTGCACAAAATGTAGTGTAACCTTTACATGCGGAAGCAAGTCAAATGGGCCGTTCACTTGCAAATTCAGTAAGTCAGTTACCAGCAGAAAAATCTCCCAAGCTGAATACAAAACATCTGACACAACCATGCCTTGAAAAAACCCTATTTCCAGACGGGTCTATTCGCACCCTATTGTAGGGATGTGTTTTCTCTACTGCCAAAAATGCCTTGACATCTTAACAAACATACATATCCGTACGAACAAATAAGGCACAATTTTGCTTTTACAGTTTTATTATCAAGGAAATTTTGCTTTACACTTGCGGGCACACATGCTTATTCGATTGGAGCATATGCAAAGCAAGATCACAAAATTACTCTAAGCTTAGCATCACAACGTGCAAGAAATTGTTCTGAAACTGAAGGAAACTGACAGGGTTGCACCTGGAGAAACCTGACGGGAAGCTCTCCTCTGGACCTCACCCCGAACCGAGGGCTTGGCTCCCGAACGTTGGTCAGGAAGGCCAGCTTCCCGGCCTTGGTGCACCCCAGCCATGTGCCCCCGCCTAGCTCGTCCTTGCCGCTGGGGATTTCCTCGCCCTCCTCCCCCGCGGCGGGCCACCACTCCGCCGGCCGCGTCGGCCTTCGCACAACACGGGGGCAAACGGCTCAGAGATACAGAAAGGTCGGAGCAAGAATTGTAGAGGGGGATCTGGGCGACGGGGGAGGAGGCGCGTACCTGGGGTGGTACTCGTCGCGGTTGAAGAGGAGGAGCAGGCCGTACGCCGGGTGAGACTACCACGCCCAGGCCGCGATGCACATCCGTTCGGTTTTCTTTAGGTACGAAATAATCTGGTTCTTTTGACGGACGAAATTTTGAGTCAGTTTTTTTTTACGTACCACGGTTTTGTGACCATCAGGACCTTAAGCCGTATTATTAGTAGAGATTTCAGAGTCCCAGCATAACCCGAACTGAATCCATCCAAATATGGTTATTGCGATATGCCACATTAATACATGATATGACAAGATACATGAGGATATACTAGGAAAAAATGCAACTTACATAAAAATGCATGTAAAAGGTATAATTGGAAATTTCTAGCTAGAGTATCCGTCTCTTTTAAATTTAAATGGTACTGGTATCCGATGTATGGTAACAGTTTTAATTGATTCTGAAACTGCAATATGTGGATGTATGCTCAGTGACCATGTTTATGTGTGGTTGCTAAGTTTAAGTTTGAATCCTTTCTTGGTGCCCATGTACAAAATTAACTATAACATAAACATTGTTATGTAATTTTTATATACCCATATGTTTTGGTAAAATAACATTTTCTTCGTACGAGGTCACCATTTAACATGTAGTTGTACACACTCGTATGGTCATACCTTTGTCCGCTTCGTAGCCATACACAAACATTATCTGTTTTGCTTCCGAATTCAAATTGTGATTGATCGATACTCGATAAAATATTTTTCGGTTTCACCCTTAAGCGACATGTTTTGGAATAATATCATGTATGTTAACTAGCGGCAATTATTTCTCTTTCTAACCCCCTTAACTCACTCTTGGTCACCTTCAATTCTAGGACATTCTCTTGCTTGGACCTCTCTTGAACAAATATCAACGTAACAGCTCTTAGTATGCCATACATACGTAAGCTCAGCGTTCGCCCCTCCTTGTAGCATGGGAAAAGAGAAATATTACCTTTGTTCCAAAATATAGTATTCCAAACGTACTACATTTGAGAACAGAGGTAATTAATACCAATTTAAACATGTGACACTCTCTTGTCGATAACACCCGTACTCATATTCTCAACCGAGACAAACAATATACTAGGAGAAACACGTTATGCTTCGATCGACATGGCCGTTTCAAGACTTAATGTTTATAAATCTCCATATGGTTTTGTTAAAATTACATTTTCTTCATACGGGTCACCATTTAACATGTAGTTGTACACTACCTTTGTCCAGAGGGAGTCGGGCATGCTTTCCGCTAGAAATAGAGTGCAGGGGGTACCTAATCAGCGAGATCCTGCTACCGAGCCTCAACGTACCAACTCTTAGTATGCCATAGATATGTAAGCTCAGCATACGCCCCTCTTTGTAGCATGGAAAAGATAAATATTATATGTTTTGATACATTTAAGAACAAAGCTAATACTAATTTACACATGTGATACTCCATTGTTGATATCATCTGTACTCATAGTGTCGACCGAGACAAATAATGTACTAGGAGGAACAAGTTTTGCTTGGGTCGACATGACTAGTCCAAGACTTCCAAGACTTAATGTTTATAAATCTCCAAATGGGACATGACAAAACAAAAACAAACTCAAATAAATCAACAAATATTTTAAAAATCTAATCATAGCAGCCAATTCCGCATAAACCACACCAAAAAGGTAGTGAAAAGTTTGCCCTTTTTCAAAAAGGAGAAGAAACCCAAAACGATCTCGGCAGCAGCCCCTGCCTGCCCACCCAACCCAAAACCAAAAGCCGAGACGGCTCCTCTCCCAGCGGCCCACAAAAATAAGCCGCAGACCACGGTAAAAAAAAAAGAGGAGCAGCGGGCGCCTTGCCCTCACGGCAAGGAAATTTCCCACCTCCAATCTCCTCCAATCTCTCCCTCCCCCCGCACAAATCTCTCCGCCTCCCCCTCCCCCCTCCTCCCGCCGCATTGCTCCCCGTGCACCGCCCGACTCCCCGGCGAGACGGCGCGCAGGAACAGCGGGCGGGCGGCGGCGGAGCAGCCGGGCAGGGCGGCATGTGCGACCTGGTGGCCCGCACGGGCCGGCACCAGCAGCGGTACGAGGATGGCCGTCGGCTCGTGGCCGGGTACGGGGTCCGCCTGCCCAGATTGTTGCTTCTCCTGATTCCCTGATGCTTTTCAAGTTTCGTTCCTGATTTCATTGGGTTGGATTGGGGTGCGCGTGCTTCCTATCTTGACCTAACCTAATGCGACAGAAGGTCACATACAGTAGTTTCTATCCCCGCACGAGATTGTGGCATTGGTTCCAGGTGGATGGATGTTTTGGATCGATAGGTAGGTATGTGTGTGTGTGTGGTGTGGTGATGCGCCTGCTGTCCTGGGTTGGATTGCTGCTTGCGTGAACTTGCTGGTGTCTGCATATGTGTTCCCTTTTAACAAAATTATCTGTAGGTAGTTTAGTCTTCTCTCGATTGACATGTAAGCGCAGTACCTTAGTTGCACTATCTGATGATAGTGACGGTATTGCGGTTTGTTTGTTTTGCCTGCTGTGAATCTCCGGTGACAGAAGGCCACAATCCTAGTCTAGGTGTTTGTTCCTGATAGGTACCGCTCCTAGTTCATTGTTGGCTTTCTTAGCTAGATTAGTCTCTCGATGTTGCTTGCGGCAACTTGATGGCTTTACATCGCAACTATCTGCTGTATATTTCTTTCAGCTCATTATGCCATCTTGATAAGGAAGAGTAACATAGCTGACATCTGAGAAAATGAAGTTGTAGGTTATGGCATATGGACATGTAAACTTATCTAGGAAATACGCCTTCTAGGACAAGGATAATCAGAACGCCCCAAAGTTTCATATGTAGTATATAAGGAAAAGGCGTTTGCATAATCCAGGAAGGTTAATTGTTTTTGGCAATATCTACCGTGTTGTATATTACCCTTAGATTGACTTCTTAAGACTTTAGTTTTCCCTTTTAAGCATTCATACAGCATGTCTGTTTCTGATGGTTGAAGCGCAGGTCCGGAGACTGCATCTACAACGGTTGTTAGTTTGATAAAGCTTGCCAGAAAGTAATTCCGTGAATATGGCTGACCTTCTACCTCCCATATAGCTCATTAGCACCTTGTACTCATTTGGGCAGCTGTCTTGTAGCTTAGGGCATGTACAGTCGTAGGCGCTAATATGGGCGCTTATGAGAAAAATAATAATACAACAAATTTGGATTATCAGCTAAGCGCCCTTAGTTACAACGCAAAGCGCTTATTTAGACGCCTGGGAACGCAAAGCGGGCCTCGTACAGCTACCTCTTTCTGAAGAAAAGCAGTCCTTAGCATCGACGCAACAAATAGCAGCGACGCCAGCCTAAATCCTAGTCTTGACCGGGAATTATGCATAACTGCAGGGATTAAGACCCTAGCGCCCCCTCTAAGCGCCCCCAATGTAGATGCCCTTACGATCACATAAGTTCTGTCATTAACACATATATAGCTGCACATTCCAATCATTATTCTATTTGCAATCTACTTCCTCTGTGGGCATGATTTGATAAAGACCATGTAATTCATGGGGGGCTAGCAATTAAATTGTGCTGCTTTTGCGTAGTTGGTTATTTGTGCATTTGTCTGAGTAAGTTTGTTTTTCCAGGTGCATACCATTTAGGTATAGAGCTAATAATGATGAAACTTCTGGTGATGAACAGAAGAAACTTGTTGAAGTTCTCATGATCAACTCCCAAAGCGGACCAGGTCTATTGTTCCCAAAGGTATTTATTTATTAGCGAAGAAGTGTTTGAACATTGTGCTGCTGTCAAAAAATATTGGTATCTCAGTTAGCTTCCATGCGTTTTCCTGGCATTTATATTATCGATTATTTACTGCTCTGTGATAAATTGGGATGAAAGTGTGAATGAAATGAGATGAAGGTGTGAATAGTGTGTTTGGTTGATGCACACATCATACCTACCCAACTTTAGCTAAGGATTGACATGTAGTTTTATCGGAAATGCCCCAACAGCCATGCGCTTGCCAAAAATTGGGAACTGTCCCTTTTTTATGAGGCTGATCTACGCACAAACTAGCCACCCCCGAACATCATGTGCTTACTATGAATAATCAATTTGTATCATGTTCTGTATTTGTAATAATTCAACTTGTTTACAAGTTGGTAGCCACATATAAAAGGAGTCCAATCAGAGTGTATCATTCCCGTTATTTTCAGATAGCATAGTACTATTTATTATTTTATTTTCTTTCATGTTGTGTCACTACATTGTAATAAAGTTGTTGGGTAAATGTTACCATATTGTCATGTACATATTTTGTTTTTTTACTGCTTCCTCTCGCAGGGAGGATGGGAGAACGACGAAACTGTTGAACAAGCAGCTGCTCGAGAAGCTGTAGAAGAAGCTGGAGTTCGAGGAGATATAGTGGTAAGATATCTGTAAAGTATACTTTAATGCAACTCTTCAGTTTTTTTGCTTACATATTTTTAGTTATGTCATGTATGTCACAAACTCAGACATACTTACCTGTGTTTGCCTCGTATCTTAACTTAATCATGATGCTTATCCTGTATGTTTATTGCTTGTTGCCGAGTCAATGTTTTCAGTTTGGTTGTACTAAACTGCTACTATGGAATAATCCTTATTAGGGAGCTTTTGAGTTCACGCCTTTTGTTATAATCTCCTCTCTGACGAGTCATTGTAGTTAGTGTCACCCAGTTGTGATATAACGCTAGGACTCCAACTGCTTTAGAACCTGCAAGCTATCTTATCAATAGTGGAACGGCTTATATACTTTTCCTCATCAAATTCCATGTATTGGTGGATTTTTCTTGGGTTGCATTACTAAACTGGAGCATTAATCTTCTGTGATTGACAAAGTCAAATTTGAGAACTATATCTGGTCGTATGATCTTATTAAGGGCGTGCTGCTGCATTTTTTTAATTCCGTACTCACAGGCTATATACTCACATATAGTAAATATCCTAGCTGCATGGGTTAATACTGTGACAGCATGCATGATCCATTGCAAACACGGTACAACTCACGAAGCATTTTGTTTTGGTAAAGAGAATACACACTGTGCTGTGTACAGCTATAGCAACTACTTTATCAAGAAATGCAAGCAAAGCAGCCTTCATTAGTTTACACTTCACAGTCGAAAGAACCATTTTATTCTCATTTTAGCAGTGCTCTTGGGGGGTCCTTAAGCAATTGAGCGTAATATGGTGTGTGCTTCAGTCGCCCCAACTCGGAAATCGTCTAGCCAGTTTCAGTCAGGTATCTGAAGGTTGTAGTTAACATTGGTTATAGGCTTCTAGCTAGTGCTACAACTACTTTCGCCATTCTGAATGTGCTTCCATAGTGGAACAACCATGAAAACCAGAACAGGTAGAACCTTTCTTGAGGGATCTCAAATGCTTTTTTGAGCACATGTGGCTCTATATGAGATAATATTTAACATGTTTCCTGGTTTTGTTTTGTGCTATTCTATACATGTTTGTTTATTGAAGTATTCTTCTCATTCACTTCCAGTTATCAACTTGTCTTCCTATTGTCCTTGAGCTTATATAGTGCGCTTTCTCTTTATCAGCAATTTCTAGGTTTTTATGATTTCAAGAGCAAGACACATCAAGATGCATGTTGCCCAGAGGGTATGTGCAGAGCAGCGGTTTTTGCGCTGCATGTGAAGGAAGAGCTGGCCTCATGGCCTGAGCAAAGCACACGTCGGAGGACCTGGTTGACACTCCCTGAAGCCACGTCGCAATGTCGGTACCAGTGGATGCAAGAGGCCTTGGTCACGGGCTTCTCCGACTGGCATGACAACTGGAGCAAAGGCGGTGGTGCTGGTAATAATCACAGTGACCCTGTCTAAATTCAGGGACGCGGTGTCGTGTGTCACTTTTGTTGGCCTTCTCTCTCCCCTAGGCTCCAACTTTTGCATGCAGACTGCAATAATACAGTGTGATGCATTTCCTTGACGATGATGCCTAGTAGGTCATTGACCCTCAGTTCCTGGGAAATTGATATCTTAGTGTAGTTATATCTCATCGAAGACGAGAATTACCACAAATTTTAAGTGTCTGATTCTCCTGTCTATTATTTTCTCGAATTTTCAGCTTGATTTCTTCCTCCAGATTCTGGAGATGCATGCATACACTATGTATTAACTATAACTCTATACCTGAAATCAAAAGTGTACATGATGACTTGAGCCGACGTGCTGTTTAGAAACCATCTTGGCGCCTCAGGCTATCACATTCTGAACTCGTTATGGTCAGTCCGACAGCTAAACAAAGAAGAGGACTAGAAAAGAGGACGTAAAATACTGTTTTTCATGCGAAACCTCACAGGGAATCGATTTCCATTACTTGACGGAAACAACCAGGTAGCGATAGTCTTCAGATGGAGAAGATAAGAAAAGGCTGCCTATTGCTAGCGTAGCATAAATGGACTCACAAAACGGCATAAGCATGCGTTGCGATGAAGTGAAGATCGGGACACCCAGGGCAATAGAAGCAGACTCGATCACTGGGAACCGGATCGATCAGGAGCAGCATTTGGATCAACATCAGGATCGTCATTGGAGCGACGTGCATCTTCCAGCCTTGGCGCTGACAAAACCTTTGAAAGGAGACCTGATGTCCTGATCAGAAGGATTATTCAAACCTGTCCAATTTTTCATAAAAACAACAGAGTAACAAATTAGATCTGCAGGAGATTAATAGTTTTCCCTTCAAAGCAAGCTCCGTTGCGCAGCTTCCAGATTGCCCAGCATATAGAGGTTACGCTAGCAATTTGGATATCACCACTAGCAGGGAAATACTAGGGAACCAACCAGAAAATTTGTGAGAAAGAGCTGGGGTGGTTGTGGGCGCCAATGGATCTGCCACGACAGCTCTACACTAAACCTGGGCATCTTCTTGAGCCGGGTTGGGCCGGGCCAAGAAAAAGCCCGAAGCAAAAAATCTGCGGCCTAGGCCTGGCGCGGCCCGGCCCGACTGTCAGGCCAGATTTTCCAGCCCAAGCCCGGCCTGAGTGAGCTAATTTTTGTTGGACTGTCGGGCCGGGCCTTCCCAAAATCACCAAAAATCTCAGCCCAGGTCTGACCTGAGTAGGCAGTCGGGCCAAGAATCTACGGCCCAGACCCGCCCATTGGGCCAGAAATTGTGGCCCAGACCCAAGATTTTCAGGTCAGGCCGAGCTGGTCGGACCGGGCTGCCCATGCCGAGGTTTACTCTACACATATTTAGTAGCTGCACAAGTAAAGAATAAGTGATGTATCGATTCCTCCTCTTCAAAGAATTGACACTTTGTATTTCCAATCCATCCAGTCATGTTCTCTTTGGTAGCGATCGCAGTATGCCAGATCACCCACAACCATATCCCTGATCTTTAGGGGTATTTTGCTTTTCACAAATGCTTGAAGGATCTGTCAATCCCATTGCTGCACATATGTTTGTACATCGATTTCACGGTGAATTGACCATTTTTAGTCCATTTCTAAATGGATTTGTCTCCACCAAGGCTAAGAGCAACGATGCAAAGAATTCTATGCAGGCCTCTCATTTGTTCCTGGAGGTCAGTTGGCAGCCAAGTCTGAAGGTAAAATGTCATTCATTTATGTTATAAAACGTCTTAGGCAATAACGAAGAACGAAAAAGAAATCACAGTGGGGAACACATGATTTTAACGTGAAAAACTCTCTCCAATAAAGGGAGATAAAAATCACGGGTGCTAGCCAGCAAAACTTCACTATATCAGGAGTGTTTACAAACAGCGTGGGTTATCTAATGATGCGATTAACCCTAGCCGGCGGCTTACAAGGAATATATATAAGCAGCGACGGGCCTTGCTACGCTCGTCAGAAGTTGGCCTTTACTTTGTAGAAATTTGGATCAACATATAACAATTTCTAGCAACATCACCCATAGTAAGGTCATGTTTATTGCATATAGCAAAAGGATGTGGGAACTCCTCTTTCCAAGGTGTAAATCCACTAAATCCACACCAGAAGTCACCCCTAGAAATGGATTCTGGACCTATCCCTTGTTTGCATCTTCCTCCCACACAAATACAAATCCATGATATGGAGCATGTCAGACCACAAAGCTGAATCTTTCTGCCTGAGCCTAGCAGAGTAGATGCATAATTTTTGAAGATACTTTCTCCACATGATATCTTTCGAGGGCCCATTGATACGTCTCCAACGTATCTATAATTTTTGATGCTCCATGCTTGTTTTTACACCATTTGCCTAATGTTTCGTTACACTTCGTGGCACTTTTATGCATTTTCTGGAACTAATCTATTAACAAGTTGCCACAGTGCCAGTTCTCTGTTTTCTGCTATTTTTGTGTTTCAGAAGTGATACACAGGAAATATTCTTGGATTTGGACGAAACAAGTTCCTGAAGTCTTGTTTTACCCGGAAGCTTCCAGAGATCCGAAGAGGAGTAGGAGGGGGGCCACCAGGGCCCCACACGCAGGGCTGGCGTAGCCAGGGCCTGGGCCGCGCCACCCTGGCGTGAGGCCACCTGGCCCCTCCTCTGACATCGCCCCTTCGCCTATAAAGACCCCCCGACGGAAAAAACCTAAGTACCCGATCACTTTTCCAGAATACATCGTGATCCGCCGCCACCGTCGACCCGAAGATCGGGAGGGTCCAGAAGCTCTTCCCGGCACCCTGTCGGAGAGGAGAATCGCCACCGGAGGTCTTCTTCATCGCCATGCTTGCCTCCGAAGCGATGAGTGAGTAGTCTACCTTGGACTATGGGTCCATAGCAGTAGCTAGATGGTTGTCTTCTCCACCATGTGCTTCATGTTTAGATCTCATGAGCTGCCCTACATGATTGAGATCACCGTTATGTAATTCTACATGTTTGGTTTGTTGGGATCCGATGAATATTGGTGTTTATGATTGAGTTGCTGTACTGAATATTATCTTTTGTTATCTCTATGTTGTTTATGATCTTGCATGCTCTCCGTTGTTAGTAGCTATCTTGGCCGAGTAGTTGCTAGTGACTCCAAGAGGGGGTATTTATGCTCGATAGTGGGTTCATGCATCTATTTAACCTGGGGGAGTGACAGAAACCTCTAAGGTTGTAGATGTGCTGTTGCTACTAGGGAGAAAACAACATTCATATGCTCAAGGGCATATGCTTTGTTTACATTACACACTTTGCTTAATACAATTATTCGTTGTTCGCAACTTAATACTCATGGGGTGTTCGGACGATATCCCCGTGAGTGGATTATTAGTCATAGATGCAGTTGGATGGCGGTCTATGTATTTTGTTGTAATGCCCAGAGTAAATCTCATAGTGATCTTCTTGACATATCACGTTTATCTTTATTCTATCAATTGCCCAACTGTAATTTGTTTACCCAGCATGTGTTATTTATCTTATGGAGAGACACCACTAGTGAACTGTGGACCCCGGTCCTATTTCCATCATATTGCTATCACCTGTTTACTTTACTCGCACTGTTTACTTTACTCGCATACTCTATTGTTTTCCACTCGATACGCTCATAACCTTTATTTCAAGCAAACCGGTGAGATTGACAACCTCATCGCAAGTTGGGAACGAAGTACTTGGTTGTGTTGTGTGCAGGTTCCGCGTTGCAGCTAGCAAGCAAAGCTTGGACGAGGCGCCATATATAAATTGTCCGAAGCTGTCGCAAACTAGCAAGCATCACCTTCAGTCGTTTGTCTCTCTTCTCCAGGAACGATAAACCTTGGTTTCTTAACTGAGGGAAAACTAGCTGCTATACTCATCACACCTTCCTCTTGGGGTTCCCAACGGGCTGGTTATTCACCACGCACAAGGACCGTCTGCTACACGTCAACTTGGCACCAGCAGCTTCTTTTCTGGCGCCGTTGCCGGGGAGGAAGTAGAATACTTCTGCGAGGGGAGTTTTCGCACGCACATCCTTTACTTTGTTATTGCTTTGCTTTACTTTATTTATTTTACCTGCATCGTTTTATATCAAAAAAACCCAAAAAAATTAGAATCCTTGGTAGTTGTTATTTATTTACTTTTAGTTCATCATGTTGATCCCCAAGTACGTTCTGGAGGACCTTTCAGTAGGTAGTGGTTCGATTATTGGCAAAAGTAACATTGAGGAGTTCTTTAATCACATTAGTATGCATAAGGAAGTTGAGGAAAAGTCTTTGGTTGAGCTAGCTCCTAGTTATGAAGTTGCTTCTACTCATTTAGTTCACATGTTAGAAGCTAGGTTTGCTAGTCTTAATTCTTTTATGCAATACATGTTCCTTAAGCTCCATGAAATTGAGGATCCCGAAAAGAAAGCTTTTATCTTGGAAACTTTGCGCATAGAATTTAGAGATGTTGCAATTGAGGCTAGGAATTTTTTTAAGAAGTTTGATAAGCTTGGCTCGCCTGTTGAAATTGTTGGTACACCCAACGAAGAATCTAGATTGCCAATACCTTGTAAGCTTGTAGGAATTCATAATGCCTTGGTAGCTAATACTAGTTGGATTTGTCCTGAAAATCTTTTTGATGAAAATAGTGTACCAAAGTGTGACTACAAGGGATACTCAAAACCTCAATTGGATAGTATTCATTTCTTTATTCCTATAGTGGATCCTGATCCCCCTTTCATTGTTACTTGATTCGCAATTTTCTGCGTCTAGCTCAAAGGCGTTAAAGAAAAGCACTCTTGGGAGATAACCCAATGTTTTTATTTTTTAGTACTTTTTCTTTTATTTGAGTCTTGGAAGTCATTACTACTGTAATGACCGCTCCTTTTCTTGTTTATTTTGTTTTTCTGCCAAGAGAAGCCTCTAATTCGAGTGAGGTAAAGATTTGAGGATGTTGCTGTCCTGAAACTGTTTTCGGTGCTGCACCGTAAATATTCGTATAAATTCTCTGTATATCTTTTGGACCTGCGATTTCTTGTGCATATGCCCCAGGTTATATCCAAACTTTCGTTAGTTTAACACTTTTTGATTTGAGCAACAGAAAACCCCTAAAAAATTCGACATTTGTCAGCTCTTCAGTTTTGACAGATTTCTGCCAATATTTGTGTTTGCCACTTTATCGCTTTCTTTTGAGTTCTTTTGATCACGGAACTTTTGGAGA
Source organism: Dactylis glomerata (assembly GCA_007115705.1). Lineage (NCBI taxonomy): Eukaryota > Viridiplantae > Streptophyta > Magnoliopsida > Poales > Poaceae > Dactylis > Dactylis glomerata. The sequence continues at coordinate 1,783,247 of QXEO01000543.1, forward strand.
AGTTGCTACAGTAGTATTTACTATATATGTGGTGGTTTTGAGTTGAAACCTGAAGCAAAAAGAGGTTGATTATATGTTATGCTTGCACTAATGTTGCTAATAGAATTGTGTTTAGTTTTGTATGAAGGAAGTTTTCAAGTATAGGGATTGGAGAATGATGAGATGAGTTGAAGAATGGACAAAAGCTCAAGCTTGGGGATGCCCATGCATCACCCCAAGAAATATCCAGGAAGTACAAGCGTCAAAGCTTGGGGATGCCCCCGAGGCACCCCTTCTTCATCGGCAAAAATCAGGTCACCTTTCAAGACACTATATTTTTATTGCTTCATGCACTATGTGTTTTTCTTGGAGCGTCAGTTGTTTTAGTTTTCTTAGTTAGTTTAGTTTGTTTATTTGCTGCAATAAATGGTTGGACCCCAACAAATTTCTTTTGGAGGAGATGTACTCGTTTTCATTTGCAAAGAACACTCCGTTTTTCATTCTTACAATTTCACCGGGTGTTCTTCTTTTTCCGCTACTGCTTTTGGTTTTCGTTTTCGCCTTGATTTGCGTTTAGACTTTGCCATATCTTTTCATCAAGGTGTATTTTTGCCTCTGATATTTATTGGTTTTCATCAAAAGAGGTGTCTATAAAAATTTCAAATGGTGTTGGAAAAGAGAAAAAGCTTTATGCAAAATAGTGGTACAAGAAGGAGCTTGTGTAGACTGCGGCTTAGGTTTTTTCATGTCATGCTTGATGTCTTTTTGATAGTATGCTTACTGGTTTTGCTGTAGCATGACTTGTCTCAAATAACTGAGATTGCTTAATGAGCCTTTGAAAAAATCATGCGTTGTTTTTATTGTATGGAAGCATTATTTTGGTTTTCTCCTTGATGCTTTATTTGGGTTGACTTGGCGCATACTCACACATGTTAGACTCTTACAAAGTCGCCAATAGCCTCTATGATCATTTAGTTTTTGACTTTTGATGCTATCTTATGCTTCTTTTTAATGTCGCTTTGTCGCTTTGCATGATTATGGCCATTATTGCTCTCTTAGTTGGTCGCTCCTAGTCTTTTGCTAGCCCTCGCCGTGTACTGAGTATGAGCTCTACTCGTGCATCCAACTCCTAAAAGCCAAAGTTTTCCATTGTGTCCACCATACATACCTACTGGCAATTTGCTATTCTAAGTAAATTTGACTTGCTTTTATTTTCTCTTCAAATTAAACTCTTACCAGTGTTATGCGAAATTCGGTCAGTAAAGCTCTCACGAACCGGAAGGCACACTTTACTTTTTCCTATTCTTAAAAATTTGACATTGTGGTCTCTTATGTTGAGTTGTTATGCTTGCAAGTTGTAAGTTGGAGACTAGCCCAGCCATGCAGTCATGGGCAAGCTTTCAACATTGCACTTCTTATTTGAGTTGATATCGTGATCTTTTGTTTATGGATGCCCGCGATGTGAAATGAATTGGGAATCTTGTGGGGATCATGGAGTTTGTATATGTGTTAGGGAAACGCCGGGCCGCTAATCTAAGCCATACATAATTCATGGTGGAAATTTGCAGCATACCCATGGTGAACATTCGACGACGCATCTCACAATAAAAAGCTAAACAAATGACAAATAAAAGAGATGTCGAGGTGTTCATTGTCTGCTTGTCCTGTCATTTTGGTGTGGGCTTGTTCCATGTCATCGGGCACGGAGGTACCCCATTGGCGGTTCTCAATGATATGTATATACTTACAATGACAAGAGCCTTGCTTGGGACTCTAAGTAAAGTAGCATGAGGTTTGGGTACTCGTATTCACGGGGCACGAGGTTTTCAACTTATGATTTGTCAAGCATATGCATCATAATTGTTCTCGCATTAACTTTAACCATTCAAGATGCTTATGATGGGGGCAATGAGAGCTCAAAGCCGGTAAGTACCATAATTTTTGAAGGTTATAAAACTTGCAATCACTTCTTCCCTCTGCGAAGGGCCTTTCTTCTACTTTTATGTTGAGTCACCACCTTCTATCTTTATGCACCATTAAGAGAGCATAGTTGTCATTCTTAGTATAATGTGCATTGTCCCAAAGTTTTCATTGATTGATTCATATTGTTGGTTTCACTTGTTCTTAAATTATTTATATCTAGTCACCGTCTTAAACTTGAAGGTGTCCTATGCATTTATGTTTTGCTCTCCATGAAGGACAAGCTGAAAACCATTTGTATGTTTTTCCTTATGATTTGAACACACGTTTGACTTTCATTGTTTCATTTTCATGATCTTTTGTTTGTGTTCATTTGCATGTTTACAACATGGTTGCTAAGTTTCTATTGTCAAGATTATATCTTCATGCCCATGTTTTAAGTTCTTATGATCCCAGCTCACAAATGCTTACATATATGATCAAGATTGTGTAGGTGCATGTCACCTCAAAAATTATTCTTTTGTTATCACTTACCTACTCGAGGACGAGCAGGAGTTAAGCTTGGGGATGCTTGATACGTCTCCAACGTATCTATAATTTTTGATGCTCCATGCTTGTTTTTACACCATTTGCCTAATGTTTCGTTACACTTCGTGGCACTTTTATGCATTTTCCGGAACTAACCTATTAACAAGTTGCAACAGTGCCAGTTCCCTGTTTTCTGCTGTTTTTGTGTTTCAGAAGTGATACACAGGAAATATTCTCGGAATTGGACGAAACAAGTTCCTGAAGTCTTGTTTTACCCGGAAGCTTCCAGAGATCCGAAGAGGAGTAGGAGGGGGGCCACCAGGGCCCCACACACAGGGCTGGCGCGGCCAGGGCCTGGGCCGCGCCACCCTGGCGTGAGGCCACCTGGCCCCTCCTCTGACATCGCCCCTTCGCCTATAAAGACCCCTCGACGGAAAAAACCTAAGTACCCGATCACTTTTCCAGAACACATCACGATCCACCGTCGCCGTCGACCCGAAGATCGGGAGGGTCCAGAAGCTCTTCCCGGCACCCTGTCGGAGAGGGGAATCGCCACCGGAGGTCTTCTTCATCGCCATGCTTGCCTCCGAAGCGATGAGTGAGTAGTCTACCTTGGACTATGGGTCTATAGCAGTAGCTAGATGGTTGTCTTCTCCACCATGTGCTTCATGTTTAGATCTCATGAGCTGCCCTACATGATTGAGATCACCGTTATATAATTCTACATGTTTGGTTTGTTGGGATCCGATGAATATTGGTGTTTATGATTGAGTTGCTGTACTGAATATTATCTTTTGTTATCTCTATGTTGTTTATGATCTTGCATGCTCTCCGTTGTTAGTAGCTATCTTGGCCGTGTAGTTGCTAGTGACTCCAAGAGGGGGTATTTATGCTCGATAGTGGGTTCATGCCTCTATTTAACCTGGGGGAGTGACAGAAACCTCTAAGGTTGTAGATGTGATGTTGCTACTAGGGAGAAAACAACATTCATATGCTCAAGGGCATATGCTTTGTTTACATTACACACTTTGCTTAATGCAATTATCCGTTGTTCGCAACTTAATACTCATGGGGTGTTCGGACGATATCCCCGTGAGTGGATTATTAGTCATAGATGCAGTTGGATGGCGGTCTATGTATTTTGTTGTAATGCCCAGAGTAAATCTCATAGTGATCTTCTTGACATATCACGTTTATCTTTATTCTATCAATTGCTCAACTGTAATTTGTTTACCCAGCATGTGTTATTTATCTTATGGAGAGACACCACTAGTGAACTATGGACCCCGGTCCTATTTCTATCATATTGCTATCACCTGTTTACTTTACTCGCACTATTTATTTTACTCGCATACTCTATTGTTTTCCACTCGATACGCTCATAATCTTTATTTCAAGCAAACCGGTGAGATTGACAACCTCATCGCAAGTTGGGAACGAAGTACTTGGTTGTGTTGTGTGCAGGTTCCGCGTTGCAGCTAGTAAGCAAAGCTTGGACGAGGCGCCATATATAAATTGTCCGAAGCTGTCGCAAACTAGCAAGCATCACCTTCAGTCGTTTGTCTCTCCTCTCCAAGAACGATAAACCTTGGTTTCTTAACTGAGGGAAAACTAGCTGCTATACTCATCACACCTTCCTCTTGGGGTTCCCAACGGGCTGGTTATTCACCACGCACAAGGACCGTCTGCTACACGTCAACTTGGCACCAGCACCCATCATCATTCTCCATTTTGCACCACCATTTGCACATCATACTAATATTGAATTTAGATTTTTATACCCAATATTTCCATGTTTGTTTCTTGGTTTATAGATCAACTTCCATGATACAAGATGATATTTTCTTTTCTCCCTGTTACTAGCCCACAAAAAGGATCTTACTGGTTTCTCCATACCATGAATATTTGATTGTGTAGGATCCTCATAGACATATGATAAACAACACTATTTGCAAGGAATGCATCAATTTTTGTAACTCTTCCACCAATATACATTGCTCCACCGATCCAGCCATCCATACCTTTTTTTAAATGTTCTCGCCCACAAAGCTCATCTCAACAACAAGAGGATGTAAAATATGGACAAAAAAATCGAGTTAAGAAAAAAATCAAGCTAGCAAAGTGATCTGCAAATGAATCAAAACTTTAGAGATTTAAAACAAAAATTAAAGAACTCATGATGATTAGATCAGTCTGACGGGCCCAGTCCAGTCACAACACGGTTTTAATCACTGCTCTTTAAATGGGGTGAGAGTGGCTTGGATCACTCTCGCTTGTACTCCGCTTCCGCTTGTGAGACCGTTAATTTCAAGTGAATTCCAGGTTTTAACACCTATTTTGCCATTTTTACACAAATTATCCCATTTAGCACATTTTTCTTCTGTATTACCCCATTTAGAGAAAGTTTACCGGCGTTTACCCTTATGAGATCTTTGTGAGCATTGCGACTAGTGAGCCTCGACAATGAGGTACACAAGTAGTTCATAATGTCGGCCAGATCGGTATTCTTCTTGTCAAACTAAGCAACATAATTTTGCAGCAACGCCAAATGATTTTGCTTCTATTCTAGTGATTCGCCATGTGATTCATCGCTGGTTGTTCTTAAATTGTACGTATTTTGGGTTAGCAGTTGTGTGTAGATCAGACCAACTTCCCGTGTAATTATGTAGATCAGACCAAGGCTCCAAGCTATGTTTTAGCTGACTTGTGTATGCAAAGTTAACCACCATGTTAACTAGGGAAACACGAACCAATGGTTCTAGGTTGGATTATATTGCAGATGCCACCGGAGCAAGAGACTTATTGTAATCTAAAAGAGGATCAAACAGAATAAATTTAATTACTGCCACCTTTCAGAAGTTTCATTATCGTTCCTACTATTTGGATTTACGTGCTAATAAATCTGTGAATACTAATAGCATGATGAGATGAATCATTCATGACAGATTCAAAGTAATTGGTGTTTATTTACAGATTTAAAGATTCATATCAAGAAGTTGCGTTCTCGACGTCTGTATCGACCGCGTTGTATTTTGGCCTCTTGGCATTTCTTCTATGAAACCGATATGTCTGTCCTTGAAAAAAAAAAGTTAACCACACGCATTCTAAAGAAGAACACTCTACAAACTTTATAAGGGATAAAAATTTAACGCGGACTTTTGACTCTCGGGTGCACCACATTCCCATAAATCATGATTCCTAGAAAAAGGTACTAGAATTTAAAAATAAATTTTGGTATAAATTATGGTTGGAGATAGTATGTCCAGGTATGAGCATGCCAAATCTGAACCTAGAATATAAAAGTATGTAACCTATAAAAAAATGACAAATCATACTATTCCTAGTATGAGGAGTGGACGTACACCGTTCGCAATGTAACGAAGTTTTAGGTTCTCTTTTTTGTGTAGATCACATACCATAGTATTGTTTCTTAGAAACTTACACGAGTAAGTGTTAAGGTGACATGAGTTCCCGTAAATTATTTTAGATTTTTTTTGAGATATTTAAATAGTATTTCTAAAATAAATAAATATCAGGGTGTGTAGCACCCGGGAGCCCCTCTGTATTTCTCATAAAAATTGAGATAACTCTGCTAAATGGGGTAATTGGGATGACAACTTGCTAAAACGGGGTAACTGGTGTCTAGAACGTCAAATTATAGGGTAAAAAATAGAATTCACTCATTAAATTCTAGTCTTTGTACTACCATTCAGGTCTGTGAGTAGTCAAATTACGTGCGTAGATGCTTGAAAAATTCAGAAGAACTTCGCTTACCGACAGACAAACCAGCCACTCTTTCAAACTAAATTTGCTTTGCATCGGTGTCTGGTACGCACGGCATATACTGGCATGCTCGTCTCTCCTCGTATATATTCCCAGCCTTTCTTCAGTCTCCAGATTCAGTCCGGAAAAACGGTGAGGTTCTGCGACTGATTCTGTCCTCTCCATCTCCATGCATCTCCATGGAAGAATAGAGACATCTCGTCCCACGGCATCGAAATACGTCTAGTTCTTTCTTCGATCCGATGACGACGAATTGGTCCAGTCGTAATTAATTGTTAACCGATCATGTCGACCGATCTTCTCCATGATTCACTGTGACTTTGTGAGCTTCAGCTAGCCAGGGTTAAGCATACGTGTGCTAGTGCCAGTACTAATCTATAGCTAAGCTTGCTTAGCTAGTTGTTAGGCCTATCGGCGGAACAAAAATTATATTACCACATACACCCAGCGAGAAAGTGCGGCGCCCGTGGGAAAAATTAAAATAGATCGATATGTATCAAGTTGTTTTTAAATTTCTATCAAGTCGGCAGTTAGGTTAACTAGGTTGCCAAGAATCGGCTGCTATAGCTAGCTAGAGAATCGACTAGATGTAATGTTTTCACAGCAGAAAATGGGTGAGAAAGCCGGATATGGTGTCATGTTCGACATGGATAAAGGCATGCGCTTCTTTTCTCTTTTGAACTACATGTAGGATATGACATATGTGTGATCTAGTATCCGCAGAAAAAGACAGAGGGTAACGATCTTCATGGCAGATTTGCAGTGTCCAATTATACACAATTGTAGAATCATAGCGTCAATAGGCTCATCACGTTATAGATAGTGGCACAAAGTACTCTCCCGGCGTCAGAACACCCAAGCTATTCAAAACTTCAGCCAAACTGTGACTTACTTTGTAAACGAATATCACGAGGGAGTAGCAGTACCATCCTCTCTATCTCTATGAGCTGTAGAAAACCACCTATAGGGTCACTTCTTCTGAGCTTAAGGGTCTCTTTGGATTGTCTGATTCTCATACAAATTTGGGAGGATTTTAATCATAATTAAGAGATCAGTCTTTTTTCAGGATCACTCGCTTTTGGTTACGAGAACTACGAGCTAGCAAACTGCTCCACCACCCTTCTTTGATGCTTGTAACTTTGTGAGACTAATAGTTTTCCAAATCTTTTTAACTGGGCAAAGCAAATGTAATTTCTCGTTGTTTAGAATGCCGCAACAATGTTAAAAATTAAAATACGCTTGCAGCCGAGTGCGGGAATTAAATTCAGAAGGTGGCTAGAAAAAAGGACTAGATTCAGCTGAATGAAGATGACTGACGACGAATATTCGGAATGGTCCTTGTCTATTAAAACCTTCTGTTTTACATATTCAGCAGTCCAAAGGCCAAAAAGCAAATGTGCTTTGCATCCCTCACCCCCTCTCCCTCCGTGCAGGTACCAAAAGAGAAGAGGACTTTTACAGAAATCTCGGCCAACGGCGCCGAAAGGCGGGTGGCCTGCCCGCTGTATGTGTTTTCCTTGCAACGACTTGATTGCGATGCTAGTAATCGGCCGCCTAGTGTAACTACTAGCTAGTAGGCTGCCAGAAATCGGATGCTAGAGGATTATTCAGTATAAATTCAATATTTTTTGGGTCCTGTGGACGTCCAGGTATAGGGCTGATGCAATATAACCCTATAATACTCTTACAACAAGGGAATACTTCTTTGGGCTATACTTAAGAATTAATAGAGAATTTCCTTAAATACTTTGACATGAAATTAAATAACAATTGTATTACCTTGAACAAACAAGGTCATATTTTATGTCACTAGATGGGCAATAGCACAAACATTCATTTATCCCCGGTGAGGCACTAGCGGAAAGGTACTACTACGAACACACACATCCCCTTACAGGTTCTTACATACAAGTTCGTTCAGAACATAGCATACATGAACGTGGTAGCATATGCATCTATAAATACAATAACAACTGAATATTTGTATCTCATAGATCATCTTAATAATAAAAGATGTAATGCAAATATTGCCATAATCCTGATATGCATCTCATGTGACTCAAATTAGTGAAGCACGTAGAGAGATATTGCTACATGTTAGTTTCACTATCTCATAATCTAGGGATGAATTACTCCCTCTTCATCATGGTAACCAAGAAGCGACTACGGCAGTCAAGTTCTTCGAGTCCATCATCTACCGATATGGAGTGCCCAACAGCATTATCATCGACAATGGCACTAACTTCACCTCAGGCGAGTTTCAAGAATTCGCCAAAGAGCTCGGCATCAAGATCAAGTACGCATAGGTGGCACATCCCAAGTCTAACGGGCAGGTCAAGAAAGCCAACTGGCTCGTCTGCGCCGACCTGAAGAAGCGACTCCTTTGACCCCTCAAATGCGCAGCAGGCGCTTGGGTCGAGGAATTACCATCAGTCCTTTGGAGTCTGCGAACGATACCCAACTCCTCTACCGGCTACACGCCGTTCTTCCTGCTCTTCGGAGCAGACGCAGTGCTTCCTACGGATGTGCGTTATTGCGCACCTCGTGTAGTATCCTACGTCGAAGAAGATGCACAAACATCACTGGAAGATGCCCTCGACCTGCTGGATGAAGCTCGAGATGTCGCTCTCGCCCGATCAGCAGTCTACCAGCAAAGCCTCCACAACTACCACAGCAGACGGGTACGCGGACGGTCTTTCGAGCCCGGCAACCTCATGCTTCGTCTCAAGCAAACAAGCACGTTGAAGCTGGAGTCACCATGGGAAGGTCCATATCTCGTCCACGAAGCCATCCCAAGAGGAGCGTATCGGCTACGTAACCCCAAAACAGAGGTGGACGAGAAGAACCCATGGAACGCCGCGCAGCTGCGCTGCTTCTACCCTTAGAAGAAACAACCTCTCCTCTCTCTTTCTCTCTCTGTAACTAGGCGTCGGCAGCAGTCCGCGCTCAACATTGCGCCTTCGGCACCAAGCAATAAAGTACGATTCCTCATATCCTGAGTTGATGTTCACCCTAACCCACGCTCGGGGGCTTCGCCTTAAAAATTACTCGACCCACGCTCGGGGGCTTCGCCTTAAAAAATTACTTGACCCACGCTCGGGGGCTCCGTCCTTCGATCTACGCTCGGGGGCTTCGCCCTTCGACCTACGCTCGGGGGTCTTCGCCCTTCGACAAAGCTCGCATCACAAGATCTCATGCCACGAATGGGCGACGACATGTCGCAGGACTTCACAGAGCATGTACAAGACATATTCACATCTTACATCAGCGTGCGGTCTAAGCCACTAAAGGATCCCGACCTGCTCTCTGTTGATCACTCTCACTAATGATCTGGGCCGCGATACAGTCGGTGGCCTGCCTGCAAGCAGAATAATGAGCGGTCATATCAACGCGACCGCTAGGCGTCGGAGGCAACTTCTTTACCAACTCCATGTCGACCTCCGGGTAGTGAACCCGCACAAAGGATAGAGCAACCAGAGCCCCGCATCGAAGGTGTTCACGGACAAAGCGGTAGATGGCTTCCCCATTCTCAAATCAGCTCAGCAAGGTAGGAAGGTCGTCGGGCTGGTTGTTCAGAGGAAACATTGCCCGATGAACAGTCGCAAGAGCTGCACGGCTTGTCTCAGCCAACGCCCCGGACTGGGAGATCCGGTCTTGGAGTACGGTCAACTTCTCGGCTTTCTAGCGATCAGCCCAGAAATTATCTGCGATCGAATTGGCATGCGTTTGGGCCGCACGAAGATGCACATTCACGCGACGAGCCTCAGCTTCGCCGTCAAGGCACACATATGCATTCAACAAAAGAGATGATTAGAAGAAGCCGACCAGAAGAAGAACACGTCAAGGGCACGAAATTACTCACATTTCATCGCCTTGCCAAGATTTTTGATCTCATCAAGAAGGAATCGCTCCGCATCCGCAGCTAGCAAAGCTTTCGAGAGAGCAACGTCGACCTTGGTGGTAACCCTTTTCAACTCCTGTTGAGCACACCTTAACTGGTCTCGCAAGGACCGAATCAAGGATAGCTCGCCCGCAGACAGCGCTCGCATTCCGACGACAGCTGAAGAACTGCCGGCTATCTCATATGAGACGGGCCAGGCATCAGACCCTGTGAGCGTGCCCTGGAAACGAGGCGCCCAGTTACACAAAGCAAGTCATAATTACAGCACAACCAAGCATCGAATATTTCGGCTGAAAGCACAGAGGCCAAAAGCGACTTAAATAGCATATAGATTCGAGAGTTCACGACAGACAGAGGTCAGGACTACATAATCCATTACAACATCAAAGTTTCAGCTCTCGAAGCAGACTAGGTCAAACTACCGGCAGCTCTACCAGACGAGGCACCCTTCGCGCTGCGCCTCTGTTCCCGAGCAGCTTTCTTCTTAGCGTTCCTCTCCACCAAGAAGTGCGCCAGACGCTCAGATAATGTCCGAGCCCGCTCAAGGTATTCCTTGGGAGATATGTCATGGCCGTCTTTGCCCTTCAGGTAGGTGCCCGTGACCTTGTCGAAGTCACATTCGACCCCATGCATCATCATCATAGAGAAGATGGACTCAGAACCCATGGTTACCTGTCGGCGAACCGCGTCAATCAGTGGATCCTTGTCGTCCTCCCTCAGTGCCAAAGCTTCAAGGATGCTGGCCATGGTAGTGCTCGTCGACTCCGGAGCGAGTACATCGCGGACGCGATCAAGCGTCGAATGCACCTTTTCCAGAAGGTTTCTCACCTCCTGGCAAACATGCTTTGCGGTTTCAACGCTAGATTCCAATCCAGCGGGCTCCGCCGTCGTCTTCCCAGCACCCAATTCGGCGGCAACTTCAAGAAATGCAAAGCCCAATCAGCAGAAAGAAACAACCCTGGCAGACTTCAGGTCGGACAAAGGATAAACTTACCGCGCAATGAGTCGAGGGAAATCTGCAGGCGCTATTGAAGGCTTTTCTCCTGCGACTCAGCCTCGGCCTGGCGCTTGTTGACCAGCTCTTGAGCCTTCGCCTGGTCAGCTCTGAGCTGGGCTGCTTCGACAGCCAGACCGTCAGCTTTAGTCTTTAACGAAGCATTTTCGGCGGCGAGGTCGTCCACCTGGGCCTTCAGCAAAGATTTGTCGGTAGCAGCTTGAGCAGCAACCTCTGGTTACCCCAAAGACAAGCGAATAAGCAATCAAAGAAATTTTTCGAGCAAAGAACTTAGGACAAGCAAAGGAAAAAGCGCTTACGGCGAATGTCGTCCAGCACAGCAGATAGACGCTGGTTCTCCTTCTCCAACGCAAGATAGTTCTTGCATATTTTGGAGAGATTTTTGACAACAGGCTATATCAGAGGCAACGAGAATAAGCATCAAGACTTTGGGTTAGAGGGCAAGCCCAAGTGTAAACACTTAGACTCACCCTCAGGGGCTACTGATAGGTAATACTCGATAAGTACAAATCAAAGAGACCGAACTCACATGGCGATTGGGCTCGGAGGGCCCGTCGGAGGAAGTGACAAAGATGAAATCGGGCTTGACCGTGCACTTTTTTCGAAGGAGGCGATGGCTTTGGAAGGTCCTTCAGCGCCACATCCTCATGGCTCCTCTCCTGCGAGTCAGCAGTTTGTTCGAGGGTGGCATTGTGATGATGAATCTGGAAGCGATCTTGGTCGCCTAGACTTCCAGAGGTCTCTTCATTCGAGGATCTGAAGGTTACGGAAAAGCTAAATGTGATGCAAATCATGCAGGAAAATATTCGAGATCAGTTAGAACGCAACTTACGAAGCATCAACACTGAAATTCGGGAGAGCTTTCTTTCCCGCTCCAGGAGGAGGACGGCTGTCAAGAGGCTTTGCGCGAATTGGCGGACCATCATCCTCATCCGAAGAAAGGAGATGATCGCCAAAATCCTCTGAATCCTCGACCCTGTCAACATCCACAACATGCTTGCGCTTCGTGGAGGCACGCGATGTCGTGGGAGCAACAGATGCCGATTCTTCTGGAACCTCGACAAATTCGTACCCAGGATACTCGCCTCCTTCGGGTTGGGGCGGATAGCAGCGGGCTATGTCGAGGACCTAAGCAGAAAACATCCTATCAATTTACAATTCTCAACAGAAGAAATTATCAAAGGTCGAAAAAATCCAGTTAAAAAGCAGAAGACGCATACCTTGGTGCGGGGGTGCGATTTGCTAAAAGCTTCTATGCCAAAATTCTTGGGCACGGTCGACTTCTTCTTCAAAGAAGTGGCGGCGTGAACTCCGTCGTCGATCTCGGCTTCCCTCAACTCATCGGAGGAGAATTGAGTTGGGTCCCGACGGTCGGTGTAGTCCCACATACAGTGGGCCCGAGTGGTGAGCGGCTGGATCCGGCGCTCAATGAAGGTGCGGATCAGTTGGAGGCTAGACACCTCTTTCTCGGGTGTGGCTCAGAGCTGCCGAATCTTCTCCATCAAGGGCTGCGTGATCGTCATCTCTTCTTCGGTCAGCTCATGCGCCCACGACGCTCGTGGCCGAAGGATGTTGGTAGGACAAAACTCGTCAAGCCCGAATTCTTGACCGGCGGAGGGCTTGTCCTTGGTGTAAAACCATTTTGTCCTCCAGTCAGGATTGTTCTCTGGCATCCGAAGATTGAAGTACTCGACATCAGGGCGCACCTGACAGCTAAAGCCGCCGGTTTGATAGTGGAGAGGGCGCCTAATGACGAAAATTTGCCTCCAGAGCGCCCAGTGGGGTTCGATCCCTAGGAAACATTCGCACAGTATGATAAAACACGCTATGTGCAGGATAGTATTGGGATTCAGATCGTGAAGCTGAATCCCGTAAGTAAAGAGGAGTTCACGGAGGAAGGGATGCGGAGGAAAAGAGAATCCGCGGATAAGGAAGGCGAGGAAAAGTACCCGGAAGCCTGCGGGTGGTCGGGGAATGATTTGGGGCCCGGTGATGAGAACTTCCGTTGGGTCATCCTTCAGGATGCCAATCTTCTCGACGCTCTGCAGTTCCCTCTCCAGGAACTTGGTCTGGACCCAGTTGCCCATGGCGGGCGCGTCGGCATCGGCGGTCTTGGCCTTCTTCACGGCGGCGCCGACGGTGGTGCCAGCGGCGGAGGAGCTTCTCTTGCCCATGGCGGCGACGCTCAACCAGGAACTCACAGGGAATGGGAGCAAAGATGCGAGGCAAGGGCAGTGCATGAGGAGGAAGACGATGATGGCGGCGGAGTGGGGTAAACAGTTACTCCCTCCGTTTTCTTTTATTCCACTGCAGAAAATCTCTGGACCATCCTAGCCGTTCGTTCTGAAGAGGGAACGGCGGTGTGAATCTGGCCATCCACGTGTCGGCACCGCGTGAGTTATGGCATCCACTATGCACGGCAATTGAGCGCGGCAGATTTTTCTCACCGGACGCGCGAGACGTGCGGTCAAATGAAGTCAACAGCCGGCGTGCGCAGCACTGGGCCCACCGGGCATCTAGTCTTGTCAATGTTAGGCTATCCCTGCAACGGGTGGCGTGACAACTCGAAGAAGTGATGCGTCATCGCTGATGTCACTCTTGGCGAAGCTCGCTTTCTTTCATCTAAGGGGTGAAGTTTTTTCGGGTCTTCATTCTTTCGAGGTATGTATCACCGAAACCCGCTGTCTCTTTGGCAGCGAACATTTTCTGGGACCTTCACCCTCCTTGTGCGATTTAAAGCGCAAGGATTGTTTTTCGAAGCATTTTTCCTTCCATTCGGGATCTTTGAATCAACCCTCGAGGTCTTTTGGCGTGGCGTCTTGCACGACTGCTAGCTACTCGAGGGATTCTTTTGGCTTTATTCGATGTCGCCTTATCATTCGAGTTGTGGACTCCGATCACTCGAATTATTACCATTGGGCCAGCAGCGCCGTCTTATCATTCGAGTTGTGGACTCCGATCCCTCGAATCCTTTCTTTTCAGTCAGCAGTGCTGCTGGCTTATTCGAGTATTGGATTCTGGTCTCACGGGTCACTTCTTTCGGGATTACAACATATCCCTGTGCTACGAGGCTTGTAGTACACTTGGTCCGTTATTCAAGAGTTTTTTTCACAGCCCATTGAGGTTATGTATTCAGGCCATCAGCGCCATTACTATGACCTGCTATGGGCATCAGTCCCCAGATTCTCTTTAATTCGGGGCCAGCAGTGCCTCAGCTTCAATTCGGGTGGAGATTTTATCTCCTTGAAATCCTGTCTTACGCTTATGCTTACTCTCGTTTACCCGAATTTTGGTGGCAATATACCAATTCGGATACCGTATGTCAAATACGAAGATAAGTCCACAGTTAGCAATACTAGATGGCCCGGTAATCGCATCAAACGCGCTCTGCTGAGAGAATTTTCCATACCTGCGGTATGAAGTCTTGCATCGATGGATGCATCGAGTGCCTTACACACTACTAAACTTTGACCTGATAAGTCCACACGTGGCTCGAGTCGAAGTAACGCCAGCCCACGCGGGTTCGAGTCGGGGGACTCGAATCTGAGTAAGCTAACTGATGTTTTTATGACTATGCAATTAACTGGATCCAACGTGAGTCTCAGACTGGTTATGCCGATCCCTCTAGCAATAAATCTATGTGTCTTCGAGGCTTGAAATGAGCTTACTCGAATAGACTAACTTTACTACCAAACTATTCGTATGCATGTTGTGGCTTTTGTCTCTACAGGTAAGGCGAAAGATGTTATACATGACCAAAGAAGGACTCAAATTAATGGAGTTAGAGTCCCTGCCATAGTCTTCGACTATCCCAGGCACTCGGGGGCTACTGATGAAGGAATGACCTATGGGTCCTCGATATTCGCCTATCCGGTTTTTGGTCCAGAAAGAGCATCTACCGAAGGGATAGCAAGGCCCATGAAGATAACGGCCTGGCGCGCCCTAGGAGCAAAACTTGATGTACAAGGCAAAGATTCAAGGAGACCAAGTTGGATTAGGTTTCGGCTAGGGTTTATTCAAACCGGTTCTATCTGTACTTTTGCTTGGAGGACAATCCCGAGACCCAACATTCGCATATAAAAGGTTGGGAGGGAGGCCCTGTAGCGGCTAGACGCCTTTCGCCACCATACACCCGAGCGCTCGAATTCTCGAGAGCTCTCCACTTTCAGCTAGATCTAATCTACGCCATCGATGTAAACACCACCATTGTAGCCACCCCATCAATAAAGTCAGACAAGCAGGACGTAGGTCTTTACCCTACAAGGGGGCCGAACCTGGGTAAAACCTGTGTCTCCTTACGTCGTCTTATTACTGTCGAGTTCGCCGGATCCCACAAGCGCTTCATGAATCAAAAGCCCTCAAGCATGGGCATTGCTGGGGTCAAACCTCGTCAGGTAGCGTCTCCCCTCTATCATCGCAGTCTATAGAGCCGGTTCATGTATTTGACGTTTTTCTTCCGTCCTCTTGCGATCTTGCCCAAGGGGTCATATATAGCCAATTTTTGGTCACGGCACATCCTTGAAGTCGAGAAAGGAGTCCAAAAGGCTCACAAGGGGAAAACATGCATGTGCCACATGGCACCCTCTAGTTTCACCCTCATGCGGTCCCACGTCGACTTCTTCCTCTGGACTTATGTGTTTTCATGAAAAAATGATACCCCAAAAATATTGTGTCCATTTGATGTTCGGAAGGTTCTTCAACTCAAAAAAACAAAAAAACATGTTTTTTTGTCCTACAGAGTTAAAACCAAAATAAAGGGGATCCTTTGGAAAATACCCAAAAACAATGTAAAACATGTCTAGGACCTTAGATAACTAACAAATATAAAGGAATATGACCTACTAAACTGCAAATTTCATGGATATACTTTACATGAATTAGGGTAAACCATGAACTTGATAGGCACAGCCATCCTTTAGGATAGAATTATATATAAAAAATGACACAGTAGGAAGTCTTTCCCTACTGTATTTGTGTTAAAAAGGATATAATTATATATGAAAGAGAAAGATCATGGCACAAACCCTCCATAATTTTCTTAGGGTGGTAAAATAAAAATTATAAATCACAAGGGCGCGATTAAAGGATGAATATTTGTAGGATTGAGAGTAACATTGGGATGGAAGTGTTAACAAAAACTATGCTCACAAGTGATTAAGTTTTCATTTGATTCCACATGAAAATGATCTTGATATCATGCTCATCTTGTTTTGGCCAGTCAGTCCCATTTCACACTCAATGTTAACCTTAGGTTTAATTCTATTTCACATGAATTATCTAATGTTCATGACTTTTAGAAAGATGCAAAAAGTGCCATTAAATATGCTAATGATAGTAGGAACAATTACTTATTGCATAATATTTCTTATGTTTCACATATGCACATCTTTCACAAGCACAAGTTTGCATCATTGTCCATGATACTTTGAAAAAGTAATGTAGTGCATGATTGCTTCATACTTTTTTACTTTGCAAGGAAATATAAATTGAGTAGCAATGATCATACTAAACTTCATATCTATTTTAACTCATGTTTCTTTTATCATCTTTATGCTCGAAACGTTAAGCGGGGGGGGGTGTTGATATGTTAGAACTGTGAACTTTGTAGTCTATTATGCCATGAAATCACATATTTTCATCATAATTAGAGTTTCCACCATGTATTTCAATGTTTTATGGGATTTCCCATGACACATTATTTGGGTTATATATCTAGAAATTTCCTGTTTTGAGTATTTTTGACTTTTAGGAACCTTCCCAAACTTTCAAGAACCTGAAATTTTTACCATGCAAGTTTTCATAGACAAGGAGCAAGGACTATGCCATGAAGGAAGAGCCAAAAGTCCTACTAGGGGAGGGGCTTTCTAGAATCTCTATGGCCAAAATTGAACATGCTCATAATTTGTGTGTTAAGCATTGTTTATGTGAAAAGGAGAAAGGATTGATGGGTGCTACTCGTGTGATGATGACGCCAGAAAAGAGCTGTGGCGTTTAGTTGACGTGGGAGCAGTAAGTCCTTGTGCGTGGTGAATGACCAGCCCATTGGGAACCCCAAGAGGAAGGTATGATGAGTGTAGCAGCAAGTTTTCCCTCAGTTAAGAAACCAAGGTATATCGAACAGGAGAAGGGAGACGGTGACGACTGAAGGTGTTTGTGGAACCTGCACACACACAAACAAATACTTTGTTCCCAACTTGCGATGAGGTTGTCAATCTCACCGGTTTGCTTGAAACAAAGGTTATGAGTGTATCGAGTGGAAAACAGTAGTAATATGCGAGTAAAGTAAACAATGCGGGAAAAGTAAACAGGTGATTGCAATATGATTAAAATAGGACCGGGGTCCACAGTTCACTAGTGGTGTCTCTCCATAGATAAAATAACATGCTGGGTAAACAAATTACAGTTGGGCAATTGATAGAATAAAGATAACGTGATATGTCAAGAAGATCACTATGAGATTCACTCTGGGCATTACAACAAAATACATAGACCGCCATCCAACTGCATCTATGACTAATAATCCACCCCCGGGGATATCATCCGAACACCCTAGAAGTATTAAGTTGCGAACAACAGATAATTGCATTAAGCAAAGTGTGTAATGTAAACAAAGCATATGCCCTTGAGCATATGAATGTTGTTTTCTCCCTAGTAGCAACAGCACATCTACCACCTTAGAGGTTTCTGTCACTCCCCCAGGTGAAATAGAGACATGAACCCACTATCGAGCATAAATACCCCCTCTCGGAGTCACTAGCAACTACTCGGCCAAGATAGCTACTAACAACGGAGAGCATGCAAGATCATAAACAACATAGAGATAACAAAAGATATAATTCAGTACAACAACTTAATCATAAACACCAATATTCATCGGATCCCAACAAACCAACATCATAGAATTACATAACGGTGATCTCAATCATGTAAGGCAGCTCATGAGATCTAAACATGAAGCACATGGTGGAGAGGACAACCAGCTAGCTACTGCTATGGACCCATAGTCCAAGGTAGACTACTCACTCATCGCTCCGGAGGCAAGCATGGCGATGAAGAAGACCTCCGGTGGCGATTCCCCTCTCCGGCAGGGTGCCGGGAAGAGCTTCTGGACCCTCCCGATCTCCGGGTCGACGGCGGCGGCAGATCGCGATGTATTCTGGAAAACTGATCGGGCACTTAGGTTTTTCTCGTCGGGGGGTACTTATAGGCGAAGGGGCGATGTCAGAGGTGGAGCCAGGGGCTCTCACACAGGGGTGGCGCGGCCAGGGGCCAGGCCGCGCCGCCCCCTTGTGTGGGGCCCTGGTGGCCCCCCTCCGACACTTCTTCGGATGTCTGGAAGCTTCCGGGTAAAATATGACTTCAGGAACTTGTTTCGTCCAATTCCGAGAATATTTCCTGTGTATCACTTCTGAAACACAAAAACAGCAGAAAACAGGAAACTGGCACTATGGCACTTCGTTAATAGGTTAGTTCCGGAAAATGTATAAAAGTGCCACTAAGTGTAACGAAACAATAGGCAAATGGTGTAAAAACAAGCATGGAGCATCAAAAATTATAGATACGTTTGAGACGTATCAAGCATCCCCAAGCTTAACTCCTGCTCGTCCTCGAGTAGGTAAGTGATAACAAAAGAATAATTTTTGAGGTGACATGCACCTACACAATCTTGATCATATACGTAAGCATTGGTGAGCTGGGATCAATAGAACTTAAAACATGGGCATGAAGATATAATCATGACAATAAGAAACTTAGCAACCATGTTGTAAACATGCAAATGAACACAAACAAAAGATCATGATAATGAAACAATGAAAGTCAAACGTGTGTTCAAATCATAAGGAAAAACATACAAATGGTTTTCAGCTTGTCCTTCAAAGAGAGCAAAACATAAATGCATAGGACACCTCAAAGTTTAAGAGGGCGACTAGATACAAATAATTTAAGAACAAGTGAAACCAACAATATGAGTCAATCAATGAACTTTGGGACAATGCATATCACACTAAGAATGACAACTATGCTCTCTTAATGGTGCATAAAGAAAGAAGGTGGTGACTCAACATAAAAGTAAAAGAAAGGCCCTTCGCAGAGGGAAGCAGTGATTTAAACATGTGCTAGAGCTTTTCATTTGTAAAACAGAGAGATAAAACTTGATTTTGAGAGGTGGTTGTCTTTGTCAACGACTGGCAATGGGGTTCTTACTATCTTCCATACAAAAATGAAGCAAGTTTTTGAGAGAGATATTGGCACTCTTGTGCTCTTTTTTATAAAACTTGGCACTCCTCCCCACCTTTTCCTTTCACATACCATGGCTAACCGATTCCATCGGGTGCCCACCAACATTCACATTCTTTGGAGGAGTGCCTTTTTTCTTTTTTCTTTCTTTTTTCCTTTTTTTTTTCTTTTTGGAATAAGCAATATGGAAGATAGCAAATCCGACCACTACGTCCCCATGAGCTGAAAACAGTGTTACAAAACGAGAAGTGTTTTGAAGGTTTTTGAAAGGTAGCACACGAAAATTTTACTTTGGAATGGCTTATAAATACCATGCATAGGAATTTATAGTGGACACAATGGCAAACTTGGCTTTTAGGAGTTGGATGCACGAGTAGAGCTCATACTCAATACAAGGCGAGGGCTAGCAAAAGACTGGGAGCGACCAACTAAGAGAGCAATAATGGCCATAATCATGCAAAGCGACAAAGCGACATTAAAAGAAGCATACGATGGCATCAAAAGTCAAAAACTAAATGATCATGAAGGCTATTGGCGACTTTGTAAGAGTCTAACATGTGTGAGCATGCGCCAAGTCAACCCAAATAAAGCATCAAGGAGAAAACCAAAATAATGCTTCCATACAATAAAAACAACGCATGATTTTTTCAAAGGCTCATTAAGCAATCTCAGTTATTTGAGACAAGTCATGCTACAGAAAAACCACTAAGCATACTATCAAAAAGACATCAAGCATGACATGAAAAAGCCTAAGCCGCAGTCTACACAAGCTCCTTCTTGTACCACTATTTTGCACAAAGCTTTTTCTCTTTTACAACACCATTTGAAATTTTATAAACACCTCTTTTGATGAAAACCAATAAAGATCAGAGGCAAAAATACGCCTTGATGAAAAGATATGACAAGATCTGAATGCAAATCAAGGCGAAAACGAAAACCAAAAGCAGTAGCAGAAAAAGTAGAACGCTCGATTTTTAATAAGAGTGAAGACTAGAGCATTCTTTGCAAATGAAAACGAGTACATCTCCTCCAAAGGAAATTTGTTGGGGTCCAACCATTTATTGCAGCAAACAAACAAACTAAACCAACTAAGAAAACTAAAACAACTGACGCTCCAAGAAAAACACATAGTGCATGAAGCAATAAAAATATAGTGTTTTGAAAGGTGACCTGATTTTTGCCGATGAAGAAGGGGTGCCTCGGGGGCATCCCCAAGCTTTGATGCTTGTACTTCTTGGATATTTCTTGGGGTGATGCATGGGCATCCCCAAGCTTGAGCTTTTGTCCATTCTTCAACTCATCTCATCATTCTCCAATCCCTACACTTCAAAACTTCCTTCATACAAAACTAAACACAATTCTATTAGCAACATTAGTGTAAGCATAAAATATATTCAACCTCTTTTAGCTTCCGGTTTCAACCCAAAACCACCACATATAATGTATATACTACTGTAGCAACTTCCACAAGAGTTCCATGATCAAAAAGAACTCAAAAGAAAGCGATAAAGTGGCAAAAACAAATATTGGCAGAAATCTGTCAAAACTGGACAGCTGACAAAGGACGAATTTTTGAGGGATTTTCCGTTGCTCAAATCAAAAAGTGTTCAACTAAGAAAAGTTTGGATATAACCTGGGGGATATGCACAAGAAATCGCAGGTCCAAAAGATATACAGAGAATTTTCACGAATTTTTACGGTGCAGCACCGAAAACAGTTTCAGGACAGCAATAACCCCAAATCTTTACCTCACTCAAATTGGAGGCTTCTCTTGGCACAAAACAAAATAAACAAGATAAGGAGCGGTCATTACAGTAGTAATGACTTCCAAGACTCAAATAAAAGAAAAAGTACTGAAAAGTAAACAATGGGTTATCTCCCAAGAGTGCTTTTCTTTAACGCCTTTGAGCTAGGCGCAGAAAAGTGCGAATCAAGTAATATCAAGAGATGAAGCATCAAGCTCATAATTTGCTCTAAGAATAGAGTCAAAAAGTAATTTCTTTCTTTTCCTAGGGAAGTGTTCCATACCTTTCTTTAATGGGAATTGATATTTGATAGTGCCTTCCCTCATATCAATGATAGCACCTACAGTTCGAAGAAAGGGTCTTCCCAAAATAATAGGACATGAAGCATGACATTCAACGTCCATAACAAGAAAATCAACGGGAACAAGGTTATTGTTAACCACAATAAGAACATCATTAATCCTTCCCAAAGGTTTCTTCTTAGCAACATCAGCAATAGGAACATCAAAATAACACTTTTCAAGTGGTGGTAAATCAAGCATGTCATAAATCTTTCTAGGCATGATAGAAATACTAGCACCTAGATCACATAAAGCATGGCAATCATAACCATTAACATGCATATCAATGATGGGTTCCCAACCATCTTCTAACTTCTTGGGAACAGAGGATTTGTGCTTCAACTTTTCATCCCTAATCTTTATGAGAGCATTGGTAATATGCTTAGTAAAAGCAATATTTAAAGAACTAGCATTGGGAGTCAAAGCAAGCTTTTGCAAGAACAAAATTACTTCAGATATATTGCAGCCATCAACATAAAAATCATTAAAAGAAATAGAGCTATCATCTCCCACACTCCGAAAAATTTCAGCACTCTTTTGAGAAAAAGTTTTGGCAGTTTTGGGCTTTTTAACACAAGGAGTGGGAGTTTTCTCTACACCAATCAAAGTAAGAGGGTTGCTATCAGTAGGAGCAACATCATTAGAGGTAGTAATAGTACATACCTTCATCTCTCTAGCCATCTCATCTTCTCTTTCCCACCTGGCATGCAATTCCGCTAACAATCTAATATTTTCATCAATTCTAACTTGGGTAGCATTAGCGGCAGCAACAACATTGCTCACATTCACATCATTAGGAAACACTTTTAATTTCAGAAGTTCAACATCATGAGCAAGGCTATCAACCTTAGAAGCAAGAATATCAATTTTGCCTAACTTTTCCTCAACAGACTTATTAAAAGCAGTTTGCTTACCGATGAAGTCCTTGAGCATTACCTCAAGCTCGGAGGGCGCGGCCCTAGTGTTGTTGTAGGAGTTACCATAAGAATTACCATAACCATTACCATTGGTAGAAGGATACGACCTATAATTGTTACTAGCAAAATTGTTCCTATAAGCATTGTTGTTAAAATTGTTGTTTCTAATGAAATTCACATCAACTTGCTCTTCTTGAGCAACCAGAGAGGCCAAAGGAACATTATTAGGATCAACATGAGTCCTATCATTAGCAAGCATAGCCATAATGGTATCAATCTTATCACTTAAGGAAGAGGTTTCCTCAACAGAATTTACCTTCTTACCTTGTGGAGCTCTCTCGGTGTGCCATTCAGAATAATTTACCATCATGTTGTCGAGTAGCTTTGATGCGGCGCCCAAGGTAAGGGACATAAAAGTGCCTCCAGCAGCTGAATCAAGTAGGTTCCTTGAAGAAAAATTCAGTCCTGCATAAAAAGTTTGGATAATCATCCAAGTAGTCAGTCCATGAGTGGGGCAATTCTTTACCATAGATTTCATTCTTTCCCAAGATTGAGCAACATGTTCATTATCAAACTGAGTAAACTTCATAATATTGCTGCGCAAAGCTATAATCTTAGCAGGAGGATAGTATCTACCAATAAAAGCATCCTTACACTTAGCCCATGAATCAATACTATTCTTAGTCAAAGACAGCAACCAATCTTTAGCCTTTCCTCTCAAAGAAAAAGGAAACAACTTGAGCTTAATAATATCACTATCAACATCCTTATATTTCTGCATCTCACATAGCTCAACAAAATTGTTGAGATGAGCTGCAGCATCTTCAGTACTAGCACCAGAAAATTGCTCTTTCATAACAAGGTTCAATAAAGCAGGCTTGATCTCATAAAAGGTGGTAGCAGGAACAGGTGGTGCAATAGGAGTGCAGATAAAATCACTATTGTTCGTGCTAGCAAAGTCACACAACTTGGTGTTTTCAGGAGTACCCATTTCAACAAAACGAGAGTAAACAAGTAAAAACAGCTACCAAGGATTCTAATTTTTTTGGGTTTTTGATATAAAAAGCAATGCAGGTAAAATAAATAAAGTAAAGCAAAAAAAATAACAAAGTAAAGAATGTGTGTGCGAAGAACTCCCCTCGCAGAAGTCTTCTCTCTTCCCCGGCAACGGCGCTAGAAAAGAGGCTGCTACTCGTGTGATGATGACGCCAGAAAAGAGCTGTGGCGTTTAGTTGACGTGGGAGCAGTAAGTCCTTGTGCATGGTGAATGACCAGCCCGTTGGGAACCCCAAGAGGAAGGTATGATGAGTGTAGCAGCAAGTTTTCCCTCAGTTAAGAAACCAAGGTATATCGAACAGGAGAAGGGAGACGGTGACGACTGAAGGTGTTTGTGGAACCTGCACACACACAAACAAATACTTTGTTCCCAACTTGCGATGAGGTTGTCAATCTCACCGGTTTGCTTGAAACAAAGGTTATGAGTGTATCGAGTGGAAAACAGTAGTAATATGCGAGTAAAGTAAACAATGCGGGAAAAGTAAACAGGTGATTGCAATATGATTAAAATAGGACCGGGGTCCACAGTTCACTAGTGGTGTCTCTCCATAGATAAAATAACATGCTGGGTAAACAAATTACAGTTGGGCAATTGATAGAATAAAGATAACGTGATATGTCAAGAAGATCACTATGAGATTCACTCTGGGCATTACAACAAAATACATAGACCGCCATCCAACTGCATCTATGACTAATAATCCACCCCCGGGGATATCATCCGAACACCCAAGAAGTATTAAGTTGCGAACAACAGATAATTGCATTAAGCAAAGTGTGTAATGTAAACAAAGCATATGCCCTTGAGCATATGAATGTTGTTTTCTCCCTAGTAGCAACAGCACATCTACCACCTTAGAGGTTTCTGTCACTCCCCCAGGTGAAATAGAGACATGAACCCACTATCGAGCATAAATACCCCCTCTTGGAGTCACTAGCAACTACTCGGCCAAGATAGCTACTAACAACGGAGAGCATGCAAGATCATAAACAACATAGAGATAACAAAAGATATAATTCAGTATAGCAACTTAATCATAAACACCAATATTCATCGGATCCCAACAAACCAACATCATAGAATTACATAACGGTGATCTCAATCATGTAAGGCAGCTCATGAGATCTAAACATGAAGCACATGGTGGAGAGGACAACCAGCTAGCTACTGCTATGGACCCATAGTCCAAGGTAGACTACTCACTCATCGCTCCGGAGGCAAGCATGGCGATGAAGAAGACCTCCGGTGGTGATTCCCCTCTCCGGCAGGGTGCCGGGAAGAGCTTCTGGACCCTCCCGATCTTCGGGTCGACGGCGGCGGCGGATCGCGATGTATTCTGGAAAACTGATCGGGCACAGGTTTTTCTCGTCGGGGGGTACTTATAGGCGAAGGGGCGATGTCAGAGGTGGAGCCAGGGGCTCTCACACAGGGGTGGCGCGGCCAGGGGCCAGGCCGCGCCGCCCCCTTGTGTGGGGCCCTGGTGGCCCCCCTCCGACACTTCTTCGGATGTCTGGAAGCTTCCGGGTAAAATATGACTTCAGGAACTTGTTTCGTCCAATTCCGAGAATATTTCCTGTGTATCACTTCTGAAACACAAAAACAGCAGAAAACAGGAAACTGGCACTATGGCACTTCGTTAATAGGTTAGTTCCGGAAAATGTATAAAAGTGCCACTAAGTGTAACGAAACAATAGGCAAATGGTGTAAAAACAAGCATGGAGCATCAAAAATTATAGATACGTTTGAGACGTATCAATGGGTATGTTGAAATAATTAAGTGTTGTTGCTACAAAATCTTGTGATCTTTATGATAAAACATGTTTCTATTGTCAGTGAAACCAACATCTTCCTTTCCAATGTAAACATAGTATTAAATAAACTACTGCTTCACTAAAAATTAAAAACTTAATCCTTTTCATATCGAGCGAACTAAGGAAGTTGTTGCTTTCTTGGGAGCTCATGAGATAGTTCTCTCATTAGATAAATATATGACACTTGTGATGTTGCGAGTTCGTTGTAAACTTAAAATTCCAAGTTCTTTTTTCTTAATGCGAGTTTCTGCCCATGTTGCGAGTTTGTTGTTAGATTACCCCAGATATTTGCTTTTATATCATATTGTATGCAAATAAAAGGTTGGGATGGTGTGCACAGCTATGCCTGTGGGTAGCTGACTATTTTGCTTGATAATAATGAGGAGTATCTTTTGGATTTCTATATGATAATCTTGTAGATGATGGTCCTATGTTACTTGCTAATCATCTATGTACAACAATTCCTACTAATTCATGGGAGGATAAGAATTACAATGATATAGTCGATGGTCATGATGATAGTCACATTCATGAGAATTGTTCATATAATTGATCGACATCTCGACTCGTATTCTCAACTCTTCACCCCACGCCAAGCCTTCCTCGTCAACATCCACCAAAACAAACTTGCCAATCCAATTACCTATGAGTTCACCATAAGCTCTATTCATCATATCAAGTGGAAGATCCAGCACCCGAACCCAGACCTCCATCTTCTCAAAGATCACATATGAGGGTCTCACCTGTCCATCATACTTCTCGAGGATAATGCCATTGAAATCAAATTTCCATGCATGGACCGTTCCTCAATGCATCCCTCCATCTCCTTTAGATCCAAATCGGACAACAAACCGATTATCGCCTATATCCCTAAACTATGTTGGATTATGCAAGCCCCATGCCCTCTGCATCGCCCTCTCGAGCGCACCAATGATAAGCTTCCTTGGGGTGCATGCCTTGCCAATCGTAGCCCACTTTGGTGTCGGGATTTGATCAGATCTAACATTCTTGATCACCATCCCCAAAGCCTCCTTCTCTGTAAGAATTAGATCACCAAGTTTCACCGACAGAGAAGCAGATACCTCATTGGATCCTTTCTCCAGTGAGAGAAATGGAGCCCTAGATCGGACTTCCACATTGTAAAGCCTTGAGCCTGACGCATCTTGTTGGGGTTCGATGCAAATAACAAAAAAAAATTATGCAACCCCGACCCAAGGATCTATTTATTAGTAATGTTGTAATAGTAAATGGATGTTCGGTGACATACCCGTGAAGACCGTATGCGGGGATTACACCCCCGCACAAGCGTTGATGATGAAGCCGACGTAGCCGACCTCAAGGTCATTGAAGATCTTCGAGCAATGACTCCGGAGCCACACGAGCAGCACATCCACGTACTTGCACATGTATGGTGATCACGATGACCTCTGGAATCTCCGATCCAGCCGAGATTGCGGAAGTAGACGGCGTTGGACCGAATTAGGAAACTCCATAGCACGACGGCGTGCAGTGGTGGTGTGATATCTATCCTACACAGCCCTTCGGGAAGCCGCGCGGGAGAGAGAGGTGGTGGAGGGTGGCAGCCAAGGTTGAGAGGGGCGGCACGCTAGGTGGAGGGGAGAGCTTCCAGGGCTCATGGAATTGTGTCTCTCCTCCTCCCCTGGGGCCCCCTTTATATCGTGGGGAGGGGGATGCCTTACCCCTCCACCAAGGCTCCTAGAGCGGTGCCAAGGGGAGAGGCGGCGGCTAGGCCAAGGCCGACTGGCCCCCCAAACCCTAACCCTAAACCCTAGGGCTGGCTAGGGCCTAAGGGCCCATGGCGCCCTAGCCCTTAGCCCAGTAAGGGGCACCTAGGGTTTAATGGGATTCTCTTTCGGGAGAGGCCCAATAAAGATGGGCTATGATTTATTAATTATTTAATCAATATTAATTCATTTAATTAATATTAAATAACCTATCATTAATTCCTCATTGTTTCAAAACTCTTCCGGACTACATCGAAACTATTCCGGACTCCACTGAAACTATTTCAAACTTCATTGGAACTATTCCCTCTCTCATATATCATCGCACGATGTTTCCGAATATTACCAAAACCATCTCAAGCATCGAGATCCCTTAAGTGTGTTACCCGACGGTTCGAGAACACTATAGACATTACCGAGAACTCTCTTTGGTAAATGATCATCAATCAGATCTAGATATATGTGATGATCCATGTGCATTCTACGAAGTTCTTTTAGTTGTTGAATCATAAGCGTCGATGTACCTTTCCATTTGTTTTGCTGATACTAGCATAGCCAAAGATCTGATCGTCGGTATTCCTATACCTCGTCAATCTTATTACCGATAGTGCTATTTAACTCGTACCGTGATATTCCATCCCCGTGACCTAGTCACACGCTGCGCAGCTATGGATGTAATCGAGAAAATGACAAAAACTACCACAATTGTGACAATCACGTCAGAAAACTACCATAACGGTTCGTTTTGTCACATAACTACCACTATTGGGGCCTATTCGTGACAAAGAGCACTGATTGTTTGGTTTAGTGAGGTTAACACGTTTTCTGACTAGTCGGGCCCACATGTCAGTCCTACGTGGCAGGTGAAACCCTAGCAGCATGCATCATTTTGTAAAACCCCCCTCAGGTTTTCTTTTTCTTCTACATAAAGGTCCTCCTCTATTCCCCACATAATAAAAATAGATAAATGAATAAAAAAGGGTCCCCCGCTCATCTCCTCTGCCTCCGGTGGCCGGCGAGCTCCAAGCAGTGCCGACGCAGGCGAGCTCTGGCAGCCGGCAGGGGCATGCTTGGCCGAGCTCTGCGCGGGCAAGGTACGGGAGGGCTCGGGGCGGGCGAGCTCCGGCAGGGCCCAACGCAGGTGAATCCGGCAGGGCCCGATACCGGCGAGCTCCGACATGGGGACCTCCGGCAGGGGGCGGCGCATGTGACCTCCGGCAGGGGGCAGCGCGTGCGACCTCCAGAAGGGGGCAACGCGTGCGACCTCCGGTAGGGCCGGCGCTGGTGAGCTCCGGCAGGGCGACGGCGGTCCGAGCTCCGGCATGGGGCGGCAGGGCGAGCTCCGGTAGTGGATGGCGGTCCGAGTTCTGGTAGGGGACGGCGGTCCAAACTCCGGCAGGGGGCGGTGGGGCGAGCTCCGACAAGCTCCGGCAGGGAGAGCTCTGGTAGTGGCGGCGGGGGACCTCCGGCGTGGATGGAATAGTTTCTTTTTTTATTTGGTTTTTAAAGTTGGAAACTATAGGGGACCTTTGTGTGATAAGAAAATAATAATTTAGGGTTTTTTTGCAAAACAAATCTAGGTGTCAGGCTTTCACTGCCACATAGGACTGATAGGTGGGACCGGCCGGTCAGAAAACTGGTTAACGGGACTAAACCGAACAATTAGTGCTCTTTGTCACGAATAGGCCCCAATAGTAGTAGTTATGTGACAAAACGAATCGTTATGGTAGTTTTCTGACATGATTGTCACAATTGTGGTAGTTTTTTGTCATTTCCTCGATGTAATCTCACCGAGTGGGCCCAGAGTATCATATCCGTCATGCGGATGAACAAATCCCGCTCTTGGTTCATACACCTCAACATACTCCTTTGGAGAACCCGAAAGACACCTTTTCGGTCACCCGGTCAAGGACATAACAGTTGTTGCAATCATAGCTTCCTCCGGAAGTAGTGATTAAATATAACCTCACGGTCTAAGGATTAAGTTACAACGCTTCCTTCATATTGCAACGTGAACATCATGACACGATCATGTTGCAATACTAACTTTGGGTATGCCCACCATGGCATTACTCAATGGCATGATCTCATTGTCAATTGGCGTAATGCACCATGATCGGGAAACCTCGATCATTAGTTGAACAATGAACTAGCAATTAGAGGATTACTAGGGACTCTTTATCATTTAATACTACACCTATGTCAATATTTCTAATTGGCATAGTTATAGCATAGTATTAAACTTATTATGAACTATCTGAAATATGCAAATAAGTCCTTTATTATTTTCCTCTAGGGCATATTTCCTTCACATCCATCCTCCAGCAGCTCCCCAACACACAGGACATGCGCTACGAGCCGATCACCACAACCCAGCCGGACTAGAGAGAATGCGCAGCCACGATCCACTAGCCGCCGGGAAGAAGCACCACCCTCCGAGAGAGAAACCCTAGCTATCACACGATCGCCTCCCGATTGCCCTAAGTGTAACTCCCGCTCGTGGTGGACCCATCTATTGGGTTTTCAATGCCACATTATCCTTCTAGGTCTTGTCCTAGCCTTTGATCTCTCACTGCAAACGGGTGGGTGTTGTGGAATTGGATTCTCCCCAAAGTGAATTCATCTTGTGCATCTTGAAATTCCTTTATTAAGCAAATGGAGAGAGTAAGACTCATTCTATTAAGAAAAAACCATGTTTATCAAAGCGCAAGTTAGGAAGCAATAGATAATCTAGAGACGGCATACAAACTACTCCCAACCTAAAAGACATCCAACCAACGTAGTCCATCTCAGCATCTTGAAGTTAATAGTATGGACTGTAATATAGGAAGATGTATATGCATATATACGCCGTGTATTTTTGACTTGGATGCAAATATAGATGATCCCTATTCCCCCTTTCACTGAAAGAAAAGAAACAAGCCAAAAAAGCATGGGTTTTAGTCAAGGCCAGAATCTGATGCATGGGAACCCCCAAGCACGGAGACTGAGTGTTACTTAACAATTCCTATCTTCCAAAGCTCGAAGAATCGTTTCGGAAAGAGAGGGCGTGAGATACGTACCGGGATGGTTGTTTGCTGATGGTTAGTAACATAATAGTGTACTACTAATAAGTTAAGAGAGATGTGGGCACGGCAAGCTCACGCCAACAAGTGCAGCTGAAATGATGTGATGATCGATGGGCATGCAAGATGCCACCTTTTGGCATTTCTAGACTCAAATAAACCAAGAGTGATGCTCCTTTCTCGTTTCAGTGGAAGAATTTGTACCATCTGATCTTGTTTGGAGTGATTGCTATAGTAAGAAATGTGAAATTTCATGTGCCAACCAGTTCACTCGAACATTATTCCTCCCTAGGGTTAGCCTGACCTATCACGTGGAATTGACATGGATGGTACTAGTTCCACCAATGGAACCCTCTTCTAGCTTTCACACCATATAAAGTTAATCTCCATCTGTTCTTCGTGAGTAGTTTGCTTGATGAAATATATACACAATAACCATGACTAATGAGTGGGCATATTCAACTGTCTAGTCTTTTGCATGTAGTACAATATTTTTGTTCCTACTACAAAAAGGTAAAAAGGGTGCACAAAACTGTCCCTGCCCCTTCGAAGTCTCAGAGGGTCAGGATATATAGTTTAACTTCAAATTAAGTGGTCCTACAAAAATCCTCCTCGTCCAAGCCAAGCTACAAAGTTAGTTATTTTAAACTAGCATCAATTTCAAATCGTGAGGCATTATTCCATTTTTTAACAAGGTGCTCATTAGCTGGCCAAACTAGTTCTTAATCACTTGCTACGATCCCTAATGAAATGCCCCCATTATAGTTTCCGCACAATTCATCATATTTTGCCTTTTATTGGTCTACATGTGTGAGGATCACATCAAGGCTCAGCATGTCCGAAAACGACAGTTAACCGCAGAACTCTTCTCCAAAACACTAGAATTAAAATAGATGATACTCATGGCACAACTGCAAAAAGGAAGTAGTAATAATCACTTATGCTTTTTGTATCTTTCGGCTCTAGAGCTAGCGTGACCAGTGGCAGAACTAGAAACTCACTCGGGTACAATGTAGCCAAAAGTGGGCAATATTGTTCCTTCTTGTCTTGTTTATTCAAAGAGAGAAGATAGCCACAAGTGGTGAATACTAAGAATCCATGAATTTAGTGTGATCCTGGCTTTTGCAAAGGGGTATTCCTTTTTTTTGCAAAGGGGTATTCCTTGGGTACCCTATGGGGTCATCACAAGTGCAGAATAAGAAAAAACTATGGAAGAAAACATCATATCGTTCCAATCTCCAACCACCACAATGCGAATAAAATGTATCGTCTGCTCAGATGGAAAATCGGCGAAAAATTGAGACGCCAAATTTAGAGTATATTTTAATTAAGGCACGGATAATTTCCATAATTGCGAGTTCCAGTTTGTAGATGGAAAAACGAGGAACATATTTATCTTCCTTTTCGTGCAAGTTCTCCGGCCTGCTTTGGTATCGAATCATCCTAGCGGCTGATAGAACCGGCTAGCCATTAGCTAGCTAGGCACCAACGTGCACTCGGACATAGTGTTCAAGCAGATCAATTCGGAATTCCCTTAAGATAATGCGCGATAAGAAAGGCTATTCGTGGTAGCACAACGACGACCTACGGGATCAGGATCAGCTCGACGTTTCACCACTTTGCGTCCCTGTAACTATTGACCTATTTGTCGTTACATAAGAAGAGCAACGTTTTGCTATTATCACACACTACTACTCCCACCATTCGGAAATATAAGATGTTTTAATTTTGTAAAGTGAGTGTATCTGGATTTGTTTTAGTATATAGATTCGAGCGAATCTATACACTAAAAGATGTCTAGATACACTCACTTCACAAAACTAAAACATCTTATATTTTCGAACGGAGGGAGTATTATTAAATTTTAGATTCAGTACTATGCCATTTAAAATGACTTATTGGTGGCTAACGGTACACAAAACCTATAATATATTATACAGCCCCAAAATATACTAGAAATTTAATATTCTAGTCTCGGTGGGCACAAACTCCTTTTTTTCGACAATCAATACCATGCTATGTTTATACAGTAGGAAATAATATATGGTAGAGATACATGAGCTGCCTCTATAAATTACAAAATAAAATCTAAAAAACGAGCAGATAAGCTAGGCTACAAACTCTTTCTTCTTCAAAGACATAATCTTGTACTTCTTTAAGGCACCCATAGAACAATGACAAAGAGATCAAACTACAAACTTATAAATACCAACAAGGGTTTATCCATGATTTTGATTTTGAGCCGTTGTGCCAAGGCTACACGCTCGATTCAGCCATTAAAACAATTCACCAACATCGGCAAGAGTACCAAAATCAATATTTCAGGAAAAAGCAACCGAACAACATGGCCAACATCGCTGGCTAGTTGAGAGTAAGAATCACCATTGTCGAGTACGTAGCAGCTGGGTAGGGTATTTAATCTTCACCACCACCATTGACGCCGGTAAGGAACTCTTGTCGTTACACGAAGTGTCAGAGAGTACTTATGGAAGATATTCTAGTTAATCCAAGATAAAAGAATAAAAAATAACTCTTATACCCCTTCAGAGTATATGATTTTTTTAGATACCAATTCTTATGATTTTGTCAATAATGCCCTTTGGGTCAAAGGAACAGTACTGCTACCGATTTCTTAAGGATTCACCCTTGTGCCGCCATTTCATAGATTTTCCAGCACCACCTCATGCATCTGGGATCAAGATCTATGTTCAATCCTTTTTTTCTGCAGGTTCTATATTTAATCTGACTGGTCTATAATTTTCTTTATTTTTGAATGCCTATCAGGTTCCATTGCTTTATCATGTGTTTTATTGTTGCGTGATCTAATGATCCCCTTATAATGTTGAGTCTTAGGCATACATTTTTACGCGCAATATTTTTTGTAATATGGAGGTTACATTTTTATGCTCAAACTTCACATTGAATCTTGCATCATGCATGTAAAGAAGCTTCACCGAAATGTCCACGGGAATGGAAATACAATGGATCAATGGTATGGATGATATATCTTATGCGATGGTTGAAGCATAACATCATTAATTTGGACACATT
Source organism: Dactylis glomerata (assembly GCA_007115705.1). Lineage (NCBI taxonomy): Eukaryota > Viridiplantae > Streptophyta > Magnoliopsida > Poales > Poaceae > Dactylis > Dactylis glomerata. The sequence goes on from QXEO01000543.1 coordinate 1,816,343, forward strand.
TGCACCGTCATGTGACCTACCTACTAAAATTGGTTAAAAGGTGGTATATAGGAAATATTTATTTCATTCGATACTTTTTAGATGATCTGTACCATATATATCATTCTTCTTTTCTGTATAGGGATCTCGATAAGAAATGCTTACGTTCTTTTTGCAAATAGTTCTAAAGAAGTAGGTTTAGTGGTGTACATATGCGGGGCTGCCCTACTACTAATGTGTCCCTTGTGATGACCAACTTTCCTGGTAGGCACTCTGGGCCGGGCAAGTACAAACGTAATCATGCATATCGTTTTTGTAAACAAGATACCAACATGGAGTTAGAAATGATTATTTTCCAAGTGCACGCTCGTACTAACTACCCTAATGATTATTTTATTTAATCCTAGAGGTCCTTCAAGCTTTTGAACCATCCTAATTAATATATTGATCCCAATAAAAAACACACCGTTATTAGTGATTGCCATTGGACTTAGCTAGGCTATTACATGTGCATAAACAAGACCAAAAGGATGAGACAAATGCTAGTGTCACCTTCAAATAGAAAACAAAAAGGATCAGTAAAGGGAATTCCTTTTGACCATTGCTTTAAACCAAGATGAGGATCATTTGCAAGAAGTGGAGGGCATCATAATCAATCAAATATCTGAGATGGAAAATCATGGCTTTGTACAGATGTACTTTGTATTGCATGTCGTTGGATCAAATACTTGCAGTTGATGCCCATTTGTGTGGTCCTCAAACGTGGAGAGAATATCAAATTCAACATAGTATACGTATATGTCCTAGTCAGCTAAGCATTCTTCGTCAAGCTTAGAATAAATATAGCAGCCATGGTTAATTTGTCCCATAGGTTCTTCTTGTATTTATTTTCAGGGGTAATATGTAGTTTAGATGAACTATAGCAGCCATGGTTATTTGTCCAAATGTTATTTTTGGATTTTTCCAATGGTAGCGAAGAACATATATAGCTACCCATGGTTAATATCGCTACTGAGAGTAACTTCACATACCACATCAAGTACCATGATTACAACAAGAAGAGACAATATATATAAGTAAGACATATGCAAGATGGCTAGCTTAACTATACCCTGCTTGTTAAATGGAGCTTACTGTTCTTTGTCCCTTCCAACTACTGTTGACGTCAGCGGTTTTTCTTGCATGCATATAGCCAAATGCTTTTGGGCAACAACTCAAACAGAAACTTATATAATATTAATGGATAAGGAGTGGAGCAACTAATGATTGGATGACTGTTGCATGAAAACGAAATATGCAATTCATGGAAGCCGTTTCTCAACAAGTCATCACAAAAATCATGACCACTTTTCAAGATAAAGCAAAAGAAAACAGAAGGCCAAGAAAAAAAAACACCACCCAAGTGGTTGTGATACAAACAAAGTTTTTAGCAAATGATAATACCATGGACTGGCTTTGGTTGATCTAGGTGCTAATTAGTCTAATCTTACATATAGTGGCACTACCTAATAACTGCTCTTATATATATAAGCAATATAATGCAAAAGCATTGGGACCCAATTTATAGAGGTTCAATGCCTTATATCACTAGATAGAACTTTTCTTTGCTAGTACTTCATTAATTATATAGTTCAGTGGTGCACTACGAAATAGAACCATGCCCCAAAAGAACATTTGCAAGTTGTAATGTTGACATTACCACTAAGTTCACAACATCAATTCCTTCCATGCAATATATCATCTATGTTGTTTGGATACCGTGCTAGGTGAGGTTTGACCTTCTATTATGCCGAGCAGTTTGACTTTCTTCATCACACAAAAGCTTTGACTTTTTAATCAAATAAATTTGACATTCCAAATCTCAAAATAAGTTTGACTTTCTCAAAAACATGCTTCTAATATGGAAATAAGATAACCAACTCCAAAGCACATTTTGTACGTACGTACAGTGGTACTATCATTAGTAATCATTCATTTAGTGTCCAGGCGGTTACTCATGGGCTAGTGTTCACCAAAAGATTCCTTGTCTGAAGAAAAATTTTGCAAAAAGGGGTTGGTTCGTTTTTTGCTGTCAAACAGTTTTCATTTGTCATCTGTGTCCAAGCAGCTGATCTATCAGTGTGCGTTGACCTAATGACACATTCTCATTTATTAGTTGACCTTCTAAAAACATGGCAGTGAACTACTTACCTTAGGAGGGACAGTTGACTTTGACCACGTTAAGAGAGAGAGAAAACCAATATAGCCATATCTGTAAGCCTGTATGGCTGTATACATGCATGCATGCATGCAAAAGTACTAGTGTTGACCTCTACATGAAGAATATGCACACGCAACAAGAACAGCTGGAACAGCACCGTGACCTGATTGCTTTGACCTTGACGACACGCAAGCACTCTTCCAGCTAATCTCAATCATAGATGAGAGTGCTTCCATCACCAAGAAGCGGAGTTGGGAAAAGACAGCCAAAGTTGATGAGATGTCAACTCCCAAACCTGCGAAGAAATGATATACTAATTACATCAATGTCAACCCCACAATCACTCCACAAAACCACTACAGCACTGAGCAACTGGCTTTCAATCAAATGATCGGCCACTACACACGCCGAATTTAGCCTGCATAAGCCTCTCTTTTTTTCTTCCAATCGAATGTTCTTTTTCGATAGTGGAAGCTTTTGTCCATTATTATCCTCGCATCCGTCGCATGAGAGTTCTGAGAAAAAATCAAGCATCTGCATACAAGGATGCAAACAGCCAAACAAATGTTCAAATTTTAGGAATGGGATGTAGCTTATCGCAATTTAGGCTTTTTTGCAACCAGGTTTCCATTTTAATTTAATAAGAATAGAAATAAAGTTTTGCTCGTGAACTTATTTTTTAAGTCTGGCCCGATAGCAAAACGAACGGTGACACCATAAGACCAGGGGCGTACCCACATTATGCTAGCAGGTGTCACATGACACCGGGTACAACCTTATTTCCTTCATATATTTGATCAATTTGTAGTGTGTGACACCCCTAAATCTTGATAAAAAGTATGTGTGACTCCTGTAGTGACACCGGGTTACTTTTGGTCTAGGTCCGCCCCTGCATAAGACCAGGCTCATTTCCCCGTTTTCAGGTGATGAGAGGGAACATTCTTAGGTGAAAGTGCATACAAGGAAGTATGGACTCCTATGTGCATTGAGACGTTGAAAGGAATTCAGTTAAGATTCCAAGACTCGGTCCTTGTAGAACATGGATTTATATTACCATTAAATTCATAAAGAAAAATAGAGTAGTCGATGGGTGCTCAGTAAAATTAAGCTCCAATTAGGATAAAAATTACCAGGTAGTCCCTCCTTCCAAATTTTGAAGTTTCTCGCATACCTGAGATCAAAAAATCCGTCATAGTACATATTATTGCCGGTTGGTATGAAAGTTTGCAGTTGTACAATTTATGTGATAATTTTTTATTATTATTCAATTTTACGATCAAAGTTAGTTTGAAAATGCTTTTTTTTAATGAGGCAAAAGCTTTGCCTTTTATATTGATATAGAAGGAGCAAACATAGTGCGGCCGAGGCCAAACCAAAAAAAACACAATATAAAAATTAGCTCAAAATCTTAGCCAAGTGTTTTGCCCCCGCCATGATCCAGTTCTTGCTCTCGTCTTTGAACCTTTGCAGGAATGCGGAAGGCATAGAGGATTTGTTGTTGAAGATCTTGTTGTTTCTCTCTTTCCAAATCTCTCAAGTGATTAGAATAATTACGGTATTGAGGCCCTTAGACACGGCCGTCGGAGACCGTGAAATGGCATGCCAATATTGGAAAACGGTAGGACGGTCAGCTCTCAAATCCTGCAAAAAGGAGGAGCAAGATAGCCAAGACATGGAAGCCTGTCACACCCTTTTAGAGTGGCGACACTCGAAGAGAATGTGTCTCGTGGTCTCAGGTTGACACTTGCGGAGTTGGCAGACGGCTTGGTGGGACCAGCCGCACTTGGCGAGATGATAAGAGGTCCAAAGCATATTTTACATGACAAGTCAAGCGAAGAAATGGCACTTCAAAGGTGCCCCCAAGCCTTCCAAACCTTAATTCGAGAGATGCTTACATATTTCGAAGGGACTGAGATCTAGTGACTTTACTCTGTAAAGTCACCATTGCACTTTACCCACTTCAGTGCCATCCGATTAAGATCTAACGTCTACGGTTGATTCAAAACTTGAACTCAGATTTCAAACTCTTTAGAAATAATTGAAAAAATCACAGTAAATCATATATGTTTCTTTGAGTATTCTGGAAAAGTTTCGTTTTATTTGAACTATTGGTTTATGATTTAATTGATTTTTTTAGCAAAAAACGTAAAAAGGCTATTTAATCATAATCTACTTATCTAAATAAAACGTAACTTTCCCAGAATACTAAATAAAATATATGTGATTTACTGTAATTTTTTAAATTTTTTCTAAAGAGTTTGAAATTTGAGTTCAAGTTTTGGTTCAACCGTGTGCGTTGGATCTTGATCCGATGGCACTGAGATGGGTAAAGTGAAATGGTGACTTCACATATTGAAGTCACTGGATCTCAGTCCATTTCGAAGGCATGAGTACATTCACCTGATCGGAAGAAACAATTTCAGCAAGCAAATTAAACATTAATAGTTTACCAACATCTCTCTATATTACACAAGAGCCTGTTACATCGGTCACCCAATTATCCGAAAGGGTTAATTATCGAGGCAAAAACCCAAAACTCAAGTTACACGATCGATCTCGATCACTCATCTCAAAGTACCCAAAAAAAATAGGAGAGAGAAGGATTTTCTTTTGCCCGGAGCAGAGTCGACCAGCTCGTATATGAACAAGCTTACTCTGCTTCGCTGCGGGTCATCGAGAGCTTGACCATCGCCGCCGCGGGTGTACTTTACTTAACTGGCATGCTGAGCTCTGGACCGAGCTCGAGCTGATCGTCAATGGCGATTGCCGTTGCGTCGTGACCGCTAGTTCAGAAAGGGTTCAGGCATCAGGCGGGTTCTGTTGTATGTGTATGTACGTTCGTAGGAAGCGTGTGTGTATTAGACGACGGCGGTGGTGGCCGAGGCCGCGAAGATGGAGGCATTTCCGGCTGCGGAGGCGAAGACGGAGGCCTTGCCGGCGGCGGCGACCATGCTGCATTCTTGGTCCTCGTTGAGGAACGACCGGACGGCGTCGATGCAGGGCGCGGCGACGAGCCGCTGCCACGCCTCATCGGCGGCGGCCCCGCTCTTCAGGAACACCTCGGTGGCGTCCACGCGGCGCACGCGCCACATGCGCGCCAGCCGCTGGATCTTGCCTCGCTGGCGGCACGCGAGCCGGGACGTATTGGTCTTGATATCTTCGATGGCTGCCGCGAGCATGAGCTCTCGCTCATCTTCGCCGGCACCGGTCGATCGGAGGTAGCCGTCGAGCTCAGGGGCGCCGATGGCGCGCCAGAGGCCCCTGGAGTAGTCGGTGCGGCGCGGGTCGAATGCGGCGGCGACCTCGTCGACCAGCCCCCGGCGGCACATGTCATCGACGCGGCGGGCCACGAAATCCCGCAGCACGGGGAGCTGCACGTCCACCCAGAGGAAGCAGCAGTCGTACCGCTCTCGGAACGCGCGGCGGTCGCCCTCCACGAGCTCCTCGACGTAGGAGTTGGACCCGCCGGCGACGACTGGGACGCGTCCGCGCGCCGCGGCGCCGGCCGCTGCGCGCGCGGCCTCGCGGCGGAAGTCGGCAGCGGAGAAGTCCTCGTCGGGGCAAGACACGACGCCGAGCAGGTGGTGCGGGACGCCCGCGCACTCGGCGGGGGACACCTTGTTGGTGGCCACGTCCAGGCCGGAGTACACCTGCATCTTGTCCGAGTTGATGACCTCGCCGCCGAAGCGCAGCGCGAGGTCGATGGCGAGGCGGGACTTGCCGGTGCCCGTGGCGCCCATGACCACGACGGCCTTGTGCTTGGCGGCCGAGTGCCTGACCACGAGCTGCGGCGGCGGCCCGTCGGCGCGGTCAGGCAGCGCGATCATGGGCGGCGGCATCGTCAGCGACAGCCTGGGGAAGGCCAGAGCCGGCGGCGGCGCCATGGAGAGCGACATGGTTTGTTAATGCTAAGCTTGATCGCTCGCTACACAGGCGGCCGGAGGCGCTGGTAGAGTGTTTCTTGGAACGATGTCGCTTGGTCTGCTCTGCTCTGCGATGCGATGCAAGGGTGTGTAGGAAGAAGCTGGGGAGATGGTGGTATTTATAGGGGTGCTTAGCAGTTACTAAGCTGAGTGAGAAGGGTTAATCGAAAGGGAAATTCAGCGGATTAGTTTAAGCGGAAGGGGTCGATCGTGGACTCGACGGTGGATGCGGCGACTAGTGGACGTAGTGGAAGCGGGGAATCCACGACAAAAAAAACTTGAAGGTTGTGCTTGCATTGCAGGACAGAGAGCTAACATGAAACTTGCCTGAGCCGCACGCCGTGGCCGGCGACGGCGAAAGCTGGTGATTTGTCTTGACTGCTCTATCGCCGCCGGCCCTTCTTCTGATGGAGCTTTGACCTTTGAGAATGGTGACTGCTGATGTTACCATGGTGACCTTCCGGGACGGTCAAATCACTTGCCGCTGGATAATATCCATCTTGCTTGACACAATACCCGAGGAGCACACTTAGAGTTTGATTCTTACTTCCTCTATTCCATAAGATTAGGCCCCGTTTGGCATCAAAGTATTTTTAAAGTATTCAGAGAATACTTTGATTTTTGAAATACTAAAGTATTAAATATTTTAAGGTGTTTGGATGCAATAAATATTTTAGTTTTAAAACTGAAGTATTCTCCAAAATTGTACTTTTTTAAAGTATTGTAGAAAGAGGTGTGACCCCCTTTTTTTCTAAAACTGAGAAAAGAGCAAAACTGAAGTATTTGTTAGCCTTGCGATAGAATACTTTGGTTTTGTAATACTTTAGTTTAAAATAAACTTTTTGCCAAACTAAGCATAAGTTTGAGGTGACCCCTCCCAAAAGATGGTAAAAGCCGAATGGGTATCCTGGTCTAGAGGGCTAGCCTGAGGGTAGCCCGTCAAAGCCCATATTCAAGCCCATGTATGCCTATGTATCGCGTGTATAGTATACGTTATGGTTAAATCGCCAATATCGACCCCACCATCCAGATCGCGAGAGCCATTCGCACGTCGCCGCTCGCCACTGCCACTACCACGTATTTGCACGCGATCGCGAGCAACACACACCATCCGCTGGTTACGGCGGCCATCTCCGATCCTGCCCGGATCCGGTGGTGACGTGGCCATCCCTGCACGCCAAGGATCCGCCTCCACCTGTAGATCCAAGAGCGGCCACCAAGATCGTCTTCTCATCTGCAATCCTCCGCCATCACCTCTTGATCCAAGGGCAGTCGTCCATATTGTTGTTGGACCCGGTGGCCACATTGCGATCGTTGATCCAATGTAGACAGACAAACTGCTCGTACCCATGACCACCGCCATTGACCTCCCGAGGTTGCTCAAAGATCTACCACTCCCGTGTCCCATCATGCCATCGACGCCAAGAAGATGTGAGTAGCTGCATCTCTAACACACTCTCTTTGGTTCTCTTTTGGCATGGCGTCTTAGGGTTTACATTTTTTAGTTTACATCTTCATCATGTATCGGCACGTTGTTTTTTATTATTGTAACAACACAAAGAATAGACACGAGAGAAGGGCAGAAATAGAATTTGTGCATTTGCATTCAAAACTACGGGAAATTTTTTGTATTTTTTATGAGATGCCAAATTGAAGTAACTTATCTTCGGAGGTGAATAGACTTAGCACATATATTGAAGGAGTTTCAAGTTGATAATGACATCTGAAATTTTCAAAATTTGGGGATATTAAAATTTGAAATAAATGAAATCAAAGGAGTCTTTGACTCCAATCCATACACATATTTGATAGATGATCTTAGTCATCTATAACATCACTACTTCACATTTGAATTTAGATTGGAGGTTTGAAATTGACAAACTTGAATTCAAATTAATAATAAATGGAATAAAATTCCATAAATCACAATAAAATATGGCAAGAAAGATAATTTTATTTCCAATATCAACAATAATTTTACAAGATTTACTCCCTCCGTTTCAAAATATAAGATGCTTTAACCTTCTTCTAGAGGACATGTATCTAGCCACTTTTTAGTGTGTAGGTTCGGAACAAAATCTGTGTTTTGACATGGTGGACTACAGAGCTATTCTTGATATGTTAAAGCATCTTGGATTTGGTGAGAAATGGATTGGATGGATTAGCAATATTCTTCATAGTGCTTCTACTAGTGTGATTTTGAATGGGGTTCCTGGAAAGCGGATTATCTACAAGAGAGGTGTGCAAGGAGATCCATTATCTCCCCTTTTATTTGTTTCCACTGTGGAGTGATGACCCACAAGTATAGGGGGTGTATCATAGTATTTTCCATAAATAAGAATGTCGAACCCAACGAGGAGCAGAAGGAATTGACAAGCAGTTTTGATCAAGGATTCACTGTAAATACTAGCAAACGGGTTTTCAAGGATATTTGGTAATGCAAGTAAATAAAGTACGAGTAAATAGAAGACAATAAAAATAATTGCTGCGAGCGGCCCAATCCTTTCTAGAGCAAAGGACAAGCCGGTTGTGTAACTTATGATCACCAAACGTTCCTGAGGACATACGGGAGTTTCTGTCGAGTGCTTTCGCTTCATGCAGCTAAGTAATCTTCATTGGTTTGATAAGTGTTATGGGGGTGAACCTATGCTAGTGCACTACCCCAACTTGGACTAATACACACTTGTGGTTATACCCCTTGCAAGCATCCGCAACTACAAGAAAGTAATTAAGATAAATCTAACTGATGGCATGTAAGTACAGCCCGTTGGGAACCCCAAGAGGAAGGTATGATGAGCACAGTAGCAAGTCTTCTATCAGTTGTGAAACCAAGGTTTATCGAACCAGTAGGAGAAAGCCAAACTTCAGAAGGTGATACTTGCTAGCTTTGTGACACTCCGGATAATAGCGCCAGGAATATTGTTGGTGTGTCTTCACCTAGCAGTAACGTGAAACCTGCACACAACACAACTAAATTTTGCTCCCAACTTACGATGAGGTTGTCAATCTCACCGGTTTGCTGTAAACAAAGGATTGAGCGTATCGAGTGGTAAAAGGATAATAGTATGCAAGAAAGTAAACAGTACGAGTAAAGTAAAATGGTATAACAATGTAAAGGAAATTGGACCGGGGTCCATAGTTCACTAGTGGTGTCTCTCCATAAGATAAATAACAACATGCTGGGTAAATAAATTACAGTTAGGCAATTGATAGAATAAAGATAACATATATATGCCATGAGGATCACTATAAGATTCACTCTGGGCATTACGACAAAATACATAGACCGTAATCCAACTGCATCTATGACTAATAGTCCACTCGCGGGGAGTCGTCCAAGTACCCCTTGAGTATTAAGTTGCGAACAACGGATAATTGCATTAAGCAAAGTGCGTAAAGTAAACAAAGCAAATGTCCTTGGACACAAGAATGTTGTTTTCTCCCTAGTGGCAATAGCACATCTACAACCTTAGAGGTTTCTGTCACTCCCCCAGATTAAATAGAGGCACGAACCCAACTATCGAGCATAAATACTCTCTCTTGGAGTCACTAGCATCTACTCGGCTAAGATATCTACTAGCAACAGAAAGCATGCAAGATCATAAACAACATAGAGATAACATAAGATATATGATTCAGCACATCAACTTCACATAGTACCAATACTCATCAGATCCCAACAAACACAACATGTATGATTACATAAAGATGATCTTGATCATGTAGGGCAGCTCACAAGATCTAAACATGAAGCACATGGTGGAGAAGACAACCATCTAGCTACTGCTATGGACCCATAGTCCAAGGTAGACTACTCACACATCACTCCGGAGGCGACCATGGTGGTGGGGAAGGCCTTCGGCAAGGATTCCCCTCTCCGGCAGGGTGCCGGGAAGAGCTCCTGGATCCTCCCGATCTCGCTTCGACGACGGCGGCGGCTTGCAGTATGTTTCGAGGAAAAGCGATCCGTCCCTTAGGTTTTTCCCATCGAGGGGACTTTATAGGCGAAAGGGCAGCGTCAGGGGGTGGGCCACCTGGCCTCACCATGGGGTGGCGCGGCCAGGGGCTGGGCCGCACCCCCCTATGGTGAGCCTGGCTCCTGGCCCCCTCCATCTCATCTTCGGTCTTCGTGAAGCTTCGGTAAAAATAGGAGGTTCGGCTTTTGTTTCGTCCAATTCCGAAAATATTTCCTGTGTAACTTTTCTGAAACACATAAACAGTAGAAAATAGGGAACTGGCACTGTGGCATCTTGTTAATAGGTTAGTTCCGGAAAATGCATAAAACGCCACGAAGTGTAACAAAACACAAAGCAAATGGTGTATAAACAAGCATGGAGCATCAAAAATTATAGATATGTTTGAGATGTATCAAGCATCCCCAAGCTTAACTCCTGCTCGTCCTCGAGTAGGTAAGTGATAACAAAAGAATAATTTTTGAGGTGACATGCACCATCACAATCTTGATCATCTATGTAAAGCATTGAGTGCTGGGATCAAAGAACTTAAAACATGGGCATAAAAGACATAATCTTGACAATAAAAACTTAGCAACCATGTTATAACATGAAAAGAAACACAAACGAAAGATCATGAACAATGAAACAATGAAAGTCAAACGTGTATTCAAATCATATGGAAAAACATAGCAAATGGTTTTCAGCTTGTCCTTCATAGAATAGCAAAACATAAATGCATAGGACACCTTCAAGTTTAAGAGGGCGACTAGATACAAATAATTTAAGAACAAGTGAAACCATAATCATGAATCAATCAATGATAAACTTTGGGACAATGCACATTAAACTCAGAATGGCAACTATGCTCTCTTAGACGGTGCATAAAGGTAGAAGGTGGAGACTCAACATAAAAGTAAAAGAAAGGCCCTTCGCAGAGGGAAGCAGTGATTGCAAGTTTTATAAACCTTCAAAAATTATGGTACTTACTAGCTTTGAGCTCTCATTGCCCCCATCATAGGCATCTTGAATGGTTAAAGTTAATGTAAGAACAATTATGAGCATATGCTTGACAAATCATAAGTTGAAAACCTCCTGTCCCGTGAAGTATGAATACCCAAACCTCATGCTACTCGACTTAGGGTCCCAAGCAAGCTCTTTTCATTGTAAGTATACATATATCATCGAGAACCACCAACGGGGTACCTCCTTGCCCGATGACATGGAATAAGCCCACATCAAAATAACAGGACAAACAGAGAATAAACACCTCGGCATCTCTTTTATTTACCATTGGTATAGCTTTTTATTGTGAGATGCGTCGTCGAATGTCCACTATGGGCATGCTGTAAATTTCCACCATGAATGATGCATGGCTTAGATTAGTGGTCCAGGCATTTCTCTAACACATATACAAACTCCATGATCCTGCAAGATTCCCAACTTATTTGACATTGCGAGTATCCATAAACAAAAGATCACAATATCAACTCAAATGAGAGAAAGTGCAATGTTGAAAGCTTACCCCATGACAGCATGGTTTGGCTAATTTCCAACTTACAACTTGCAAGCATAACATCAACATAAGAGAGCCACAATGTAAAAAAATTAAAAGCAAGAAAAGTAAAGTGTGCCATCAGGTTCGTGAGAGCTTTACTGACTAATTTTCACATAACACCAAAAAGAGTTTAATTCGAAGGATAGATAAAAGCAAGTCAAATGTACTTGGAATAGCAAATTGCTAATAGGTATGTATGGTGGACACATTGGAATAACTTGGTTTTTGGGAGTTGGATGCACGAGTAGAGCTCATACTCAGTACAAAATGAGGGCTAGGAAAAGACTAGGAGCGACCAACTAAGAGAGCAATAACGGCCATAATCATGCATAGCGACAAAACATCATTAAAATAAGCATAAAATGGCATCACAAGTCAAAAACCAAATGATCATAAAGGCTTATGGTGACTTTGTATGAGTCAAAGATGTTGTAAGCATGCGCCAAGTCAACCCAAATAAAGCATCAAGGAGAAAACCAAATAAATGCTTCCATATAATAAAAACAACGCATATTTTTTCAAAGGATCATTAAGCAATCTCAGTAATTTGAGACAATTCATGCTACAGCAAAAACTACTAAGCATACTATCAAAACGACATCAAGCATGGCATGAAAAAGTCTAAGCCGCAGTCTAAACAAGCTCCTTTTTGTACCACTTTTTTGCATGAAACTTTTTCTCTTTTCCAACACCATAGAAACCTTTTTGAGACAACTCTTTTGATGAAAACTAACATAGACCAGTGGTCTAAATACACCTTGATGCAAAGATAAAACAAGATCTGAACAAAAATCAAGGCGAAAAACGAAAGTCAAACGCAGTTCTAGAAAAAGAGAACACTCGTTGAACGACAAGAGTGAAAACTAGAGTGTTCTTGGCAATGAAAAACAAGGTACATCTCCTCCAAAAGAAATTTGTTGGGCTCCAACCATTTATTGCAGCAAATAAAACAAAAGAAAACTGAAAGCAAAAGTAAAGACGCTTCAAGAAAAATGCATAGAATATGAAGCAATAAAAATATAGTGTGTTGAAAGGTGACCTGATTTTTGCCGATGAAGAAGGGGTGCCTCGGGGGCATCCCCAAGCTTTGACGCTTGTACCTCTTGGATATTTCTTGGGGTGACATGGGCATCCCCAAGCTTGAGCTTTTGTCCATTCTTCATCTCATCTCATCATTCTCCAATCCCTACACTTGAAAACTTCCTTCATACAAAACTTCACACAATTCTATAAGCAACGTTAGCATAAACATAATAGTAAATCAACCCTTTTTGGTTAAGTTTCAAACTCAAAAACACCACATATAAAGCATATACTACTGTAGCAACTTCCTCAAAAGTTCCGTGATCAAAAGAACTCAAAAAGAAAGCGATCGAGAGGCAAACACAAATAGTGGCAGAAATCTATCAAAACAGAACAGCTGACAAAGGTCAAATTTTTCGAGGACCTTTTTTGTTGCTCAAATCAAAAAGTGCAAAACTAATGAAAGTTTGGATATAACCTGGGGCATATGCTCAATAAATTTCAGATCAAAAAGATATTCTGAGAATTTTCACGAATTTTTACGGTGCAGCGCAGAAATCTGTTTCAGGACAGCAACTTCCCCAAATCTTACCTCCCTCAAATTAGAGGTTCTTCTTGGCACAAAAACGAAATAAAAAGGATAAGGAGTGGTCATTACAGTAGTAATAACTTCCAAGACTCAAATAAAAGAAAAAGTACTGAAAAGAAAATATTGGGTTATCTCCCAAGAGTGCTTTTCTTTATCGCCTTTAAGCTAGGCGCAGAAAGTGCAAATCAAGTAATTTCAAGCGATGAAGCATCAAGTTCATAATTTTCTCTAAGAATAGAGTCAAAAAGTAATTTCTTCCTTCTTCTAGGGAAGTGTTCCATACCTTTCTTGAGTGGGAATTGATATTTGATGGTGCCTTCCTTCATATCAATGATAGCACCTACAGTTCGAAGAAAAGGTCTTCCCAAAATAATAGGACATGAAGCATTGCATTCAACATCCATAACAAGAAAATCAACGGGAACAAGGTTATTGTTAACCATAATAAGAACATCATTAATCCTTCCCAAAGGTTTCTTCTTAGCAACATCAGCAAGAGGAACATCAAAATAACACTTTTCAAGCGGTGGTAAATCAAGCATATCATAAATCTTTCTAGGCATAACAGAAATACTAGCACCTAGATCACATAAAGCATGGCAATCAAAACCATTAACTTGCATATCAATGATGGGCTCCCAACTATCTTCTAACTTCTTGGGAATAGAAGCTTTTTGTTTCAACTTTTCCTCCCTAATTTTCATGAGAGCATTTGTAATATGATTTGTAAAAGCAACATTAATAGAACTAGCATTAGGACTCAAAGAAAGCTTTTGCAAGAACAAAATAACTTCAGATATATTACAGCCATCAACATCAAAATCATTAAAAGAAATAGAGCTATCATCTCCCATACTCCGAAAAAATTTAGCACTTTTTGTAGAAAAAGTTTTTGCATTTTTGGGCTTTTTCGCACAAGGAGTAGGAGTTTTCTCTACACCAATCAAAGTAAGAGGATTGTTAGCATTTGGAACAACATCATTAGAGGTAGTAATAGTACATACCTTCATCTTTCTAGCCATCTCATCTTCTCTTTCCCACCTGGCATGCAATTCTGCTAACATCCTAACATTTTCATCAATTCTAACTTGAATGGCATTAGTAGCAACAAAAGTATTGCTTTCCTTCACATCATTAGGCAACACTTTTAGTTTCAAAAGTTCAATATCAAGAGCAAGGCTATCAACTTTAGAAGCAAGGATATCAATTTTACCCAACTTTTCCTCAACAGACTTGTTAAAAGCAGTTTGCTTACCGATGAAGTCCTTGAGCATGACTTCAAGCTCAGAGGGCGTGCCCCTAGTGTTGTTGGAGGAATTACCATAAGAGTTACCATAACCATTACCATTGGTAGAAGGATACGGCCTATAATTGTTGCTAGCAAAATTGTTCCTATAAGCACTATTGTTGAAATTATTATTTCTAATGAAGTTTACATCAACATGCTCTTCTTGAGCAACCAGAGAGGCCAAAGGAACATTATTAGGATCCACATGAGTTCTATCATTAGAAAGCATAAGCATAATAGCATCAATCTTATCACTCAAGGAAGAGGTTTTCTTAACAGAATTTACCTTCTTACCTTGTGGAGCTCTCTCGGTGTGCCACTCAGAATAATTTACCATCATGTTGTCAAGAAGCTTTGTTGCGGCGCCCAAGGTAAGGGACATAAAAGCCCCTCCAGCAGCTGAATCCAATAGATTTCTTGAAGAAAAATTCAGTCATGCATAAAAAGTTTGGACAATCATCCAAGTAGTCAGTCCATGAGTGGGACAATTCTTTATCATAGATTTCATTCTCTCCCAAGCTTCAGCAATATGTTCATTATCAAACTGTATAAACTTCATAATATCACTATGCAAAGCTATAATCTTAGCAGGAGGATAGTATTTTCCAATAAAAGCATCCTTACACTTATCCCAAGAATCAATACTATTTATAGGCAAAGATAGCAACCAATCCTTAGCTCTTCCTCTTAAAGAGAAAGGAAACAACTTAAGCTTAATAATATTACCATCTACATCCTTATACTTTTGCATCTCACATAGCTCAACAAAATTTTTGAGATGAGCTGCAACATCATCAGAACTGGCACCAGAAAATTGCTCTTTCATAACAAGATTCAACAAAGCAGGTTTGATCTCATAAAAATTTGCCTCAGGAGCAGGTGGCGCAATAGGATTTCAGATAAAATCATTGTTTTTGGTGCTAGTAAAGTCACACAACTTGGTGTTCTCAGGGGTACCCATTCTAGCAAAACTATAAGCAAGCAAGTAAAAGCAACTATAAAGGAACTAATTTTTTTTGTATTTTTGATAAAAAGATGCAAGTAAAAATAAAATAAAATAAAATAAAAACAAAGTAAAAGATTGTGCGTGAGAGACTCCCCTTGCAGAAATCTTCTTCCTCCCCGGCAACGGCGCCAGAAAACTTTGCTTGATGGCATATAAGTACAGCCCGTTGGGAACCCCAAGAGGAAGGTATGATGAGCACAGTAGCAAGTCTTCCCTCAGTTATGAAACCAAGGTTTATCGAACCAGTAGGAGAAAGCCAAACTTCATAAGGTGATGCTTGCTAGCTTCGCGACACTCTGGACAATGGCGCCAGGAATATTGTTGGTGTGTCTTCACCTAGCAGCAACGTGAAATCTGCACACAACACAACCAAAAACTTTGCTCCCAACTTACGATGAGGTTGTCAATCTCACTGGTTTGCTGTAAACAAAGGATTGAGCATATCGAGTGGTAAAAGGATAATAGTATGCAAGAAAGTAAACAGTATGAGTAAAGTAAAACGGTATAACAATGTAAAGGAAATTGGATCAGGGTCCATAGTTCACTAGTGGTGTCTCTCCATAAGATAAATAACAACATGCTAGGTAAACAAATTACAGTTGGGCAATTGATAGAATAAAGATAACGTACATATGTCATGAGGATCACTATGAGATTCACTCTGGGCATTACGACAAAATACATAGACCATAATCCAACTGCATCTATGACTAGTAATCCACTCGCGGGGAGTCATCTGAGTACCCCTTGAGTATTAAGTTGCGAACAACGGATAACTGCATTAAGCAAAGTGCATAAAGTAAACAAAGCAAATATCCTTGGACACAAGAATGTTGTTTTCTCCCTAGTGGCAACAGCACATCTACAACCTTAGAGGTTTCTGTCACTCCCTCAGATTAAATAGAGGCATGAACCCAACTATCGAGCATAAATACTCTCTCTTGGAGTCACTAGCATCTACTCGGCCAAGATATCTACTAGCAACGGAAAGCATGCAAGATCATAAACAACATAGAGATAACATAAGATATATGATTCAGCACATCAACTTAACATAGTACCAATACTCATCGGATCCCAACAAACACAACATGTATGATTACATAAAGATGATCTTGATCATGTAGGGCAGCTCACAAGATCTAAACATGAAGCACATGGTGGAGAAGACAACCATCTAGCTACTGCTATGGACCCGTAGTCCAAGCTAGACTACTCACACATCACTCTGGAGGCGACCATGGTGGTGGAGAAGGCCTCCGGCAGGGATTCCCCTCTCTGGCAGGGTGCCGAGAAGAGCTCATGGATCCTCCCGATCTCGCTTCGACGACGGCGGCGGCTTGTAGTATGTTTCGAGGAAAAGCGATCTGTCCCTTAGGTTTTTCCCGTCGAGGGGACTTTATAGGCGAAAGGGCAGCGTCAGGGGGTGGGCCACCTGGACTCACCATGGGGTGGCGTGGCTAGGGGCTGGGCCGCGCCCCCCTGTGGTGAGCCTGGCTCCTGGCCCCCCTCCATCTCATCTTCGGTCTTCGCGAAGCTTCGGTAAAAATAGGAGGTTCGGCTTTTGTTTCGTCCAATTCCGAGAATATTTCCTGTGTAACTTTTCTGAAACACAAAAACAGCAGAAAACAGGGAACCGGCACTCTGGCATCTTGTTAATAGGTTTGTACCGGAAAATGCATAAAAACGCCACGAAGTGTAACAAAACACAAAGCAAATAGTCTATAAACAAGCATGGAGCATCAAAAATTATAGATACGTTTGATACGTATCACTAACCACAGCCTTAAACTTTAAGATCCTACACTCCCTGGTGCAATGGTTTCCTAACGGGGGTTTAGGTTTTTGTCGCCTCGGCAACCCCACAATTAGTAGCCAAATACACAATGCATTCCACTAGGCCCATAAAGGTGAAGTATCATGTAGTCGACGTTCACATGACACCACTAGTAGAATAGCACCACAACATAAATATATCAAACCATTAAATATTACTCAACATAGTTTCACTACTAACATCTCGACTTCTCCCATGTCCTCAAGAACTAAACGAACTACTCACAAGACATCATATGGATCATGACCAGAGGTGAAATAATGGTAAATAACAATTTGAACATTAACCTTAATTCAACGGTTCCACTCAATAGCATCAACTACAAGAGTAATCAACACCAGGAAAGTTTCCCCTAAGAATTGGACAAGATTCATCCCAAGATGTTACAGCGGGATGGCATGGTGATGGTGGTGATGAAGGTGCTGGTGATGATGGTGATGAAGATGATGATCCCGATGAAGCCCAGCTCTATGGCGATGACAATGGCGACGATCTCCCCTCTCCGGGAAGGAATTTCCCCGGCAAATTTCTGCCTGCCGGAGAGCTTTCTCTCTGTGTGTGTTTTTCACCCCGCAGAGGCGGTAGAGTCTATCTCTGATACCCCCCTTGGGTCTTAGGTTTTTGGGGACGACGATATACACGAGGGGACGCTGGCAGAGGTGGGCCAGGGCAGCCACACCACTGGGCGGCGCGGCCTAGGGCTGGCCCACGCCACCTGGTGGTGTGGGCCCCTGGAGGCTCACCTCGCCCTCTCCTTCTGGCTACTTCCGTCTTCCAATGAAATATGAATTTCTGGGAATTTTCCTGTAATTGCTAATCTTCAGAAATATGGTGTCTTGACGGTCCTTTTTCCAGCAGAATCCTAACTCCGGCAGCAAGCTCTCCAATAATCATCAAACATGTGAAAACAGAGGAAACAACATAAGTATCATCTCTAAATATGAAATATATCAATGAATAACAGTAAATTATAATATAAAATAGTGATGCAAAATGGACGTATCATGGAGCTGTTGCAAATTGCCATTAATCAGGCATGGCATGAAAATATTCTGTCACTTCCCATTAAGAAGTCTTATGGACAAGCATATCTTATCATTCAATATGCTAATGACTATAATTATCATGCCAGCAGATGCCGCATAGATAGAAAACCTTAGTTATTTTTCAAAATTTCTCAGGATCTACTGGTCTCAGGATTAACTATCACAAGTCCTCCATGGTTCCTATTACACTGAAAGATGTACTAAAATTGCTGCAATTATAGGATGCAACCGGGGATCCATGCCCTTCACATACTTGGGACATCCTATGGGATCCACAAGGCTAATAGTTGATGATCTTATGCCTATGATCTGCAAGATTGATAAAAGGCTGGCTGGAATTTCCAATATGCTTGCATACAGTTCTAGAGTTATGACTATCAAATATGTCATATCTACCATGACCAATTATGCAATGTGCTCCATGAAAGTTCACTTAACCTGCCTGGATCATGCTGAGAAATCTTGCAGAAATTTCCTTTGGCATGGTAAAGACATAAACAAATCTGGTAACTATCTTGTGCAATGGGAAAAAGTATGTCTCCCCAAATCAACTGGTAGACTGGGTATTCTTAATATTAGATAACAAAATAATGCCCTGATGATGAAAAATTTATATAAATTTTACAATGAGAAGGATACCCCTTGGGTTGAGCTGATATGGAAAGCTTTTTATCAAAATGGTAAATTACCAAGTGTTGATCACCAAAAGGGCTCATTCTGGTGGAAAGACTGTGTAAAGCTTCAAAATAATTTAAAGGAGATTTTCCATTGCAAGGCTGGCACTGGGAAAATGTGTTATTCTAGACTGATAAGTGGCATGACAAAGGAAAATTTTGCACATGCCATCCACATCAATTCTATTTTGAAAAGGACAAGAGAATTCCTCTCCATAAGGTATTTGAGAATATGGGTCTAGATATATTTGAATTGTTCAATCTCCCACCGTCCTTAGTAGCTATGGATGAATGCAACATCATGACAACTGTCATATCTGTGGCTAGAAAATTTAATTCCATTATATCAGATAGTTGGTCATTCCTTGGGAATAATCTAGCTTATCCTACCAAAAAGGTTTATCTCTCACTGATTAATCCTCCTGTTGCCCCGGCTCCATATAAATGGGTATCAAAAAGTGCTTGTCTTCCAAAGCAAAAATTCTTTTTCTGGGTGATGACTCAAAATAGACTTAACACTAAGGATCTACTCACTAGAAAGAATTTCACTGTAGATTCTAAATTATGTGTTCTTTGTGATGTGTTGAGGAAACAATGCAGCATCTTTTCTTTGAATGTGACTTCAGTAGAAATTTCCGGTGGAGAATTGGAGAGGAGTGGAACACTGACCTTGATGTTATTTAGATGCTTATGGAGGCCAGAAACAGAACATCCAATACTTACTTCAACAAAGCTATGATATCTAGTTGCTGGAGTCTTTGGAATCATAGAAATAGCATTATTTTTTATTTCCAACAGAGAGACATGGAACAATGTTTTGGGTTCTTTAAGAACTCTATTAGCCTAGTGAGGCATAAGAATTAAGCCTAGTCTCAAAGAGGGTATGCAGGACTGGTTACATAGCTTATGAGCTATTCTATACTTGATGTAACTCCATATGTATATGTCCACCACATCCTTTTTATAAATGAAACATGACACAGTGGGTGACAAGGGTATAGCTAATAGAGCCCGTTAGTTGAGTACCCCTGAGGCCCGTTAAGCTAGGCCCAATTGTAATGATAGTCGAATACGAGTTATTACCGTATGTCGATATTTGTAATCTGTATCGAACCCTACCCGATCCTCGAGACCTGGCCACCTATATATAGGGGCCAGGAGGGGACGGTGTAGGGCAGATTGAAAGCAAGCCAGGTTGAACACCCAAGTTTACTTTCGATACACACCTATTTCGACTAACTTTACCTTCGAGTTCATCTGATGCCCTATCTCCCCGATCCTAAGTCCTTCATCTAGGACATTTGTCGAGTTAACCCTCGTCAATTGGCGCCGACCGTGGGGACCTTGGGCGTTGGAATCATGAATTCGACGGCTTTTTCGCTTTTAGCCAACAGCAGTTCAGAAGTCGACGGAAGTCAAGAGGTGGAACTAACCATCGGAAGTCTGAGCATCCTCATCGGGCCGTCGGGTTCGTCCCGTCTTTCGGACCCGACGAAACAAGATCCATCGGCAAGAGAGCCTGAAGCAACAGAAATAATGGAGTATTCCGACGGCTCCTCCAGCGAGGTAAACTCGCCGGTCAGCCTAGAAGAAGTACAAAAAGGAAAAGTCGCAGAAGACAACAACGCGAAGGATAACTTCAACGCAGAAATCCAACTCAACGATCTCGTGATCTGTCTCGACGATATCTCAGATAAATCAACAGACACATGGAAAACAGGTTTAGAGCTTTCTGAAGATGACGACTCGATCTTCTCAAGCTTCAATAACAACATTGGTAAACAGTGCCAGGTGCTCGCCATTGTGGGAGACAACTCAGAAGAATTTGATGAAAATAACAACCCAGTGATAAACCCAGCAAATATCGATAGAGGAGCAAATCATCTAGCAGAAGGGCAAACAGTGGAATCCCTCACAACCAGGGAAAAAATTCGACTATCAGTCGACGAGTGGAAAATAATAAGAGAAGCCGTAGAACACGGCACGCCAATACCATCAAATTCCAGCAAAAACATGCTTTTCGGGTATCATTACGCCCTACGGCAGCAAGCAAAGCAGTTAGCAAAGGAAAAGATAGAGATACAAAGAAGGAAAAATTCAGCCATTGCAGCTAGTGAAGCTGCTAGAAAAGCACGAAGCGACGCATCATACAGCAACGCAAGGAAAAATCGTCGACACGGCTCAAGGTATGACAACCTCGAATAACTCCGACAGGCAAAGTATTTCGAAAAACCTCGACTCGTCCTTCCTATCGGTCGACGAGCAAGGAAACATCCTACCAAAAACCCCCGAAGCAGCACTAGTAGCAGCACAAGCATATCTGCTCACAACTCAACCAAGTCCAGGAGATCCTAGGGAGCACATGCATAGAGCAGCATTGAACGGACTCAACATGGTAGGCCACAAGCTATCAGCAAAAGGAGAAGAAGCACATCATCACAAGGAAGTACACAAAGCAAGATCACCTCGCCGTCACAATAGTCCTCGACATAGAAGCAGCAAACACCGATCTCGATCGTCGTCACCAAAACAGCATGGTGGAACTCGAAGATCGCAATCCCCGAATGAAAGGCGCGACTATGAAGACAACGAAAAAGAGATGGGGGCATCGTGCTTTACCCGCAGGGTTCGCACCACTCCAGTTCCTAAGGGATTCAAGTTACCTCATGATCAGCAAAAATACGACGGGTCACAGGAACCACAATCATGGCTCGCAGATTACTTACAAGCAGTTCAAATATTAGGAGGAACCAAAGAAACAGCAATGCAAAGTTTGCAACTACACCTCACCGGCGCAGCAAGGTCATGGTTGAGCAAATTAGAAAAAGAATCCATTGGAAGCTGGGAAGATCTCACAAAACAATTTACAAGTAACTTCAGGTCGACATACAAACGGCCAGCATCAATAGAAGAAGTCAAAGCGTGCGTACAGCAACGCGACGAAACGCTGCGGGCGTACATCCAAAGATGGAGCCTCATCAAAAATTCAGCAGTCGAAGTTTCAGACGAAAGAGCAATAGACGCGTTCATCATTGGGTTAAGGCGAAGAGACCTAGTCGAAGAGATGGGTAGAATCAAGCCAAAAACAGTGTCAGATCTTATGGACACAGCAAACAGATTTGCAGATGGAGAAGATGCTTGCAACAACAAACGGACACGATCTCCAGAGGACGACAGAAGAAATAGATATGGAAGTCAAAGGAGACGATCTCGAAACTACGATACCTACGGCTCTCACAGTCAAGTCGCCGCAGGATATAAAGACAACAGTTATCAAGGAAACAATCGCAGAAGCTCGGGATATCGAACCTACGGAAAAGAGGACTATAAGAAGTTCCCACCAAGAGAATCCAGAGAGTATAACCCATCACCAGAAGATATGCTCAATGGCCCTTGTCATATACACTCAGCGTTCGTCGACGGGAAGCGAGTATCAAGGCATGCAATGAAAGACTGCACAACATTCTTAAAACTACAAGAAGCAGCAATAAACAAACAAACCGAAGCAAGGCGACAAGGATTTGAAGGAAGTAACAATCTCCCGACAAGCCAGCAAGGAAACAACGGAGCTCCTCAAGGACAAGACCAGCAAAACAAGGGACACGACGACGACGACGAAGGGTACGTCCCATCAAAAGGACACATCACAGCAATGATACAACCTGTGCCCAAGTCGAACAAAGAAGAAAAGAGTATAACTCGACAAGTCAATCTAGCAGTCATGTCGCCTCTAGCTACAACAGAATATCTGCATTGGTCAGAGCAACCAATAGAGTTCAACAGAGAAGATCACCCTATAACAGTACCTCGGCCGGGAAACGCGCCTTTGGTATTCAAAGCTCAAATCGGCGCGTATGATGTCGACAGAATATTCATGGATGCAGGAAGTGGAATTAACTTGATATACGCGAAAACACTCCGAGCAATGCATATATCACTAGAGTTCCTGAAGCCAACAGATTGTTCCTTCCATGGAATCATACTAGGAAGTGCCAATTACCCGCTGGGTCGAATAGCACTCAATGTTTGCTTCGGCAACCGACACAACTATAGAAGAGAAAAGCTAGACTTCGAAGTCATGGATTGGCCATCACAGTATCACGCGATCCTCGGACGAGCCGCGTTTTCGCGATTCATGGCAGTGCCTCACTATACATATTTAGTACTTAAAATGCCAGGACCAAGAGGAATAATTACAGTCAAAGGAAGTTTTGAAGTTTCAGATCTTTGCGACAGGGAATTCCACAAGATGGCGCAAAACTTTGGCATGATAGCCAACTATGCGGAAAAGGTGAAGAACACGACTACAGAAGGCATCAAGCTACTCGAAGGACGCGTCGCGGAGCCCGAGGCAAAGAAACCACGAGTAGAAACACCAGGAGAAGGCAAAGGCGCAGGAGAAGAAGAGAAAACTGCGACGTTGTAAACATAAAGAAGAGCAGGACACAAAGGCTATAAAAGCCACGAGTTATACCAGGGGCAATGCCCTCTAGATCCAGAACACAGGTCATAGGCCGGATCTCTTGGGTCACCCCATGTATCTTATATTACAAGTATAAATAAAGATAAATTGTTCCTCATATTCGAGTTTACGAATCTTTCCAAAGGGAAAATGCGGCAAACGCACGACTTATACAATAGCGCTTTGAGAATAAATTTTTCGACACAACAGTCGCAAAATAAGATACTCTCGCGTTCCATATACACAAAACATTACAACAACGGGTTGTCAGAATCATCTACGCCTAAAGGGTCCAAATAATGGTACTCGCGAAAAAATGCAGCATCCGCTTCCAGAAGCCTAGCCACGAGTCTCTGAGCAGGCTGCAGCGTGTTCTCCATATGTACTCGAAGGCTAGCTCCACCTGGAGCCAAACTTAGGGACATAGTACTGTAATTCAACCTCGGGTGCCACTTGCGTATCCACCCGAGAGCAAAATTGGCACCAGCCACTAAGTTCAGCTCTATCAACCTATGAATACGATGACTTGATCTGAAAGTATCAAGAAGAAGAGGGAAAGTTGCAGGTAAAGGATTACGAGGAAGCATGATGGAGTGCATAGTTGTGAGAGCTCGTCGGCAACCATCAACTGACTCGCCAATGTGCTGGGCACGGTCTTGGAGCAGTACAATGGCGCTTCGGCGTCGAGGATCAGACCACAAAGTCTCGTAACCAGTCGACATCTTCTCCAAAGCAGCATTTCGCTCAGCAACTTGACGTTCTTCAGCAGCAAAATCCAAACAAGTACCTGCAACAGCAAATATATCACAAAAGCAGCAATGCACAAACAGCCAAGGAAGGAGTCGAAAGAAAACTCACATCGCAACAGCTCGCAAGCAGACTCGACAATGCCAAGAATGAAAGACTCGCACTCTTCATTATGAACAACCTTCGCCGTCAAGCTGGTGACCTCTTCTTCAAGGGAAGAGATTTTCTTCATATAGCCACTGGCTTGGCTAGCCTTTTTAATAGTCTTCTGAGCTTTGCGTTTGGCCAAGGATAGGCGAGTTTCAAGGTCGGATATCCTCGAAGAATATTCTGCGCATCGATTGCATCGATTAAGAGTCGACGAAATCTGAGGGTCGAACCCATGGGCAGAACCAGGAGTCAAAGGATCATGAACATGCATCGACTACAAAAAAAAAGGAGAAACTATTTCAGAGAGGCAGCATAAAACTTCATACGAAGAGGATATATTTACATAAGAGTACAACCCTATGGCTAAAGTTCTCGGGTTGCACTTTACATTCAAAAGAAGAAAACTAAAAAGCTACAAAGAAGCCGAGTCTACGCCACCTCAGCATTCTGATCCGTGGTAGAAGGGGGTGTGGCAGCTTCCTCGTTAGAAGTCGACGGTGGCACCGGATCTTTCGCCGCTGGAGGTGGTGCAGCAGGCACCGCAGAGGCTGCCGAAGGAGAAATCGTTGTCAACAATGCAGGTGCCAACTTCTTCGCCTTCTCAAAAAACACCTTCATCTGGTCACGGGTGTGGCCATGAGGGGAGCTAACCCTCTCCCAGTCGAAGTCCGTACCGTGCGCAAGGGAAAGTGCAATAGCACCCTCGGCGCCGCGCTTAATGGATAGCCCTTTCAGCTGGAGAGTGGGGTCTTCATCGCTGTCAAAAGACTTGGCGAGTTCAGTCAGGTTGTCCTTTGGGATTGCCATCCTTTTCTTCGGCCACAACCCGGCAAACAGCCATGACAGAACGCGGCCAGCCAACTCAAAAGTTTCCTGGATAGATATCCAGTTTTCTTCGAGTAGGTTAACCGCATCCATAAGAGGATCATCGTCCGTTTGTAGGGACGACGGAGATACCCCTGTGAATTCTAAGCAATAGAAAAGAAAAGAAGAGACAAGTGTCAATAAATACACCAGTGCAACAGGAGACGAAGACAGAAGACAAGTCGAAGAACTTACTTTCGGCAGCAGTAGACATGGTGTGGAGACGCTCTGCCACGGCCTGCTCCCGCTGAGCATTCTCCTTGTTGGCATCAGCTAAAGCCTTTTCCGCTTTCTTCGCCTTGGCAAGCGCAGATTTCTGCGACTTCTCAGCAATGGCCTTAGCAGCGGTCGCAACGTCATAAGCTTTTTGTGAAGCTTTGAGCTCTGCCTCCAGCGAAGCAATTCGAGCATTGGCGGCTGCTAAAGCAGCTGCATAGGAAGTCGACAGAGAATCAGATAGATAACAAAAGATGAAGTGCAGAAGACAAGTGGTGATTGGACGTCAAAATTGTACCTTCGGAAGCTTTCGCAACCTTTAGGTACCCCGCGCACTCCGTGCCCAGGGCGATAAATCTCTTCACCAAGGCCTGATAAAAGAAGTGTGTAAGCGTAGAAGTGCATGAAAGAAAAGAAGGGAAAGAAGAATTACTTACATCATCAGAAGAAACCGTAGATGCGTGAGCTTCCAGAGAAACTTCGGCTTCTTTGGCCTTCTTTGAGCGTTTCGATTGTCGAGTTTGAGGAACCTTCTTCACGCCGGACCTAGTGGCCCTCGGCGCAACATCTGGTTCGACAGGCTCATCAATCGCCACAGGAGAAGGTGGTGGAACAGCCGTAGCATCTGTTGGTGGTTCTTCGTCATCACTACATAAAAGGTATGAGTTATGGAAACAAGGCAAGAACAAGGCAATTGAAAAGTTCGACTACAACACTTACGATGCAAGCATGTCAAAGTACTCCATATCTTCTGCACGAGCGGGGGTTTTTCCAGCCGCTGCAGAACTCGATGAAGTAATTTCGTCGACACGTTTCCTTTTCTTATCGACACCAACATCTTCAGCAAATACAGGAGGAGTCGATGTCGATGAGCTGTTTTCCTCTTCTGAATCTTCGACATCATCTCCGTCCTGACTTTCGTCAGCCTCGGGGGCTTCAGATGCAGGAGAGGCTAGATCAGTCGGAAGGGGCCCTTCCTCTGGAAGAGGAGGACACGAAACAAGAAATTGGTGACCCTGTACATAAATAAGTAAGCAGAGTGCAAAGTCAAATAATGATGCAAGTCGAAACAAGCAAAAGTTTGAGAAAAAGTGGACGTAAAAATACATACCTCAGGAAGAGGGTGCACAGAGTCGAAGAAATCAGCGGCTAAATCCGCAACTGCGTGTTCCTTTGTGAGCTTGGTGAGATTCCGGACTCGCTTGTCGACATCTTCTTTCGACATCAGGTCTTCAGATATGCGAGTAGGATCTTCCAAGCCAGAGAAACTCCAAAGTTTGGAAAGGCGGTGCTGTAGGGGTTGAACTCGACGTTGAATAAAGAACGCCATGAGTTGCATACCCGATAGAGCCCCCCCTTGACCTCCTTTTAAAGATTTGATACGGGAAAGAAGAGGAAGAATTTCTTGTGCTTCCGCATCTGAGGGGAGTGCATCCCATGATGTCAATTTCTTTATCTCTTGGGAAGCATCAAAAGGAGGCAAGCCAAATTCATCCCCAGGAGAGGATTTGCGGTCCTTGATATAGAACCACTTTGTCCTCCATCCCTGGACAGACGCGGCCATGGAAAATTCAAAATATTGCGCCTCAGGGCGCACAGAAACGACGGCTCCACCCAGTTCGGGTTTCCTAGCCAAAGAAACATTGGGGCGGAGTCGAAAGATTGATCTCCAGAGAAGGAAGTGGGGCTCAATGCCCAAGAATGACTCGCAGAGAGTCACGAAGCAAGCAATGTGAAGAAGAGAATTCGGTGTGAGCTGATGGAGCTGCACACCGTAGACAAATAGCAGCCCACGGAGAAACTCGTGGGCAGGAAGGGACAGGCCGCGAAGAAGGAAAGCAAGGAACATTACCCGGTAACCGCTCGGGGGCTTCGGGATCCGCTCAGTACTTGGGAATTGAATGGAATCCTGAGCGGAGATGAGACCGTCCGCCCTGGCCTTCTCCACCTCCTTCTTGGTAATGGTGGAGCGCACCCACTTGGTGGCAGACGTATTGGCCATGGTGCTCTTAACGCCCAGATGTTTCACGCGCATCCAGCGCAAAGCGTGCTTGGGGGCTTCGCAAGAGAGGAAGAGATAGAGGAGATCAGCAATGGAGGCGGCGGAGGGAACGAGCTGGTAAACAGTACGATTCCCCATTACGCCATTTATATACCTTCTGGGAGACGGATCGTGGGCTGAGACGTGGTGCAAAGATCGGAAACGCCAGCCCACTAACGGTCAAAAATCGTGCAGCCCACTAACGGTCAAAAAATCGTGAAAATTACAGTGCTACCCATAAAACGGTTTGCACTGATGAAGATCCACGTCTTCGTTGACGTCATAGAATATATATATAAAGGTAAAAGGATGGCGCCGACGAATGCCGAGCTTATAAAAGAGATTATATATGAAGGATTTTCGATTATAGCCTTGGGGGCTATACTTTCAAACATATCGAATGGATCTCTTCATTAAAGAGGTGAATTCGAACTCGACGACAAGGTGTTCTTGAAAGTATCTCGAATTGAAGAATTTTGGAGTTGAAGTGTTTCAAGTTGAAGTATGACGAGGTACATTATCTCTTGAGCCTATACTCGAAAAACTCTTCTTTCGACTATAGCCTCGGGGGCTACTCCCATCGGGAGCGCTGAGCGCGCACCCGACGATATTTATTGATTAAGCATTAGAGATTGGAGAAGTATAGGAGTGTTACTCCCATCGGGAGCGAGTTTTATGGTTGTAGAAACCCGAATATTTTCAGTCAAAACTTGACTGCGACATAAAATTCTCGAGTTGTGTTATCGCAACACGACTCGAATGCCGTGACTTGTCACGAAGGTAAGACCCCGGGATCCGTCCTGTGTGGCCTGGTATACGCACATGGATGCGCTCTGCTGGTATGTATCTGTGTCTACGATGCGAAGAAAATCCTGGTGGACGCACTGGGTACCCTGAGAACCACTGGGATTCATTCTTTGTAAGTCCTAAATGCGGCAAAAGGATGGATTTGACCGGTATCCCGAATTCAAATCCAAGGGGATTGAATTTGAAGTAGGTGACAAGTATCTGTTCCGGCAGTTAACTGACCTCTTGATCCATCAGAGTTGTCAGGCTTGCTCATCAAAACCCCTTGCGAAAGAATATCATGAAATATAAGTCGAAAGACCAAGTCGAAGATTTGAAGATTTGAAGATATGAAGAATTGATCAAGTCAAAGATTTAAAGATTAGAGATTCAACCTGAATCTGCAATTCTGGTAGAATCTCAGGGGCTACTGACAAGGGTATAGCTAATAGAGCCCGTTAGTTGAGTACCCCTTAGGCCCGTTAAGCTAGGCCCAATTGTAATGATAGTCGAATACGAGTTATTACCGTATGTCGATATTTGTAATCTGTATCGAACCCTACCCGATACTCGAGACCTGGCCACCTATATATAGGGGCCAGGAGGGGACGGTGTAGGGCAGATTGAAAGCAAGCCAGGTTGAACACCCAAGTTTACTTTCGATACACACCTATTTCGACTAACTTTACCTTCGAGTTCATCCGATGCCCTATCTCCCCGATCCTAAGTCCTTCATCTAGGACATTTGTCGAGTTAACCCTCGTCAGTGGGGGTCTTCCCCACCACTGTATTTGTGTCAAGAAAATTAGTGAATATACACACTAAAAAGTGGCTATAAGAAAACTAAAACATCTTATATTTTGGAACAGAGGGAGTATTTTAGCAAGGATTTGAAAAATAAAAAATTACAGGAGATTAAACCCTAATACAAACTACAAATGAAATATCCAAAACCCTAAAATAAACCTAACTAAATGTCCTATTCTAGTATTCTTATATTGATCTTTTTATCTTGTTCAATCTTAGCAACCAAATTTATATTGTTTTGAACCTGCAAAGCGTAATAACCCAACAGGAAATAATCCATTAGGATTAAATGTTGAAACCACCAAGTGGTGATTCCATTTGCTATAGAATCTAATGAGATTGAAGCCAGGAACATGTCCTAAGATCAGAGTATGATCTTGAGGGAAATTCTAAGAAAACAATGAGAGGAACTACAATAAGGCTGGTAGATCAATGCCTAAGAACCAGAAATAGCTTAAACCATAGCTAGTTCGAAACCACTGAGAGCATCAGAATATGATCATAGAAGCAATGCCAAAACGAGAAGATGAATTATAGACCATAACATTGATTCATGAACTAGCTAATGAAACTAAGCTAGAACAAGTCACTGGACCAAGTAATAAATCACAATGAATAAAGATGCCAAGATCTTGGATTCATAAGATAAACAAGATAGATCTTAATTAACATAAGTTACTTAACAAGATCATGACCAGCCATAGAGAAATCATGATAATAAGAACTAATAATAACTCATGATAGAATTTGAAGTAACCAGAATGAAATCTTAAACAACAGAATAAAAACACGAATGAATATCCACTTGTCACTGTCCAAAACCTAGACAAGCAAAACATCTCATTTTAAACCGTCGTGCCATAATTTTGCATATGACTAAAGTTAAAATCTTCAATCAATTGACCACTAAAAAAATTGGACACCTAGGCATATGAAACACACAGACATGTAGCTTAGTAACCAAATGCGTTTGGTGAGGTGTTAGCACCACTTTGCCAGCCGCACACTATAAATAGCCAGCCATCCTAGACCCTAGCCACACAACACACACTTTGAGATCTGACAAGAAACTCAAATAGACATATTTGAGAAATATCTTGAGAGGGAGAGGAGGCCAATAACTAACCAAGAACTGGAGGAACTAGACTAGAACAGCAAGAACAGCTCCAACAACTGGATAGCTTGCTACAACTAGAAAAATAAATTTAGAAATTTGAATCAGAATCTGATCCAAAGGATCAAGGTCTGACTTGTAGTACTAGTAGTTCATGTTCAAACATGATCTTATCACTGGGAGGCAAGCACTGGCACATTTAAACCTATTAATCATTTCCGCACACTCAAATTGAGGCACCACAACATGATCAACAAGCCAAAGCACAACCTTTTAATGATCTAAGCACTAGGTAAACAACAATGTAAATCTTAATCAACTAAGAGCATTAAAAACCATCTAAGAATAAAATGAAATAACAGACTAATCAAATGATGCAAGCATACAAGATATATGCATGCATCATAGTAAATCAAATAGATTGTAAACACTTCTAAGGAAGCAATTGTTTGTATTAACAATAATAGTACAGAATTATACAGCAGTAATGAATTTATAGTGAGAACACTAGTAAAATTATAGGATAGCATGTATCTTTGATGAAACTGAACCACACAGAGAGAAGTGTATCTTTGATGAAACTGAATCCACAAGATTCAGTTAAACTAGAACATGATCAACAGTAAGCGCACGAGCAAACTAGCACTAGCAGTAGGCTTAGGAAGTTAAATTAACATCTAGGAACACTAAACCAAATCAAACAAGCTGTAATCCTAAGAATGGAGATAGAGCTTGATGAACCCTAGAACTAACAAGAGCTCAAGATTAGAAAGAGAGGTTGGAGTATGAGATAAGGAGAGCACGTTACTTGTAGAATGTTATGGTATAGGAGCATCAGCTCAACCACATGGCGGAGTCGTAGATGATGATGACATGACGATGATGGCATAGGGAGCACCAAAAGGGGATCTCAACCCACACCAGACCATGCCAGCGAGAACGGAGCACTTGATGTGCACCCCATCACCGAGGACACAACAGAGGCGCATCTAAGCTCAGCGAGGCAACGCCATGTCGAAACCCTAATGAGGGTTAAGGTTGTGCGAGACCGACAATGCAAACAAGAAATGAACCAAAGCGGATAGGATGGAAGAGAAGAGTGAGGGGAGTATTTGAGAGCAAGTGTGGCAGTGGAGGTTTTCCGGAGCAGGCTCAAGAAGAAACTAGACAGGGAGCTAGAAAACCCAGTGACCTCCCTAGTTGCTTCGGCTCGCTCCCCTCCTCCTTACATAGCTGCTAATTCTAAGGTATCCACCCCATTATCTGGGGCTCGTTGTAGCGCGCGTGGAAAAGGAGCTGATGCCAAGTGTGTACTCCAGAAGGTGATGTGCATGGTGGCTAACAAGAACGCGCCAGCTACACTTCCCAATGAATCCTTCATTACCTTCTCTTCTTTGCCGGACTCGCACTTTTGAGGGGTTGCTGCGAATAGCTTGTTTGTGTTTGATTCCTCTTTTGGCTCCCAAATCAAATCTTGTCTTTTGTCACGCTAAAGAAGTGTCCCAAGCTCTGTCGGCTGAAGCCATTATAAAAGCTCAGGCCAATTAAGCTAGTATGTAGTCCAAGCCTAAAGGTGTCGAGGCTAGTGTAGCAGCGGCTACCTGTTCCCCGAACAACAGGTCTATGGAGGAAGACGATGGGGATGTCATTCTGATAGCTGTATGGAATCAATCCAGGGCAAGCAAAAGAGAAGAAAATGTAAGGCCATGGCCAAGTCTTGGGTCCATGGCCCAATCTGAGAAACACTCCAGCCCGCCAAGCACGAGTGAATAACAGGGAAGCCTAATGAGAGCCATGGGCTAGAACTCCAAGGGCTTCGGTCGGGGGGCATCGCACCCAAGTTTGAGACTATCTGAGAAAGGAAAAGATTGATATTATTTGCCTCCAAGAAACCGTCAAGAAAGTATTTTACGAACCAAGAGTTGAAGAGTATTGAACCATGGGAGATCTTCCACTGGAGTTGGGTTGCTGCTTTAGGGCATTCGGGTGGAATCCTCGTGGGATTTAGAGATATTATGTTTGAGATTGGCTCTATTTATCAGGGATAGATATTTGTAGTGCATTGCTTTATCATTGAGAGGCCAAATTTAAGTTTGTGTACATCGTGATCTATGGGCTGGCAGACCATTCCAAAACAAATGCATTTTTTAAGGAATTGGAAACATAAGTTTCAGATTGCTAACACCCAATGGTGGTGGGTGGAGATTTCAATTTGTTCAGGGGAGCTGAAGATAAGATTAATGATAGCATTAACTTGCCTCGTGTTCACTTTTTTAATGATTGTATTGCTAGACTGGCCCTCCGTGAGCTAGCTTAGACAAAGTGGTGCCAAATTCTCTTGGACAAACAAACAGGCCAACCCTATCAGAAGTGTCCCTGATAGGGTTTTCATCTCACCTCATTTGGAAGCGTGTTTTCTGATGGCCTCCCTCTAGGCTGAGGCTCGCATTGGGTCAGATCATACTCCTCTAATTCTCGGCAATGGAGATGGGGCATTGGTGTGCTATTTGAAGTTCTTCTGTCAAACTAGTTGGCTTTCACTACATGAGTTCCCCGCATGGTTCGTTTCAATTGGAACAAGTTGCTTGCATCTTCGGGAAGGAGACGGGACGCCATTGATGATTGGCATATTAAGAGCTTAGGACTGCACCAAATTCTTAAAGGCTGGGGAGAAAATATGGGGAAACAAGCCAGGGTGCCGAGGGCTCGGATTTTGGTGGAAATCCAAGAGTTTGATGCCCAAGCAGATTTGGATGGCCTAGACGAGGAAGGGTGGGCCTTCCGCTACCTATAAGATGAGCTGATGCACAACCTCAGTTGTGTGGAGGAGTATTGGAGGCAAAGAGGTCTGACTTCACTTCGGCGGATGTAGCTTAGTGTGTGTACGTTGTTGATTTTATGTTGATAGTCTAAAGCTATGTTTTGTTGTTGCCTATGGGCTGGTTGTAAAACTTATAAGTGTGGCAAGCCATTACATTGGCCATGGGACTTCTACACTATTATGGAAGAAGAATTGTAAGGATATATAGGGATTATCCCATCCAATCCCGACATAGTAAATGGACTGCTGAGGATTTTCTAGAATTTAAAATAATTTCATCTGTTTTTTTAAATACACTAGAAGTAAACTTTAGTGAAGTAGCAGTAGTGACTAGTGATATACGTGAGACATGGTGTTTTGGTTCGTAGGAGCAAATACCCTGCACTTCCATCCA
The DNA here is from genome assembly GCA_007115705.1 of Dactylis glomerata. NCBI lineage: Eukaryota > Viridiplantae > Streptophyta > Magnoliopsida > Poales > Poaceae > Dactylis > Dactylis glomerata. Next base: position 1,849,821 of record QXEO01000543.1, read on the forward strand.
TGTCTTTCCCGTTTTGACGGCTTAAAATCTTCTGGGTGGGACCACATTTGTTTTGTGTTGACTTTCCTCAGAAATGTTTGGTCACTTAGACTGACCGAAGGATACTTCTTGTTTCAGGCAGCCCTATGTTCCTTTTGGTTGAGAATGGTTCATAGAAGCAATGCAATTATTATAAAAAATATAAAAAAATCACGTAAATAGCAATTTTGTATCATCGATTTTTTTTTTATAGACCACAAAGAATATCTTTTTCTTGCGAAACTTGGTGAGTGAATATAAAATGTCTAGATGTACATAAAGAATTTTGTTCCAATTTTGTTAGATATTTCCAAAAAAATACTTTTTTTGAAAAAAAAAACAGGAATGCATCTACCAAAGTGAATCCGTGAAGTGCGGGGCTAATCTATCTGGCTCACGGTAAAGGGAAAGCCAGCCGCCCCGGGTAGACGACGAGAACGAGATGATCGACGCGGCGAGCGAAAGGCAGGAGCGCGAGCGGGTTGACGGGACGGCCAGCCCATGGAGCGGCGACAGAGGTATTACGGCTATGCGATCCGCGTGCGCGACGCGGGTGCTTTGGCTTGGATTCCACCGGGGGGGAATCGCGACCTCTCCCCGTCCGACCCGGCGTCCCCGTGTACGGCGGCCGTGTCCGGATTCGCGTCACATCCATCGATGGATAGATCGATCGTGCAGGGCGCTAGGCTAGGCTAGGGCACCTGCTGATGGAAAGATCGACGTCAGCCGATGGTGGTGGTGGTGGTGGTGGCCGCCGGAGCAATCATTAGCGCACGACGGCGGCACCAATCGGAGAGCGACACGAGGAGCCAAGATGAGGACGACGGCGTTGATCCAGGGGTTTCATCTCGGAGCGAGCGTGTGGCGGCCCAAGGATGCGAGCGCGACTCGTCTCGTGCTCGTGCCATGGCTGTCAAGTCAGGGGCCTACCGCCGCTACCGGGGCCGAACGTGGAGACGGGGGAGGGAGATGGCCAGATGGGATGGATCCGCGCCGCACTTGCATCAGTGGCCTGGGCATATATGCGTGCGCGGCCCAAGCGAGGGCGAGGTGAGCTATGCAGCAACTTGCCAGGTTACAGTCGATCGATGTGATCAGTTCCATCCATATATCCAGAAGCTCACACGGTCATCCAGCAGATAGTGCACTACATACACTACGCTCCAAAGGACAGTACTTGTGGAAAAATATACTAGATGAACCCTAATTTTTGTTGTTGTATTTCGTTGGATCCTTCTGGGGTATATAAAAAGATACAAGGAAGTAGACTTGGAGTACAAGAAGTTATTCTAGAATTCTAGTCAAACTCTAAATCCTATGTATTCTAACACTCCCTCTTAGTCGCAGTGGGAGTGAAGCGAATGACTGCGACTGGATTTCAAGTCTTACGCTTTCATCATCTTCTCCTCTATGTCATCGTCAACTGCGTCTGGACTGGCACCTAGGACGGTGACTGCATCCCTTTCTGATGCCTCTTCTCTCTTCCCTCCCGCAGTCACAGCGGAAGTGGTGCGGACGCAAGTGACGACACGAACGCTATTGACTGAAGTTCTTAAGTTGTTGTAGACGTTGTGCTTGACGTCGACGTCGAGGTAGTCGGTCGTGGTGTAGCCGTGATCAAGGTTGTCGTGGTCGTTCTATCCGCTAGAAGTGGAGGCGAAAAATAATTAGCAATTTGGTTCATATGGTTTTTTTAGGTTTTGTGCGGTGGCGGCAGGGCCTGCGGCGTATTTTTGTGCGGCGGTTGCTGTATCGACGATGTAGAACTCAACAAAGATTTTGGCTCATAGTTTCATATAGTCGTACAGCTTGATGTTGATGGTTCGGGTCGATGATGTTTAGCTTAGTGCAGTGCAGATTGCTTGGTGTAATCGTATAGGCCGATGGCGTGTTGAGGCTGTGATGGACTGCGTCTCTGATGGACTGGGCTGACACCTAGGACGATGGCTACGTCCGGCATATCTCTTTTCACAAGAAAAAGAGGATAGGGCCGCCTCAAACAGGTGTATCCTTTGGTTGAACAGTGAAGTGACCACACACTTCCCAGGTAAGTCAAAACAAAACAGATGTGGTTCCACCCAGAAGATTTCAAGCCGTCGAAACCGGCAGAGACATGGATGGAAGTGCAGGATACTGACTACTGAGGGTGCCTACAAGCACACCTTGATGGACATAATTGTCATCAGGAAACTTGGACAGGATTATATCAGGAAATTCTATTCATGCATAATGCTTCATTATACCATGACCTCGAACAAAATGGTTTCTCTTAGTGCAGGATATTTTAAGTTGGATTGCCAGACCTCCATCAAACGATCAGTATCAAAGTCTGGAAGCTAAGCTAAACAAGCTTTACATATAATTCAGGCCAACAGAATCAGTCTCAGGTTCTGGACGATGCTCGGTTCATTCAGTTACTGCTTACTGCCAGAAACGATGGTTCAGACTAAATTTAACGATCCCTGGCAACTACACCAAAAAAACACTGGCCATGACTGGTCCGGGAATGCAGACCTAGCAGCTCCCAATCAGTATGTCAAGGCAACAAGCCTGCGAGGTGGAGTCCTAGATCGTGAGCGTACTGGCCTGTGAGGAAGAAAAACTAGTCAGCAGATTGAAGAAAACAAATATTTCACAACACAAGGGAGAAGTTCCATATCTACAGTCACACATGGGCATGGCATCTAAGGGAGGTAGAAGCATTGTCTTATCAACAGTTTAGATCAGGCAATGCTTCCAATTGGGGTCAGCAGGATGTGTCAAGAAATAGGCTAGAGTTTGGACTCAGTAGTTTTTGTTTCTTTTTCCGTACAATTTAGCCTAGGTTCATTACTGAAACAACTGTTATCATTTGACGTGAACTTATAATCATGAGCCCATGAGTGGACAAAAAGCTTGTGCTCACACAAAGGTGAACTTACAATTGGAAAAGGAAAACAACAATGCTGCATCACTAAGTATTTAACAAATGCTGAACCTTCATCAGGAATGATTATTTAACTTATGTAATTATCTTCCAGGTTACCAGGTATACAGAAATTAGTCCTATTTTACGCCAAATGTAACATGTCTGGATGCACTACTGATGTAAATAACCAAGACGATCACGGGAAAATTAGCTAGCAGATGAAAACAATCGATCTTGCTTGCAAGAATTTCAGGACAGAACAATGGCAAGGATAAATATTGAAACATAAATCAATTATATATAGGATGTAAATACAAGACAAAACAACAAGACGTTATCAGCAACAGCCCTGTGGACCAAATGAAGTACCCTGTGAAATTGACACAAAAGTTCACCAAACATTTTAATCTAGCACGGTAGATTCGCACCTTGTACTCGTGACCTTCTGGATAGGACCTCTGTTGAATGCCCAATCAACATGGATAGTCTTTGTTAACAGCTGCTTCCCATCCATTGCTCTGATTGCAGTTTGTGCTTCCTCAAAACTTTCATATTCAACCAATGCATATCCCTGTTGAACAGAATAATAGAGGTGTGGACAGAAATCAGAGTTTCTTCACAAACAAAGAAAAATTTAGCGTAATCTCCATTTCAAAATGTAGACGGTGAACATTCTTTCTTGGAAGTGTTGACTAATAATCTTGACTGATCATGTCACTACAGCGAGTTCACTTATGATTAAACCGCAACCAAAGGTATATAGCAGGCTACCTTGAGAAGCAGTATTTTACACTAAAACTGTTACTTTCTAAATGGATCTGATCTAAATAAAACACATTTCAAACATTCCTCAAATGCGAAATAATGTTCACTTAAAAGAAACAAGATGCTAGGAACGAACACGAACTAGTCTGAGATCACTGTAATTCTGGGTAATGCACGTAGGACGCTCTTGGTTCTTATTTACTGCCAGTCATGTCACCGAGATCCATGCACAAATTGGTTAGAGTAGAAGGAGATGGCTAAAAATGAATGTAAATATTGTAAAGTGTAGAAGCTGACTTTATATTCAAGAAATTTTAACAACGCACTCAACATCAAGCAATTTAATGCGTTTAACTGCCCCCTGACAACGGCATTGCACAGTCCACAGGAAGCTTTTAACTGTCATGCATCAGATGGTAGACAAGCTAGAAGCTACCACCTCCATTGATCCTAGTTTCTAAACAGGACCACTTCAAGACATAATTTAGTACTCCCTCCGTTTCAAAATATAAGATGTCTTAGGTTTGTGAAGCAAATGCATCTAGACATCTTTTAGTATATGTATTCGAGTGAACCTACACACTAAAAGATGTATAGATACATTTGCTTCACAAAGCTAAAACATATTATATTTAAAAACGGAGGGAGTATAAACCAGTGAACATAGCTTCATGTCTAAAATTATCACATGTTCTGTCAATGAAGCTCAAACGGTATTGCATTCTGCTAAAAAAACTCCACTACAGTAAGCTTGTCAGAGTAAAACTATCGAATTTACCTTTCCATATCCAGTGCGGCGTTCCAGATTGAAATGCAAGTCCTTGACACGACCAAAGTCACAGAAAGCATCATATATATCATTTTCTTCTGCATCTTCTTTGACGCCTGAGACAAGTATTATCCATCCTTCAATTGCTACAGATCAACAATTTTTCCATTAGTAATGGTAGTAAAATGGTCAATGAACAATATAAGCACACAGGTCAACTATCACTATGACAACGAGAATCAATCAATTATAATAAGCAACTTTGCATGATATCAGATGCAAAGTTCAATAAAACCACATAGACTGCAGCATAAAAAACTACAACCAGTGATCAGCTAGCTGATCGGGCAAATCTTTAGATGCACTCTTACTTATGCCAGTTTACATATTATGGAGTATGTACAACTAGTGCGCATGTAACCAGGGAGTAGCAGGAAAAGCATGCGTGCATGCATGTTCCAGTGCATAAGAATGTGAGGCAAATCATTTTAGCATTGTTGCAGTGACATAATTGCTTACCTGATAGTATACAAACAACGTAACCAAAATGCCATGGGCTGGCATATAAGAAGCATAGTGAACGACAAAATAAGCAGTGCCATACGGCATAGGATGAACTGTCACATCATTGTGTAGATATACAACATTTATGCAGAAACGCATCCCTGTTATGTTTGAAACTTTCAGTTCTGTCAGTTATCCTTGTTTGATTTGTTAGTATGGCTCCTAGGAAAGACTAAAAGTCTGAAAGAGACTACCAGTTAAAAATTTCAGTATTACAACTAAGTAACACTGGCAAAGCAAATATAGTTCATTCTTAAACAGAATCGTCCAAAATGCCAAACTGCACAACCCACAACAAATGAATGTGGCTGGAGGCGTAACTGCAAGGGCCCCCTACTCAAATCTGTGTACCAACAAATTATCCATAGGTGGCAGTCCATGATCTGTTTGTACCTAACTGTTCATATAAAACTCTGCAATCCTGCTTTCGCCCTCTAAAGCATTCTAGTGGCCCTGAACTACATCTAAAAGAGGCTCACATGATTGCAGCTAGAAAATTCAGTTTGGTTTAAACATAGTAGTCATAAAATCCACTTTAGGCATCACAGCTCAATTGCAACATTCACACACCTCAAATCCTTAAAAGTTTGGCATTTTCTGCAAATCATTACTGCTTCTCATAGGGTCTACCATGTAGACTCCTGGAGGCCACTAGCCTACTACATAATCGAACATATGGTCCAGCAAACAGAATCAAGTCATTCTGAATTTCAGTCAAAGGAACACTAACCACCATCCCACAATTGGCATTCCTCCCACTGGCAATTCACGCTACTGTACCAACTAGCTTACATAATTCACTCAACTGCGGTTACATTTTCTTTCTGTCTACAAATGCATTTCAACAGAACTATCTGATCCTACCAAAGACATGCCCAACTAAATAACCACGCCTACCACACCTGCATAAGAACATCAATTGAAAAGGGTTTGTTCTCGCTGCTCAGCATGTAGAATCATATAGCACAGCACCTACATTGTGATGATACCTTTGCATCTTCAAAGAAGCATAGAACAATACAGACCGCAGAAGGAATTTAATTTCGATAGCTCCTCAGGCGATGTCGAAATTCAACTAACACAAACAGTGCCGTGCATTTAGATCAGACACCACGCCCTTCTAAGAAAGCACGCCGTACCAAAAACCCTAAACCCTGACGACAAATCACCAACCCCAAACCCTAGCCTACCACCTTCCTCACGGTCACCCGCGAATCCAGCCCCAAAGTAACACGCGAATTCGCCTACGACATTGCAAACCCCCCACCCGAAATTTCGAACCTAGAGATCACGCCCAAAACGAAAATGGGTCGGGTAAGGGGGTTTCTCACAGCGCTGGGGGCCGCCGTGCGGGGAGTTGGCGGGGACGGGGACGGAGTCGAAGCGGTCGCGGCTGGCGGCGAGGACGGAGGCGCTGCGGCCGAGGAATCGTCCCCGGGCGCGGGCCGCCGCGGGGGTGGCGATCTGGGGGACGGGGAGCGGGGACCGGTCGTCCTCGTCCATCCCGTCGTCGTCGTCGTCGTCCTCGTGGCCCCGTCCGTACTCCACGAACTCCGCCGCCGTCGACGTCCCCATCGCCGCCGCCGCCGCCGCCGGATGGTAGAGCGAGGGAGAGAGAGGGGAATGGGAGAGAGAGCGTGGCGGTGGCGACGTGAGGAGCTCTTATAATGGCGGCAAGTAAGCGTGATTACTGTAGCGGTGGGCTTAGTGATTAGGAGGGATATTTGCGTAATGGCCCCCGGAGGTTTATTTAATTAACCCGGGCGCTTCTTCCCCTGGTTTACTTGAAGCGACCGTGCGGTTCCGACCCGGCTCGACTTCCAGACATGGCGGCGGCCGCCGACGGATCCGCCTCGTCCTCCGGCGCTGGCCGCAGTGACGCGGCGGCGAGGGCGGCGGCGGCGGCGGCCGGCGTGGGCGCTGCGTGCGCTTGCCCCATCTGCATCGAAGCCTTCGACGACGAGGCCTACCTCGACGCCTGTCTGCGTAAGTCTCCTCCCTCTCGTCCCCCAAAATTGGCTGCGTCCTCTCGATAGAATCATACGGACTGAGCATGAACTCGTAGAATGACTCTAGAATTGTACCTCGGGGTGTAAATTCGTACGAATTTTAGCCAAATGTAGAGGGTAATGATGCTGCGGATTTCTGCTGTGTTCGTCAGTGCAAGCGGCAACTCTGCAGAAATTGGGAGTTTGGGCCTTTGGGGGATAGATATTTCGCGTACCGTACTTCGAAATCCCGCCGTTTGGTTCTTCTTCGTTGGAGCTAATTCCTGAGCAACCCGAAATGCTTCTGCAGATTCCTTCTGTTTCAAGTGCATAACTCAGTGGGTCAAGATTGTGGCGAGCAAGCATGAAGAGCCTTTGTCCTCTGTGAAATGCCCGCTCTGCAAGGTGAGCCCTATTTTGCTGCTTCTCCAGTATGCAGATGGTTTATTTATCTAGCACCATTTTACACACATTTTCCCACTTCAGACTTTTTATCATCTTGAAGTGAGAGACCATATGCTCTTCAACGTCTCATGTTTTATCCAATTAGTCCTGTAGTGTAAGTTTGCTTAATTTAATGCGCCGTTGTAAACCGAACTTGGTTCACCCCATCCCCAAAATATTCATCTCGGCACCTTTTTCCCGTTGATTAGTGCAAAAAAAAAATCAATGAACTTGACCAGATATTGTTTTGCCAGAAGTCCTGGTCCTGATCATAGTGTAACCTTGTGATGCTTGCAGACTGAGAATAAGTCAATAGTTCATGCTTTTGATGGTCAATCATTTGAACGTCATTTCATAGAGCAGGACCCGGGGAAGAGGTTAGTCGCTATCTCATTGTGTATGGCTGAATGCATTCTGCAGTTTTATATTTGATTACTGTGCCTGGAGACTGATTGTAAACTAAAAGCTGTCCTATGGATAAGTGTATTAATCTCACTTTTATTATGGCGCAGGTATCTTTCACACGCACAGGAATGCATATCCCAGATTTATAACACAGGAGGTATTGCGTTTGTTTGAGTATTGTTTATCTTTGTGTTCACGGTTTTATAATTAATTTCAGGTATTGATGCACCTCGTTTGCGTTCTGACTCATGTTTGCTTATTGAACAGAGATTTCAGACAATACGTCTAGTGTACAGCAATACTGGAAGCAGCGGAAGTATCTCCGGAAGAACACTTCGCTTGAAATGTGGTTGAGACAGGAAATTCAGGCTCTCACACAGGTACAATGCTACGTATCAGCAACACAATTGTTCTATAGCTCAGATTTGCACTTTAATGTTTCAGTTGCACGAATAAGCCAACCTATCTTGTTTAAAAAGGAATGCATCATGTTTGAACATTCTTGTGGGTACTTCCTCTGGATCCTTGTTAGGATTTTTCTTATTTATAATGCATGTATCACCCATTACTCATTCACCATGGTCGACAAAAGAATTGGTTGATCTGCAATTCCAGAGTAGTATGATGCTGGCAGATTTAGGTATTCAGTTTAACTTATGTCAAAAAATTATTTTCGGCAGGACGAACATGTCGAATCCATAGTTCACCACATCCATGGTGTGATTGAGTCCTTCATGAAAAGGCAAGAAAAACTACATGTTTCGAAGCAGATTTCGCCAGAACATATAAGAGAAGAGTTCAGGAGTTTGCTCTCTAACACTGCAGAGCGATTCCTCGATGCACGGACATCTAGGTTCGTCACAGAGGTAGAGCTCTTCTTGATATCGCAACAGAACATTGACGCATACAACAGAGCGCGTGTCCATAGGTCCACTTCTCATGTGGCAAGGGAGCAGGATGCCCTGCCGCGGGACCGTCCTCTTGAGGATCACTACTTGAACCTTTTGAGTGATGAACCAGGCGGTGAGATATAGTGATCTGCCATTGTTGTTCTGTAGATTCTGCTAGGTGTTGTATTTCCATGTTCCGATGTAATCACAGAGATCAACCTTCCCTTTTTGCTTGCTTGTTTACCCGATTAAGTATGAATGTATGATCACAGGTTGCCGTAGTTAATTTTTAATACTCCTTGGTGCATATTGGCTTGTCCTAGAACTTTGTAAATTTGACAACTCTCGTAGATGGAAAAAATGTTAGCATTGCTTTAACATTACCTAACATGTAATGATGACCATTATTTCACCTTAATCCATCTTAATATATTCTAGTATAATGTAATATGAGCAAATTCCACAGAAACAGAAGAATCTGTGGAGCCTGATATGGAAGCACATTATGCATCTGCTCAACGGGATAATGGATCTGTGTTTAAAGACATCTTTACATGTCAAACACATATGGTTCTACATCTAGGCAGCCTTGTCCAAGCATATAATCCCAGGTCCTGGATGTAAAGTTCATTAACACTTCTACAGGCACATCCGTACAAAGGAGCTCTCCAAGTATTTGCAGACGAGAAAAACTGTTGTACTTGGCCTCAGCAAGACGCAAACTTTGGTACTGGACAGGAGTAAGAACTAATTAAATAAGAGAAAATGGGAAAGAACAAAACAATGGGGGTTGAAGCAGCCAGTGGGGCGGTTTCTAGAATCAATGGATCGATCAACTGGCAGTTCGGGGACCCGTTCTCATAGCGTCGAAGTCTACAAATATCACGGATGTGTTGTCCTTCGTCCGCAAATTCCTGGCTTCGCTCAACACTTGCTCTGCTACTCCGTCTGCTGAAACTATTTGATCCTTGTTCCTCTCCTTATACTGCAAAAACAGGGAAACTGGCATCAAATGACTGAAGGGTAATGAGATTAATATGAACAAATGCCAATTGATCTCTTACCTCGAGGACAAGTTGTGCGGCCCTTTTCGCACTAATGACATCCCATAGGCCATCGCTGCAGCAGCACAAAATATGTCAGGCAATGGATGCATCACAATACTGAGCATGAGCATTAGCAGATATGGAAATTTGTGTTACCTAGCAATAAGCGCAAAAGCGGAACATGATTTTGTGATGTGCACCACTGGGCTCACATATGGTTCTGAGCTGAACCTTGGATCTTGCTCTTTGAGAAACTTATCTCCAAGCATCCTGCAAAGATTTAGTCCTGCAGAAATAAAGAGAGATTTTGACATCACTGCTGGTCAAGTACGCATCACAAGTAAAGGTGACATACCACATATACGGCTTTCACCGTCTTTAAGCGGATGTCCTAATTCTGCTATCCTCGCTCGTTCCGTCATACTAACTACTCGATGATCCTCTGACATTGCAACTGGATTCCCATCGACACTGACAGAGATATAAAAAGAGTTACTATGATGTAGAGCTTGAGAAACAAAAAACACAAGCATGGCCCAAGTATATTTATGTTCTCAATTCCTTTACATGGAAGAGAACGGAGACATTAGTTAATTTTCAATTATACTCCCTCCGTTCCAATGAATAAGGCTTATATTATTTTGAAAAGTCAAGCTAAGTAAACTTTGACCAAACTTTAAGAAAAAACTATCAACAACTGTAATATTATATAGATATCAAATAAAAATATAGTTCATGATGTATCTAACGGTATTGATTTTGTATTGTGCATGTTAATAATTTATTCTAGAAACTTGGTCAAACTTTACATAATTTGACTCTTCAGAAAAAATATAGGCCTATCATTAGAACGGAGGTAGCAAGGATAAGGATAATGCACATTTCATATTACAACAAGTAACTAATGATTAATCAAGAGAAAATAGTGAAATATCTTTGAGAAAATAAGAGATGTTATTACTTCATAATACATGCTGAGTCGCCAAGATTAGCACATTGGGCAAAGCAATCTTTCTTCTGATCGAACCAAATAAGAAGCACAGTTGCTGTACAACCCTGCAAGAGACAGGCATGAGCCATAAAAGTTCATGAACAAGTGGTAATTTGAGAAATGAAAAATATTCCTACTAATATGTACAGCCCTAACTGAAGAGCGTCTATGTATAACCATAGATAGCTGATTTGGAGCCTAGACATTGCCAACCAATGTGGTTTAGTCGGAGACTCAAAAATCAAGAAATAAGTAATTCTTTGCCCAGGTTTCATGGTATCTTCACTGGTTATCAACTTCACAAAGCTCCATGTACACTTTTTACAAAACACCCAGAGTTCTTTTTTGTGTAAATATCAAGCATATCCATGATTTATGAAAAAAACTCAACCAATTAAACCAAACAAGAGTGTGGGTAAACCTGATTTCATGTTTCATCAAGTTCATAGACGTAAGAGTAATATGATTACAGGCAGCATGCTGGAAACTTGACAATACTAAAATGCATAAAATAGGCAAGAAAGCCAGATAAAAGGAAAACCTCATACTGATGATTGAGTGCAGCTTCCGTCAAGGAAAAGGCACATTTAAGGACATCTGAAGCATTGCCGCATGTGAGAACCCTTTCTATTGTTTCCCGTTGAGACAGAATGTTTGCAACATTCTCTGGAAGAATCCTACACAACAAAAGCATCATCAATTCAACATATAGATCATCGCATCATCAATTCAACATATAGATCATCGCATCACCAAAAGCCAAGCATATTTAAAGTAACTCATACAGGATAAAATCATGATGTGCGCTTCATCAAACGAATAGGCAAAAATATTTTACCTGCTGGCAGCCTTTGCAGCCCCATCCCCTCCATGGCCATCAAAAATACAAAACAGCCCAAACTGTGTAAAAAAGTTAGATTAGAATGAATTCAACTCTTTCGAAAATCATTTACATTACTTACGTACCTGTTTCGCACCAGTAAGAGGATACTTATAGCAGCTGACATCCTCCATGGGAAGTTTCTTTCCAGTTCGGCGGGCTATCATTGCATCAGATGCCATACCGACTCCAACTGGCACTTGTTGGTTTTGTAGTGAAATTTGAACCTAGTGAGGTAGCATTATTAGAAATTTATTTTCCCCACAAAGATGGACTCAGATATATAATCCAAGAAACAAATTAATGTTAGAATCAAATCATGGAGTTCAAATATGCTGAAGACTTTCTTGCGTCTATAGGCTCCAATGTTCTCGTGGATTGTACATGACAGATAGGTCAGCTTATCAACTGAAGTACTGAACTGGTAATAAATGTATAACTGAGTATACCATGCCACTTTGAACAGGATATAGTTCGATTTATATGGGGAACAAAAACACAGGAGTTTCTTTTGAGCAGAAGGACAAAGTTCGAAATGTCTTGTACACCATGAACCATTGCATGATTACAAATGGTGGGCCCATGGCCAGTCAAAGATTATTCATCCTACAGATAACATAAAAAACGGTAAGACTTACAGATACTTTTGATGAACTTCCAAGTGTTATAATATCACCATCTTCAAGTTCAGCAGGCTCACTCCAGCGCCTAGAACCAACATCAGGATGGTTAACTGACTGTGAATTCAAGAAAGTTCCATTTAAACTGCCCATGTCCACAAGTTCCCATTTTAGTGCCTGCAATTTAAGAGTGATGATTTTATCAATCGGGAAAGGAAGAATGCTAGAGATAGTCGCAGGTATATATGCTCTATTAATGATATATGTTACTTTAGGGTGACTTGTCAGGTGCTCATAAACAGCAAATTCTGCACCCACGTCCATTATGATTTATGCTCAAAGACACCAACTATAATATTTGTGATATTCCCATATGTATAATGTCAAACTGGAAATGCCCCAAGAAATCATATTTGTAGCCAAATGAAATGTCCTAAATATGTAGTGTAGCATCAATTTATGAAGAATTATATCATCAGTGACAACAAAAACAGCAGTTGCAAACTCCACAAACAGGTCGGACAGACCCAGTGCATAGAAGCAACCCAGGACCTCTTGGCACAAGTGGGGATTACTTCACCACTGCGCCAGGCCTGCCCTCAAACTCCACAAACAGGTAACAAAAATAAAAGTAAAAGCACTGAAAGTTCCAGCAGAGGGAAGGAAACACTCAGTCATTTGGAATGATCTAAGTTTGGATACAGTAGGATGATGTAGGTGAAAAAATAAGAAATGATGCGAGCAGCTTACATTTGCATTCCAGTTAATCTGTGCATGCTTTCCTGACACCTCAGAATCCTTTAACACGAAATCACTTTGAGGAACCCTTCCAAGAGTCATCGGGAGCATGGATGTATTATCTGACTGCAGGTAGCAGTTTATTCCATGAGATGGGCCAGCTATGACCTCCAAGGCTAGGTGGCTTCCTGCACTCCTAGCAAATGATTAAGCATCATGAGCATATGCATGTAATACAGTATTTGCAACATGTGAGCCATTAGAACATCCAACAAATGAAATGACATTTTACCAACTGTAATATCCTTCACAGGAATGCCACCGTTATTATTCTCTCCAGAAGCCCTTCTTATGTGCTTCGCCTCAGGTGTTGGCCCACTGGTTTCTGCAGTGCGCTTCAGCGTACTTCCCAAATAAAGCTCTTCCGATGTACCATTTGTAACATCGATCACGTGAATTTCTCCTATAGATTCAAAGACCCAGATAGTTTACAAATCTATGATGATGTTTAATAGAGGATCTGGGTACTACCAAAATACCAAACAAAATTAAATAGGTTGCTGCTGTATAATAAAATGATGAAAGTCTCGGTGTAAGTATGTATGTACCTTCAGTAAGATGAGATTCAGTGGGGTGGATATGTGTCCTGGGTGAAGTGCTACTCCTATTTTTCCACATTCCAGATTCACCAGGAGTACTGCTACTATGATTATTGCTGGGGCCTGAGTAGTCATCCAAAGTGCCTGATATGAGAGGCCTGACGATATCATCGTCCTGCAGGGAAAGAGTGATATCAATCAGACAAACAATACCTAAACCTTCCATTGATAAAACGAAAATTTATATTTATTTTATTTTTATCCATGACAAGCGCTGTGATAATATTTGCAGCAGCCAAAGCTTTTTTTTTCAGGAAAGAAACAGCGGATGTGTTCCTTATCATCTAGTATGAAACAATTATAGAATCAAAATGTATATGCTCTTCGCAAGAAAGCAAGACAGCAGGGATTTTTTAGCGCCAGTACCAGTTGTTTGTTTGAGTGGATCAGAAGGTAGGCGTTCTCATGTTCAACCATATGAAATGCAATGTACTATCATTTTAACATGATATACGTCGTGAACTATATAAGTTAATCATCCGCCTACTGTGGTCATAGCTGATAACAAAAGGTCTACAGAGGTCAAACTTCAAAGAACATGGGGAATGGCTTAAGTAGAATAATTGAGATATGGCTGACAGGCTGAGGTACATAAAAGGCCAATCCGTTGCATTGAGAAGCTTTGACCGGCAAGCTTAAAGATGAAAGATGATCATAGTTTGTCCCATTGTCCCCATTGCACCGACGAGCATGCCAGAACCAATACACGCGATCACTCCCCATCCTTTGGTTTGGCCGCGTCTTAGCTCGGCAATTCTAATGGCAAAGGCTAATAACCCAATCGGACCTCCAAGCTACCCATGATAATATTTTAAGAGGAATATTTGACAAGAACGAATTCAACAATCCAACAGCCATCACAAAGTTACAGACTGCAGTCTAGCGCGGGGAGAAAGGGGATACAGGATGCAGTGTCAACGTGGCCCCTCATCCGCTGCAATCTTCCCAAAATGCTCAACGCTTCGTGCCACCAGGGCCGCCGCGACCGCCCACAACCCCAAGCCCTCGAAACCAAATCGCCGACCTGACAGCAACAGAGCGCCCTCGAACTAATAACGCCACCGAGATTCGCAGCGCCCGAGAACGGCGGGGGCGAAGACCGCGGTCACTCCCCGCGACAGATCCGTCCCGTGATCGCGAAACGGAAGGAGCGAACGAAACGAAGGGGGGAGATTTCCCGGGGAGGCGTCTGACCTGGGAGGAGGAGGAGGAGGCCTGGGGCGGGGGAGGCGCGGGCGGCGCGCCCCGGCGACAGCGGCGGCAGGCGAAGACGGCGAGGCCGAGGACGGCGAGGGTGGCGACGGCGGCCCCGCTGACGGCGAGGGGGGAAATGGCCATGGGCGGAGGAGGCCGGTGGTGTGGGGCCGCGCTGGCAGGCGACGACACTTTCTTATGTTCGCGTCGCACGCAGGGTGTCTGAACTTTTATTTTGTTTCTGCAGGTTTTGTTTGTCATTTCACGTGTTTTGTGTGTCGTGTTGAAGCCGGATTTGAGCAGAGATTTGTCTGATGGCGATGTCGTGACAGTCGTCTGTGTCAAAATCATCGACGGTGTTTTTTTCGTGTGCTGATATAATCGCGTAGACATCACGACAAGGGCACAAATATACATTATTATTATGGAGATATAGTGAAACTAGCATAAATACCCGTGCGTTGTAACGGGCTAACAAATTTTAACCTACATACGTGAATAATTAATTAGTTTTTCCTACCTTTATTCCCAAATCTTGTAAAATGCATTTTCATGGAAGCGATCAAAATGACAAACACACCAATCTGACATTGTCCTAATTTAGAAAAAGGCGTCGTATCTTGTGAATCCGGCCGATGTGTGTATCGGTGCATCCGTTCTTTTCCGACTGATCAATCTAAATCATGTGCGTCCTGTTGAGTAGGCAACAAATTTACAATTACACGCCCGTTTCCAGACTTAACCAATGTCGTTTTTTGCAAAAACCCCCCTAATCCTCTAATTCCTGAAACCAGACCTATGTTCCCTGTTGACCTTGATTTCCCCTGCGACCAAGGGCAGCGACAGCCGAGACCATGGAGTGATGGAGGCACCCATCCTGCCTCAAGTTCCTCTGTCGTGCACGAAATTATAAGGCCGGCCTTGCCTTCTACATGGTCGGAAATATCCTCCGCTGGTGCAGATAGTCAAGAGCCTCGGCGCCACCGCGGCGGCCGGCGGCGAGCTACTGCCGGAGGAGACGCTGAAGGTCGGCACCAACATGGAAGGCGGCTAGGCATGGTGTATCCGCGGGAGGGCGTGCACTATGGATCTGCGCGTCGCCGAGCTCGTCTTCAGGTCCGACGGCGTCCGGTCTGCTGCAGCCTGCAGGTGACGACCTCAAATTGCTTTCTGTATGTGAGATTCAACCGAATTTGTGAACCATCTCAGCTGTTGTATGCAGATTCAGGTGTTATAACACACCCAGACTATTACTTAATGACTGTTACGAGTGGAGTCCTCAATCAACAAAGAATAGGGTAATATATGCGCAACTAGCAGATTATTCCTTTACATCGTGTGATTCATGTATCTAGGTAGAACAAAATATGTAAGCAACCAATTTGATTATGAGTATGCCGAACAGCCGAAGCCTATTGTCTTAGTATCCTCTTATCAGACCAGAGTTACAGATGTTGTTGGTCACAGAATATTTCATCTATGAGAATGTGCTCCTAAATCCCAAGGTTTGCTTTGTTTTGGATGTCATGATTATAAATTGAATAATTGACTGGAGATAAATGCTAGTACAGATTTTTCTTGTGTACTAACTCGACTACAGATTGTGATGAATTATCTTGACCAGGTGATGGTCCATGGCTCCATCCATGCTAGTACATTCCTGGAAGATTGTTCCGACGCTGAGGAAGCCAGACAATGGCATGCCTGGATGCTTTACAACTTAGTCTGGCTTAGCAAATATCTCTAGATTATGTACCATTTACATATAAATTAGCTCATGGTGTGATGTACTTGTTGAAGTTTGAGAGATCATGATCGGAGGAGAACGACTCAAGCTGGTGCATGAGTTAGCGGTGTATATTAGAAACAGGGGTGTGGGTGATGTATGTTATTGTAACTGATTGTAAACACAAGCTGTTTATTCATAAATAAAGCTCTTTTTTTTGAATTGTCGAGAAAGTCTGGACACATCTTTATTTTCTTTTTACGTATGTCGTGATTGAATCAGGCCATAGTGTTCTGATATGCATATGTTAACCAAAAAATGGGTGACTAAATGACTTTTTATTTGGACAGGCCTCTCAACTTTGATGAAGCAGTACACGTGAAGGATCTATGAGAGTACTAAAAATCTGAAAGAAGCAGTGCCTACACTGAAGTAAGAACCGAAAACTGAGCTATAATCAATGATTCATGTCAATTTACTAGACTTGCAAAACCATATTGCTGCAGGAACCGAAACCTGATAGAAAATTGTACTTCATTGAATCTGCTCACTACTACAACCAATTGAACAGAATAAAATATGTGATCCATTACATAAAGAAAATTTTAACACCAAAAAATTGTAATACTAGTAAGCCATGAATTTTCTTGCAATAGATGCAACTTTCATGATGCACCATTTGTATGCATGTCTTGCGCATTCATTTATTTTCCTTGAACATTTTTGCTTGGGCACTTTCGACTATCATGAAACCCTAGGGTGTTGCAGGTCTTGCACATGTGTGCGATCTTGGCCTTGGCTTCTTTCTTCTTCTTTTTCTGTACTTCCTTATTAATCTCCTTTCCTCTCTTTATTCTTTTACTTCTCCCTACCGAACGAACATCATTTGGCGGGTGTATGTTAATTTGATTAGGAATGTTGCAACCAATGAATGCTTCATATTCCTCTTGCCTAGTGTGCTTGACTGCAGCGGGAACCTTTTGGATCAGAGGCTCCTCAATGCTCAACACACTTGATAGTAAAAAGTCCATGCCTTCATCTGATTGTTTGGCTATTTGGATTAGATCTTCCAACTTATTCCGTACCGTTGAAATCTTTTTTCTTGCAGCTGCATCCAAGGAGTCAGCGGGCTTCTCTTCTAGGAGATTACCTTGTACATCGTAAACACTTTCTCTAGAAAAAAAGTAAGTGTCAGCCATATCATTTTGAAGAAAATAAGAGTAATAATGATTATCTTTTTTCTTGTACCTTTTACACCTTTTCTGCCATCTTTCCATAATATAGAATGTCGGAAGCTCCTGTTGATTTTCCATCCTCATCACTTGGATGATATGTCGGCATGGAATTCCATGGGACTCAAATAACTTGCATGAACAATTAGCTATCATGGTTGCTAGGTCACATCGAACCTCCCTTGCCTTACTAGCACCGGTTCTAAAGGTCACTATTTTTGTTCCCTCGTCTTGTGTAATGGTTTGAACACAACAATAGTCCCTAGCAACAATAATTTGTTTCTGAAATTTTTCAAACACCTCATATGTGAATACTTCACTACCTTGTTTCTCGATTGCCCATGGAGTCACTAACTGAGGGGTCCTATGGATGCTTGAGTTGTCCGCAACCAGCTCCTCTTGGCGTTGGCATTCTAAAGCGGTGTCAAACCTTAGCCAGAACTCAACAAGGGTGAGCTTGCGATGAATGAACCGGTTAAAAAATGAATTTGCACTTTCTGACCTTGAAGTTGTTCGGAGAATGCCTGCTAGTGATATGTCCATAAAATAGGCTGGTATCCATGAGTCTCGAAGACTGAACCTTTTTGTAAACCACTCATTATCCTCCAAACCGAAGTCTGAAATTACGGAATTCCACTCCGACTCAAACTCTGTCGGGGTTTCTGAACCCCGTACACATGCATTCATCCTCTTCCAAAATTCAGGTTCTTCCCTAATCACCGGTCCAACCTTCTCCGGAAATTTGTCCATTATATGCCACATGCACAACCTGTGTATGATGCCTGGAAAAACTTTATCAACTGCAAGCTTAATGCTGCGAGATTCATCGGTTATGATGAGTCCCGGCGCTTCACCTCCCATTGCCCTCAGGAAGGTCTTAAACAACCAAACATATGACTCCTCCTTCTCATTATGTAAGAACGCGGCACCAAAAAACACACTTTGTAAGTGATGATTAACCCCTGTAAATGGTGCAAATATCATATTATACTGGTTAGTCGTGTATGTAGAGTCAAATGATACCACACGACCAAAGTGTTTGTAGTTCTTTCTACTTGTGGCATCTGCCCAGAACACATACATCAGATTTCCTTCATCACTCACCTCAAAATCATAGAAAAAGGCTGAATTAACTTCCTGCTTTCTATCTAGCTGGGCAACAAACATTTGGGCGTCTGCATTTCTGATTTTATACCTGAGGTCACGGTAGTAGTTCTGGAAGTCTCTCTTTGTGCATCCAACTTTATCAATACCACCTTCACTGACTTGAAGGAACCTATATGCTTGGCAGGTGCCTATGCTTGCTTTGTGGCACTAACTTGCCGATTTGATCTAATCAAATGACGCTTATCAGGAGACACAAGACCATGATTGTGGTGCTCCACCCATGATTCTATCTTGTATGTATCACTACCGCACAACTTTACAAAGATATGTGCATCACAACCACATCTCGTGGCCGTGTTCTTACGCCGTTTCTTTGACGGATCATCAATCTCTTTACCTTTCTTTGACTTGAACCCTTCCCTGTTACACACGTACCGTTTAGTGCGAACTACCTCATTATCTAACTTCTTCTGTTGTCCAACACGAACTCCAAAACCAGATTCATGTGCGTAACTTTTGTAGAACTTCTCCACAGCTTCTAGTCCTTCAAATATCATCCCTAATTTAGGCTTCAAATTCTCCTCACATTCAGGTGTAAAAGACGAACACTTCAACATAAACAATGAACTAGTAAGCACCATCATGTATAACTACCTGAACTGAATACAAAGATGACCAGTGGAAGCATTTGACTTACAGAAAGAGGAACACTTGCTTTCTTTACGGGTGTGCTAAATCCTCCATCGTTCAACTTCATTTGCAAGTTGCTGATAGATTCCATAGCTGCACAAATACATAAATAATAAGCCTTCGAAACAAGAAATACACATGTACTATATACTTGTGTATTATTTCTATCGATAAACTGCTTCAGAAGCAATTTGATCGGTCTATTCCTGTCGGTGTGTGCCTCTGGCTCCTGTTGGTATTTATCATGGCCTTGATACTTCCCAATAAAATACAGATTTCTAATCCAGCCTTTGGCAATCTACAGTGCGTGCCTGTGTTTGTGTGATGGTAATTCAGTTTAACTATGCGCCTGTCGCTAGCTAGCTAGTTGTTGTAGTCTCAAAGTGAGCTAGCTATGGATGTAGAAATTGTTCAGCAACTTTGCATGGAAGAAAGAGAATCAGCCTGACTCAATACCTCACCGGAAATTGCACGATGAGAAGCGTTGGAAGATCGGTCACGGGGATCTGCGCCAAAAGATCGGGCGCGATAGTTGCCGGGATCCTTTGTCCGTCGAGGTTCCGAGCACATGAAGACTTCCCGTCTCTAGTTGCCGGCCGCCGCCATGGTAATCGTAACAAGCAACCGCAATCGATCACCGGGAAGGACGCGAGGTTCCGGCGTCTGGTGCGGATAGATTAGGGGTCCCCGTGAAAATATGCAGGGATTAACTTAGCGGGCAGCGGGAGTGTTTTTGCTAATATTACACCGGAGTATCTCTGGCGCTACGATTTTGATCAGCCGATCGTGATTGATTTGGATGCACGGATACACACATCGGCCAGATTCATAAGATACGACGTCTTAGAAAAAATGGTCTCAAGCATGACATGAATTGTTTTGCATCATACAATGAAAAAAATACCGATTCTCTCCCCCTCTTCTATCCGTATTGACACGTTGTTTAAACTTCAGTAAATCTATGAAAAACGACCCTCACCTGTCGCCAGAGATAATTGAGGATTTTATTTCTGGTTTACAAATAAAATATTTCTCACAATAGATTTTGGCGTATTAAATAATGCTTTATTTATAAATGCTAAAATATGCATATAGTAATGACAACGTTTGATCCTCCTTTTATTCTTCGCTAACAACACAAATAATGCTTCCGTGGCTTCAAGAATCATTAAAAAAAATAGTGTATTGACAAGAACTGAAATTTGAAATGACTTGATTAACTAAAATTTCCCCTTTATTAAATTTTCCCACATTTCATATATATGTGGTAACTGGTAAGGATATGTTTTTCAATAGCTAATAGCTTAAAGATTTTCACAGAGGTATTGACATTGCACTACCAACCTGCAACTAAATTTTTGAAAATAAGGCACAAAAAAACACACAAATGGCTTGGCCTGAACTGGTATTTAAGTGTCATAGAGCCACCATCCCCAGCCGGAGATTGGGTGAGCGGCTCCTTGCGCTATGTGCTGTTGCAGGTTTTGTTTGTCTTTTCACGTGTTTTGTGTGTCGTGTTGAAGCCGGATTTGAGCAGAGATTTGTCTGATGGCGATGTCGTGACAGTCGTTTGTGTCAAAATCATCGACGGTGTTTTTTTCGTGTGCTGATATAATCGCGTAGACATCACGACAAGGGCACAAATATACATTATTATTATGGAGATATAGTGAAATATGTGTCTCATCAGTGTGTGATCTCGGCTGTTTGTATGATATACAAATTCGAGTTGTGCAACAAGATTGCCAGATAAACATTGCAAGGCAGAGTGAGGTTATGTTACTAATGCTAAGTTGCTCCACACACACTTGGAAATAATGTTTTGTTTTGAGGACGTTGATTCGTGTTTCTTTAATATCCCCATTTGACGATACCTGTTTTGTTCAAATGTTATTGCGAACATTGACTAATTCTTTGATCGTTTTGTGTGTATCATGTAATTTCCCTTGTAGCTTGTCTGGGTGATGACTTCAAGTAAGAGTATTTTTAAGCGAAGAGGCTCTTTTCTTGGTGATCGTGGGCAAGGTTACCATGCGAAGCGCGTTGACATGGGTCCACTATCACCCTTAATCCCAACCCCCTCCCGCTTATTCGTTTTGTTTCTTCTCCCATCCCCACGCCCGTTCGCATGGACATGTATCTATCATTTCTTTCTCCCCCATATCTACAAGCCAACGACGCAGCTCATCGGAGATTGTTAGAAGCGAGAGAGGGAAAGCTGATTTTGCCGGATCCCGAGCCAGAGCCGACAAAGCCATGGTTGGCCGCGACGAGAAAGCTCCGACGAGCCATGGCCTAGCAGAAGATGGAGCCGACGTGGTTCGTCGGCGCCAATGGGGGCTCAAAAGGAAACTTAGGGTGGGAGGGTGCAGGGTCGCCGGACTTAGGGTTTAGGTGGGGGTCGCCAGTGCTGGAGAAGGAGGTGTTCGGGGCTTAGAGGAATGGCCTAGGGCGGGGGCGAACCGGCGGAGGAGGTGCTTTGGGAATGGCGGGGTGGCAAGGCGGTGCGGGAGCAGTGCCGACTACGACTGGCGGTGGCCAGCCGTTTAGACGATGCCGCCGTCGGGGGTAGATGGAGGTGGTGGTCGCGGAGTCGTGGAGATGCGACAGTGATGTCCTTTGCCTTCATCTCAGGCGGTGCAACGACGATGCTCTCTTCCTCCTTCCTTTCGATGGCCAGATGCTCCTCCTCTCTTCCTTTCATTCCAAGCACATGTGGGTTGTCATAAATTCGAGCGGTGGCCGTAATCTAGCAGCCCCCATTTTTAAGATAGTTGATGCCATTTAGAAGGTTCGGACAATACTTTTGCTCGTATAGCATTAACATCTCGATTAGTAATAATTATTGTATGAAATAACACAAAATACAATATTGAAGTTGTATAATTGACAGAAAAAATGCTTTAGTTACATTGGTTTTTTTTTTTTGTTTTCAAAATTTCATGGGGCATATTTCTCTTAGGGGGGTTGTGGGGAGACTTGTATAAGATTTTCATATAGGTGAGATCATAGGATCAACTCATGTAAACACATATTTATAAATTACGACAAATTCTAAAAAAAAATATACAACATGCCTATGTAATAATGTATCTACAACTCCAAGAAATTTCAGCTGAAAAATCGATCTGTACTTTGAGAAATAAAAAATATTAATTATACTATGAATAGTGTCAGCTTTGGTAGAATAGTATTTCACACTATTCACACGTAAATTTGTATTTTTTGATTCTCTAAGTGTAGGTCGAATTTTGAGCTGATTTTTTGTGGAATAGCATATATAAAACAGATGTATATTGTCATTTTTTTGGAGAAATTTTGAACATGCTTTCTACTCCCTCCGTTTCAAAATATAAGATGTTTTAGCTTTGTGAAGCAAATGTATTTAAACGTCTTTTAATGTGTAGGTTCACTTGAATACACACACTAAAACATGTCTAGATACATTTGCTTCACAAACCTAAAACATCTTATATTTTGAAAGCGGAGGGAGTATTTTTTAAAAAATAATCTCCCTATCTAAAACATGATTCTATGTAAGTTGTCCCCTCTTTGGGCCCCCAAATTTCTCGAGGCAGCGTGAAACGCAGCGCGCACACGCTCTCCTCCGCGCCCGGCCGCACTCTCCCCCATCTTCTGGCTCGCAGTGGCGGAGGAAAAACTAGCGCGAAACCGAGCAAAAAAACTCGAAATTCTCCCGCCGCGCGCCTTCTTCTTTCGGTTTCCATTCACTTCATCTCCGAGATCCATCCGCCGTTCCCATCCCATCCCAGCCCTCTTCCTCTACCAGTTCGCCGACCCCGGGAGACGAGGCGGAGATCCGGCGGCGCCATGGACACGGAGTCTTTCGACGAGGCGGACCTCCTCGCCCTCCCCACCTCCCCCGTCGTCTCGCCCCCGCGCCGCCTCAAGCGCCTCAAGAAATCCTCCCAAACCACCACGGCCCCGCCCCCACCGTCCCCGCCGCCGGCACCGGAGGAGGAGACCCTAGCGCCGGTCCTAGGTTCTCCCGCTCCTCCTCCTATCCCCTCTCGCCCGCCGCCGGCGGCGTCAGAGGAGGAAACCGTACCCAAGCAACTAGGGTCCCCTCTTCCTCCCCTAAACCCATCTCCCCCGCCGCCGCCGGCGGCGGCGGCAGATGCGGACGCCGTTGCCGCAGCAGCGTCGTCGCCTCCCGCGCCCATCTCCTCGCCGCTCCCGCCGCCCGACACCGCCAACGAGGATGAGGATGACGGGCTCGATCCGCTCTTCCCAGAGTCCGCCGGCCTCGCGGGGTGGGACCCGCACTGTTTCCCGACGGGAGTGGACGACGAGGAGGAGGATCTGCTGGACGGAGGAGGGCTCATCGAGGAGCTGCGGAGGGAGAGGTCCGCGAAGAAGCGGCTCGACATGGACGAGGGGGAAGAAGGCGGCGGCGGCGAGATGGGCGCGGAGCCGGAGGTGGCTGTCAAGGGGAAGAGGAGGAAGAAGGATGCCGATGCGGATGGGAAGAGGAAGAAGAAGGATGACGCGGAGGCGGAGGGGAAGAAGCGGAAGAAGGAGCCCAAGGAGACGGCTGGATCCAAGAAACGGGCTGAGAAGGTAACATATCAGCAATTGATTGTTTCCTCTGCTTTCTGTTCAGGTGATTGCATCTGTTCAATTGAATGACTGTTAGCTTCTGTTGATGGGTGCTGTGTGGATTTGTGTGCGCAGGAGAGGAGGGTGCAGCTTGAGTCGATCCACGCAGAGTCGCAGAGGCTGCTGCGAGGTATGTATGTTCACCTTGTGCATGGCTGGAATCAGAATGTGTGAGATTTTTTGTGTTGTCTAACTGTTTCTGTTTGCTAATTTTGTTCTTTGCAGAGACAAGGAAGGCGTCATTTAAGCCGATTGCGGAGCCAGTGTACAAACCCATCTCGTCAGTCCTGGAGAAGATCCGCCTTCGGAAGATGGAGATTCTGAAAAAGTCAGTTGTCTGGTTGCTTTTTTGAGGTTATGCAAAGAACACCATAATTCTCAGCTGATGCTAATTTTTTTATTCACTGTCGTTTGCAGGTCAAACACTCCTATTGAAGAAGAGGAAGAAGAAGCTGATGATGCCTCTTCAGAGCCTGAGACTGATCCCGCTGAAAAGCCATCCATGCCTGGGGTTAAGGAATCAGGCTCAGATGACAAGGATTTGAAGATTGTGAGTCTTTATCCAGATAGCTTGAATTGAGCTCGGCGTAGTTTTTAGAAACTAAAAAGACTTGTATCATTGTAGGATGATGCCGACAATGAGGTCGTAGCAAATGCGGGTGGCCTGAATGACCATCTTAGTCTCCCTGAGGATGAGGTGATCATAGCTTTCACTTGACTAGTACGGTGTCTGGTGTTTGTACTGTACTGATGTTGTTGCTGGTTTGCAGGATGCTTTGAATTGCGAGAAGGATCCTAATAACTGTGGTAGCAAAGTTGCAGACAAGGTCAGTGCCCCTTCTCAAATTCTGTAGTCATCTGCAGCCGCTATTTTGCAATGTAATATAATATATTGCTTTACCATAAGCAGTATGCCCCTGTTTCATTTTTTCGATAATGAACCCCTGTTTCATTATGTGTGTGTATCTCAAATTAAGTCTCACGATTTTATTGAAAGCATTGATTTGACGATCCATATTGGCAACACATATGTTTTGTGTTTTACTGTTGTTGGAGATGACATTCTGTTGAATGCTACTCTTTCTAATCACTGGTTGCTGAAATTCTCCAATATTTTCTACTTGGGTTATAGCTGTCCAGGACCTCATAGATTTGAAGTTATCTCACTACAAAGCAAGAACGGAATATTATGTAAATTCAATTGTCTCAGAAATTAGATAAATGATTACTAGACAGATAATGCATCTCTGATTATAAAGTTTAGGAGCTCAATCATAATTTTCTGTAATTTTTTGCTTGTTGGACTATTTTCTCTACCAGGAACTTGTTGATAATTCTCAAGATAATCATGAAGACAATGCCCAACCAAGTGATGACTCCAATATCGATGTGGCAGATGAAGCTAAATTGCCCCCCTCTTCCAGCCCTACCAAGAGTACAGAAGATATAGATAGGTAAACATATTACACCCTCCTCAGTGCATTCTTCTTTTCACCTTCAGCATCCACTGGCCTAATTATCTTCTGTAAAACTAATAACCCTCCTTCGGTCTTGGAAAACTTAATCATTCACATGATAATTAATCATTACTATATACCATGTGCATAAATTAAAAGAAGCTTCTTTTGGCTGCAGCATGGCCTATCATTTCGTCCTGTAGCCTTACATGACTGGTGAATCGCGAAATAACATCATCTTGTAAATTTTATTAATTTATGTTTTGCCACTGCAAGCCAGTTTCACACCCTTTTGTACCTGTGCGATTGTTTCTCACTGACTATGTTACTGCAAATATTCCTGGTACACGAGACCCTATGCATTTACATGAAATTTGTGCCTACTTTTTCTTATATATATTGATGTACTGCAAAATTGAATACTAAACATTCGCTTGTGTTATCTATCTGGCTCAGTTCATCTGAAGATGAAGAAGACAATGACAAGGAGAACATTTATCCAGACACTCAGCAAAATGATGTAAACACCCATCAACAACCCCGACGAGGTCGTGCAGGTGATTCATGTGCAGATGGTGCTATCCTGAAAGACTTTCTAGATGTTGAAGCTGAGGAAGAAGATGATAGTGACGATGACATGATGAGGTTTAAGGACAATGAAGAAGAGGATGGTGATGATGAAGATGAGGTACTTACTGCCCTGATAGCTGCTGGGTTTGAAGAAGAAGAAGTAGATCACGAGAAACGCAATGCACTACACCAAAAGTGGCTTCAGCAACAAGATGCCGCTGAGACAAACAATGTCATCCAGAGATT
Organism: Dactylis glomerata; assembly: GCA_007115705.1. Classification (NCBI taxonomy): domain Eukaryota; kingdom Viridiplantae; phylum Streptophyta; class Magnoliopsida; order Poales; family Poaceae; genus Dactylis; species Dactylis glomerata. Next base: position 1,876,348 of record QXEO01000543.1, read on the forward strand.
AAAACATGGTCACCAGGAGAAGAAAACCTTGCTAGATGAAGATGAAGACGAAGACGAAGACGAAGACGAAGATGATGTTGAAGATTGTGAGAATGAATCAGAAAATGAAATGTCATATGACTTGACTCCAGCAAATGTTGTGCGACAGAATTCTGAAAAAGCAAAACAAATGATTGCCAAATTGTACACAGATGAGAATGACACTTATGAGCACTCTGATGATGAGGAAATAGAGGAGCATTTGGCTCGTCAACGTATTTCAAAGCGAGAAGTAAGTGCTGACACCTCTGAATACTGAGTTTCTTCAGATATGCTTGATAAATGATTTCATTTTCATTTTTGAAGTGATATAATTCCTCCCTTGCTGTGCACAATACATCTATTCACCCTATGATACTTCAGCTAAATAATGAGTGCTGTATATTCTCTGTATTTAGGTTCATAATAGTACATTTATATCTCCGTTGGAAGATGACAGTTCGAGGGAAATGTTCAGTCTGATAAAGAAGCTCAATATTGCTCCTCAACCCAAGAAGGGAAAGCAAGCCACATGTAAGGATTCCCAAAAATTTAATCCATGCCTAACTTAGAAAACATGATTGACGTACTAACTTCTTTTTTTCTTAATGTTCTCAGCAAATCTTGAAATGCTTATGGTCGCAAGTAACAGCAACTCGTCTTCAAAGGTGAATGATGACTGATACTTCTTTCTGTTTGCTGTTATACTTCACAGGTTCATGTTGATTAGCTGAAAGTCTTCAACACAAAATTACTTAATATGGCAACACATTATCCAAAATACCATACCTAGTAAAATCTGGTCTTAAATTATCGTGTTTTTTCTCTAGCTATGTATGCATTGGTATTGTATGTAGTACAGGTACTTACATGTACTCTGCGTCTCCTAAAATTGGGACTTGGTTACCCTTTATCCATTGGTTAGGTTAACCTAACCTAAAAAAGAGCCCAATGGGCCAATTGGTTAACCCCAAAACAATTTAGGTCCAAATCGGTTCATCCCCTTTGTACCAATGGTTAACTGGTATGATGCCTCCCCGAGCGTCTCCAGAGTCCTAAGCGGCGCCTGAACGCCTGGGCCGTGTCGCCAGCGCCCGCCGCCCATCCGACGAACTGCTCTTGCGCTCCTCGGTCTGTCGGTGCGGCCTACCCTTTTCCAGATGTCCTGACTCCATCTCCTTCCTTTTGGGATGACTCGCCGGCGACCTCCACAACAGTGAGCAACTCAATGGCAGCCGGCGGTGCCGACGGCCATCATCGTGCCGGGCCGGTGCTCCTCCATTCCTTCTTTTACATTGACGCCCTCACCTTGGACCGCATGGGTGGCTGCAGCTTTTTCCGGTGAAGCTACAGACATTGATCTCTCAAATCTCGTTCATTGACAGTGTAAAGCCTTTTGTTCCTTTCACCTGCTGCAGCCGTTTTTTGTTATGTTTACGTTTTGGTGGTGTATAGAAGGCTACAAAATCTAAGCAATTAGTTCAACACTGTAGCTATAGAGTTCAAGCACCTGAATCGAGATGGCTCTCTCAAGTTGCGGTAATCCTAAAGAAAGAAGGTAGGATTTTGGCATGTTGCTACTAACTCTGAACTTGAAACTTGCTGACGCTAACTCTGAACTTGAAACTGTTGTTAGATGATTCATTTCTAGAAAATGTCTTCATACTAGCTTTAGCAAAGTAGGATATCGAAAGATGAGAATTTTGGTGTAGACTGAATATATACGAAGATAACAGCCAAGCCTTCAAGTTGACCAAGCTTTGCGACTAAAGGTTTGAACCTTAATAACCAATGGTTAACCCTTCTGACCCAAATAACCTAATGGTTAATCCATTGATTCTCCTTTATACAAAACGGTTAATTAGGTTCGAGTTCAAAAGATAAATGGTTAACCAAATCCCATACTTAGCGTCGCCCATTGTTCTGTTCTATGGTTTATTTCATAGCAATCTTCCATTGCGAGCCATAGCTGAGATTTTCGATACTGTTTCCCCCTCACGTTTGGCTGTTACATGACACTACTGTCTATTCTTTGCAGTCGTCTTTTCTGGGTCGAACAACAAGTGGCTCAGTGTCATCTTCTCACAGATCAGTCTACAAAACCTATGTTTTTGGTCGTGATGACAGCAATAGCAACAGCAAGAGCTGCTTAGCAGCCTCCGAGAGCACTTCAGATATGGTAAGCTGAACAGATACTTGACTTGTCATAATTTCAATGTGCTCCAAGGCACTGAGTCGTTCATTCCCTATATTAACATTCTCATGTGCCTCCTCATTTCACTATACAGGACCAAACGAATCCCAGCCAACCCAAGAAAGCGAAGTTCAGCAATTCACAGCAAAAACCAGCCACAACAGGTACAAGCACCGACAGTGGCTCGAGTTCAGGAGCTTCTCTGTTTGAGCTCCTGCGTAGATCATCTGTTGCTACCAACAAGCAAGAGCCCAGCCGCCCCGAAAGCTTCGGCGTTATAACAGAGAGTCAAGCCGTGCACCAGTTCTCGGCATTCAAATTGTCAAGGAAGTTCTCCAAGATAGGAGCAGGAAACTGAGATAGCCTGCCTTGCCCAACTTACCTTTGCTACCATGTACACCCGTTTATCACAAAGCGAATAATTTTTTCGGACGGCATTTCTGTGTAGTGTGATTCCTCTTGTAACCTGCCTGTGATCTGGAGAGATGTACATGGAGTTCTGTGTCACCTTAGGTTCTGTATAATTCTGTGTCTGTTTACTGTGCATCAGCTGGTCGTTTCTGAATGCATTGTTTCTTTTTAGGGAATTCTGAATGCAATATGGTTCTCCTGGTTCATTGACTTTCTGTGCATCATGTTCTACAACCCGTGTAGTATTGTATATCAGCTATGAACAGATTGGCAACTTTGGGCCGATGCCACCTGTCTGGGCCGAACTGGGCTTCAATGGCCAGACATTCGTTGCCATCGTTACTCATCTTGGTCAAACCAGGCGGCTCGGCCCAGTCGTACCATCTGCTTCAGCACGCGTAGAAAATTCTAGGGTTCAAATCAAATCGACCTTGTCATCCTCGTCCTCGTCGGCTCGTCCTATCCTCTCGCCCCACCTTCCCTCCCCAACAAGCAAACCCTAATAATCGATTGCCACCGAGCTGTAGCCAGCTCCTCCGCGTGGATAAAATCGACGGCAGCTACGAAGCGAGAGCTGCGCGTGCTCAGATTCAAGTCTCGGAGCTGAAATCCTCCTTATCGCCATCGCCGTGGCCTTCGCGGTAAGCAGGTTATCCGTTCAATATGTAGTCGAATTGATGTTGGGAGCTGGAACCTTGGCGTTCTTCAAATGGTTCCCCCCTTCTACCTGCTGTTAATTTCGATTGCAGCCGCGGAGAATTTCCGAAAAATCCCGTTCTAAGCCAAGGATTTTTTCTCCCGTGGCAGCAGCAGCAGGAGGTGATGAGATCTTCGGCCTCGGTCCTAAGATGCTAGCCGGCGGCGGCACCAGAGGCGGCGGCAGCTCCCATCTCTCCTCCTCCCCCCACAGGGACCTCCCCGGCGGCCGGGGAGGCAGGAGCTTCCTCTTCGGGAACACCTGGTTCATGCTCTCCGCCTACCCAGCACGTCTCCTGCACACGGCCGACCGCCGCGCTCCCGCCGCCGCATTCGTCGCGGCCATCCACCGGACCCCCAGCGTCGTGCGCGCGCACGGTGGCACGGGACAGAGCCTGCTGCAGCGAGGCATTATCATGGCCGCCTGTGGCTACGCTTTTGGGCGGGCTGAGCTGGGCGCCGCCAAGCGCCAGCTGCTGGAGGACTCCTCCGTAGGGAACCACACCTCCCGTATTGTCGCCATGGGGTCGGTGGGGAGCGCGGCGAGGACCGACGTCTCCTTCAAGTATAGAGGGGTGGAGTACTGTAAGAAGGTTGGCGCGAGCTTGAAATGCCGCGAGCAGTGGGGGTCAGGTAGAGCGTTCTGGACAAGCGCGGTTGGGCCAGGAAGGAAGTTGAGCTTCTCGGTTGAGCCGTGGGCTCGGGACTTCAGCACGTCATGCGTGGCACCGTACTCTGCTGGAGCTACAGAGCGCCAACTGATGCTGGATGAGGCGTTACAGGACAAGCAGATGGATAGCTCCACCACTGCCTCTGATGAGTATGTATCCTGACTCCTGTTGCGTATGCCATTATTAATTCCATTTCCCCTGGAATGATTAGTAAATTGCTCTATAACACATATGCACATACATGTTTAGTTTCCATAAAATGTTCCCTAAGTGTCATATTTGGTGGTTTGTTGTGATTCCATGCAATTTTGTTGTTTGTTGCTCCATAATGTGCTAAAAAAGTACTGGGTACGTGCATATAACCCATGAGGAATGTCTTAGTCTTCATATGCGGATCTGATTGCTTAATGTTGATTGGTTCTGTTGAATCCCATTTTATTGTAGGATAGGTCACCATACGATACATGGATAGTACCTTTAGTCACCCATGATGTTGTGTTGCATGCTTTTTATTGTCTACATGCAAGTGCAAACGCACAGATAAGTATTTGCTTGAAGAAAGTTGGCAGTGAAACTAATGTGGTTATTTTGCTATAAGGCCGTAAGGATATAGGTAAGTTTGTTACAGTTATATCGGATGTTGCCTACAACTCTGCAAGTGATGTCGTTGTCATTTGTCAATCATGTCTTCATTATGATTGTGTGTCCTATAGTAATGCAAATAAAGGTCCAGGAAAGTAAATTCGGTTGATGTGAATTTTAGATAACTGTAGATGGCAACAAGACAGGACAAAAATGTAAAACTTGGATTGGAACCAACTAGTCTAAGTCAATTTATTTACACAAGTTTTCATTACGTCCTTTTGAAATTCCTCGTCTTTTCCTTCTACGTTGTTTCTGCCTTCTAGTGTTATACCAGAAGCATTTACAGTTCTATTATTTCATCTTGTAGGAATTGTTCTATTGTGTTTTCTATTTCTTACAATTTGTTGGTTGACTGGCATTTTCCTCTACAGAAAGTCACCTGCTCCTCAGAAACTGAAGCTGCTCTCAGGTTCTTGTTACCTGCCTCACCCTGCTAAGGAGGCAACAGGTGGCGAGGATGGTCATTTTATTTGCATTGATGAACAGGCAATTGGTGTGGCAGATGGTGTTGGTGGTTGGGCTGATCACGGTGTTGATGCCGGACTATATGCAAAGGAGCTAATGAGTAAATCAATGGGTGCTATCAAGGATGAACCGGAAGGTGCAATTGACCCGTCAAGAGTTTTGGAAAAGGCTTTTACAAGCACGAAAGCAAGGGGATCATCAACTGCTTGCATCATCACTCTTAAAGAGGAGGTTAGCCATATTTTCCGACTTTCCTAGTTCGTTTTTTCAGTGTGGTTCTTCCATTGCCAATTTATTATCTTGCTGAGTAGAATAATATAAACAAAAAAATGTCACTATGTAGTTCTTTCTCTATATCATGTGTAGCACACTAAAGAACCTCCCACACGGTTCTGGGAAAAGGGATTCATTATTGTGGTAAAATGAGGAATCTGAAATAGCTCAGTTTGTGCTACTTATGCTATGATGGGCGGGGTATTCTCATCCATGGATGTCACAGTTACTGTATTGATATATTTTGTATCTATCTGTTTTATTATATATGAGTACTTCCATTCAACATAATTAGAAGTTCCGGGTTACATTTATTTCGCAGTCCTTATTTTTTGTTAATTTTCTGATAATTATAATACCATTCAAACTCGCAGGGTCTTCATGCTGTAAATCTTGGGGACAGTGGTTTCATAGTAGTCAGAGATGGTCACACTGTTCTCAGATCACCTTCACAGCAGCATGATTTTAATTTTACCTATCAGCTCGAGAGTGGGGGTGGCAGTGATCTTCCTAGTTCTGCCGACGTGAGTACATCTTGACTTTCAGCGGTTCTCCTAGATCTTTGAATAATTGTTTGGATAACTCTGATACATAATATTATTTCGAAAGTCTTTTTGGCTGTTCGTAGTATCGAAATATTGTCTAACATCACGCCCTGCACTCAATTATGTAGGTATTTCATTTTCCGGTTGCTCGTGGTGATGTTATTGTTGCTGGCACTGATGGGCTTTTTGACAATCTTTACAACAATGAAATTATTGCTGTCGTTGTGGAGACTCAGAGAGCCGGGCTTGGGGCTCAAGCCACTGCGCAGAAAATTGCTGCCCTTGCTCGGGTACGAGCACTGGATAAGCACAGACAATCCCCATTTGCAGCTGCTGCTCAAGAGGCTGGGTACAGGTTCTATGGCGGGAAGCTCGACGATATCACAGTTGTGGTATCATACGTGACAAGCGCGTGATGTGATCGTTCCATTTCTTGTTGTAATGTAAATAGCCTGCCCCAAACTGATGGAGCTCTTATGCCCCGGGGAATAGATTCTTGGAAGGGGTCTCCTGACACCAGATTGCTTCCTGTTTTGGTGGATCGAGGTTGCATTGTAGCTGAGGATCGTGGTGAAAAACCATGCCTGTTGTATTCATTTAGCGCTATAAGCATTAAGAAAGAGGTACTTTGTGAAAACTACCGTAGTCTTCTGCTCAGGTTCTGCTGTAGGCAGCATAGATTATCTACATATTTGTTATCTTGTTAGTTGCCTTTAGATGTTCCACGGTTTTAGATTAATTTGGATATAAATTATGCTCAGTGTAATATCGATGTTTACATGGGAGAATTTTTGCCGGTACTGGCAATGAACTATTCTTCTTGTACAACAACAATTGTTCAGAATGTCATAAATTGCTTTTCTTGGATTGGTAATGGTCTTACTCAAAAGAGGAGAAATCTTCGCACAACAGAATCATAAGCTATCACTCAGCTCATCTGCAAGCAAGTCCCCAAAATGTAGCTGCATTCGGTAGGGGAAGCATTTCCACGACAAAGCAATATGGTGAAGCGATGGATGGCTCATAGTGCTAGCGTAACCAACTAGCAAAATGGTCCTGACATCAGTTCTTATGCATCAAAATAGTAAACAGTTTATCATCTGTTTATCTACACCTTGTTTTACAGACCTACTAAGACTTAACTAAAACCAGGTATGCTGATGGAGCTGCAAAAAAGGCACCCCCGCTGAACTTCTCTTTTGTTTCATGGTTGACATTCCAACTGCTACCCCTTGCTGTCAGTATCAGTAGTGTTCTTATGAAGGTCGATGTTTCCACCATGATGCGACTTGGACGCTTCAACCTGGATGCTCAAAGTAGTTATAACACTACAGCCCTCTGGCTGCAGTATTTTATCATCACGCCTCAGCATTTTATCCTGCATCAGTCGGAAAACCGTTGGTATAGTCATCACTGAGACTGAGTAACAAAGATGATACTTCTCCAACGAGGGCATGGCGAAAAGTGAGTAGAGGAGGCGTGTGGTATTCACCATTAGTCGTGTGTTTTCTGCCTCCATTGCTTTGCAGTCCTTCTTAAGCTGGTCAAGTTCTGATTTGAGTGTGCCGTTCCACGTAGTCAAGTCACTTACCTTCTGGGCCAGCTCTTCGCATTCTTGCTGGTTAGAACAAAAATAACACGAGATCAATCAGTATGCTCCAAAAGAAATCAGCAAATTGCTGATGCAAACTTCACCAATCACTAGTATCATGGTAATGTTCAATTGACTATTTTTTAGTTCTTTTTGTTTGCCAGCCTATAAATCGCATACATTCTTGTCTTACTTTCCTAGCAACCAGGTGCATGGCTAACTTAATAGTGAAATGTACATATCAAATACTTCCTCCAATCCATAAAAAAGTGTCGCTGGTTTAGTACAACTTTGTACTAAGTTGTACCAAATCATCCGGCACTTATTATGGATCCGAGGGAGTACCAAAGTTGAAAGTACACCTTTTGCTTCTATTTGAAAGAGATTGTCCATTTTGTACCAATCTTCCCTCTGTTTGTAGTTCCACACACATCTAATTATTTTACCAAGTTCACTTGTACAAACATTCATGAGCTCACCAGAAAATAAATAGAGTAGAAAACATTGTGTGAAGTCATTTCCCTCAACAATCGCACATGAAATTATCCATTTTATTGACAGTACCTGTTTACGTAATCTTGATCTCCTTGCAGAGTCTCTGTTGGATTGTTTCCTTCTCTCCCTCTTCAATTCGCGTTCATCCTACAAAAACAAGGATAGTTCAGGCATCCAGGCGGTCATGGGTGACCAAAAATGTAATTGTAGATTCACATGTAATAACCAATCATGATATGTACAAGCATATTTCTGATCTAGGTGTTGCTTTTGGAATATTAGACATTGATTGCTTGCTGACGGCATGGTTGACATAATAAAATCAGATACCATTCCTACTAACTTACACGCTGCATGCCAATACGTTCAACAGAAGAGGACTGGAGCAAAGATTGAATCATAAGTACATACACTATTTACATCTTCCCTAAAGAGAGATTAAACTACTGGTCATTCATGAAAACTGTCAGGGTCTCGAAAAAATTATGACAATTAGCATAATCTGATTCTGTATAGAAAAACCATACCATCAGAGACAAGGAGCCGTTACTCTGGGAAGAAGCCGCAGCATTCACCTCCCCCTGGCCTGAGGGCGTCACTACAGATGGAGAAGTGCTCCAGGGGTCCATCCCAATATTCAAGGTTGGTGCTGCATTTGGGTGTATCGCCCTCCCAGGTGCCGAAACCGAAAGCTTCGACGCAGGCCTCCCCTTGTCCACTGAAGGCGGCTCGTTTACCAGATTCTGCACAGTGCCAGCCTGTGATGGCTCGCCTGAAACTTATGATTTATGAAAACACACCTTCTTGAAGCTCATACATTATATTTATACCTTGTAAAGTAAAAATATGGTTTATGTCAACACACCTTGTGTATCTGCAGCGTCTGACTTTATCCTCTTTGTGGACGATGAGGCCTGGACAAATTACACAGGCACATATGAATTAGCAAATCATACGAAAGAGGCATAATTCAGGCAATGCCGAACGACGCACCTTCTGGTCAGCACCAGCAGCATTTCCCTTCCCCGATGACCCCTGGCTCCCAGCATCGCCACTGTGCAGAAGGGCATATTTTTCAGCTCAATCTATGCAGCAAAACAGAGCAACAAGTGGCACAAATCCAATACCGTACCTCCCAGAACTGGAAGCCCCCTCGCCGGAAGGGACTCGACGTGTCTTCCTCTTCCCTTTCTTCACCTCCGGTGCTGCCGCTCCAGCCATGTAAGGCGCCCCCTGCACAGACCAGAACGCAGCAAACAATTCCATCACCACCGCAATCTACACCCAATCGGGCTACTGCGCATAAGTATAAACGAGAGGGGTACTCGGCATTCACCGCGGCCATGGACGCGTGCGCGTAGTACGCCGCCGCCGCGGGGTGGTGGTACAGAGGGAACGGCACCGGCGCGCCGTACGCCGCCGCTCCCGTCCCCGCCGTCATCAGGCCGTGATGCTGCGTACCGCCGCGAAAGCACACAAAAAATAATCAGAACTCAGAGCCCCATCGCCGCCGCCCGCGCGGGTCCGCGACCCGGTGCAAGCTCAGAAAGGAAAGAATTTTTGTCGAGTACCTGCTGCGGCGCCGGCCACGCCGCGTACGGGTGGCCGGCGGCAGATGCGGCTGCGGCGGCGTAGTACGCCTGCATCGAGGCGGCCCACTCCGCGTGCGCCTGCTGCGGCGGAAGGGTCCCGCTCCCGCCGCTGATCGGCCGGTCGTCAGCGGACGTCGCGGAGGAGGAGGACGCCATGGGTGCGTGCACCGGACACGCACGCACGCGCGCGCTCGAGATCGATCCGCAGGGAGCAGCTAGCAGCAGGGGAGGAGAGGGGAATTACCGCGCGCGCCGCGAGCGCGAGAGCGAGGGGAAGCGGCAGGCGGTGGCTCGCCGGCACGCCGCTCGGGTTGGTTCTAGTCCGTTCTGGCCGCTTCGGGGGAAGCGAGGAGGTGATGAGGTGGCACCGTGTTGCTTGGCGTGGGTCCCGCGCCTTGCAGGCCTGGCCAGAGGGACGACGCGTGAGCGGGCGTGCCGCAGGGTGTCCACGTGTCCGTGAAGGTCGCACGCGTGTGGCGGTGGCCGTGGACAAATTTGGTTTCACGAGTTCTATCCTAGCTTTTTTTTTCTATTTTGTGTGTTTAAAATTTGGCCACTAATTTATCCACAATAATGTGTAACTTATCCTAAAAAGTTTATCAATTTAAACTTTTTTCATACGAATTTAATGGTACAACTTTACACTATTCTAGAGACCTTATAAAATAGAGGGAGTAGAAGATTAGGCGTCTCTAGAATGATTTTTGGTAAAACAATTGTCTGCCTAGGTAAACCACATGAAGGCCACTCATTTTCTCCTTACCTTTTCTCTTATCCTCGCCTTTCTCGATTCTTGAAAGTCGCCTCCGAGATCCAAGCTCTTCTTCCTTCCTTCTCCGACGGTCTTGTCGCCCCCTGTGAATACTACAGTGCCATGCTAGATTCCTTGGGCTGAATCTTGCACATGTTTGTGGTGCTCGTGCTCGTCATCGGGCTCCTGAGGTAGGAGTCAGATGCGATGGTGGGAGTTGCCGTGAACTACTCCACAAAATAAGGCTCAAGGGTGTGCTATGAGTCAAATCTATCGTGCTGCTCATCCTCTTTCTTTGTCCGGCCATGGTGGCGGAGGGAGAGGCTTAGAGGCCGAGGTGATGGTGAGATGGTCATTGATTCCTTGCGGCAACGAGAAGTGGTGAGGCTCTACACGATGAAGCTTCAAAGCGACAACGAGACACGTTGCCGCTACCTTTGGTCGAGGGGGCCGCTCCGCACCTCGGGAGCTCTTGCTCTAAGGATTTTTTTCTTCCTCCATGTTGTGAAGATCCCTACAACACAGTAGACACAACACTTCAATTTCTACTCCATATCAAGTGGTCTCGTCCCCAAAATGGAGCTAGCGACCGCTGCTACAAGGCCGACAATGGCGTCGGTGGAGAAGGACCAAGTCACATTACCAAATTTTCAGCAATTTATAAGGGCTTTAGTGTAATTTTATTTCTTACTCTGAGTCCCTTGTGTAACTTTGTCCCGCCGCTATGAATGAAGCTTACAGGGCCATTCGGCCCTCTCCCCATTTTTCTAAATACCTCACGAGCAAAAAAAAAATGCTTAAATCTGGACCATTCGATAATCCCATCTTCAAAATCTGGATGGTCTCGTCCCATCCCTACCAAGTCCAGTTTTTTTTTTTAAAAAATCCCTACCAAGTCACCAAGCAACATTTTTAAGTAACTTATCCCGGTATTTTTTAGTTAAAAAGAAAAAAATATGTAGAAGTATAATCTGCTCTCCATCCACGGCACCGTAACGCCTGCCCCCACAGGCTAGCTTACAGCTGACGCCGTCCATTCCCCTCTCCCCTCTCCCCCCTTCCCCCCAAACCCTAAAACCCCTCCGCCGCCCCTCGTCGCCGCCATCACCGTCCCCGTTCTTCCTCCTTCTCCACGCCCGCGGGCTCCTCCACGCCCATTGGATTTCGAGGTATGCGCTTCTCTTCGCCCAGATCCAGCGATCAGTTCAACCCCGCCGCCCCCCACAATCTCCCCTCGCGCACCCCGCAATCCGTCCTGAATCCGCGCCTGTTTCGCAGGGGGTTTCCGAGCGATGGCGTTCCTCCAGAAGCTCGGGAGCATCGCCAAGCGGTCCGCCGCGGGATCTGGCTCGTCGCTGCTCCAGGCGGTCCGGTGCATGTCCACCTCCAAGGTCTTCGTCGGAGGTCCGGATCTCTCTCTCCGTCCCGTACCACTCATCCGTTCCCCTCATCTTCCTCTTCACCCCCTTGTAATCATCATAACCTGTTCTGTCCCTGCAGGCATCTCGTACGGCACGGATGAGAACGGCCTTGGGGAAGCCTTCTCCCAGTACGGCCGGGTCATCGAAGGCACGTTTCTCTGTCCTATTTATCTGTTTCGCATGGATTATTAAGAAGATGTGCCCCTGTATGTGTGGATGGATGATGACTTTGCCCCGTTTGTTTCAGCCAAGGTGATTATGGACCGCGAGACTGGGAGGTCAAGGGGGTTTGGTTTCGTGACCTACTCTACCAATGAGGAGGCTGGGGCTGCCATTACTGGAATGGATGGGAAGGTGCGTTGTGCTGTATTCGTCAACCCGTTTTGCACTTGGCGGGTCGATGCTGATGAACCTCGTGTGTTGATTTTTTTTAAATTCTGTTCTTCTCATGATTTAGTACCCGAGTCATGAATCATCTAAGTGTAGTTTGTAGGTCATATGCGGCGTAATTGCTTGAAAGCTACACTAATTTGTAACTGCTACGGAAGGCTTGTGATTTATTAGATTACATTGAAAAATTGAAATTCAGGGAATCAATAGCATTTTATGTGTTACTAGCTAAATGCCCGCGCCTTGCTGCGAATCTTAAAGATAATAGCCAAATGCATGTGCGTTGCCACGGTCTTTTAAAGTTCTGTTAGGCATCGCACATGTAAACATGAATTGCATATAAATATTCACTTATAAATTCCAGAAGCATTATGTTGCTCATTTCATATAGTACAACATCAAATACAAAGAAAGCTATAGAAAATAAACAATACATAAAGATGGAAATTTGATTGGGGACATGGGAGCATATGCTTTCACCATCAATGCCCTTTTAAGCTGCCAGCCACAAAAAATAAATTAAAAAACATATTCGCAGTTTTCACTCCTTAAAATGTGCCAGCTAGTAGCTCAGTGCCCAAAGGCAGGAGGCGCAATACTGAGCAGCCCTCAAAATGCCAGCCCTGGTTCTGCAGTATGTTCAGAGAAAACAATATTGACAGGTAGAGATAAGTGAAGAAATTTTGCATCTGAAAAAGGGCAATTCAACAAGAAAATTCTAATACGTATTGCCTAAACTTATGAATCTTTAAAATCTCCTTGCACCGATAAAATATCCATGAGAAGCTTGACGTTGGTGTCACAAAAAAAAAACAGAGCACGTACTCATGAAACCATCAACAGACAAATCATTGTCCTATAGCTCATGCACATTAGAAAGTGCCACTAACATAACCTACTGCTGGCGACACGAATAGGGATAAGCAAGAGCTTACAATTGAAATAACTAATCTGAAGAAAATGAATCCAAACAGAGAATGTGAATATTTCAACAATTGCTTCGAGGATCCATCAATGTTTAAATGTTGTAGTAGTTGGAAGCATCGGCACATCCATCACAGTTGTACTGCTGACAAATTAGTCGTGGACTAAAACAAGACCATGCATGACATATCAAAATACGCAGAAATTCATCACTCTTGCGAACCTGCATTAGTTCGTGTACTGAAGGACGACCTGGATGGCCATCTCGGGGGTGAGCTCACTACTGAAGCTCATATCGTCCGAGCCTCATGTGGATTGTGGACTGCTGGTACCTTGAAGGGTGGACATCCCTCCCTTCCTCTATGCTGCAGAATCCAGAACAACGCGAACAGTTTCAATAAAACGACATCACACCCGAAAATAAATCATGGATAGGAAACAACAAATTCACGGATTTTGAGGATATTTCTCAAGTCGCACCATGAGCGACTGAATTTCCTAGCACCTCCCTCACTCCCACCCGACGGCAGCGGCATTAGAGAAAATGGAAATTATGAGAAGTACATACTCCCAATTAATCTTTAATACCGAACAAGTAAAAAGTGTACAATTGGACAATGCTGCCAATAAGTTAACGATATATATGATGAGATTGCCCCCAGGGAAGGAATGCTATCGGTACTGAACTACTAAATATCAGCTCTAGAAATTAATTAAAATGGTAGAAAGAAAATCAGGATACTTTTTCAAAAGTTTACCCATGGCAGAGCAAATTACAGATGGTTAAAATAACGCAGACAATTCATTGGGCAAGTCAATGTGAGTACCTGATTGATGTTGGAGAAGCCATCGTAGGTGGCCATCACGATTCACGAACGCGAGCGAATCGGTGGCGGCTCTGCTCCTCTCATGCGTCCGCAACATACTGGGAATCCATGTACATATCGGGTTCGCACTATCCTGCTGCTCTTCGATGACCATCTGCTGTCGGAACCGGCTCGACAGGAGCCGCAACAGCAGCAGCTGAGCCAAGCAGCCTGCATGCGCTGCGGCGGCGGAGAGGCGTTGGTACTTAGCAGCGGCGAGCACCTCCGGCGCCATGCACAGCTGACCAACTGCATCCCGATGGGCGAGTCGTCCGCGTCCAGCTTTGCCGCGCTGATGCGGGACCTCCTCGTGATGCAGCATTCCCGCTTTCTCCGTGACCTCTCTACGGCGCCGCTCCATCAACTCCTCCTCCAGCAGGGTCGCTGGCTCGCCACCGAGCCCAACACCGACCCGCCCGGCCGCGGGAGGCTCAAGACCCTCCTCGACCAAATCGCGGAGAACCCGCAGCAGCCCAAGCCCGGACGCCGCCCGCCGATTCGAGCAAGGACAAGGCCACCGCGCCGCCACCACCACCGATGGCGATCTAGATCACTGGCCGCCTTCTCCGGCGAGTTGCTCTGCATAAACTGAACCAAAAAACTACGTATAAAAGGAAAATCGACAGCAAATCTTCTAAAATTTCCCAGCGACACAGAGAATGCAAGTACCGCCTTACTGGATCAGAGAACTCGACTGACGTCAGGGGCCACCGTCCACACCGCAGGCCGCGAACCTATGCCATCAATGATGGTCGCTGCTCCACCACTCTTCCTTCTCCCCCAATTTTCCCAGCCTCCATTCTGTAGCTCCTCGACAGAGGGAAGCACGGGCCGATTAACAGCAACCTGCATCTTCTTTCTCCAAGGTTCAGCGCATGGGACACACCCTGTACATTTTTGAGACCGAGGTTCTTTCTATGGCATCCCCGCGGCGGTGGCGAACTATAGTCACCCCGTGATGGCGAGCGCGAGCAGGGCGGAGGTGGCATCAACCGCTGTTGTGGGGGCGGAAGCAAAGGCGGCGGGGTAGAGGAAGTGAGAGAAAGTGCCTGGAGAATTTACTGAGGCAATCAGGGTCGTGAGTCGTGGCTCGTGCGTAGTGGGGTAGGTGGTTATTCTCTCGCTGGTCTTTTACCGATTTTTAGCATGGTTCGGAGGAGAACGCTGATCTTTTTTTCAAGTGCGGGAGTGGGATGATGTTAGGACGTACCAACCTACCAACCTACCGACCATCACCTCTAGACAATTAATATAGTAGAGAAATGCTGTTTTACTTGTGCTAATGTAGAGTGTTATGTTGAGTTGAGTTACTGTGGTGGTGTAGCACAGCTGAATCTAATCTCATCCAACCAAATAAAGCGAAATGGTCTTGTTTGGTAAGACTGTAAGATAAAGGTTATGACCAGATTAGCTTCATTTGTTATGAAGAGTATTTTCATAAGCATCAGTTCAAGCCAATCAAATAGCCAAAGCCCAAAACTGAGCTAAGCATCTGGATGTCCCAACCTTGTTAGGGAAGAGAGCTCTGTCGTGGTTAGACAAAGATGAGTACCCTAGCCTTGTCCTTTGCGCTTACTGATTTGTGTCCATAACAGCGTAGTTGATAACAATGTGCTAACAAAATGACCATGGTTTTTGTCGAACACATTGTCAAATGTATTTTTTGTGTGTGGATCATTATCAACCTACTTAGGCAGCAATACTCTGGAATTGGTCTGCATATTCATATTAAATATTGAGAGGGCGTTCAGTTCAGAAGCTAATAAACAGCTCATCTGATTTTAGGGACATGCAATGTGGTGTTGGATGTTTTCTTATTTATATACTGCAGAAAGTTGAACGTGCATTTAATTCTATAAGTACTGTATCTTTTTTTCTGCGTTTCACTTTCACGTTATAACTGAGGTACGCCATCGTAAATTCGACTTCCATCTATACCGGTTTGAGTAGAGTACTTGGTATCATAATATTACTTCAGCAGCTTGTTATGTGTTAAGATAAATACAATAACTCATTGTGGCAAAGCCAAACATTATTTTTGAGGGAAAATCCCAGCAATTTTTATTTCATGGGGAATTGGAACTCCACAATGACTCACTGTTATTAAGTTGCCGATTATTCATTGTCCAGCTGCCAGGAGGTAGACAATCTGTATTCCTGTACAAATACAATGCTAGGGGTAAGAGAAATTTAGGGGGAGTGGTGCCACTGGCAGGAGGGAAACAATGTGGGAGATGGCGGCAGAGAGTGTGATGACTGATGAGAGGGATAGGTGCGGTGGAATCGCGATTGGTGGCTGTCGATTAGGGCTAGATAATTGTAAGGCATGATGACCTAGATGATGGGCCAGTGTCTTTAACTCTGTCATATCTGGTTAGACCACGTTCACTTGGGGTATGTTCGGTTCTAGCCCATGGTTGCCTCACCAAATATTTGGCTAGCCAAAATTTTGGTTGACCTTTTGGTTGCCCATAAGTTGGCCAACATTGGCAAGAAAAGTGAACTAGATTGGCCAAAGGGGTATTGGCATGCCAAATAATTGGCAACCATCCAAACAAAGACCAAAGTTGGCCATGAACAAAATATTGGTAGGGTGAGTTTTGGTCACAATCCAAATGTGCCCTTTGTTGCCCAGTCTGGTCTGCCAACTTACCTTAGTGACTTAATGCCTTTATGAGTACATATAAGTTATTGTAGCTATGCTGCTAGAGATTGAAACGATTTACTTTTGTGTCTTGACATGATAACACGCGAATATAATCGTTTCACTGGGATATTTGCTTGCTGTCACTTAAAAGATTGTATTCAGTTGATAAATTGTTTTGTACTTAACTGCATTATAACACTAGAAACAATTGGGCTGCTGCCGAATAACGATAAAACAACACTGTCACATTTTCCATCTTTGACACCCTGGTATCCCCATAAGAAAGACTGGACTGTCCTTCCCTTTTCACCAAATTTACAGGAAATTGATACTGAATGGTGATTGCGTGAGAAGACAGACGTAATTATATACCCTAACCCTTACGGGTGCTGAAAGTTTTGCCTGTTGGTGCCAAAACAAGGATGAGATGGGGGCAGTATATTCAAACGGCTTCTAGGGACAAAAATGTTGATGGAAAAATTTAGGTCTGCAGTGTTATGTTCTCTTGGATCCATTAGAGTTTGTTTTTTTCCTATAAAATGTTGTGCCAATGAATTCTTACTCAAAAACCCTATGGATTACAATCTTAAATCAAATTTATATAGGAAATGTCTCAAGGGATTACGATCCTCCAACATTACTATGAAACTTTGGAGGTCCTTTGAATCAAAGGAGCTTTAACCAGTTTAATATGTGCCAATACTTTCTGAAAAAATGGTGGCATTTGAATGCAAATAGGATTATTTAAAAAGTCAGGTATCGTGTACCCATGAAATTAAGCTGCCTGCTTTTATCTTTTCAAACTGTAGGTTAACCTACTATGCTACTTGAGATATTATACATGGTTGATTGCTACAGAACTACATTCCCCCACGAGCCAAATATTTTTTGATATCTCGATAAGGTAGAGATCAAAATATGCTTCTAGTTTTATTTTAATCAAAGTATCCTCTTTAGTGCTTCATTGTATCTCAGCTTGTGCAGTGATCCTTTCGGTTATAGGGAGGCTAAGCAATGAATACTCTAGGACTAGCACAATCTACTTGCCACTGTAACTGCCGTTGGCTATATTGATGCCTAGGTAGCAGCAGTTAACTCATGGACCAAAATTTGTCACTGATATGGGCAGGGTCTTCTGGAATTGTATTTCCTTGAAGCTCATGCAGCCTGAATATGACATTGACATTCGAGTAAACATTGGGTTGTCAGTTAAGAAAGTGTTAAAGTTGAAGAGAGGCATTAACAGAGTACAACTTAGATTCGGAGAGAGGCAATAACAGAGTACAACTTAGATTCAAAGAGAGGCATTAATAGGCTTGTTGTTAAGGCTGATTGAACCGGAAGCAGATAGTGTTGAGGGTGGCGACTTTACAGATCAGTATAAGTAATGTTCCCATGTCATTTTTCTGTTCTCATAGAGGTTGTGTTTAAAGCTTTCCAGCTTTCTCATAGTTGTGCATTTGTTGAATTGCTGTTCTGTTTGATTTCTTATTCTTTTACTTATGTTGCACTCTATGAACTGTGAATTATCACCTTTTTTTTTGTTCCTGGAGGCTGTAATATGTGATCCCGCTGTGGCTAATTTATGGTACCAGCTGAATCAGTCTTCTTTATTTGTTCTCCACTGTTTGTTCCTTTTGTGCTATGGCCTAAAATTATAAAATAACAAAATTTGCACTTTCTATTCGGAGGCATTTGTGATCCCATTTGCTTATTTCTTGTTAATAGCTCAATCAATCATCTATAATTGTTTGTTTCTGGTTCATTTTCTAATATGGTTTCTTCTGCTGTACCAGGATCTTCAGGGTCGGATAGTGAGGGTGAGCTATGCTCATGACCGTGGTAGTCGTCCTGGTGGTTTTGGTGGTGGTGGTGGCTATGGCGGTGGTGGTGGTTACGGTGGAGGTGGTGGCTATGGTGGTGGAGGCTATAGCGGAGGTGGTGGATATGGCGGAGGCGGCTATGCCAGTGGTGGCGGCGGTGGTGGATACAATGATGGCGGGAACTATGGTGCCCCTCAAGGCAGGCAAGGTGGCTATGGGGGTGATGCTGGTTACACAGGCGGTGGTGGTGGTGGATACAATGCTGCTCCTGGCAACTATGGTGGCGATAGCCTGAATCAAGGGGGTGAAGCACCTGCTTCATTTGGAGGCGGCAATGATGCCTCCGCTGGGAAGCTTGATGACCTGCTAAGTGATCTCAAGTTTGATGTTTCTGGCAAGGAGGACGGTGCTGTGGATGTGAAGACAAGCGACGGCCAGGATGACTTGCTTGATGTTGATTTCAAGGATGAAGACGTGGCTGACGATGACTACGCAAACAAGAGAAGCTGAACATCATCGGTCCAGCAAGAAGCTCCAGCCGAATAACTTTCTATGGATTGCATGGATTTGTTCTCCTGTTTTTGGTAGTTTCCTGGGACGAAGATAGTAATAATATACTGCTTGTCAGCTACGTTTTAGCTACGTGTGTTTGTGTTATGATAATATACTGCTTGTCAGCTACGTTTTAGCTACGTGTGTTTGTGTTATGATGTGTGTGCTGGACTCATAATATGATGCAGAGTTGAACCCTGGCTCTTATGTGTTGAATTCATGGAATTTGTTTTCTAAGTACCAGCTTCTTCTACTTGCTCTGGTATAGCTCATGGATCGAAGTTGAGGAGCACTTGCGGTTTCATTTGTTCCGAGGCTTTGCAGCGATTTGGACCGTACCGTGCCTCTGGACTGCCGTCCATTTTTCAGCACCCTACCTCAGTTTCGTGTTTGCAACTAGTACTTTTTTTTGAGTAAAATTCAACAAAGGTCACTGGAATTAAGGTCGTTACTCACTTCTGTCACTGTACACAGCTAGACGTGAAATACGGTCATCAAATACGCATAGCGCTTCATCCGAGGTCACAGGCGCTTGTAGAGCCTCATACTTTGCTGACATGACACGGTGTTGGCCCCACATTTCAGGTTGGGGCTGTGTTCCACTTCGCAAAAAAAACCTAATCCTATTTTTCTTTCACACAAACCTCCCTTCTCAATAAAATAATTAAAAAATAGAACCCTGGGTCCCCACCATCCTAGCCGGTGGTAGTCCATTGGCAGCCGCCCCTACCCCCACCATGCTCCGGCCTGCCATCGCTGCAGCGACCTCGCTAGGCATGAGCAGCCGCCGCCCATGCGCCACAATTGCTTCGACCTGGCCGCCCATGCGCCATAGCCATCACCCAGGTCGTGGCCGCCACGGACGACGACCACCTCGCTATCGCTGCTCGAGTAGGGGAACAGGGTGGCAGTGGCCACCATACGCACTCTGCCAATAGTCCACGTCGGCGCTCGCCGTAGTCAACGTCGGCGCTCGCCATAGTCAACATCGGCGCTCGCCGTAGTCAACGTCGGCGCTCGCCGTCATCATCCCCGACCTACGCCCTGTGGATCTCGTGCCCGGTGGCCATTTGCTCGGGGTTGCAGTCCTACGGCCAGGGTGGGCTCAGACAAGTGGGCCCCACCGGTCAGTCTGACCAGTGGGCCCCACCAATGAGTCTCTATGCTTTGTACAGGAAGCAGAACCAAGGGGGGCCTTTTTGCAAAAAATTACACTTCTGTTGACTGGTCAACTTAGTGCCACGTTAGCAAATACGGGGCTATACGAGCGCCATTGACCTCTGATGAGTCACTGAGTATATTCAGTGACCGTATTTTGTGTATAGCTGTGTATGATGACTGAAGTGAGTAACGGCCTTAAGTCCAGTGACCTTTGTTGAATTTTACTATACTTTTTTCGCCTGGCTGGGCAGGGCTAGATGAAAACATGCTTCAGACCATGTTCCGTCGCCTGTTTGGTTCATGAGTTGCATCAATACAACAGCTTGTGCAACCCATTTCGTAAAATGCAATGTGGTGTGTTTGGTTGCCTTATGTTTATGCTCACCTCTTCTCTCCAATGGTGACCTTACCCTCTAGTATCATACTTAAGCAGTTAATCATTATAAGCAAGCCGTTCATCATCACAACCCTAGCTTGTACAAATCAACAAGCAGTTTTACATTAGTTTCCCGGTGGTTCATGAATCGCGTACATGAGGAGGGGGAGAGGGTAGTTCTTATTTTCTAAGATACTGATGGTACCTTTGTCTTCCCACATTGACATTGCCCACTCTATCCTTTTGTTCTTCCAAGTTTTATTGTCAGATTGGCCATTGTCATTGTCATCGGGCGTAACAGTTTCCTCATCAGGCACAAGGTCATCAAGGCCGTATCCCAAGATCCAGTTGTGGAAAATGCAACATGCAAGAACTAGCCTTACATGGGTGAGGAAGAGTGAAATGGCTTCTGATCAAAGATCTTGAATCTGTTATTTAAAGCAACGAGTGCCCTCTCAATGGTGCCCTAAAGCTAGAGTGCTTTAGATCCATTTCCTAGCATTCTAGAGCCCGTTCCTTGTAGTGAATTTGTACAAATGGTACCTAGTTGACATGAAGGGTGGAAGAATCCCAACGCGACAATCATATCCAATATCTCCTAGGTATAACTTCTCATCATGAATGTTGATCCCATCAGGTCTAGACTTGCTGTCAGCAAGAATAGTTGCATCATGGGTTGATCCTTTCCAACCAGCTAGCACATATGTGAACCTTATACTAAAATCACCAACAACTAGCACATTCTAGCTCGTATAATGCTTCCTTCCCCTGTAAACTACAAACAATGTTCTCAACACTCTAGTTACAAATACAAATGTAATCATGTTTCTGACCAATTGAGACATGTCATGTAATGAAATTACAGTGCAAGTGATCACCTTGAGATATGGCATCACCTTTGGGCTAGTGCGTACCTTTGTAGGCATTTGACTTTTGGTGACTCGATCATCTCTTCTCTGAGCTCCTCAAGTGCACACAACACTTTCTTGAAATATCATGATATTGTCTCCATGGATCTTCTGAATGTGTTGTGGATCACTCTAAACCTCTCGTTATGACCTACCGCATGAATGAACATAACAAGTTGCTCTTCCACAGAGGTGTGGCTACTATCTACCAATAATCCACTCTCCATAAACCTTCTAAAAAGTGCAAAGAATGGGGCTCAATTCATCTAGAGCATGTGGGGTGCCTCGACATCGTTATAATTGAAAATGCAGTTCAAATTACCTATCCTCTCCTGATCTCTGGCCAACATAGGACCATATGAAAGAGCATTTCCCATCTATTCGATTTTGGCGTTTGTTAACAATACATTATCTATTAATGTGTGATTATTCTTTGCAGGATTTTATATTACTCTTGCACAAGATATTGGGTTTCCTACTTTATAATTCCTTTTTATCATTGCTCAAAGGAAATCTGTGAGGTGGTGGTATTATTGTGCTCAGGAAGATAAACATTTTGAAGATTGGCTGTGTAGACCGGCTATAGCCGGACCCAGGCCGGCTTTAGCCGGACTGCCCAGAATTTGGGGTGAAAACCCCTCTGTCGCAAACCGGCTATTTGTCTGGCTATTTCTGGCCAGTCCGGATTTTTTAGGCCGGCTATAGCCGGTGTGGCCGGCTATAGCCGGACTTAACTCTGGCTTTAGCCGGACTTTCCTGGCAGCCAACGGTCAGATTTTCGGGGGGGGGGGGGGGGGGGGGGTATAAATACCCCCTCCTTCTTCCCCAATGAGCTGCTCGTCCCAAGCTTGAAGAACACCATTTTGGAGCCACAAAATTCACAAGATCTTCCCTCTCAACCCACCAAAGCTCTTGATCTTTGGAGAATCGAAGGAGGAGGCCTTGATCTACATCCTCACCGAAGCGATTTACTTTCCCCTCTCATTTGCTTGAGGGCCCTTGTGTCTTGGGTTCCCTTGTGTCCCTAGACCTTGATTTGTGTATTTGATATCTTGCTACTTGTTGTTTGACAGCATTGTGTTGTGCTTGGGAGCCTCCAATTCGATTGTGGATGTGTGCCCCAAGATTGTAAAGGCCGGTTCCACCTTGAGGAATCCCTTAGTGGAAAGTGAGATAGGCCTTTATGGCGTAAGCTTGCACCGGAGATTAGGGTGAGCCTTTGTGGCATTGGTTAGGCCTTTGTGGCAACCACACCTCTCCAACGTAGACGTACTTCCCCTAAAAAGGAAGGAACTACGGGAATTACATCCGTGTCTCCGTGTGCTCCACTCTCGGTTACCTCTATCCTTTATTGCCTTTATACATTGTATCTTGCTTAGTTTGCTAGTTGTCATATAGGTAAATTCACCCTAGTTGCATATCTAGAGAATTTACCTTTTGTGTCAAGCCTAAATTGAAAAAGAATTAAAATTTGAGTAGCACCTATTCACCCCCCCCCTCTAGGTGCCCCTACGATCCGTTCAATTGGTATCAGAGCCTCGACTCTTTATTCGGGCTTAACCGCCTAAGAGTATGGGCACCCAACCTAGTGAGGGCTCGGGTCAAGTTTCCGTGGATGATTTCAAAACCTTGGAATCATCCATGACATCTCAAATAAGCGAGTTGCATGAAATGATAGCGCAACTCATGCAAGCTAAAACTCCTAGTGCTCCTCCTCCTCCGAAAAAATCCGCTACTCCACAAGTGGAGAATGAGGGGTTGGAAGAAGAGGATGCCGACAAAGGTACCGATGCTAAGTCTTGCACTAAGGGCGACGGGAAAGGTGAATTCCCTCATTGGTATTCACCCGACCCACCGGTCCCTCATCCTCATATTAACAATAGAGGTGACCCACCTAAGCTAGATGCATTAAACTTTGGTCAATGGCAATATCAAATGATCTCTCATATGCGCAGTTTTTGCATCGAGCTTTGGAGGATTGTTGAAGAAGGATTCAAGGCCGTGGATCCCAACAACTTGACAAGAAGAGAGGTGGTCGATAGCCAACTCAATGCAACCGCTCTTCACATGATTCAAATTGCCGTTGGGTCCAAGGACTTGCCTCACATCCAACACTTCTCCACCGCCAAAGAAGCTTAGTAAGGCCTCTCCGATGTATTTGTTGGCAATGAGAGCATGAAGAGAACAAGATATGTGGCCTTTTCAAATCAAGTGGAGGGATTCTTCATGATGGATGGTGAGGACCATCAAGAGATGTATAGAAGACTCAAGGCCATTGCTACCACCTTCAAGAACCTAGGTGCTCACCATATTGATGATGAGTGGATCAAGATGAAGTACATTCTTGCTCTCACCCCATATGAGCCCGCAGATATGAAGAGTGTTCAAGGAAAGCACAACTTCCACGAGATGACCTCCAGTCAAGTGATGCAAGAGATTCAAGCCTATAAGGTTGCCGCACAAAATGCGGAAGATACTCGTGCTCGTGCTTTGGGAATGCAAAGAAGCTCCAACCTTGCATTAAAGGCAAGTGTGATTGAGAAAGAAGTTCCTCTTCAAGCAAGTATTGAGGCAAGGCTAGAGATGTGCCCCAAAGATATGAGGCATGAGTACCATGAGCACATGGCTTTCTATGGAAAAACCTTTTGGGTTGATCCCCACAAGGCTAAAGAAGACAATCAAAGAAGAAGCAAGTAAAGTGGCTTTCAAAGGAGTGACAACAATGGTCAAATGGTGAGGACATGCTACAATTGCAATGATAGATTTCACTTTGTTGCCGAGTGTCCTTACGAGAAGAGAGAAGATCATGGTGGGAAGCTCATTTTCAAGAGCAAGACCAAGTCACCATCAAAGAAGCCATTTGTGAAGAAGGGTGGACCCAAGAAGAAGCAACCAAAGTTTGTGTTCTTGACTCAATAAGAGTACTCCGTGAGCGAGAGTGATGAAGAAGAAACCTCGACTAGTGAGATGGCCACAATTGCAACCACCTCCACTTCTTCCGCTTCACTCTTTGAATCCCCCAATGAGGACTCTCTCATCAAGAACGTCAAGTGCCTTATGGCCAAGTCTTCCGAGGTATCATCCACACCTTCCTCCTCCTCCTCTAAGACAAATGATGCTCCTTTGAATAATCTTGCTAGTCTTAGAGTAAATGAAGAAATTATTGCTTTTGATGATTATGTGTCTAGTGTAGATGGTGTACACAAGTTACACTTTGAAAGCCTATTGAGTCAATATGGTAAGACTCTTGAAAAACTAGATGAACAAATGAGGCTTGAAAGAGAGTATGCTCAAGACATTGCCTCACTAAAAGACTCTCTTGAAGGAGAGGAAGAGGAACGAGCAACTCTTGAAGAGAAGCTTGATTCCATTGAGGAATCTAATAATGAAGTTATCTCTAAACTCATTAAAGAGCATGACCAAGCTCGTGCCAAAGTAAAAGTGCTTAAAAAAGAAAAGATTGAATTTGGTGTTGGTCATGATAAACTTGTTAAGGATTTAGAAGATCTTGACAAGGCTCACAAGGCCTTGAAAAGTGAACACTCTATTCTTGCCAAGTCACATGAACAACTTTAAATTCAATTGACTAAGAATTTTGTGCCTAGTTCTTCTACTTCTACTTGTGATCATGCAAATATTATTGAAGAAAATGCTAGGTTGAAAGATGAGCTTGCCAAGTCCACCATTCCCATAGGTGAGAAGAACTTGAATGACCTTTTAAGTAAGCAAAAGGCATTTAATGATAAAACGGGGATTGGCTTTGTCTCAAAGAAGAAGAAGAAGAACAACAAGAAAAATAAGGCCAAGCCCGCACAAGCAAAGAAGGATCCCATTATGGGTGGCAAAGCCACTCATGATGATCGTGCGGGAATTGCTAACCCTCACTATGTTTTATTTCATGATTATTATGGTGATGTGTATGCAAAATATGTTGGTCCAAATGATGGTTATGTTGCTTGGTCTATTTGGGTTCCAAAGACCCTTGTTGCTAACAAAAGAGGACCCATTGAGAAATGGGGACCTAAAACCAAGCAATGATCTCTTGTAGGACTATGCTTCCGATAGATCAAAATGGGTGCTTGATAGTGGATGCACACGTCATATGACCGGAAGCAAGAAGATCATGATGGAGATGAGGCCTAACGTCAACAATATAACCATCACATATGGAGACATGTCACAATCCAAGGTATTGGGTCTTGGCAAGGTGGTTGACGAGGGTTAACTCGACAAATGTCCTAGATGAAGGACTTAGGATCGGGGAGATAGGGCGTCGGATGAACTCGAAGGTAAAGTTAGTCGAAATAGGTGTATATCGAAAGTAAACTTGGGTATTCAACCTGGCTTGCTTTCAATCTGCCCTCCACCGTCCCCTCCTGGCCCCTATATATAGGTGGCCAGGTCTCGAGGATCGGTTCGGGTTCGATACAGATTACAAATATCGACATACGGTAATAACTCGTATTCGACTATCATTACAATTGGGCCTAGCTTATCGGGCCTCAGGGGTACACAACTAACGGGCTCTAGTAGCTATACCCTTGTCAGTAGCCCCTGAGATTCTACCAGAATTGCAGATTCGGGTTGAATCTCTAATCTTCGAATCTTCGACTTTATCTTGAAATCTTCGACTTGGTCTTTCGACTTATATTGATGATAATTTGCTCGCAAGGGGTCTCGATGAACAAGCCTGACAACTCTGACGGATCAAGAGGTCAGTTAACTGCCGGAACAGATACTTGTCACCTACTTCAAATTCAATCCCCTTGGACTTGAATTCGGGATACCGGTCAAACCCATTCTTTTGCCTCATTTAGGACTTACAAAAAATGAATCCCAGTGGTTCTCAGGGTACCCAGTGCGTCCACCAGGATTTTCTTCGCGTCGTAGACACGGATACATACCAGCAGAGCGCATCCATGTGCGTATACCAGGCCACACAGGACGGATCCCGGGGTCTTACCTTCGTGAATAATCACGGCATTCGAGTGTTGTTGCGATAACACAACTCGAGAATCTTATATCGCAGTCAAATTTTGACTGAAAATATTCGGGTTTCTACAACCAAAAAACTCGCTCCCGATGGGAGTAATTTTTAATCTCCAATGTTGTCGACTACGTAGCCGAAGTTTTATATGCTTATCCTTTTCTATCTTCAATATTGATCATCTCATCTTTATCGGGTGCGCGCTCAGCGCTCCCGATGGGAGTAGCCCCCGAGGCTATGTTTGGCAACTTGTAGTCAAGCATAGGCTCAAAGTTCAGTTCTTCTTTCTTCTATAAATATCTTACTGTTGACAAGCCCCCGCGTCTAAGTCGCGGTTTCCATATCGCAATATCCTCCTTCTTCTTTCTTTCTTCTTCTCTTTTTTTTTCTTGATATTATCGTCTGCTGTGCGCAGAATTTAACTCCCATTGTAAATTGTGTTTCACGGACTGTGATGCAGCCCGAAAGCCCAATAGTATGCGCTTATAAATAAAAGCGCCTGGTGATTAAGGTCAGAAACCCTAATTAAACTTCTCCTCCGCCGCATCCTCTTCTTCCTCCATCTAGGGTTTTTTCGAGGTTTTTCCTGCCGTGCTCCAGGGCTGACGCTGGAGGTTCTCGTCTGAACCTTGGATCCCTGATGGCCCCACGAGGTAGGGGTCGCCCTCGTGGTAGTAAGAATAAGCCCAAGGTTACTAGCACCGCGGGAACTTCTTCAGATGCCCCAGTGAAGCGTCGCCCCGGCCGCCCCCTTGGTAGCAAGAATAAAACGAAGGTGACCAGCGCCACTCCAGGCCCTGCCTCTTCTTCTCCTGCTGCGCCTGCTGCACCCCCCCGTATTTTTTCCTTTCTTTGCATTGCCATGGCGCAGTGCCGTGAAATTCAGCGCTTGCCGCTGGATTTCACGAAGTTCATGGATGGCCGCGAACTGCGAGAGGCGGTGCTTCGTGAACAATCTGGCGGTGGCATCCCCTATGAGGTGGAGGTGTGGTATGACGGCAACGGCGAGCAATACTTCAGAGGTGGCTGGTCGCAATTTGCTGAGGACCACGACATCCATCAAGGTTTCATCATGGCGTTCGACTTCCACGTCGGTACGTCGAAGTTTGACGTGAAGATCTATAGTGGCACTCTGTGCCAGAAGGAGTACGAGGCTTGAAGCCCTCTTTTATTTAGATCTGTTATCCATGTAATCTTGTTGGACAATGTCCTTCCTGCAATGATATCAATAAATACTCGTGCTTTGTTGTCGATTAATTTTTACTAGTATCATGAGAACAAGTCATGTTCTGAGATATGCTTTCCATATGTCGGGTTCTTTGCGAACCAATAAATGCTAAGATGATATCGGGTTCTTTTTATGAACCAAGTTTTCTTTGTATTTATCGGGTTGTGAAAACAACCTTATAGCGAAGAGAAAATCCCTCCATCTTGTCATAACAACTTTTCGTACGACCCAAGGGTTGAAGCCCCCGAGCGGAGAAGTAACACGAGAATCGTACAATTTTGTCGAGTTCAACCCAAAGAACCCGACCTATGGCCTCATGTTCTGGGTCCAGAAGGTTAACTCGAATATGCTGATCTCTATACTTAGTCTACGCGTAAAAACACCGTAGCTGTTCTGCATTCCACGGGTTGGTCTCGTCCTTCCCGGTCTTCTTGTCTTGTAGTCGATATGCTCCTCCTGGTATTACTTCCGTGACGATGTAAGGTCCCACCCAAGGGGACTCCAATTTGCCATGGCTGTCTTGCCTAAGTCGCAAAACAAGATCTCCCACCACGAAAGATCGTGGACGAACTCGACTACTATGATAGTTTCGTAGACTTTGTTGATATTGCGTAGCCCTTTCTAATGCTTTGTCTCTTGCTTCATCTAACGCGTCGACGTCGTCTTGTAATGCTTCTGTTGATGTCGCCTCGTCATATGCTGTCACTCTTGGAGCTTCGTGTGTAACTTCGACTGGAAGCACGGCTTCTGCGCCATGGACCAGAAAGAAAGGAATTTCTCGAGTTGCTGCATTGGGCGTAGTTCTTAGACTCCAAAGAACGGAGGGCAACTCTTCTACCCAAGCGCTTTTGGCTTTCTCGAGAGGTGCTAAAAGCCTCTTTTTTATTCCACTGCTTATCAGGCCATTGGCCTTTTCGACTTGCCCGTTTGTCTTCGGGTGCGCCACAGATGCAAATTTAAGCTTGATTCCCAATCCTTCGCAGTAACTTTTGAATTCTTTTGAAGTAAAATTTGTCCCATTGTCTGTGATGATGCTGTGTGGTACACCAAAACGAAAAACTATCGACTTGATGAAGCTGATTGCTGCTGTAGAATCTTGAGTTGTTACTGGAGCTGCTTCCACCCATTTGGTGAATTTATCGACTGCTACTAGCATGTAGACATGTCCTCCTGGCCAAGATTTGTGCAGCTTTCCCACCATGTCAAGACCCCATTGTGCGAAGGGCCAAGATAATGGTATTGTTTGTAGCTCTGCTGCTGGTGCATGCGGTCTGGATGCAAACCTTTGACATGCTTCACACTTTCGAACTATATCTTTTGCGTCTTCGATGGCTGTTAGCCAATAGAATCCCGCTCGAAAAGCTTTTGCTGCTATTGCTCTGCTGCTTGCATGATGGCCACATACTCCACCACGTATGTCTGTCAATATTGTTTGCCCTTCTTGGGGTGTAACGCAGCGTTGTAAAACGCCTGTAATACTTCTCTTGTATAGTTTCCCTTCAATCACGACGAACGCTTTCGCTCTTCGAGTTATCCTTTTAGCCTCCACTGCATCTTCTGGTAGCTTCTTATTTATCATGTACGCAATATATGGCTGCATCCATGTTTCTTCTATCATCATGACTTCCTCTGGTTCTGTCATGGCCCCCGAGCTTGTCGTAGTAGTCGAACTTTTAGCACTTTTTATTGACCTTTCCGCTATTTCTTCCCAAAACACTCCAGATGGCACAGGTAAGCATTGTGATCCAATGTTTGCTAAAGTGTCGGCTTCTTCATTGCTGTTCCTGCTGACGTGAGAGACTTCGCATCCGTTGAACGTTCCTTCTAGATAATGGTACAAATTCTTGTAGGCCATCATGTTGTCATTGATTGTGTCACACCTGTTCATAACTTGCTGGACAACAAGGTTAGAATCTCCAAATATCTTTAGGCGAGTTGCCCCACAAGCTTTAGCCATCTTCATTCCGTGCAGCAAAGCCTCGTACTCTGCCTCATTGTTAGATGCCTGTGGGAAACTCATCCTTAGGACATACTTTAGTTTGTCACCATGAGGCGATATCAATACTACTCCTGCGCCTGCGCCTTGGACTCGTTTAGATCCGTCGAAATACATTGTCCAGGTACTCGATAAATCTGGTGGTCCGGTACTTTGCAGCTCGAGCCACTCTGCTGTAAAATCTGGCAGAATTTGCGACTTGATTGCCTTCCTCTTTTCATACGTGATGTCCATGGGAGATAGCTCTATTCCCCACAAAGAGACACGTCCCGTTGCTAAAGGATTGTTCAATATGTTCGATAGTGGTGCTTCGTTAACCACTATAATTGGGTGCACAGTAAAATACTGTCGTAGTTTTCGTGCAGTTGTGAAGACACTGTATGCTAACTTCTGATAATGCGGGTACCTCTGTTTGGTTGGAGATAACACTTCACTAATGAAATATACTGGTCTCTGGACGCCATGAGCTTTGCCTTCTTCACTTCTTTCGACTACTAGGACTGTGCTTACCACCTGATGGGTTGCGGCGATGTACAGTAGTAGTGGCTCTTTTTCTTTAGGTGCGACCAGCACTGGCGGCGTGGAGAGCACTTTCTTCAATTGTGCAAACGCTGCGTCTGCTTCTTCTGTCCATTCAAATTTTTCGTCTGACTTCTTCATAAGCGCGTAAAAAGGTAGCGCCTTCTCCCCTAGTCGAGCAACGAAACGACTTAATGCCGCGACTCGTCCTGCTAACTTCTGTACGTCGTGGAGTTTCGTGGGTTTCCCCATTGTTAGAATTGCTTGAATCTTCTCTGGATTTGCTTCTATTCCTCGTGCGGATACCAAGAATCCCAAAAGTTGCCCTGCTGAAACTCCGAAGGAGCACTTTGTCGGGTTCAGCTTGAGTTTGAACTTGTTCAGGTTGTCGAAGGTTTCTGCCAAGTCGCTGATTAGAGACTTCTCCTCTCTTGTGGTGATGACTACATCATCAATGTAGACTTGTATGTTGCGCCCTATTTGGCTCCCGAGGCAACTCTGCATCATCCTTTGATAAGTTGCTCCTGCATTTTTTAGACCGAATGGCATCACTTGGTAGCAAAACACCCCATACGGTGTAATAAAGGCCGTTTTTTCCTCGTCCTCTTTTTTCAGCTTGATCTGGTTATAGCCAGAATATGCATCCAAAAAGGAAAGCCTTGCGCAGCCCGCTGTTGAATCAATTATTTGATCGATGCGGGGTAAAGGGAAGGGATCCTTTGGACAATGCTTATTGAGAGATGTGTAGTCGACACATACTCTTTGTACGTCTGTGTTCTTCTTGGGTACTATTACTGGGTTCGATACCCAACTCGAAGTTTTGATTTCCCTGATGAATCCAGCACTTTCTAATCTGTGCAATTCTGATGCTATTGCCTTCCTCTTGGGTTCATCGAATCGTCGCAGTGGTTGCTTGACTGGTTTCGCCTTGGGATCTACATTTAATGCGTGCTCGACGAGTTCCCTGGGAACCCCTGGCATGTCCGATGGACACCAGGCGAAGATTTCCCAGCGCTCACGGAGGAACTCGACGAGCGCGCCTTCCTATGCGGGATCCAAGTTCACCGCAATTGATGTCGTCTTGTTTGGGTCCGTAGGGTGGACCTGAATTTTCTTTGAGTCCTGCGTTGTGTCGAAAGCCTTATCTGGCAGGGATCGTCCAACGTCGGGTAGCACATTATGATCTGTTTCTCCTTTTAATCTCTCGTATTCTGCTGTCATGCCGAAGGTTTGCGCCATCTTATTGAATTCTCTATCACACGTGTTGGCTACCTCAAAGCTCCCTTGTACTGTGATTGTTCCTTTGGGTCCTGGAATTTTTAGCGTGAGATACGCGTAGTGCGGTACTGCCATGAATTTTGCAAATGCTGGGCGCCCCAGGATTGCATGATATTGTGACGGCCAATCCATGACTTCGAACTCCAGTTTCTCTCTTCTATAGTTTACGCTGCTACCAAAACAGACATCGAGTTCTATTCTTCCCAAAGGGTAGTTTGCTGCTCCTGGTACTATCCCGTGGAAAGAACAATCTGTTGGTTTTAGACTTGTTGGTGAGATGCACATAGCCTTCAGTGTTTTAGCATATATTAAGTTTATGCCACTCCCTGCATCCATGAACACTCTTCCGATGTCGTATCCTCCTATTTGCGCTTTTAGAACCATAGGCGAGTGGCCCGGTCGAGGGACTTTCCGTGGGTGGTCTGCTCTACTGAACTTGACTGGTTGCTCTGACCATCGTAGGTACTCCGTAGTGGCTGGTGGTGATGATATTGCTAGGTTTATTTGCCTGGTGATGCTCTTCCGTTCTTTTTTCGACTTGGGCACCGGTTGAATCATGGCTGATATGTATACTTTTGACTCTAGGTGTCTGGACAATCTTTGGGTTTGATATCCTTGACTTCTCCGCTTTTCTCCTTGCCTTCCTTCTTGGCTTGAGCTCATTGCACCTTGCAACCTTAGGAATGTTCTGCAATCCTTCATCTGGTGATTTGAGACCCTTTTCCCGTCGAGGTACGCATAGTGGATTTGACAAGGTCCGTATAACATATCCTCAGCCGAGGGACCGGAGTACCTTGATTTTTCTGTTCCTTTTGCTTGAACCCTCCTGCTTTCGTATCCTTCCTCTTCTTCTAGTATATATCCTGCGGCTACCTGATTTCGCCTTCCTTGGTTGCCTTCGCTGCGGTATTTTCTCCTTTGTCGACTTATTCTGTCGACTTCTGGCGAACGACCTCTTTTGTTGTTGTACGCGTCCTCTCCATCAGCGAATTTGTTGGCTTGTTCCATTAGCTCAGTTACTGTCGTGGGTTTTGTTCTTCCTATTTCTTCCACAAGATCTGAGCGACGAAGTCCTTCTGAGAAAGCATCTATTGCTCGTTCATCGGAGACGTCCTCTGCTGAGTTTTTAATTATACTCCAGCGTTGTATGTAAGATCTTAGCGTTTCGCCTTTTTTCTGCACACATGCTTTAACTTCTTCTAGTGATGCTGGGCGCTTGTAGGTGGAACGGAAAT
The DNA here is from genome assembly GCA_007115705.1 of Dactylis glomerata. Classification (NCBI taxonomy): domain Eukaryota; kingdom Viridiplantae; phylum Streptophyta; class Magnoliopsida; order Poales; family Poaceae; genus Dactylis; species Dactylis glomerata. Next base: position 1,909,006 of record QXEO01000543.1, read on the forward strand.
TTCTTGCGAATTGAGTTTCGAGTTCCCCCCAGCTTCCAATGGATTCGTCGGGTAGGGTGTTCAACCAAGACCGGGCGGCGCCGGTGAGGTGTAGCTGCAAACTTTGCATTGCGGTCGCTTTTGTTCCTCCTAATATCTGTACTGCTTGTAGATAATCTGATAGCCACAATGTGGGTTCCTGCGACCCGTCGTACTTGCTCTGATCATGAGGTAATTTAAATCCTTTGGGTACTCGTGTTTTGCGAACCCTACGGGTAAAGCATAACGCACCCATATCTTTATCATCGTCTTCGTAGTTTTCTTCCCTCCATGCATGTCGTGATTTATCTACTCGAGCTTGCGCTATGATACTTCTTGCGTCCTCCTTCCTTTTCCGTCGCTTTTCCTCTTCTGATGACTCACTATAATCATCATCTGAGCCATTATATCTGAACTTTTCCTTGTGTCTTCCCTTGTAGCTTGTCGACTTCTGCTTTGGGCCTTGATCCCTGATCTTTCCTTCTACTATTCCGAGGCTTCGTATCGCGGCTCGGTGCATATCTTCTCGCGGGTCTCCATGTTCTGGTTTTGTGGCTAGCAGATATGCTTGTGCCGCTGCTAATGCTGCTTCTGGCGTTTTTTGTATCAGATCGTCTTCCTCCTCCTCTGGTTGCGGGGTCGGGCTCCTTGAGTACCCTTCTTTTCTGTCGCGCGCCGTTGCCCCTCTTTTGTGTTTTGGATCTCCACGCCTCTCTCTGCTATATTCTGAGTCTTCACTATAGTCTTCCCAATATTCTTCCCCTGATATGCTGTTGTTGTCTTGAAACATCATGTCTCTTTCCTCCCTTAGTTTCTTCTTGTGTTGATATAGTGCATATTGATATCCTATTAGAACTTCTCTTCGCGATCCTTCGGGGACTTCTGTACCATGATTAATGGCTGACGTAATCATTCTCCATTCACCTGTCGAGACATGGACTTTCTCTTTTTCCTTTTTGTTGTGATTTTTCACTTTGTCGACTTGCCTGTCGAATTTTTTGCTTCCTTCGCTGTTGTTTCCATCTTCTGCTTCAGTGATAATGATGCATAACTGATGTACTTTGGAGACGCCATTGCTTCTTCCGGCGAAGTCCTTTGCGTTGTTGTGTATCTGATACGCTTTCTCTTCTGAGTCGGAATTTTCTTCGATTTCGTCGCCTTCTGCGATTGACGCTTTCTCTAAGCTGACCAGCGAGTTTACCTCATTGGAAGAGCCTGATGACTCCAACGCTTCCTTTGTTTCGGGCTTTCGTGCCGGTGAATCTGGTTTCGTCGGATCCGAAAGACGGGATGAACCCGACGGCCCGATGAAGATGCTCAAGCTTCCGATGGATAACTCTACTTCTTGACTTCCGTCGACTTCTGGATTGCTGTTGGCTAAAAGCGAAAAAGCCGTCGAATTCATGACTCCAACGCCCAGAGTCCCCACGGTCGGCGCCAATTGACGAGGGTTAACTCGACAAATGTCCTAGATGAAGGACTTAGGATCGGGGAGATAGGGCGTCGGATGAACTCGAAGGTAAAGTTAGTCGAAATAGGTGTATATCGAAAGTAAACTTGGGTATTCAACCTGGCTTGCTTTCAATCTGCCCTCCACCGTCCCCTCCTGGCCCCTATATATAGGTGGCCAGGTCTCGAGGATCGGTTCGGGTTCGATACAGATTACAAATATCGACATACGGTAATAACTCGTATTCGACTATCATTACAATTGGGCCTAGCTTATCGGGCCTCAGGGGTACACAACTAACGGGCTCTAGTAGCTATACCCTTGTCAGTGGTGGTCACACCGGATATTTCCCTTGTGGACGTCATGCTTGTTGAGACCCTTGGTTACAATTTACTTTCAGTTCGTGCACTTGGTAAGATGGGCTTTGCCGTCTTCATTGATAATGAAATTGTGGTACTCTCGTGGAGCAAGTCTCTAAAGGTCGTTTTCATTGGGCATATTGAAAACAACTTGTATGTGGTGGACTTCTCGGGGAAAACCACTACAAGTGCAATGTGTTTATTTGGACAGGCCGATGTGGGTTGGCTTTGGCATCGCCGACTAGCCCATGTCAATATGAGAACTTTGCAAAGTCTTCACAAGGGTGGCCACATTCTCGGACTAAAAGAGAATGTTTCTTTTGCCAAAGATCGTGTTTGTAGGGCGTGCGTTCTAGGAAAAATGCATGACTCTCCCCATTCAAGCAAGACTATCATTTCTTCCAAGAGGAATTTGGAGCTCCTTCATGTGGATCTTTTTGGTCCTCCCTCTCATGCAAGTCTTGGTGGGAAGAAATATTGTTTGGTGATTGTTGATGACTATTCAAGATATACTTGGGTCTATTTCTTCACACACAAGAGTGAGACTCAACAAACCGTCATTGACTTTGCCAAAGAAGTTGAACGTCAATATGGGCAAAATATATTGGCAATAAGAAGTGACAATGGCTCCGAATTCAAGAACTACACCTTAAATGGATTTCTCAGTGATGAGGGGATACGACATCAATATTCCGCTGCATACACCCCTCAACAAAATGGTGTAGCCAAGAGGAAGAACCGGACTCTTATGGATATGGCTAGGTCCATGTTGGCGGAGTTTAAGTCTCCATACAACTTTTGGGCCGAAGCCATCTCTATGGCTTGTCACTCATCGAACCGGCTCTTCCTCCGCAAAGGCTTGAACATGACTCCTTATGAAATTCTTACCGAAAGCATGCCCAACATCATGTACTTCTGGGTTTTCGGTTGTAAGTGTTTCTTTCTTAGAAAAGGAGTTTGTTTAGGTAAATTTGATCCAAAAGCTATAGAAGGTATTTTTGTTGGTTATGGTTCCAAATCCCACACTTATAGAGTCTTCAACAAGTCCACCGGACGTGTTGAAGAATCTTGTAGTGTGGTATTCGAAGAAAATGATAGCTCCCAAGGGCGGTGATACGTCTCAAACGTATCTATAATTTTTGATGCTCCATGCTTGTTTTTACACCATTTGCCTATTGTTTCGTTACACTTCGTGGCACTTTTATGCATTTTCCAGAACTAACCTATTAACGAGTTGCCACAGTGCCAGTTCCCTGTTTTCTGCTGTTTTTGTGTTTCAGAAGTGATACACAGGAAATATTCTCAGAATTGGACGAAACAAGTTCCTGAAGTCTTATTTTACCCGGAAGCTTCCAGAGATCCAAAGGAGAGAAGGAGAGGGGCCACCAGGGCCCCACACACAGGGCTGGCGTGGCCAGGCCCTGGGCCGCGCCACCCTGGCGTGAGGGCGCCTGGCTCCTCCTCTGACATCGCCCCTTCGCCTATAAAGACCCCCCGATGGAAAAAATCTAAGTACCCGATCAGTTTTCCAGAACACATCGCGATCCGCCGCCGCCGTCGACCCGAAGATCGGGAGGGTCCAGAAGCTCTTCCCGGCACCCTGCCGGAGAGGGGAATCGCCACCGGAGGTCTTCTTCATCGCCACGCTTGCCTCTGGAGTGATGAGTGAGTAGTCTACCTTGGACTATGGGTCCATAGCAGTAGCTAGATGGTTGTCTGCTCCACCATGTGCTTCATGTTTAGATCTCATGTGCTGCCCTACATGATTGAGATCACCGTTATGTAATTCTACATGTTTGGTTTGTTGGGATCCGATGAATATTGGTGTTTATGATTGAGTTGCTGTACTGAATATTATCTTTTGTTATCTCTATGTTGTTTATGATCTTGCATGCTCTCCGTTGTTAGTAGCTATCTTGGCCGAGTAGTTGCTAGTGACTCCAAGAGGGGGTATTTATGCTCGATAGTGGGTTCATGCCTCTATTTAACCTGGGGGAGTGACAGAAACCTCTAAGGTTGTAGATGTGCTGTTGCTACTAGGGAGAAAACAACATTCATATGCTCAAGGGCATATGCTTTGTTTACATTACACACTTTGCTTAATGCAATTATCTGTTGTTCGCAACTTAATACTCATGGGGTGTTCGGATTGATATCCCCGGGAGTGGATTATTAGTCATAGATGCAGTTGGATGGCGGTCTATGTATTTTGTTGTAATGCCCAGAGTAAATCTCATAGTGATCTTCTTGACATATCACGTTTATCTTTATTCTATCAATTGCCCAACTGTAAGGTTGTAGATGTGCTATTGGTACTAGGGAGAAAACAACATTCATATGGTCAAGGGCATATGCTTTGTTTACATTACACACTTTGCTTAATGCAATTATCTGTTGTTCGCAACTTAATACTTGTGGAGTTCTCGGATTGATTCGCCACAAGTGGATTATTAGTCATAGATGCAGTTAGATGGCGGTCTATGTATTTTGCTGTAATGCCCAGAGTAAATCTCATAGTGATCTTCTTGACATATCACGTTTATCTTTATTCTATCAATTGCCCAACTGTAATTTGTTTACCCAGCATGTGTTATTTATCTTATGGAGAGACACCACTAGTGAACTGTGGACCCCGGTCCTATTTCCATCATATTGCTATCACCTGTTTACTTTACTCGCATTGTTTACTTTACTCGCATACTTTACTGTTTTCCACTCGATACACTCATAACCTTTGTTTTAAGCAAACCAGTGAGATTGACAACCTCATCGTAAGTTGGGAACAAAGTATTTGTTTGTGTGTGTGCAGGTTCCACGTTGCAGCTAGCAAGCAAAGCTTGGACGAGGCGCCATATATAAATTGTCTGAAGCTGTCCCAAACTAGCAAGCATCATCTTCAGTCGTTTGTCTCTCCTCTCCAAGAACGATAAACCTTGGTTTCTTAACTGAGGGAAAATGAGCTGCTATACTCATCACACCTTCCTCTTGGGGTTCCCAACGGGCTGGTCATTCACCACGCATCAAGCTCTTTTTCTGGCGCCGTTGCCGGGGACTAAAGAAGAATACTTCCAAAGATTGAAGAAAACCTCCCGCGTCAACTTAGCGCCTGTACCAGCCAGCAACTCTTAATCTGGCGCCATTGCTGGGGAGGAAGTAGAAGACTTCTGCGAGGGGAGTTTTCGCACGCACATCCTTTACTTTGTGATTGTTTTGCTTTACTTTATTTATTTTACCTGCATCGTTTTACATCAAAAACCCAAAAAAATTTAGAATCCTTGGTAGTTGTTTTTACTTGTTTACTTTAGTTTATTATGTCTAGTTCAGTTGCTACTACTATGTCGCCCGAGGATATGATTTTCACTTTTAAACAAAAGGATGAGGAAAGTTTTAAAGAAGCTTGGTCTAGAATTTATGATTGGCATGGAAAAACTGAAACTAAAATGACTTTGAGTTTGCTTCTTAGTAGCTTTTACTTTGGACTTTCTCTTCATTATAGATGTGCTTTGGATGCTACTGCAGAAGGAGATTTCCTTCATTGTGATGGAGATCAAGCCTTCAATATTATAAAAAAGTTGATTACAATTTATAGCATGCCAACCTATTTTGATTCCTCTCTTGTGTGCATTTTTAATAGACTTGATACTCTTGAGACTCGCACTGCTAGTTTGAATTCTTGCTACAATACTTTGCATCAGCATTTTGATTATGTGCCAACAAATTCTGAACCTTCGAGTTGGTATCCTACGGTAAAAATCACCATTAGTGGTGAAACTTTTCATGCTCGTTGTGATATTATGTCTGAATTTTGTCTCATGCCAAAGGATGTTTATGAATCTTTGAGCCTTTGGAAGCTTTCTGAGGGGGGAGAAGGAATTTCTCTTACTAACAATGCCACTATATTTCCCCTTGGAATTGCTGAAGGAGTCTTTATAAAAGTCCTAGGAAGAATGATATCTACTGATTATCTTGTTATTGAATGTGTAGGGAAAGGACAAATCACACTTGGAAGATCCCTCTTGAAGCTCCTGGGCGCCGTCATTGATGTGGGAAAAGGCAATATAAGATTTATCTCTCCACCTTGCAATAGCCATGTCTTTCCTAGAGTCAAGAGCAAAGGTAAGAAAGGAAGACGTAAGGCACCCGCTGATCCTAGTACTTCATCTCTTGATATTACTTGATTCGCAATTTTCTGCGCCTAGCTCAAAGGCGTTAAAGAAAAGCACTCTTGGGAGATAACCCAATGTTTTCTTTTCAGTACTTTTTCTTTTATTTGAGTCTTGGAAGTCATTACTACTGTAATGACCGCTCCTTATCCTTTTTATTTCGTTTTTGTGCCAAGAGAAGCCTCTAATTCGAGCGAGGTAAAGATTTGGGGATGTTGCTGTCCTGAAACTGTTTTCTATGCTTCACCATAAAAATTCGTATAAATTCTCTGTATATCTTTTGGACCTGCGATTTCTTGTGCATATTCCCCAGGTTATATCCAAACTTTTGTTAGTTGAACACTTTTTGATTTGAGCAACAGAAAACCCCTCAAAAATTTGGCCTTTATCAGCTGTTCTGTTTTGACATTTTTGTGCCAATATTTGTTTTTGCCGCTTTATCACTTTCTTTGCGAGTTCTTTTGATCATGGAACTCTTGTGGAAGTTGCTACAGTAGTATTTAATTTATATGTGGTGGTTTTGAGTTGAAACCTAAAGCAAAAAGAGGTTGATTATATGTTATGCCTACACTAATGTTGCTAATAGATTTGTGTTTAGTTTTGTATGAAGGAAGTTTTCAAGTGTAGGGATTGGAGAATGATGAGATGAGTTGAAGAATGGACAAAAGCTCAAGCTTGGGGATGCCCATGCATCACCCCAAGAAATATCCAAGAAGTACAAGCGTCAAAGCTTGGGGATGCCCCCGAGGCACCCCTTCTTCATCGGCAAAAATCAGGTCACCTTTCAAGACACTATATTTTTATTGCTTCATGCACTATGTGTTTTTCTTGGAGCGTCAGTTGTTTTAGTTTTCTTAGTTGGTTTAGTTTGTTTGTTTGCTGTAATAAATGGTTGGACCCCAACAAATTTTCTTTGGAGGAGATGTACTCGTTTTCATTTGCAAAGAACGCTCTCGTTTTCACTCTTATTAAAAATCGAGTGTTCTTCTTTTTCTACTACTGCTTTTGGTTTTCATTTTTGCCTTGATTTGCATTCAGACCTTGTCATATCTTTTCATCAAGGTGTATTTTTGCCTTTGATCTTTATTGGTTTTCATCAAAAGAGGTGTCTTTAAAAATTTCAAATGGTGTTGGAAAAGAGAAAAAGCTTTGTGCAAAATAGTGGTACAAGAAGGAGCTTGTGTAGACTGCGGCTTAGGCTTTTTCATATCATGCTTGATGTATTTTTGATAGTATGCTTAGTGGTTTTGCTGTAGCATGACTTGTCTCAAATAACTGAGATTGCTTAATGAGCCTTTGAAAAAATCATGCGTTGTTTTAATTTTATGGAAGCATTATTTTGGTTTTCTCCTTGATGCTTTATTTGGGTTGACTTGGCGCATGCTCACACATGTTAGACTCTTACAAAGTCACCAATAGCCTTCATGATCATTTAGTTTTTGACTTTTGATGCCATCTTATGCTTCTTTTAATGTCGCTTTGTCGCTTTGCATGATTATGGCCATTATTGCTCTCTTAGTTGGTCGTGTCCAGTCTTTTGCTAGCCTTCGCCTTGTACTGAGTATGAGCTCTACTCGTGCATCCAACTCCTAAAAGCCAAAGTCTTCCAAAGTGTCCACCATACATACCTACTAGCAATTTGCTATTCCAAGTAAATTTGACTTGCTTTTATTTTCTCTTCAAATTAAACTCTTACCAGTGTTATGCGAAATTCGGTCAGTAAAGCTCTCACGAACCGGAAGGCACACTTTACTTTTTCCTGTTCTAAAAATTTGACATTGTGGTCTCTTATGTTGAGTTGTTATGCTTGCAAGTTATAAGTTGGAGACTAGCCCAGCCATGCAGTCATGGGCAAGCTTTCAACATTGCACTTGTTATTTGAGTTGATATCGTGATCTTTTGTTTATGGATGCCCGCGGTGTGAAATGAATTGGGAATCTTGTGGGGATCATGGAGTTTTTATATGTGTTAGGGAAACGCCGGGCCGCCAATCTAAGCCATGCATAATTCATGGTGGAAATTTGCAGCATACCCATGGTGAACATACGACGACGTATCTCACAATAAAAAGCTAAACAAATGGCAAATAAAAGAGATGTCGAGGTGTTCATTGTCTGCTTGTCCTGTCATTTTGGTGTGGGATTGTTCCATGTCATCGGGCACGGAGGTACCCCATTGGCGGTTCTCAATGATATGCATATATTTACAATGACAAGAGCCTTGCTTGAGACTCTAAGTAAAGTAGCATGAGGTTTGGGTACTCGTATTCACGGGACACGAGGTTTTCAACTTATGATTTGTCAAGCATATGCATCATAATTGTTCTCGCATTAACTTTAACCATTCAAGATGCTTATGATGGGGGCAATGAGAGCTCAAAGCCGGTAAGTACCATAATTTTTGAAGGTTATAAAACTTGCAATCACTGCTTCCCTCTGCGAAGGGATTTTCTTCTACTTTTATGTTGAGTCACCACCTTCTATCTTTATGCACCATTAAGAGAGCATAGTTGTCATTCTTAGTATAATGTGCATTGTCCCAAAGTTTTCATTGATTGATTCATGATGTTGGTTTCACTTGTTCTCAAATTACTTGTATCTAGTCGCCCTCTTAAACTTGAAGGTGTCCTATGCATTTATGTTTTGCTCTCTATGAAGGACAAGCTGAAAACCATTTGTATGTTTTTCCTTATGATTTGAACACACGTTTGACTTTCATTGTTTCATTTTCATGATCTTTTGTTTGTGTTTATTTGCATGTTTACAACATGGTTGCTAAGTTTCTTATTGTCAAGATTATATCTTCATGCCCATGTTTTAAGTTCTTATGATCCCAGCTCACAAATGCTTACATATATGATCAAGATTGTGTAGGTGCATGTCACCTCAAAAATTATTCTTTTGTTATCACTTACCTACTCGAGGACGAGCAGGAGTTAAGCTTGGGGATGCTTGATACGTCTCAAATGTATCTATAATTTTTGATGCTCCATGCTTGTTTTTACACCATCTGCCTATTGTTTCGTTACACTTCGTGGCACTTTTATGCATTTTCTGGAACTAACCTATTAACGAGTTGCCACAGTGCCAGTTCCCTGTTTTCTGCTGTTTTTGTGTTTTAGAAGTGATACACAGGAAATATTCTCGGAATTGGACGAAACAAGTTCCTGAAGTCTTATTTTACCCAGAAGCTTCCAGAGATCCGAAGGAGAGAAGGAGAGGGGCCACCAGGGCTCCACACACAGGGCTGGCGCGGCCAGGCCCTGGGCCGCGCCACCCTGGCGTGAGGGCGCCTGGCTCCTCCTCTGACATCGCCCCTTCGCCTATAAAGACCCCCCGACGGAAAAAACCTAAGGACCCGATCAGTTTTCCAGAACACATCGCAATCCGCCGCCGCCGTCGACCCGAAGATCGGGAGGGTCCAGAAGCTCTTCCCGGCACCCTGCCGGAGAGGGGAATCGCCACCGGAGGTCTTCTTCATCGCCATGCTTGCCTCCGGAGCGATGAGTGAGTAGTCTACCTTGGACTATGGGTCCATAGCAGTAGCTGGATGGTTGTCTGCTCCACCATGTGCTTCATGTTCAGATCTCATGAGCTGCCCTACATGATTGAGATCACCGTTATGTAATTCTACATGTTTGGTTTGTTGGGATCCGATGAATATTGGTGTTTATGATTGAGTTGCTATACTGAATATTATCTTTTGTTATCTCTATGTTGTTTATGATCTTGCATGCTCTCCGTTGTTAGTAGCTATCTTGGCCGAGTAGTTGCTAGTGACTCCAAGAGGGGGTATTTATGCTCGATAGTGGGTTCATGCCTCTATTTAACCTGGCGGAGTGACAAAAACCTCTAAGGTTGTAGATGTGCTATTGGTACTAGGGAGAAAACAACATTCATATGGTCAAGGGCATATGCTTTGTTTACATTACACACTTTGCTTAATGCAATTATCTGTTGTTCGCAACTTAATACTTGTGGAGTTCTCGGATTGATTCGCCACAAGTGGATTATTAGTCATAGATGCAGTTGGATGGCGGTCTATGTATTTTGTTGTAATGCCCAGAGTAAATCTCATAGTGATCTTCTTGACATATCACGTTTATCTTTATTCTATCAATTGCCCAACTGTAATTTGTTTACCCAGCATGTGTTATTTATCTTATGGAGAGACACCACTAGTGAACTGTGGACCCCGGTCCTATTTTCATCATATTGCTATCACCTGTTTACTTTACTAACACTGTTTACTTTACTCGCATACTTTACTATTTTCCACTCGATACACTCATAACCTTTGTTTCAAGCAAACCGGTGAGATTGACAACCTCATCATAAGTTGGGAACAAAGTATTTGTTTGTGTGTGTGCAGGTTCCATGTTGCAGCTAGCAAGCAAAGCTTGGACGAGGCGCCATATATAAATTGTCCGAAGCTGTCGCAAACTAGCAAGCATCACCTTCAGTCGTTTGTCTCTCCTCTCCAAGAACGATAAACCTTGGTTTCTTAACTGAGGGAAAATGAGCTGCTATACTCATCACACCTTCCTCTTGGGGTTCCCAACGGACTGGTCATTCACCACGCATCAAGCTCTTTTTCTGGCGCCGTTGCCGGGGACTAAAGAAGAATACTTCCAAAGATTGAAGAAAACCTCCCGCGTCAACTTAGAGCCAGCACCAGCCAGCAGGGGGCGAGATGTTGTTGCTTGTGATGTAGATGATGAAATACCTCAAGATGCCATAAGAAGAATAGGCGTGGGATTTTTCCGCCCCATTGAGGGACACCTTGTGGCGGACCAAGAAGGACTATGCTCTACTCAAGTGGAGCCCTCATCTACACAAGCTCAACAAGCCTCTCCTGAAGAAGCAACTAATGCACCAACCGAAGAACAAGACAAGGACTTTCATGAAGAAGAAGGGGCACCACCATCCTCTCCGGTTATTTCAACCGCCCCTAACTCTTCACAAGACCAAGATCAACCCACTCATGAAGAGAGTGATGATGTGCATAATGATGATCAAGGTCAAGTTGATGGTCAAGACGGGGACCAAAATAATCAAGATGATCAAGTGATTCCTCCAAGGTCAAATAAGGAGATCGAAGCCCGTCACAAAAGAAGAGTTGAAAGGAACTTGGAACTTAGAGGTCATACCCTTGAGAGGGTTATTGGAGATTTAAGAGGCAAAGTGTCAACCCGGAGTCAATTGGCAAAATTTAGCAATCATCATGCCTATATCTCTATGGTTGAACCCAAGAAAGTATTTGAAGAACTTGAAGATCCGGATTGGTTGGATGCTATGCATGAAGAACTCAATAACTTCAAGCGCAATAATGTGTGGGTGTTAGTGGAGAAGCCAAGAGAGTGCCGCAATATGATTGTCACAAAGTGGATATTCAAGAACAAGCAAAATGAGCATGGAATTGTTGTGAGGAGCAAGGCAAGATTGGTTGCTCAAGGTTTCTCTCAAGTTGAAGGCATTGACTTTGGAGAGACTTATGCTCCCGTGGCTCGCCTTGAGTCCATCCGTATCCTTCTTGAATATGCCACTCATCATAATTTTAAGTTGCAATAAATGGATGTTAAAAGTGCTTTTCTTAATGGTCCGTTGAAAGAGGAAGTGTATGTTAAGCAACCCCCGGGGTTTGAGGACCTCAACTTTCCTAACCATGTCTACAAACTCCATAAGGCACTCTATGGCCTTAAACAAGCCCCACGTGCATGGTATGAGCACCTTAGGGAGTTGTTGTTAGACCGTGGGTTTGAAGTTGGGCAAATCGATCCCACTCTTTTTACTAAGAGGGTCAATGGGGAGCTTTTAGTATGCCAACTATATGTTGATGATATTATCTTTGGCTCTACTAACAAAGCTTTTAATGATGAATTTTCAAAGCTTATGACCGATAGGTTTGAGATGTCTATGATGGGCGAAATGAAGTTCTTTCTTGGTTTTGAAATCAAGCAATTGAAAGAAGGGACTTTTATTAATCAAGCCAAATAAGTCCAAGACATGCTCAAGAGGTTCAAGATGAAGGAACTAAATGGGGCCGCCACATCAATGCCCACTAAATGTCATCTTAAATTAGATCCCAATGGTAAAGATGTGGATCAAAAGGTATACCGTTCTATGATCGGTTCTTTGCTTTACCTTTGCACATCTAGACCCGATATTGTGTTGAGTGTAGGTGTGTGTGCAAGGTATCAAGCCGCTCCTAAAGAAAGCCATCTAATGGCGGTCAAAAGAATCTTTCGATATTTGATTCATACTGATGCGGGCAGGATAACCACCCAGTTGGGAACCCCAAGAGGAAGGTATGATGAGCACAGTAGCAAGTCTTTCCCTCAATAAGAAACCAAGGTTTATCGAACTAGTAGGAAAAAGCCAAACTTCAGAAGGTGATGCCTGCTAGCTTCGTGACAGCTCTGGACAATTTATAAGGCGCCTCATCCAGGGCTTTGCTTTGCACCAGCAACAACGTGGAACCTGCACACAACAGAACCAATAACTTTGCTCCCAACTTACGATGATGTTGTCAATCTCACCGGTTTGCTATAAACAATGGATTGAGCGTATCGAGTGGAAAACAATAGTAGTATGCGAGAAAGTAAACAGTGTGAGTAAAAGTAAACAGTAATAGCAATGTAAAGGAAATTGGACCGGGGTCCACAGTTCACTAGTAATGTCTCTCCATAAGATAAATAACGACATGCTGGGTAAACAAATTACAGTTGGGCAATTGATAGAATAAAGATAACGTGCATATGTCACGAGGATCACTATGAGATTTACTCTGGGCATTACAACAAAATACATAGACCGCCATCCAACTGCATCTATGACTAATAATCCACTCACGGGGATATCGTCCGAACACCCCTCGAGTATTAAGTTGCGAACAACAGATAACTGCATTAAGCAAAGTGTGTAATGTAAACAAAATGAATGTCCTTGGACACAAGAATGTTGTTTTCCCCCTAGTGGCAACAACACATCTACAACCTTAGAGGTTTCTGTCACTCCCCCAGATTAAATAGAGGCATGAACCTAACTATCGAGCATAAATACCCCCTCTTGGAGTCACTAGTATCTACTTGGCCAAGATAGCTACTAACAATGGAGAGCATGCAAGATCATAAACAACAAAGAGATAACATAAGATAATATTCAGCACATCAACTTAACATAACACCAATATTCATCGGATCCCAACAAACACAACATGTAGAATTACATAAAGATGATCTCGATCATGTAAGGCAGCTCACGAGATCTAAACATGAAGCACATGGTGGAGAAGACAACCATCTAGCTACTGCTATGGACCCATAGTCCAAGGTAGACTACTCACTCATCACACCGGAGGCAAGCATGGCGATGAAGAAGACCTCCGGTGGCGATTCCCCTCTCTGGCAGGGTGCCGGGAAGAGCTTCTGGCCCCTCCCGATCTTGGGTCGATGACGGCGGCGGATCTCGATGTGTTTCTGGAAAATTGATCGGGTCTTAGATTTTTCCTGTCGGGGGGTCTTTATAGGCGAAGGGCCAGCGTCAGAAGTGGATCAGGGCACCCTCACCACAGGTGGGCGTGGCCAGGGGATGGGCCGCGCCCCCTGGTGGTGAGGCTGGCCCCTGGCTCCTCTCCGTCTCCTCTTCGGTCTTCTGGAAGCTTCGATAAATATTAGGAGGTTCGGCTTTTGTTTCGTCCAATTCCGAGAATATTTCCCGTGTAACTTTTCTAAAGCACAAAAATAGCAAAAGACAGGGAACTGACACTGTGGCATCTCGTTAATAGGCTATTTCCGGAAAATGCATAAAAATGCCACGAAGTGTAACAAAACACTAAGCAAATGGTGTAAGAACAAGCATGGAGCATCAAAAATTATAGATACGTTTGAGACGTATCAAGCATCCCCAAGCTTAACTCCTGCTCGTCCTCGAGTAGGTAAGTGATAACAAAGAATAATTTTTGAGGTGACATACACCAACACGATCTTGATCATCTATGTAAGCATTGAGTGCTGGGATCAAAAGAACTTAAAACATGGGCATGAAAGACATAATCTTGATAGAAGAATCTTAGCAACCATGTTATAACATGAAAAAGAACACAAATGAAAGATCATGAAAAATGTAACAATGAAAGTCAAATGTGTGTTTAAATCATATGGAAAAACATAGCAAATGGTTTTCAGCTTGTCCTTTATGGAATAGCAAAACATAAATGCATAGGACACCTTCAAGTTTAAGAGGGTGACTAGATACAAATAATTTAAGAACAAGTGAAACCAAAATCATGAATCAATCAATGATAAACTTTGGGACTATGCACATTAAACTCAGAATGACAACTATGCTCTCTTAGACGGTGCATAAAGGTAGAAGGTGGTGACTCAACATAAAAGTAAAAGAAAGGCCCTTCGCAGAGGGAAGCAGTGATTGCAAGTTTTATAGACCTTCAAAAATTTTGGTACTTACTAGCTTTGAGCTCTCATTGCCCCCATCATAGGCATCTTGAATGGTTAAAGTTAATGCGAGTACAATTATGAAGCATATGCTTGACAAATCATAAGTTGAACACCTCGTGTCCCGTGAAGTACGAATACCCAAACCTCATGCTACTCGACTTAGAGTCCCAAGCAAGCTCTTGTCATTGTAAGTATACACGTATCATCGAGAACCGCCAACGGGGTACCTCCGTGCCCGATGATATGGAACAAGCCCACATCAAAATGACAGGACAAACAGACAATGAACACTTCGGCATCTCTTTTATTTACCATTGGTATAGCTTTTTACATTGAGATGCGTCGTCGAATGTTCACTATGGGCATGCTATAAATTTCTACCATGAATTATGCATGGCTTAGATTAGCGGCCCAGGCGTTTCTCTAACACATATACAAACTCCATGATCCCGCAAGATTCCTAACTTGTTTTACATCGCGAGTATCCATAAACAAAAGATCATGATATCAACTCAAATAAGAAGTGCAATGTTGAAAGCTTACCCCATGACGTCATGGTTTGGCTAATTTCCAACTTACAACTTGCAAGCATAACAACTCAACATAAGAGAGCCATGATGCGTGGTGAATGACCAGCCCGTTTGGAACCCCAAGAGGAAGGTATGATGAGTATAGTAGCTCGTTTTCCCTCAGTTAGAAACCAAGGTTTATCGTTCAGGAGAAAAGCAGACAAATGACAGCTGAAGGTGATGCTTGCTAGTTCGCGACAGCAGCGGACAATTTATATATGGCGCCTCGTCCAAGCTTTGCTTGCTAGCTGCAACGTGGAACATGCACACACACAAACAAATACTTTGCTCCCAACTTGCGATGAGGTTGTCAATCTCACCAGTTTGCTTGAAACAAAGGTTATGAGTGTATCGAGTGGAAAACAGTAATAGTATGCGAGAAAGTAAACAGTGCGGGAAAATTAAACAGGTGATTGCAATATGATTAAAATAGGACCGGGGTCCACAGTTCACTAGTGGTGTCTCTCCATAGATAAAATAACATGCTGGGTAAACAAATTACAGTTGGGCAATTGATAGAATAAAGATAACGTGATATGTCAAGAAGATCACTATGAGATTTACTCTGGGCATTACAACAAAATACATAGACCGCCATCCAACTGCATCTATGACTAATAATCCACTCCCGGGGATACCAATCCGAACACCCCAGTAGTATTAAGTTGCGAACAACAGATAATTGCATTAAGCAAAGTGTGTAATGTAAACAAAGCATATGCCCTTGAGCATATGAATGTTGTTTTCTCCCTAGTAGCAACAGCACATCTACCACCTTAGAGGTTTCTGTCACTCCCCCAGGTGAAATAGAGACATGAACCCACTATCGAGCATAAATACCCCCTCTTGGAGTCACTAGCAACTACTCGGCCAAGATAGCTACTAACAACGGAGAGCATGCAAGATCATAAACAACATAGAGATAACAAAAGATATAATTCAGTACAGCAACTTAATCATAAACACCAATATTCATTGGATCCCAACAAACCAACATCATAGAATTACATAACGGTGATCTCAATCATGTAGGGCAGCTCATGAGATCTAAACATGAAGCACATGGTGGAGAAGACAACCATCTAGCTACTGCTATGGACCCATAGTCCAAGGTAGACTACTCACTCATCGCTCCGGAGGCAAGCATGGCGATGAAGAAGACCTCCGGTGGCGATTCCCCTCTCCGGCAGGGTGCCGGGAAGAGCTTCTGGACCCTCCCGATCTTCGGGTCGACGGCGGCGGCGGATCGCGATGTGTTCTGGAAATCTGATCGGGTACTTAGGTTTTTTCCGTCGGGGGGTCTTTATAGGCGAAGGGGCGATGTCAGAGGTGGAGCCAGGCTCCCTCACACGGGCCCGGCGCGGCCAGGGGGCTGGCCGCGCCACCCCTGTGTGTGGGGCCCTAGTGGCCCCCCTCTGACACTTCTTCGGATCTCTGGAAGCTTCCGGGAAAAATAAGACTTCAGGAACTTGTTTCGTTCAATTCCGAGAATATTTCCTGTGTATCACTTCTGAAACACAAAAACAGCAGAAAATAGGAAACTGGCACTGTGGCGCTTGTTAATAGGTTAGTTCCGGAAAATGCATAAAAGTGCCACTAAGTGTAACGAAACAATAGGCAAATGGTGTAAAAACAAGCATGGAGCATCAAAAATTATAGATACGTTTGAGACGTATCAAGCATCCCCAAGCTTAACTCCTGCTCGTCCTCGAGTAGGTAAGTGATAACAAAAGAATAATTTTTAAGGTGACATGCACCTACACAATCTTGATCATCAATGTAAGCATTGGTGAGCTGGGATCATAAGAACTTAAAACATGGGCATGAAAGATATAATCATGATAATAAGAACTTAGCAACCATGTTGTAAACATGTAAATGAACACAAACAAAAGATCATGATAATGAAACAATGAAAGTCAAACGTGTGTTCAAATCATAAGGAAAAACATACAAATGGTTTTCAGCTTGTCCTTCAAAGAGAGCAAAACATAAATGCATAGGACACCTTCAAGTTTAAGAGGGCGACTAGATACAAATAATTTAAGAACAAGTGAAACCAATCATCATGAATCAATCAATGAACTTTGGGACAATGCATATCACACTAAGAATGACAACTATGCTCTCTTAATGGTGCATAAAGAAAGATGGTAGTGACTCAACATAAAAGTAAAAGAAAGGCCCTTCGCAGAGGGAAGCAGTGATTGCAAGTTTTATAACCTTCAAAAATTATGGTACTTACCGGCTTTGAGCTCTCATTGCCCCCATCATAAGCATCTTGAATGGTTAAAGTTAATGCGAGAACAATTATGATGCATATGCTTGACAAATCATAAGTTGAAAACCTCGTGCCCCGTGAATACGAGTACCCAAACCTCATGCTACTTTACTTAGAGTCCCAAGCAAGGCTCTTGTCATTGTAAATATATGTGTATCATTGAGAACCGCCAATGGGGTACCTCCGTGCCCGATGACATGGAACAAGCCCACACCAAAATGACAGGACAAGCAGACAATGAACACCTCGACATCTCTTTTATTTGCTATATTGTTTAGCTTTTTATTGTGAGATGCGTCGTCGAATGTTCACCATGGGTATGCTGCAAATTTCCACCATGAATTATGCATGGCTTAGATTGGCGGCCCGGCGTTTCCCTAACACATATAAAAACTCCATGATCCTCACAAGATTCCCAACTCATTTCACACCGCGGGCATCCATAAACAAAAGATCACGATATCAACTCAAATAGGAAGTGCAATGTTGAAAGCTTGCCCCATGACAGCATGGCTGGGCTAGAATCCAACTTACAACTTGCAAGCATAACAACTCAACATAACAGACCACAATGTCAAATTTTTAAGAACAGGGAAAAGTAAAGTGTGCCTTCCGGTTCGTGAGAGCTTTACTGACCGAATTTCGCATAACACTGGTAAGAGTTTAATTTGAAGAGAAAATAAAAGCAAGTCAAATTTACTTGGAATAGCAAATTGCTAGTAGGTATGTATGGTGGACACTTTGGAAAACTTTGGCTTTTAGGAGTTGGATGCACGAGTAGAGCTCATACTCAGTACAAGGTGAGGGCTAGCAAAAGATTGGGAGTGACCAACTAAGAGAGCAATAATGGCCATAATCATGCAAAGCGACAAAGCGACATTAAAAGAAGCATAAGATGGCATCAAAAGTCAAAAACTAAATGATCATGAAGGCTAATGGCGACTTTGTATGAGTCTAACATGTGTGAGCATGCGCCAAGTCAACCCAAATAAAGCATCAAGGAGAAAACCAAAATAATGCTTCCATACAATAAAAACAACGCATGATTTTTTCAAAGGCTCATTAAGCAATCTCAGTTATTTGAGACAAGTCATGCTACAGCAAAACCACTAAGCATACTATCAAAAAGACATCAAGCATGACATGAAAAAGCCTAAGCCGCAGTCTACACAAGCTCCTTCTTGTACCACTATTTTGCACAAAGCTTTTTCTCTTTTCCAACACCATTTGAAATTTTTATAAACACCTCTTTTGATGAAAACCAATAAAGATCAGAGGCAAAAATACACCTTGATGAAAAGATATGACAAGGTCTGAACGCAAATCAAGGCGAAAACGAAAACCAAAAGCAGTAGCAGAAAAAGTAGAACGCTAGAACAACTCCGTTTTCACTCTTATTAATTCATCGAGCGTTCTACGCAAATGAAAACGAGTACATCTCCTCCAAAGGAAATTTGTTGGGGTCCAACCATTTATTGCAGCAAACAAACAAACTAAACCAACTAAGAAAACTAAAACAACTGACGCTCCAAGAAAAACACATAGTGCATGAAGCAATAAAAATATAGTGTCTTGAAAGGTGACCTGATTTTTGCCGATGAAGAAGGGGTGCCTTGGGGGCATCCCCAAGCTTTGACGCTTGTACTTCTTGGATATTTCTTGGGGTGATGCATGGGCATCCCCAAGCTTGAGCTTTTGTCCATTCTTCAACTCATCTCATCATTCTCCAAACCCTACACTTGAAAACTTCCTTCATACAAAACTAAACACAATTCTATTAGCAACATTAGTGTAAGCATAAAATATATTCAACCTCTTTTAGCTTCAGGTTTCAACTCAAAACCACCACATATAAAGTATATACTACTGTAGCAACTTCCACAAGAGGTTCCATGATCAAAAAGAACTCAAAAGAAAGCGATAAAGTGGCAAAAACAAATATTGGCAGAAATCTGTCAAAACTGAACAGCTGACAAAGGACGGATTTTTGAGGGATTTTGTAACGACCCAAGATTTTATCAAATTTTGGGGGAAATTTTTGCTTTTGTTTTGCTTGAGATGATTGGAATTTCACAGGGATTTAAAACTTTTGAGTCTATTTGAAGGCTTTATTAGAAAACTATTTTAAACTTCTATTATTTCTTGAAGAATTTCCTTGGGAAAAATAAAAGAATTTGAAATACTATTTCCTTGCACTTATTCAGCTTTATGCAAGCTTGCTTGCAAAAGATTGTTTTACCAAAATCTGCTTTATTCATTATGGGTTGCCTTTTCAAACCATAATTGATTGTGTTTCTCTATCATTATTTTATAAACTATTATTTTACTATTTTAGAAAGAATCGAGTTCAAACTCTATTTCTATTATTTTATGCAAACAAGGCCATTAGGCTCAATTAAGATCTTTTATGGAAAATCTTGTTCCAATTCTGAAAACTAGTTTTCTTGCAGTGATAAATCACTGCATTGATTTTTTAGAAAATTTCTATAAAGTGTTATCCTCTTATTTTAAAAAGGATTATTTCAAAAATCCTATTTCTACTTTGGTTTATGCAAATGAGCTCTTTGGCTAAATTATAGAGTTTTATTTGAAAATTAGTTTTATTTATGAAAACATGTTTGGTGTTGGTTTAAAACCTTTCTATGAATTTTACAAAATTTATGAAATTGGTTTGACCTTGTTTGGATGCAATATGCAAAATCTATGAAAGAAATAAGAAAACAGAAAAGATTAAAAACGAGAACAAAAAAAAAGGAGAAGAAGTGGCCAGCCCAACCTGGGCCGTGCCCGGGGTCCAACTCCAGCCGAGTCAGCCCGGGAAACCAGCCCACCCCGCTCTCTCTCTCCCCTCACTCCCTGCCACCGGGACCCACTAGTCAGCACCTTCTTCTCCACCCGTTTCCTCTCACTGGTAACGGAACCTCGCCGGAGTAACGCCCCCCCTTGATTTCGTGCAAGTAATTGGCCATCAAGCCACGCCTATAAGAAGCCCGCACTCCCCTCCTCCATCTCCCTTTCGACCTCCTGCCCGAGACGCCGCCAAGGCCGAGGAATTCCTCGTCGGACCTCCGCGAGTCTGCGAGCGTCGCCGGACAAATTCGACGTCCTCAGTGAGACCCCGTCCTCCCCCTCTTCCCTATCCCCTCCACCTTGATCCTGCGCACCTCCTCACGCCCTCGGTACATTTTGTTTCGCAGGAAATCGAGCGCGGCATCGTGAACCCGAAGCTCTTCGTCGCGCCGTCGGTCTCCAGCTATACCCCTCTCCTCCTTCTGCAAGCAAACGGGGGCGCCGATCAAGCTCTCGAGATGACCTCATCGTCCTAAAGCCCGTCGTGGTCTCGCCGTAGTCCAGGGATCGCCAGAACCCCGCCGGCCTTCGTCCCCAGTACGCCCTCGCCGGAATCCACGTCGGAACCCTAGCCACTGTGAGCTCCACCCCCCTCCTTTCTTTCTATCCATCGGATCTAGATCCATCGGCTCATATTAGATGGCCTAACCCGAATCGGTACCGGCCAGTACCGTGCTGCCACGTCGACCAGTCCAGTCAGCCGCAGTCAAACCCTAGGTCAAACTGGTTTAAACTCAAATTTCAAATATCTGTTTTTGTCCAGATCTTGTAAAATGCGTAGAAAATGTTCTGTAGATCCAAAAATAGCAAATGATATATCGTTGGAATCCTTAGGAAGTCTAGAATCCAGCAGTACCATAAAATCTTATATTTTATGTGTTCAATTTGAAACTATTTTCAAATTGGAATCAGACCTTCTGTTAGCTTGATAAATTCATATCTTTAGTTCTGTCCATCCAAAAATTACAAATTTGTAGTCCCTAGAATCCTCTCAACTTGTAGAACATCATAGGATCAAGAAAATCCAAATTTGATACGTGCACACACTTTGTGCATTCAAATTTGTCCAAATCACCATTTTGGTGATAATCCAAATTCTATAATTTATTTTAGAATGAATCCAATTGCAGTAGCTTTGTTTTGCTGCAAGCTATCCAGTAGAATCACTCCCATAATTTCTTGAACCATGTCACAATTATTCAAATTCTAATATGAGAATTTGAGTATTCCTATATAGATATTTCTATTTCAATCAATGATCCCTTCTACTTTAGAAAACCCTATACCTAACTATCAAATATCATCTTGATATCACTTTGATCCAATGTCATATCTATCTAAATAACATCTTGATCAAGATCATATTCACTTAGACCAATCTTGCATAGTACCCACTTATTCAAATTACAAATGTGTCATTTGAGTAAAGTGTGATACATCTCAATCTTAGATTCTATGCTTGCTATCCTTGTGGAGTTGATCAAATCAACATGATAGCATCTATCCAATACTCCATGTACCTAATAGAAACCTTAAACCATAATCTCAGATGTTATCTACCCATACTCAATCCTCTGTCCACTTGATCCCGATCTCATGTATAGAACTATTCAATTAACAAACGAGTTAATTGAGTAAAAATCAATATATCACAAACCCCTACCCAAGCCTATGTGTAACTTATACCATTATGAATAAGTGTTGTCACACTTTATTCAGTAGTGTTTTGTTGCACTATTGTATACTCATGTGAATCCATCCACATGAGTCATCTCTAAAACTCTACCTTTGCTTATGCCAAGCACAAGATTTATATCACTACATTGTACCTTGGAGGACCAATCCTTCCCAATCATTTGATCTTGCCACTCAAGCTCTCAAAATCCATATCTCACAATCCATAATTCTTTTGCCATATCTCTCTTATCACAGTATCTTAATCCAAAATATAAAACAAACCCTTTTCAATTGTTTGTCTTGTTGTTTATGTTTGGATTGTATAGTGTGTTTATGTTGTGTTACCTCTATTGCTATAGATTGAACGGAGAGAACGTATCTTGCTGAGAGAAGTGAAAGAGTTTGAACTTCAAAAAGGCAAGTGACACACATATCCCCAACCTATTTTACTACTGCATTAGTGTTTTCCAGTAGTTTGCATGATAGGTTGATTTTCAAAGAAATCATGAAATGTTTAGAACCTAGTAGTGTATAGCTATCCTTGAACCCCACCTGCTAGGATTGCAAGATTACTTTGGAAAGTGATGCCATGCTTTGTTGATGATTTGTTCTAAAATTAAATTACAACTTCAATGAACTACCTGGGTGGATTGGTGTGGCTTTGGGTGTGTTGAGTGTCTACTTAGGAGTCACATATCTTGGAAGTGAAAACCATGGTATGTGTTAGTGGCCTAAGTAGTATACTTGTGGTTTGCCACCCAGGAACAAAGAGGTTACTAGGTCTTCCATGCTTAGAGTGCTTCCAGTGCAGCCTTATGACATTATGGGCTCTGTCTTGATTGAGTACGATGTGAGGGTTCATCCATGGGTACTGACAGAGGGTGGTATTTTGGGAACGGTCAGATCCAGATGGGTGAATGCTCCTTCTGAAAGGTCTTGTCTCATTTTATGTATGGGCGTAAAATGAGTCTTAAGGTGAAAGTGCACAACCCCTGCAGGGTGTCAAAACTAATCGATTAGCCGTGTCCTCGGTTATGGACAATTGAGTCTCTAGACATGGAATGTACGGAAGAATCTCATCACCTTTTTGAAATAATTAAAATTTGTGTAGAAAGAGGGGATGCCTCAGGGCTACATACTGGCAGTGAAAACCATGTATGTGGTGGTGACCTGAGGTATTAACCAAGTTTTATAGAGTGACTACCCGGGGCTACATACTGGCAGTGAAAACCATGTATGTGGTGGTGACCTGAGGTATTAACCAAGTTTTATAGAGTGACTACCCGGGGCTACATACTGGCAGTGAAAACCATGTATGTGGTGGTGACCTGAGGTATTAATCAAGTTTTATAGAGTAACTACCCGGGGCTACATACTGGCAGTGAAAACCATGTATGTGGTGGTGACCTAGGAGTTATCTTGATATTAAAGAATTATCAGAATGCTTTAAAATGTTTTGGTTTGGAAAATATAGGATAAAACTGCTTTATGCAAATTTGCCCTTGAGATCCACTAGCCAAATATCATGTAGTATAGTCTTTCCACAAAATGCCACCAAATATGTGTCATTTGCCAGTACATCATTGTACTGACCCCTCTGGGGCTGCATATTCAAACGTGCAGGTTTTATTTCGAGTAAGGAACCAGGAGTAGGATCTCGAGACTACATTCCAACATGTCTGCCTGTGGCACGTGATGAAGAATGGAGGCTCACTGCAACTATGCTTTATGCTGTGTACTCGTAAGGTTGAAGACCTATGTAACTAGATTTACGTTGTAATATTGATGCTATTGCAATGATTACTTATTTTGTACTGTGGTGCTATCTACTGATCCAGGGAATGGTACAGATACACAGGAGTTCTGCCTTTAGTAAAAGGCGGGTCGTTACAAATGGTATCAGAGCATAGTGTTGCCTGTAGGATCGAGACCCTAGGTTTGGAATTAGAGATAGGAAGACCCTAGGATAAAAATCTCTATCTCATCTTACTTCTATTTAAATTATAAAAAGAATTTTTGCATCTTGAAACTCCTTGTATTTCTCCCCTACTTCATTTCAAATGATTCCCTTAGATGACGTAACTCTCGAAACCATCAAGAAAGGACACAATGTGTCAGAAGTGTGAGACTGATACTCCATATATTTTCCTTGACTCAACATGAAGGACTACATTGAAGGCCAAACGAAGAAACTTGGAGAAAGACTCAAGTGGAGACTTCATAATACTCAGCAAGACCTCCAAGAAAGAAAAGGAAGACACTACTACATTGAAGGAAACCATAAACCAACTTCAAGGTGACATGGAAAAGTTGGTATCTGAACTTAGTGTTCAAGGAGACCTCATCAAAACCAAGAATGAGCAAATTACCAATCTACTGAAGCAGCTGGACCAGAGCAATGGATCTGCTTAGAAGAGTACCAAGAAGCTTTAGTTGGACCTCCATTTAGGAAATCTTAATAAGCAACGACGTGTAATAAACGTTATGGTCATACCGACTTGTGGATGATCGTACCTTCCCGTTTGTTTGAAAACTAGTTCGATTGTTAGGATGAATGTTTGTTAGATATTGCTTGTGGGATAAATTGTTTTGATCTGTTATGTTTGGGTAGGAATCTTCTTTAGACCTCTTCTATCTAATTCTCATCTATGCTAAAGACCTAAACTTGTCCCCAAAACCCAAACCAAAGTTTCTCAACGACGGAACAGCTACAACGACCCTCAGTCGAAGGTAAGGATACTGAGTACAACAGCAAGAGGTAGTGTTTCAAGTACAAAAGACTGGAACATTATGCAAGAAAGGTGGAAAGAGCAAACAGAGCAATGGAAAGAGTAAACAAAGCAATGGAAAGGATTTTAATTCCTTTTGAATGGCAAACCAAAGGATCTACAACTTAAGGATTGTTGCCATGAGCCTTGTTGAAAACCTCTAGCTAGGAACGGTAGATTTTGTTTTCAAAGTAGAATTTAGGAACTTGGTTCCAATTTCAACAAAACTTTGGTGTAAAAAGCTAGTGAGGTTGACCAAGAGTTAGAATGCGAGATGCACCAAACCAAATACAAGGTAATGATTGGGTGCGACATGGATTTGCGCCCCATGACGACTACTCATATTGTTCGCTCTTGTTATGAGGAATGGTTAATCTAGAGAGACATACCTACATGAGAGACAACGTCGTTAAAACCATAACCTTAGGAGGATAATATGTTACATCCCTTATAGTAAGCCAGTGTGGCCAAAACGTAGGAATACGGTGAGAACTTGGACTTTTGAACGACTACACGAATCAAAAATGTTTTGCTCAGTGGGCTTTGAATACGAAGACTGTTCAGTTTCGGCTGCTGCCTGTTCGATTTACCTCCCCGACTCTTCGTTTCGACTCCCCACGTGGCTTGTTTAGCTACCTCCCTGAGCCTATAAAAGAGATGTCACTCCTCTCCAGAGAGTCACAACAGAGACGACCACCACTACCTATGAGATTGCCTCCTGATCCCAGAGCTTTATGCCACCGAAGTCTACCCCATCCCGACCTGCGATGTTATGAAGCAACTCTCCAAATCCATGGAACTATTTTCCTGCCCATGAGAGCTTTGTTATATCCCCTTTGCTTGCGAAGGAGTTCACCTTCGAGGTATGATCAAGTTGTTCAGCGCCTTTCAACAACTATGAAAATGGTTGCTAAAGGAATTCTTAAGGACCATCTGGTACCTGTGGCAAGTAGCACGACTTGCTCCGGTTAATTGAATGGGTTCAACAATGCCGGCTATAAGGCGACCTTCCGTCCCTTAAAGGTGCAAGTACCTCTTACAGAGTCCACCTTGTTTACCCCTATGAAATGCATGAGAAGACTGCAAAGAGATGCCATCCTAATCCATTGGGATGTGTGGTCTCATCATGTTCGTGGGGCAAGCATGCAGTACTTGGCACTGAGTTATCTTTTGAGATTCTGTAATGAAAATCAGCAAAAAAAAGCAACAAGGAGTATAGTGATAGCCTGTATGCTGTCTTGGCCTCGGTGAGGACCGACCAAAAAAGGGCTAGATACACATTCTTGGAAGATGTGGAACAACCAGGAGGGTTACCAGAATGGAATGGTATCGTGGAAAAATTGAAGAGCAGAATGGTATAAGGAAGCAACCATAAGATGAAGAACCTCTAAGGATGACGATAAAGAGGTTGAGATGATGAGAGGATACCCTCTCAGCTTGGTCTTCTGAATGACCCCAAAGAGGAGACAACTCCGCTTGGTCCTCTGATTTAACCAAAGAGTGACTCCTCAGTGTCCAAAGTAGTTCAACAACTACCCCATTAGATAGAAAGCTCTACAATAGAGTAAGGTTACCTCAAGCAACCCCATAAGGAAGGTTGGTGCCCAGATTTGTGAATAGACACCCACCTATTGTAAATGAAGATGTGGACTACCTTGTTGATGACAACGCGATGGATGATATCTGCTTATCACCAGAATTGGAAGGAACCCTTGGTGTGCCCACTTTTGAACATAGTTGTGGACATCAAAACTTCTGAGAAGGGCGATTCAGTGAAAATGACACAACAGTGAATGCAAGCTGGGAACAAAATGCAAGTGCCTAAGGAAGCATCAAGATACCACCAAGAGAAATTTTCTTTTAAGGGTGGTAGCCACCCAGATACCTAAACCCAGATAACCTAAACCTACTTTCTTTCTAAGCCTCTCCAATCTTGAGGACGAGATTTCTTTTAAGGGTGGTAGTCTGTAACGACCCAAGATTTTATCAAATTTTGGGGGAAATTTTTGCTTTTGTTTTGCTTGAGATGATTGGAATTTCACAGGGATTTAAAACTTTTGAGTCTATTTGAAGGCTTTATTAGAAAACTATTTTAAACTTCTATTATTTCTTGAAGAATTTCCTTGGGAAAAATAAAAGAATTTGAAATACTATTTCCTTGCACTTATTCAGCTTTATGCAAGCTTGCTTGCAAAAGATTGTTTTACCAAAATCTGCTTTATTCATTATGGGTTGCCTTTTCAAACCATAATTGATTGTGTTTCTCTATCATTATTTTATAAACTATTATTTTACTATTTTAGAAAGAATCGAGTTCAAACTCTATTTCTATTATTTTATGCAAACAAGGCCATTAGGCTCAATTAAGATCTTTTATGGAAAATCTTGTTCCAATTCTGAAAACTAGTTTTCTTGCAGTGATAAATCACTGCATTGATTTTTTAGAAAATTTCTATAAAGTGTTATCCTCTTATTTTAAAAAGGATTATTTCAAAAATCCTATTTCTACTTTGGTTTATGCAAATGAGCTCTTTGGCTAAATTA
Source organism: Dactylis glomerata (assembly GCA_007115705.1). Classification (NCBI taxonomy): domain Eukaryota; kingdom Viridiplantae; phylum Streptophyta; class Magnoliopsida; order Poales; family Poaceae; genus Dactylis; species Dactylis glomerata. Next base: position 1,936,143 of record QXEO01000543.1, read on the forward strand.
TAGAGTTTTATTTGAAAATTAGTTTTATTTATGAAAACATGTTTGGTGTTGGTTTAAAACCTTTCTATGAATTTTACAAAATTTATGAAATTGGTTTGACCTTGTTTGGATGCAATATGCAAAATCTATGAAAGAAATAAGAAAACAGAAAAGATTAAAAACGAGAACAAAAAAAAATGAGAAGAAGTGGCCAGCCCAACCTGGGCCGTGCCCGGGGCCCAACTCCAGCCGAGTCAGCCCGGGAAACCAGCCCACCCCGCTCTCTCTCTCCCCTCACTCCCTGCCACCGGGACCCACTAGTCAGCACCTTCTTCTCCACCCGTTTCCTCTCACTGGTAACAGAACCTCGCCGGAGTAACGCCCCCCCTTGATTTCGCGCAAGTAATTGGCCATCAAGCCACGCCTATAAGAAGCCCGCACTCCCCTCCTCCATCTCCCTTTCGACCTCCTGCCCGAGACGCCGCCAAGGCCGAGGAATTCCTCGTCGGACCTCCGCGAGTCTGCGAGCGTCGCCGGACAAATTCGACGTCCTCAGTGAGACCCCGTCCTCCCCCTCTTCCCTATCCCCTCCACCTTGATCCTGCGCACCTCCTCACGCCCTCGGTACATTTTGTTTCGCAGGAAATCGAGCGCGGCGTCGTGAACCCGAAGCTCTTCGTCGCGCCGTCGGTCTCCAGCCGTACCCCTCTCCTCCTTCTGCAAGCAAACGGGGGCGCCGATCAAGCTCTCGAGATGACCTCATCGTCCTAAAGCCCGTCGTGGTCTCGCCGTAGTCCAGGGATCGCCAGAACCCCGCCGGCCTTCGTCCCCAGTACGCCCTCGCCGGAATCCACGTCGGAACCCTAGCCACTGTGAGCTCCACCCCCCTCCTTTCTTTCTATCCATCGGATCTAGATCCGTCGGCTCATATTAGATGGCCTAACCCGAATCGGTACCGGCCAGTACCGTGCTGCCACGTCGACCAGTCCAGTCAGCCGCAGTCAAACCCTAGGTCAAACTGGTTTAAACTCAAAATTCAAATATCTGTTTTTGTCCAGATCTTGTAAAATGCGTAGAAAATGTTCTGTAGATCCAAAAATAGCAAATGATATATCGTTGGAATCCTTAGGAAGTCTAGAATCCAGCAGTACCATAAAATCTTATATTTTATGTGTTCAATTTGAAACTATTTTCAAATTGGAATCAGACCTTCTGTTAGCTTGATAAATTCATATCTTTAGTTCTGTCCATCCAAAAATTACAAATTTGTAGTCCCTGGAATCCTCTCAACTTGTAGAACATCATAGGATCAAGAAAATCCAAATTTGATATGTGCACACACTTTGTGCATTCAAATTTGTCCAAATCACCATTTTGGTGATAATCCAAATTCTATAATTTATTTTAGAATGAATCCAATTGCAGTAGCTTTGTTTTGCTGCAAGCTATCCAGTAGAATCACTCCCATAATTTCTTGAACCATGTCACAATTATTCAAATTCTAATATGAGAATTTGAGTATTCCTATATAGATATTTCTATTTCAATCAATGATCCCTTCTACTTTAGAAAACCCTATACCTAACTATCAAATATCATCTTGAGATCACTTTGATCCAATGTCATATCTATCTAAATAACATCTTGATCAAGATCATATTCACTTAGACCAATCTTGCATAGTACCCACTTATTCAAATTACAAATGTGTCATTTGAGTAAAGTGTGATACATCTCAATCTTAGATTCTATGCTTGCTATCCTTGTGGAGTTGATCAAATCAACATGATAGCATCTATCCAATACTCCATGTACCTAATAGAAACCTTAAACCATAATCTCAGATGTTATCTACCCATACTCAATCCTCTGTTCACTTGATCCCGATCTCATGTATAGAACTATTCAATTAACAAACGAGTTAATTGAGTAAAAATCAATATATCACAAACCCCTACCCAAGCCTATGTGTAACTTATACCATTATGAATAAGTGTTGTCACACTTTATTCAGTAGTGTTTTGTTGCACTATTGTATACTCATGTGAATCCATCCACATGAGTCATCTCTAAAACTCTACCTTTGCTTATGCCAAGCACAAGATTTATATCACTACATTGTACCTTGGAGGACCAATCCTTCCCAATCATTTGATCTTGCCACTCAAGCTCTCAAAATCCATATCTCACAATCCATAATTCTTTTGCCATATCTCTCTTATCACAGTATCTTAATCCAAAATATAAAACAAACCCTTTTCAATTGTTTGTCTTGTTGTTTATGTTTGGATTGTATAGTGTGTTTATGTTGTGTTACCTCTATTGCTATAGATTGAACGGAGAGAACGTATCTTGCTGAGAGAAGTGAAAGAGTTTGAACTTCAAAAAGGCAAGTGACACACATATCCCCAACCTATTTTACTACTGCATTAGTGTTTTCCAGTAGTATGCATGATAGGTTGATTTTCAAAGAAATCATGAAATGTTTAGAACCTAGTAGTGTATAGCTATCCTTGAACCCCACCTGCTAGGATTGCAAGATTACTTTGGAAAGTGATGCCATGCTTTGTTGATGATTTGTTCTAAAATTAAATTACAACTTCAATGAACTACCTGGGTGGATTGGTGTGGCTTTGGGTGTGTTGAGTGTCTACTTAGGAGTCACATATCTTGGAAGTGAAAACCATGGTATGTGTTAGTGGCCTAAGTAGTATACTTGTGGTTTGCCACCCAGGAACAAAGAGGTTACTAGGTCTTCCATGCTTAGAGTGCTTCCAGTGCAGCCTTATGACATTATGGGCTCTGTCTTGATTGAGTACGATGTGAGGGTTCATCCATGGGTACTGACAGAGGGTGGTATTTTGGGAACGGTCAGATCCAGATGGGTGAATGCTCCTTCTGAAAGGTCTTGTCTCATTTTATGTATGGGCGTAAAATGAGTCTTAAGGTGAAAGTGCACAACCCCTGCAGGGTGTCAAAACTAATCGATTAGCCGTGTCCTCGGTTATGGACAATTGAGTCTCTAGACATGGAATGTACGGAAGAATCTCATCACCTTTTTGAAATAATTAAAATTTGTGTAGAAAGAGGGGATGCCTCAGGGCTACATACTGGCAGTGAAAACCATGTATGTGGTGGTGACCTGAGGTATTAACCAAGTTTTATAGAGTGACTACCCGGGGCTACATACTGGCAGTGAAAACCATGTATGTGGTGGTGACCTGAGGTATTAACCAAGTTTTATAGAGTGACTACCCGGGGCTACATACTGGCAGTGAAAACCATGTATGTGGTGGTGACCTGAGGTATTAACCAAGTTTTATAGAGTAACTACCCGGGGCTACATACTGGCAGTGAAAACCATGTATGTGGTGGTGACCTAGGAGTTATCTTGATATTAAAGAATTATCAGAATGCTTTAAAATGTTTTGGTTTGGAAAATATAGGATAAAACTGCTTTATGCAAATTTGCCCTTGAGATCCACTAGCCAAATATCATGTAGTATAGTCTTTCCACAAAATGCCACCAAATATGTGTCATTTGCCAGTACATCATTGTACTGACCCCTCTGGGGCTGCATATTCAAACGTGCAGGTTTTATTTCGAGTAAGGAACCAGGAGTAGGATCTCGAGACTACATTCCAACATGTCTGCCTGTGGCACGTGATGAAGAATGGAGGCTCACTGCAACTATGCTTTATGCTGTGTACTCGTAAGGTTGAAGACCTATGTAACTAGATTTACATTGTAATATTGATGCTATTGCAATGATTACTTATTTTGTACTGTGGTGCTATCTACTGATCCAGGGAATGGTACAGATACACAGGAGTTCTGCCTTTAGTAAAAGGCGGGTCGTTACAGATTTTCTGTTGCTCAAATCAAAAAGTGTTCAACTAACAAAAGTTTGGATATAACCTGGGGCATATGCACAAGAAATTGCAGGTCCAAAAGATAAATAGAGAATTTATACGAAGTTTTACGGTGCAGCACCGAAAACAGTTTCAAGACAGCAACATCCCCAAATCTTTACCTCGCTCAAATTAGAGGCTTCTCTTGGCACAAAAACGAAATAAACAAGATAAGGAGCGGTCATTACAGTAGTAATGACTTCCAAGACTCAAATAAAAGAAAAAGTACTGAAAAGAAAACATTGGGTTATCTCCCAAGAGTGCTTTTCTTTAACGCCTTTGAGCTAGGCGCAGAAAATTGCGAATCAAGTAACATCAAGTGATGAAGCATCAAGCTCATAATTTGCTCTAAGAATAGAGTCAAAAAGTAATTTCTTTCTTTTCCTAGGGAAGTGTTCCATACCTTTCTTTAGTGGGAATTGATATTTGATGGTGCCTTTCCTCATATCAATGATGGCACCTACAGTTCGAAGAAAAGGTCTTCCCAAAATAGTAGGACATGAAGCATGGCATTCAACGTCCATAACAAGAAAATCAACAGGAACAAGGTTATTGTTAACCACAATAAGAACATCGTTAATCCTTCCCAAAGGTTTCTTCTTAGCAACATCAGCAATAGGAACATCAAAATAACATTTTTCAAGCGGTGGTAGATCAAGCATGTCATAAATCTTTCTAGGCATGATAGAAATACTAGCACCTAGATCACATAAAGCATGGCAATCATAACCATTAACATGCATATCAATGATGGGTTCCCAACCATCTTCTAACTTCTTGGGAACAGAGGCTTTTTGCTTCAACTTTTCATCCCTAATTTTCATGAGAGCATTGGTAATGTGCTTGGTAAAAGCAATATTTAAAGAACTAGCATTGGGAGTCAAAGCAAGCTTTTGCAAGAACAAAATAACTTCAGATATATTGCAGCCATCAACATCAAAATCATTAAAACAAGTAGAGCTATCATCTCCCACACTCTGAAAAATTTCAGCACTCTTTTGAGAAAAAGTTTTGGCAGTTTTGGGCTTTTTAGCACAAGGAGTGGGAGTTTTCTCTGTACCAATCAAAGTAAGAGGATTGCTATCAGTAGGAGCAACATCATTAGAGGTAGTAATGGTACATACCTTGGTCTCTCTAGCCATCCCATCTTCTCTTTCCCACCTGGCATGCAATTCCACTAACAATCTAATATTTTCATCAATTCCAACTTGGATAGCATTAGCGGAAGCAACAACATTGCTCACTTTCACATCATTAGGAAACACTTTTAATTTCAGAAGTTCAACATCATGAGCGAGGTTATCAACTTTAGAAGCAAGAATATCAATTTTGCCTAACTTTTCCTCAACAGACTTATTAAAAGCAGTTTGCTTACCGATGAAGTCCTTGAGCATTACCTCAAGCTCGGAGGGCGCGGCCCTAGTGTTGTTGTAGGAGTTACCATAAGAATTACCATAACCATTACCGTTGGTAGAAGGATACGGCCTATAATTGTTACTAGCAAAATTGTTCCTATAAGCATTGTTGTTAAAATTATTGTTTCTAATGAAATTCACATCAACATGCTCTTCCTGAGCAACCAAAGAGGACAAAGGAACATTATTAGGATCAACATGAGTCCTATCATTAGCAAGCATAGCCATAATGGTATCAATCTTATCATTCACGGAAGAGGTTTCCTCAACAGAATTTACCTTCTTACCTTGTGGAGCTCTCTCGGTGTGCCATTCGGAATAATTTACCATCATGTTGTCGAGTAACTTTGATGCGGCGCCCAATGTAAGGGACATAAAAGTGCCTCCAGCAGCTGAATCAAGTAGGTTCCTTGAAGAAAAATTCAGTCCTGCATAAAAAGTTTGGATAATCATCCAAGTAGTCAGTCCATGAGTGGGGCAATTCTTTACCATAGATTTCATTCTCTCCCAAGCCTGAGCAACATGTTCATTATCAAACTGAGTAAACTTCATAATATTGCTGCGCAAAGCTATAATCTTAGCAGGAGGATAGTATCTACCAATAAAAGCATCCTTACACTTAGCCCATGAATCAATACTATTCTTAGTCAAAGACAGCAACCAATCTTTAGCCTTTCCCCTCAAAGAAAAAGGAAACAGCTTGAGCTTAATAATATCACTATCAACGTCCTTATATTTCTGCATCTCACATAGCTCAACAAAATTGTTGAGATGAGCTGCAGCATCTTCAGTACTAGCACCAGAAAATTGTTCTTTCATAACAAGGTTCAATAAAGCAGGCTTAATCTCATAAAAGTTTGCAGCAGTAGCAGGTGGTGCAATAGGAGTGCAGATAAAATCACCATTGTTTGTGCTAGTAAAGTCACACAACTTGGTGTTTTCAGGATTGGCCATTTCAGCAAAATGAAAGTAAACAAGTAAAAACAGCTACCAAGGATTCTAATTTTTTTTGGGTTTTTGATAAAAAGCAATGCAGGTAAAATAAATAAAGTAAAGCAAAACAATAACAAAGTAAAGAATGTGTGTGCGAAAAACTCCCCTCGCAGAAGTCTTCCACTTTTCCCCGGCAACGGCGCCAGAAAAAGAGCTTGATGCGTGGTGAATGACCAGCCCGTTGGGAACCCCAAGAGGAAGGTATGATGAGTATAGTAGCTCATTTTCCCTCAGTTAGAAACCAAGGTTTATCGATCAGGAGAAAAGCAGACAAATGACAGCTGAAGGTGATGCTTGCTAGTTCGCGACAGCAGCGAACAATTTATATATGGCGCCTCGTCCAAGCTTTGCTTGCTAGCTGCAACGTGGAACCTGCACACACACAAACAAGTACTTTGCTCCCAACTTGCGATGAGGTTGTCAATCTCACCGGTTTGCTTGAAACAAAGGTTATGAGTGTATCGAGTGGAAAACAGTAGAGGATGCAATAAAGTAAACAGTGCGGGAAAGTAAACAGGTGATTGTAATATGATGTAAAATAGGACCGGGGTCCACAGTTCACTAGTGGTGTCTCTCCATAGATTAAATAATATGCTGGGTAAACAAATTACAGTTGGGCAATTGATAGAATAAAGATAACGTGATATGTCAAGAAGATCACTATGAGATTTACTCTGGGCATTACAACAAAATACATAGACCGCCATCCAACTGCATCTATGACTAATAATCCACTCCCGGGGATATCAATCCGAACACCCCAGTAGTATTAAGTTGCGAACAACAGATAATTGCATTAAGCAAAGTGTGTAATGTAAACAAAGCATATGCCCTTGAGCATATGAATGTTGTTTTCTCCCTAGTAGCAACAGCACATCTACCACCTTAGAGGTTTCTATCACTCCCCCAGGTGAAATAGAGACATGAACCCACTATCGAGCATAAATACCCCCTCTTGGAGTCACTAGCAACTACTCGGCCAAGATAGCTACTAACAACGGAGAGCATGCAAGATCATAAACAACATAGAGATAACAAAAGATATAATTCAGTACAGCAACTTAATCATAAACACCAATATTCATCGGATCCCAACAAACCAACATCATAGAATTACATAACGGTGATCTCAATCATGTAGGGCAGCTCATGAGATCTAAACATGAAGCACATGGTGGAGAAGACAACCATCTAGCTACTGCTATGGACCCATAGTCCAAGGTAGACTACTCACTCATCGCTCCGGAGGCAAGCATGGCGATGAAGAAGACCTCCGGTGGCGATTCCCCTCTCCGGCAGGGTGCCGGGAAGAGCTTTTGGACCCTCCCGATCTTCGGGTCGACGGCGGCGGCGGATCGCGATGTGTTCTGGAAATCTGATCGGGTACTTAGGTTTTTTCCGTTGGGGGGTCTTTATAGGCGAAGGGGCGATGTCAGAGGTGGAGCCAGGCTCCCTCACACGGGCCCGGCGCGGCCAGGGGGCTGGCCGCGCCACCCCTGTGTGTGGGGCCCTGGTGGCCCCCCTCCGACACTTCTTCGGATCTCTGGAAGCTTCCGGGAAAAATAAGACTTCAGGAACTTGTTTCGTCCAATTCCGAGAATATTTCCTGTGTATCACTTTTGAAACACAAAAACAACAGAAAATAGGAAACTGGCACTGTGGCGCTTGTTAATAGGTTAGTTCCGGAAAATGCATAAAAGTGCCACTAAGTGTAACGAAACAATAGGCAAATGGTGTAAAAACAAGCATGGAGCATCAAAAATTATAGATACATTTGAGACGTATCAAGCCACAATGTCAAAATTTTAAAAGCGAGAAAAGTAAAGTGTGCCATCGGGTTCGTGAGAACTTTACTGACCAATTTTCGCATAACACCAAAAAGAGTTTAATTTGAAGGATAGATAAAAGCAAGTCAAATGTACTTTGAAATAGCAAATTGCTAATAGATATGTATGGTGGACACATTGGAATAACTTGGTTTTTAGGAGTTGTATGCACGAGTAGAGCTCATACTCAGTACAAAATGAGGGCTAGAAAAAGACTGGGAGCGACCAACTAAGAGAGCAATAACGGCCATAATCATGCATAGCGACAAAGCAACATTAAGAGAAGCATAAGATGGCATCAAAAGTCAAAAACTAAATGATCATAGAGGCTTATGGCGACTTTGTATGAGTCAAACATGTGTAAGCATGCGCCAAGTCAACCCAAATAAAGCATCAAGGAGAAAACCAAATTAATGCTTCCAAATAATAAAAACAACGCATGATTTTTTCAAAGGCTCATTAAGCAATCTCAGTTATTTGAGACAAGTCATGATATAGCAAAACCACTAAGCATACTATCAAAACGACATCAAGCACGACATAAAAAAGTCTAAGCCGCAGTCTAAACAAGCTCCTTTTTGTACCACTTTTTTGCATGAAACTTTTTCTCTTTTCCATCACCATTCAAACCTTTTTGAAATAACTCTTTTGATGAAAACCAACGTAGACCAGAGGTCAAAATATACCTTGATGCAGAGATAAAACAAGATCTGAACAAAAATCAAGGCAAAAAATGAAAGCTAAATGCAGTAGCAGAAAAAGAGAACACTCGTTGAACGATAAGAGTGAAAAACGGAGTGTTCTTGGCAAATGAAAAGCAAGGCAACTTTTCCAAAAGTAATTTGTTGGGGTCCAACCATTTATTGCAGCAAACAAAACTAAACAAAACTGAAAACTAAAGTAAAGACGCTCCAAGAAAAATGCATAGTGCATGAAGCAATAAAAATATAATGTGTTGAAAGGTGACCTAATTTTTGCTGATGAAGAATAGGTGCCTCGGGGGCATCCCCAAGCTTTGACACGTGTACCTCTTGGATATTTATTGGGGTGCGTGGGCATCACCAAGCTTAAGCTTTTGTCCATTCTTCAACTCATCTCATCATTCTCCAATCCCTACACTTGAAAATTTCCTTCATACAAAACTCAACACAATTCTATTAGCAACATTAGTGTAAGAATAATAATGAATCAACCCCTTTTTCGGTTCAGATTTCAACTCAAAACCACCACATATAAAGCATATACTACTGTAGCAACTTCCCCAAAAGTTCCGTGATCAAAAGAACTCAAAAAGAAAGTGATCGAGAGAACACAAATAGTGGCAGAAATCTGTCAAAACAGAACAACTGACAAAGGTCGATTTTTTTGAGGGTTTTCTGTTACTCAAATCAAAAAGTGTAAAACTAATGAAAGTTTGGATATAACCTGGGGTATATGCACAAGAAATCACAGGTCAAAAAGATATTCTGAGAATTTTCATGAATTTTGCCGGTGCAGCACCGAAATTTGTTTCAGGACAGCAACATCCCCAAATCTTACCTCACTCAAATTAGAGGTTTCTCTTGGCACAACAACGAAATAAAAATGATAAGGAGTGGTTATTACAGTAGTAATAACATTCAAGACTCAAATAAAAGAAAAAGAACTGAAAGTAAAACATTGGGTTATCTCCCAAGAGTGCTTTTCTTTAACGCCTTTGAGCTAGGCGCAGAAAGGTGCAAATCAAGTAATATCAAAAGAAGCATTAAGATCAATTGCAGAAGTCTTTTCAACAATAAATTGAATTGTGTCCAAATGAGTTTTTGAAGATCCCTTATGATCACGCTTTGGTACAGTACTTTCATCAAAAAGATTTTCAGGACAAATCCAATTGAAATTCTTTTGCAAAGCTTCATGCATTCCTACAAGTTTGCAAGGTATTGGTACTTTGAAATCTTCTTTGTTTGTACCAATAACCTCTACATGCGAGCCAAGCTTATTAAAATGCTTAAAAACTTTCCTAGCTTCAATGGCAACATCTCTAAATTCTCTACGCAAAGTCTCCAAAATAAAATCTTTCTTTTCAGAGTCTTCAATATCATGAAGCTTAAGAAACATGTATTGCATAAAAGGATTAAGGCTAGCAAACCTAGCCTCCAACATGTGAACTAAATAAGCAGAAGCAACTTCATAACTAGGAGCAAGCTCAGCCAAAGACTTATCCTCAACATCTTTATGCATACTAATATGATTAAAGAACTCCTCGATGTTACTTTTCCCAATAATAGAATCACTACCTACTGAGAGGTCCTCCAAAACGTACTTAGGGAATGATACGTCTCAAACGTATCTATAATTTTTGATGCTCCATGCTTGTTTTTACACCATTTGCCTATTGTTTCGTTACACTTAGTGGCACTTTTATGCATTTTCCGGAACTAACCTATTAACAAGCGCCACAGTACCAATTTCCTATTTTCTGCTGTTTTTGTGTTTCAGAAGTGATACACAGGAAATATTCTCGGAATTGGACGAAACAAGTTCCTGAAGTCTTATTTTACCCGGAAGCTTCCAGAGATCCGAAGAAGTGTCAGAGGGGGGCCACCAGGGCCCCACACACGGGGGTGGCGCGGCCAGGCCCCTGGCCGCGCCGGGCCCACGTGAGGGCACCTGGCCCCTCCTCTGACATCGTCCCTTCGCCTATAAAGACCCCCCGACGGAGAAAACCTAAGTACCCGATCAGATTTCCAGAACACATCGCGATCCGCCGCCGCCGTCGACCCGAAGATCGGGAGGGTCCAGAAGCTCTTCCCGGCACCCTGCCGGAGAGGGGAATCGCCACCGGAGGTCTTCTTCATCGCCATGCTTGCCTCCGGAGCGATGAGTGAGTAGTCTACCTTGGACTATGGGTCCATAGCAGTAGCTAGATGGTTGTCTTCTCCACCATGTGCTTCATGTTTAGATCTCATGAGCTGCCCTACATGATTGAGATCACCGTTATGTAATTCTATGATGTTGGTTTGTTGGGATCCGATGAATATTGGTGTTTATGATTAAGTTGCTGTACTGAATTATATCTTTTGTTATCTCTATGTTGTTTATGATCTTGCATGCTCTCCGTTGTTAGTAGCTATCTTGGCCGAGTAGTTGCTAGTGACTCCAAGAGGGGGTATTTATGCTCGATAGTGGGTTCATGTCTCTATTTCACCTGGGGGAGTGACAGAAACCTCTAAGGTGGTAGATGTGCTATTGCTACTAGGGAGAAAACAACATTCATATGCTCAAGGGCATATGCTTTGTTTACATTACACACTTTGCTTAATGCAATTATCTGTTGTTCGCAACTTAATACTACTGGGTTGTTCGGATTGATATCCCCGGGAGTGGATTATTAGTCATAGATGCAGTTGGATGGCGGTCTATGTATTTTGTTGTAATGCCCAGAGTAAATCTCATAGTGATCTTCTTGACATATCACGTTATCTTTATTCTATCAATTGCCCAACTGTAATTTGTTTATCCAGCATGTTTTATCTATGGAGAGACACCACTAGTGAACTGTGGACCCCGGTCCTATTTCCATCATATTGCTATCACCTGTTTACTTTACTCGTACTGTTTACTTTACTCGCATACTATATTATTTTCCACTCGATACGCTCATAATCTTTGTTTCAAGCAAACCGGTGAGATTGACAACCTCATCGCAAGTTGGGAACAAAGTACTTGGTTGTGTGTGTGCAGGTTCCATATCACCTTCAGTCGTCGCCGTCTCTCCACTCCTGATCGATAAACCTTGGTTTCTTAACTGAGGGAAAACTAGCCGCTACACTCATCATACCTTCCTCTTGGGGTTCCCAACGGGCTGGTCATTCACCACACACAAGGACTTACTGCTCCACGTCAACTACACGCCACCATCTTTTCTGGCGCCATCACCGAGTAGCAGCCTCTTTTCTGGCGCCGTTGTCGGGGAGGAAGAGAAGACTTCTACGAGGGGAGTTTTTCGCACACACATCCTTTACTTTGTTATTGTTTTGCTTTACTTTATTTATTTTACCTGCATTGCTTTATATCAAAAACCCAAAAAAAATAGAATTCTTGGTAGTTGTTTTTACTTTACTTTAGTTTATCATGCTGTTCCCTAAGTTCGTTCTGGAGGACCTCTCAGTAGGTAGTGGTTCGATTATTGGCAAAAGTAACATTGAGGAGTTCTTTAATCACATTAGTATGCATGAGGAAGTTGAGGAAAAGTCTTGGGTTGAGCTTGCTCCTAGTATTGAAGTTGCTTCTGTTTATTTAACTGACATGTTGGAAACTAGGCTTGCTAGTCTTAATCCTTTTATGCAATATATGTTCCTTAAGCTTCATGAAATTGAGGATCCCGAAAAGAAAGCTTTTATCTTGGAAACTTTGCGCCTAGAATTTAAGGATGTCGTTATTGAAGCTAGGAAGGTTCTTAAACGTTTTAATAAACTCGGTTCTCCTATAAATGTTATTAGTACAGATGATGAAGAGGCCGAAATACCTATACCTTGCAAGCTTTTGGGATTGAGTGAAGCTTTCGAAAATAACTTTGATTGGATCTGTCCTAAAAATCTTTTTGATGAAAGTAGTGTACCAAAGCATGATCACAAAGGGTCTTCTAAAACTTATGTGGATGAAATACAATGCCTTATTGACAAGACCTCTGCTGTTGATCCTAATGCTTCATCTATTGATATTACTTGATTCGCAATTTTCTGCGCCTAGCTCAAAGGCGTTAAAGAAAAGCACTCTTGGGAGATAACCCAATGTTTTCTTTTCAGTACTTTTTCTTTTATTTGAGTCTTGGAAGTCATTACTACTGTAATGACCGCTCCTTATCTTGTTTATTTCGTTTTTGTGCCAAGAGAAGCCTCTAATTTGAGCGAGGAAAAGATTTGGGGATGTTGCTGTCCTGAAACTGTTTTCGGTGCTGCACCGTAAAAATTTGTATAAATTCTCTGTTTATCTTTTGGACCTGCGATTTCTTGTGCATATGCCCCAGGTTATATCCAAACTTTTGTTAGTTGAACACTTTTTGATTTGAGCAACAGAAAATCCCTCAAAAATTCGACCTTTGTCATCTGTTCAGTTTTGACAGATTTCTGCCAATATTTGTGTTTGCCACTTTATCGCTTTCTTTTGAGTTCTTTTGATCATGGAACTTTTAGAGAAGTTGCTACAGTAGTATTTGCTATATATGTGGTGGTTTTGAGTTGAAACGTGAAGCAAATAGAGGATTGATTATATTTTATGCTTACACTAATGTTGCTAATAGAATTGTGTTTAGTTTTGTATGAAGCAAGTTTTCAAGTGTAGGGATTGGAGAATGATGAGATGAGTTGAAGAATGGACAAAAGCTCAAGCTTGGGGATGCCCATGCATCACCCCAAGAAATATCCAAGAAGTACAAGCGTCAAAGCTTGGGGATGCCCCCGAGGCACCCCTTCTTCATCGGCAAAAATCAGGTCACCTTTCAAAACACTATATTTTTATTGCTTCATGCACTATGTGTTTTTCTTGGAGCGTCAGTTGTTTTAGTTTTCTTAGTTGGTTTAGTTTGTTTGTTTTCTGCAATAAATGGTTGGACCCCAACAAATTTCCTTTGGAGGAGATGTACTCGTTTTCATTTGCAAAGAACGCTCTAGTTTTCACTCTTATTAAAAATCGAGCGTTCTACTTTTTCTGCTACTGCTTTTGGTTCTCGTTTTCGCCTTGATTTGCGTTCAGATCTTGTCATATCTTTTCATCAAGGTGTATTTTTGCCTCTGATATTTATTGGTTTTCATCAAAAGAGGTGTTTATAAAAATTTCAAATGGTGTTGGAAAAGAGAAAAAGCTTTATGCAAAATAGTGGTACAAGAAGGAGCTTGTGTAGACTGCGGCTTAGGCTTTTTCATGTCATGCTTGATGTCTTTTTGATAGTATGCTTAGTGTTTTTGCTGTAGCATGACTTGTCTCAAATAACTGAGATTGCTTAATGAGCCTTTGAAAAAAATCATGCGTTGTTTTTATTGTATGGAAGCATTATTTTGGTTTTCTCCTTGATGCTTTATTTGGGTTGACTTGGTGCATGCTCACACATGTTAGACTCTTAAAAAGTCGCCAATAGCCTTCATGATCATTTAGTTTTTGACTTTTGATGCCATCTTATGCTTCTTTTAATGTCGCTTTGTCGCTTTGCATGATTATGGCCATTATTGCTCTCTTAGTTGGTCGCTCCCAGTCTTTTGCTAGCCCTCGCCTTGTACTGAGTATGAGCTCTACTCGTGCATCCAACTCCTAAAAGCCAAAGTTTTCCAAAGTGTCCACCATATATACCTACTAGCAATTTGCTATTCCAAGTAAATTTGACTTGCTTTTATTTTCTCTTCAAATTAAACTCTTACCAGTGTTATGCGAAATTCGGTCAGTAAAGCTCTCACGAACCGGAAGGCACACTTTACTTTTTCCTGTTCTAAAAATTTGACATTGTGGTCTTTTATGTTGAGTTGTTATGCTTGTAAGTTGTAAGTTGGATTCTAGCCCAGCCATGCTGTCATGGGCAAGCTTTCAACATTGCACTTCTTATTTGAGTTGATATCGTGATCTTTTGTTTATGGATGCCCGCGGTGTGAAATGAATTGGGAATCTTGTGGGGATCATGGAGTTTGTATATGTGGTAGGGAAACGCCGGGCCGCCAATCTAAGCCATGCATAATTCATGGTGGAAATTTGCAGCATACCCATGGTGAACATTCGACGACGCATCTCACAATAAAAAGCTAAACAATATAGCAAATAAAAGAGATGTCGAGGTGTTCATTGTCTGCTTGTCCTGTCATTTTGGTGTGGGCTTGTTCCATGTCATCGGGCACGGAGGTACCCCATTGGCGGTTCTCAATGATATGCATATACTTACAATGACAAGAGCCTTGCTTGGGACTCTAAGTAAAGTAGCATGAGGTTTGGGTACTTGTATTCACGGGGCACGAGGTCTTCAACTTATGATTTCTCAAGCATATGCATCATAATTGTTCTCGCATTAACTTTAACCATTCAAGATGCTTATGATGGGGGCAATGAGAGCTCAAAGCCGGTAAGTACCATAATTTTTGAAGGTTATAAAACTTGCAATCACTGCTTCCCTCTGCGAAGGGCCTTTCTTTTACTTTTATGTTGAGTCACCACCTTCTTTCTTTATGCACCATTAAGAGAGCATAGTTGTCATTCTTAGTGTGATATGCATTGTCCCAAAGTTCATTGATTGATTCATATTGATTGGTTTCACTTGTCCTTAAATTATTTGTATCTAGTCGCCCTCTTAAACTTTGAGGTGTCCTATGCATTTATGTTTTGCTCTCTTTGGAGGACAAGCTGAAAACCATTTGTATGTTTTTCCTTATGATTTGAACACACATTTGACTTTCATTGTTTCATTATCATGATCTTTTGTTTGTGTTCATTTGCATGTTTACAACATGGTTGCTAAGTTCTTATTGTCATGATTATATCTTTCATGCCCATGTTTTAAGTTCTTATGATCCCAGCTCACCAATGCTTACATATATGATCAAGATTGTGTAGGTGCATGTCACCTCAAAAATTATTCTTTTGTTATCACTTACCTACTCGAGGACGAGCAGGAGTTAAGCGTGGGGATGCTTGATACGTCTCAAACGTATCTATAATTTTTGATGCTCTATGCTTGTTTTTACACCATTTGCCTATTGTTTCGTTACACTTAGTGGCACTTTTATGCATTTTCTGGAACTAACCTATTAACAAGCGCCACAGTGCCAATTTCCTGTTTTCTGCTATTTTTGTGTTTCAGAAGTGATACACAGGAAATATTCTCGGAATTGGACGAAACAAGTTCCTGAAGTCTTATTTTACCCGGAAGCTTCCAGAGATCCAAAGAAGTGTCGGAGGGGGGCCACCAGGGCCCCACACACGGGGGTGGTGCGGCCAGGCCCCTGGCCGCGCCGGGCCCACGTGAGGGCACCTGGCCCCTCCTCTGACATCGTCCCTTCGCCTATAAAGACCCCCCGACGGAGAAAACCTAAGGACCCGATCAGATTTCCAGAACACATCGTGATCCGCCGCCGCCGTCGACCCGAAGATCGGGAGGGTCCAGAAGCTCTTCCCGGCACCCTGCCGGAGAGGGGAATCACCACCGGAGGTCTTCTTCATCGCCATGCTTGCCTCTGGAGCGATGAGTGAGTAGTTTACCTTGGACTATGGGTCCATAGCAGTAGCTAGATGGTTGTCTTCTCCACCATGTGCTTCATGTTTAGATCTCATGAGCTGCCCTACGTGATTGAGATCACCGTTATGTAATTCTATGATGTTGGTTTGTTGGGATCCAATGAATATTGGTGTTTATGATTAAGTTGCTGTACTGAATTATATCTTTTGTTATCTCTATGTTGTTTATGATCTTGCATGCTCTCCGTTGTTAGTAGCTATCTTGGCCGAGTAGTTGCTAGTGACTCCAAGAGGGGGTATTTATGCTCGATAGTGGGTTCATGTCTCTATTTCACCTGGGGGAGTGACAGAAACCTCTAAGGTGGTAGATGTGTTGTTGCTACTAGGGAGAAAACAACATTCATATGCTCAAGGGCATATGCTTTGTTTACATTACACACTTTGCTTAATGCAATTATCTGTTGTTCGCAACTTAATACTACTGGGGTGTTCGGATTGATATCCCCGGGAGTGGATTATTAGTCATAGATGCAGTTGGATGGCGGTTTATGTATTTTGTTGTAATGCCCAGAGTAAATCTCATAGTGATCTTCTTGACATATCACGTTATCTTTATTCTATCAATTGCCCAACTGTAATTTGTTTACCCAGCATGTTTTATCTATGGAGAGACACCACTAGTGAACTGTGGACCCCGGTCCTATTTCGATCATATTGCTATCACCTGTTTACTTTACTCGTACACATTACTTTACTCGCATACTATATTATTTTCCACTCGATACGCTCATAATCTTTGTTTCAAGCAAACTGGTGAGATTGACAACCTCATCGCAAGTTGGGAACAAAGTACTTGGTTGTGTGTGTGCAGGTTCCATATCACCTTCAGTCGTCGCCGTCTCTCCTCTCCTGATCGATAAACCTTGGTTTCTTAACTAAGGGAAAACTAGCCGCTACACTCATCATACCTTCCTCTTGGGGTTCCCAACGGGCTGGTCATTCACCACGCACAAGGACTTACTGCTCCACGTCAACTACACGCCACCATCTTTTCTGGCGCCATCACCGAGTAGCAGGGAACAACATAATGAACTAAGAGTAATAAAGTAGCAACTATAAATGATACTAATTTTTTTGTGTTTTTGATAAAACGATGCAAGCAAAAATAAAGTAAAGCAAAACAAAAACAAAGTAAAGGATGTGCGTGCGAAACTCCCCTTGCAGAAATCTTCTTTTTCCCCGGCAACGGTGATAGAAAAATAGCTTGATGCGGGCAGGATAACCACCCAGTTGGGAACCCCAAGAGGAAGGTATGATGAGCACAGTAGCAAGTCTTTCCCTCAATAAGAAACCGAGGTTTATCGAACCAGTAGGAAAAAGCCAAACTTCAGATGGTGATGCCTGCTAGCTTCGCGACAGCTCCGGACAATTTATAAGGCGCCTCGTCCAGGGCTTTGCTTTGCACCAGCAACATGGAACCTGCACACAACATAACCAAGAACATTGCTCCCAACTTACGATGAGGTTGTCAATCTCACCGGTTTGCTGTAAACAAAGGATTGAGCGTATCGAGTGAAAAACAATAGTAGTATGCGAGAAAGTAAATAGTGTGAGTAAAGGTAAATAGTAATAGCAATGTAAAGGAAATAGGACCGGGGTCCACAGTTCACTAGTGGTGTCTCTCCATAAGATAAATAACGACATGCTGGGTAAATAAATTACAGTTGGGCAATTGATAGAATAAAGATAACGTGCATATGTCACGAGGATCACTATGAGATTTACTCTGGGCATTACAACAAAGTACATATACCGCCATCCAACTGCATCTATGACTAATAATCCACTCGCGGGGATATCATTCGAACACCCCTCGAGTATTAAGTTGCGAACAACAGATAACTGCATTAAGCAAAGTGTGTAATGTAAACAAAATGAATGTCCTTGGGCATATGCTTTGTTTACATTACACACTTTGCTTAATGCAGTTATCTGTTGTTCGCAACTTAATACTTGTGGAGTTCTCGGATTGATTCGCCACAAGTGGATTATTAGTCATAGATGCAGTTGGATGGCGGTCTATGTATCTTGTTGTAATACCCAGAGTAAATCTCATAGTGATCCTCTCGACATATGCACGTTGTGTTTATTCTATCAATTGCCCAACTATAATTTGTTTACCTAGCATGTGTTATTTTATCTTATGGAGAGACACCACTAGTGAACTGTGGACCCCGGTCCTATTTCCTTTATATTGTTATCACCTGTTTACTTTACTCGCACTGTTTACTTTACTCGCATACTACTATTGCTTTCCTCTCGATATGCTCATTCCTTTGTTTACAGGAAACCGGTGAGATTGACAACCTCATCGTAAGTTGGGAACAAAGTATTTGGTTGTGTTGTGTGCAGGTTCCACATTGCTACTAGTTGAAGACGCGCTAACAAGATATCATTAATGGCGCCCTTGTTGGAGTGTCACTAGGCTAGCAAGCATCACCTTCTGGAGTTTGGCTTTTTCCTGGATTTGACATACCTTGGTTTCTTACTGAGGGAAAATTTGCTGCTTTACTCATCATACCTTCCTCTTGGGGTTCCCAACTGGACGGTGAAATTACATCAACACCGTGCCACATCAAGCTAATTTTCTGGCGCCGTTGCCGAGGAAAAAGATGACTTCTGCAAGGAGAGTTTCACACGCACATCCTTTACTTTGTTTTAAGTTTTGCTTTTACTTTTACTTGCATCATTTTATCAAAAACACAAAAAATTAGTTTCCTTATAGTTGTTTTTACTTGTCTGCTTTTAGTTTTGCTAGAATGGCTACTCCTGAGAACACCAAGTTGTGTGATTTTACTAGCACTAATAATAGTGATTTTATCTGCACTCCTATTGCGCAACCTGCTCCTGCTGCTGATTGTTATAAGATTAAGCCTGCTTTGTTGAACCTTGTTATGAAAGAGCAATTTTCTGGTGCTAGTACTGATGATGCTGTAGCTCATCTCAATAAATTTTTTGAGCTATGTGAGATACAGAAATATAAGGATGTGGAGAGTGATATTATTAAGCTTAAGTTGTTTCCTTTTTATTTGAGACGAAAAGCTAAGGATTGGTTGCTGTCTTTGCCTAAAAAAGTATTGACTCATGGGCTAAGTGTAAGGATGCTTTTATTGGTAGATACTATCCTCCTACAAAGATTATAGCTTTGCGTAGCAATATTATGAAGTTTAGCCAGTTTGATAATGAACATGTTGCTCAAGCTTAGGAAAGAATGAAATCTATGATAAAGAATTGCCCCACTCATGGACTGACTACTTCGATGATTGTCCAAACTTTTTATGCAGGACTGAATTTTTCTTCAAGGAACCTATTGGATTTAGCTGCTGGAGGCACTTTTATGTCCCTTACCTTGGGCGCCGCAATGAAGCTTCTCGACAATATGATGGTAAATTACTCTGAATGGCACACCGAGAGAGCTCCACACGGTAAGAAGGTAAATTCTGTTGAGGAAACCTCTTCCTTGAGTGATAAGATTGATGCTATTATGCTTATGCTTTCTAATGATAGAACTCATGTTGATCCTAATAATGTTCCTTTGGCCTCTTTGGTTGCTCAAGAAGAGCATGTCGATGTAAACTTCATTAGAAATAATAATTGTAACAACAATGCTTATAGGAACAATTTTGCTAGTAACAATTATAGGCCGTATCCTTCTACCAACGGTAATGGTTATGGTAATTCCTCCAACAACACTAGGGCCGCGCCCTCTGAGCTTGAAGTCATGCTCAAAGACTTCATCGGTAAGCAAACTGCTTTTAACAGGTCTGTTGAGGAAAAGTTAGGCAAAATTGATATTCTTGCTTCTAAAGTTGATAGCCTTGCTCATGATGTTGAACTTCTAAAATTAAAAGTGTTGCCTAATGATGTGAAGGAGAACAATACTTTTGCCACTGCTAATGCTATCCAAGTTAGAATTGATGAAAATGTTAGGATGCTAGCAGAATTGCATGCCAGGTGGGAAAGAGAAGATGAGATGGCTAGAAAGATGAAGGTATGTACCATTAATAC
The DNA here is from genome assembly GCA_007115705.1 of Dactylis glomerata. Taxonomy (NCBI): domain Eukaryota; kingdom Viridiplantae; phylum Streptophyta; class Magnoliopsida; order Poales; family Poaceae; genus Dactylis; species Dactylis glomerata. The sequence goes on from QXEO01000543.1 coordinate 1,956,526, forward strand.
CTCTAATGATGTTGTTCCAAATGCTAGCAATCCTCTTACTTTGATTGGTGTAGAGAAAACTCCCACTCCTTGTGTTAAAAAGCCTAAAACTGCTAAAACTTTTTCTCAAAAGAGTGCTGAAATTTTCCGGAGTGTAGGAGATGATAGCTCTATTTCCTTTAATGATTTTGATGTTGATGGCTGCAATATATCTGAAGTTATTTTGTTCTTGCAAAAGCTTGCTTTGAGTCCCAATGCTAGTTCTTTAAATGTTGCTTTTACTAAGCATATTACCAATGCTCTTCCCATATGAGGGAAGGCACCATCAAATATCAATTCCCACTCAAGAAAGGTATGGAACACTTCCCTAGGAAGATAAAGAAATTACTTTTTGAATCTATTCTTAGAGCAAATTATGAACTTGATACCTCATCACTTGATATTACATGATTCGCACTTTCTGCGCCTAGCTCAAAGGCGTTAAAGAAAAGCACTTTTGAGAGATAACCCAATGTTTTTACTTTCAGTTCTTTTTCTTTTATTTGAGTCTTGGAAGTTATTACTACTGTAATAACCGCTCCTTATCCTTTTTATTTCGTTTTTGTGCCAAGAGAAGCCTCTAATTTGAGTGAGGTAAGATTTGGGGATGTTGCTGTCCTGAAACAGTTTTCGGTGCTGCACCGTAAAAATTCGTGAAAATTATCTGTATATCTTTTGGACCTGAGATTTCTTGTGCATATGCCCCAGGTTATATCCAAACTTTCATTAGTTTAACACTTTTTTATTTGAGCAACAGAAAACCCTCTAAAAAATTTCAACCTTTGTCAGTTGTTCTGTTTTGACAGATTTCTGCCATTATTTGTGTTTGCCGCTTTATCGCTTTCTTTTTGAGTTCTTTTGATCACAGAACTTTTGGGGAAGTTGCTACAGTAGTATATGCTTTATATGTGGTGGTTTTGAGTTGAAACCTGAAGCAAAAGGGGTTGATTCATTGCTATGCTTACACTAATGTTGCTAATAGAATTGTGTTTAGTTTTGTATGAAGGAAGTTTTCAAGTGTAGGGATTGGAGAATGATGAGATGAGTTGAAGAATGGACAAAAGCTCAAGCTTGAGGATGCCCATGTCACCCCAAGAAATATCCAAGAGGTACAAGCGTCAAAGCTTGGGGATGCCCCCGAGGCACCCCTTCTTCATCGGCAAAATTCAGGTCACCTTTCAACACACTATATTTTTATTGCTTCATGCATTATGCGTTTTTCTTGGAGCTTCAATTGTTTTTAGTTTTCAGTTTTGTTTAGTTTTGTTTGCTGCAATAAATGGTTGGACCCCAACAAATTTCTTTTGGAGAAGTTGCCTTGCTTTTCATTTGCCAAGAACACTCAGTTTTTCACTCTTATCGTTTCAACGAGTGTTCTCTTTTTCTAGAACTGCATTTAGCTTTCGATTTTCACCTTGATTTTTGTTCAGATATTGTTATATCTTTTTATCAAGGTGTATTTTGACCTCTAGTCCATGTTGGTTTTCATCAAAAGAGTTGTTTTAAAAAGGTTCGAATAGTGTTGGAAAAGAGAAAAGCTTTATGCAAAAAAATGGTACAAGAAGGAGCTTGTGTAGACTGCGGTCTAGGCTTTTGCATGTCGTGCTTGATGTCTTTTTGATAGTATGCTTACTGGTTTTTCTGTAGCCTGACTTGTCTCAAATGACTGAGATTGCTTAATGAGCCTTTGAAAAAATCATGCGTTGTTTTAATTATTTGGAAGTATTATTTTGGTTTTCTCCTTTAATGCTTTATTTGGGTTGACTTGGTGCATGCTCACACATGTTTGACTCATACAAAGTCACCATAAGCCTCTATGATCATTTAGTTTTTGACTTTTGATGCCATCTTATGCTTCTTTTAATGCCGCTTTGTCGCTATGCATGATTATGGCCGTTATTGCTCTCTTAGTTGGTCGCTCCCAGTCTTTTGCTAGCCCTCATTTTGTACTGAGTATGAGCTCTACTCGTGCATCCAACTCCTAAAAACCCAGTTTGCCATTGTGTCCACTATAAATTCCTATGCATGGTATTTGCAAGCCATTCTAAGTAAATTTCATGTACTACCTTTCAAAACTTTCAACTACTTCTCGTTTTGTGCCACTGTTTTTAGCTCATGAGGACGTAGTGGTCGGAATTGCTATCTTCCATATTAAATTAAGTACCCCTCGACTAGGCAGCTTCATCTGCTCGTCATTAATTTTGCATGAGAGCTGGTCAGACCATTGCAATCTAATTCTAAAAAAAATAAAAAAAAGGCACTCCTCCATGGTATGTGAATGTTGGTGGGCACCTGATAGAATCGGTTAGCTATGGTTTTAGAAAGGAGAAAAGGTGGGGAGGAGTGCCAAAGCTTTATAAAAGAGCACCAACGTGCCAAATTTTCAAAGAACTCGAAACCGCTCTCACTTGTTTATTATGGAAGATAGTAAGACCCCATTGCCAGTCATTGACATGAAACAACCACCTCTCAAAACCCAATTTTTATCTCTATTTTACAAATGAAAAGCTCTAGCACATGTTTAATCACTGCTTCCCTCCGCGAAGGGCCTTTCTTTTACTTTTTATGTTGAGTCACCACCTTCTATCTTTATGCACCGTCTAAGAGAGCATAGTTGTCATTCTGAGTATAATGTGCATTGTCCCAAAGTTTTCATTGATTGATTCATGATGTTGGTTTCACTTGTTCTTAAATTATTTGTATCTAGTCGCCCTCTTAAACTTGAAGGTGTCCTGTGCATTTATGTTTTGCTCTCTCATGAAGGAGAAGCTGAAAATCATTTGTATGTTTTTTCCATATGATTTGAACATACATTTGACTTTCATTGTTTCATTTTCATGATCTTTTATTTGTGTTCTTTTTCATGTTATAACATGGTTGCTAAGTTTCTTCTATCAAGATTATGTCTTTCATGCCCATGTTTTAAGTTCTTTTGATCCCAGCGCACAACGCTTACATAGATGATCAAGACTGTGTAGGTGCATGTCACCTCAAAAATTATTTCTTTTGTTATCACTTACCTACTCGAGGACGAGCAGGAGTTAAGCTTGGGGATGCTGATACGTCTCTAACGTATCTATAATTTTTGATGATCCATGCTTGTTTTTACACTATTTGCTTAGTATGTCGTTATACTTCGTGGCATTTTTATGCATTTTCTGGAACTAACCTATTAACGAGATGCCATAGTGCCAGTTCCCTGTTTTCTGCTATATTTGTGTTTCAGAAAAGTTACACATAAACTATTCTCGGAATTGGACGAAACAAAAGCCAAACATCCAAAAATTCACCGAAGCTTCCAGAGAACCGAAGAGGAGACGGAGTGGGGCCACGAGGGGCCCACACAATAGGGTGGCGCGGCCCAGGGCTAGGCCGCACCCCCTATGTGTGTGGCCGCCTCGGTCCACTTCTGATGATGCCCCTTCGCCTATAAAGACCCCCCGACGGGAAAAACCTAAAGACCTGATCACTTTTCCAGAAACACATCGCGATCCGCCGCCGTCGTCGATCCGAGATCGGGAGGGTCCAGAAGCTCTTCCCGGCACCCTGCCGGTGAGGGGAATCGCCACCGGAGGTCTTCTTCATCGCCATGCTTGCCTCCAGCGCGATGAGTGAGTAGTCTACCTTGGACTATGGGTCTATAGCAGTAGCTAGATGGTTGTCTTCTCCACCATGTGCTTCATGTTTAGATCTCATGAGCTGCCTTACATGATCGAGATCACCGTTATGTAATTCTACATGTTGTGTTTGTTGGGATCCGATGAATATTGGTGTTATGATTGAGTTGATGTGCTGAATATTATCTTATGTTATCTCTATGGTGTTTGTGATCTTGCATGCTCTCCGTTGTTAGTAGCTATCTTGGCCGAGTAGATACTAGTGACTCCAAGAGGGGGTATTTATGCTCGATAGTTGGGTTCATGCCTCTATTTAATCTAGGGGAGTGACAGAAACCTCTAAGGTTGTAGATGTGTTGTTGCCACTAGGGAGAAAACAACATTCATATGCTCCAGGGCATATACTTTGTTTACATTACACATTTTGCTTAATGCAGTTATCTGTTGTTCGCAACTTAATACTTGTGGAGTTCTCAGATTGATTCGCCACAAGTGGATTATTAATCATAGATGCAGTTGGATGGCGGTCTATGTATCTTGTTGTAATGCCCAGAGTAAATCTCATAGTGATCCTCTCGACATATGCACATTGTCTTTATTCTATCAATTGCCCAACTGTAATTTGTTTACCCTTATTTTATCTTATAGAGAGACACCACTAGTGAACTGTGGACCCCAGTCCTATTTCCTTTATATTGCTATCACCTGTTTACTTTACTCGCACTGTATACTTTACTCGCATACTACTATTGCTTTCCACTCGATACGCTCATTCCTTTGTTTACCGCAAACCAGTGAGATTGACAACCTCATTGTAAGTTGGGAACAAAGTATTTGGTTGTGTTGTGTGCAGGTTCCACGTTGCTACTAGTTGAAGACGCACTAATAAGATATCGTTAACGGCGCCCTTGTTGGAGTGTCAGTAGGCTAGCAAGCATCACCTTCTGGAGTTTGGCTTTTTCTTGGATTCGACATACCTTGGTTTCTTACTGAGGGAAAATTTGCTGCTTTACTCATCATACCTTCCTCTTGGGGTTCCCAACTAGACGGTGAAATTACATCAACACTGTGCCGCATCAACTGCATTAAGCAAAGTGTGTAATGTAAACAAAATGAATGTCCTTGGACACAAGAATGTTGTTTTCCCCTAGTGGCAACAGCACATCTACAACCTTAGAGGTTTCTGTCACTCCCCCAGATTAAATAGAGACATGAACCCAACTATCGAGCATAAATACCCCCTCTTGGAGTCACTAGTATCTACTTGGCCAAGATAGCTACTAACAATGGAGAGCATGCAAGATCATAAACAACATAGAGATAACATAAGATAATATTCAGCACATCAACTTAACATAACACCAATATTCATCGGATCCCAACAAACACAACATGTAGAATTACATAAAGATGATCTCGATCATGTAAGGCAGCTCACGAGATCTAAACATGAAGCACATGGTGGAGAAGACACCCATTTAGCTACTGCTATGGACCCATAGTCCAAGGTAGACTACTCACTCATCGCGCCGGAGGCAAGCATGGCGATGAAGAAGACCTCCAGTGGCGATTCCCCTCTTCGGCAGGGTGCCGGGAAGAGCTTCTGGCCCCTCCCGATCTCGGATCGACGATGGCGGCGGATCATGATGTGTTTCTGGAAAATTGATCGGATCTTAGGTTTTTCCCGTCGGGGGTCTTTATAGGCGAAGGGGCAGTGTCAGAAGTGGACTAGGGCGCCCTCACCACAGGTGGGCATGGCCAGGGGCTGGGCCGTGCCCCCTAGTGGTGAGGCTGGCCCCTTCCCCCTCTCCGTCTCCTCTTCGGTCTTGTGGAAGCTTCGGTAAATATTAGGAGGTTCGGCTTTTGTTTCGTCCAATTCCGAGAATATTTCCTGTGTAACTTTTCTGAAACACAAAAATAGCAGAAAACAGGGAACTGGCACGGTGGCATCTCGTTAATAGGTTAGTTCCAGAAAATGTATAAAAATGCCACGAAGTGTACCAAAACACTAAGCAAATGGTGTAAGAACAAGCATGGAACATCAAAAATTATAGATACGTTTGAGACGTATCACATACCCCAACTTATGGGCTTTGGTATCCTAAAGGCTCGGATTTCTCTCTTTGTGGTTTCACGGATTTGGATTGGGCCGGTGATAAGGATGATAGGAAATCAACCTCCGGGGCTTGCCAATTTCTTGGTAGGTCTTTGGTATGTTGGTCTTCTAAGAAGCAAAATTATATATCTCTCTCCACCGCCGAAGCCGAATACATTGCCGCCGCAAGTGGATGCACTCAGTTGTTATGGATGAGGCAAACTTTAAAGGAATATGGTGTCAATTGTGACAAAGTGCCTCTTTTATGTGACAATGAGAGTGCTATCAAGATAGCCTATAATCCGGTGCAACATTCAAGAACCAAGCATATTGAGATCCGGAATCATTTTATTAGAGATCATGTTGCCCGTGGTGATATTGAGCATGCCTATGTGTGTACCAAGGATCAACTTGCTGACATATTCACGAAGCCCCTTGATGAAGCAAGATTTGGATATTTGAGGAATGAGCTAAATATCATTGATTCAAGGAGTGTGACTTGAGCATCTTGCAAATACACCTATATTTCAATACTTGTTTGGTTTTAGGTGTGGGCATGGAAATAGGGGGAGTGCGGTCCTAATTAATTGGGCTATCCCTCCCCCATAATGCCGATAGTAACAAAATCATTCTCTTAATATCATTTTTGTGATATATGAGCTTCAATGACGAGTATTGGTTATGGACCCAAGATACATCTTCGAGGTCCAATGCCATAACACTCATACATGGTGGCCTCGGCCACCTACCTCTTCTTTTCGAAGAATTGATTCCTTGCAAATTCTATTTGAGTTTTATTGAGCTTTTTCGTCATTGTCTCTATCCTTGAAATGGGAAGGAACTTGCATTGGATTTTCTGATGATTTCTTGTTTTTGCAATGTCAAGTGCCGAGAACCTCTCCATGCGTGTTTTCCATCCTAAGCCCTCTTACCTAAAGCCTAGAATCTTTTTCCTCTCCTTGCATGCTCAACTGGCTATGGGAGTGGATGTACAACCCATGCACCCAGGTCAAATCCCCGCGGATGCGAATTTGGGTTCTTATTATTTATTAAAAAACTCGCTGTGGGGGTCTCCCCACCGCTTTCCTTTTAAAAAAATCCATCAGCAGTTTTCCATCTAGACCGGCTATAGCCGGTCCCGCACCAAAAATAGCTGGGGGGCGGCTTTGGCCGGTCCCATACCAGCTATAGCCGGATCGGGCGTTTTCGAGGTCCACTCATAAGGTTGTTCGGGTGAGGGTTTCCCCATTATCCCCCATGCCTATCTCTCTCCACCTCGTGCCCCTCCCTTGGAACCGCCGCCGCCGTCCAACGCTCCTCCGGCTGCCAGAGCCCCCTCTCCGGCCGGCCCTCCTCCTCTGACGCCTTCTCCCATGGATCAGGGTACCCTTCCCCTACTCTCTCCTCTCTCTCTCTCCCTAGGTGTTTTCTAGGGTTAGGGATAGATGGTTTTGGTACCTTTGATACATTGGGAGGTCTTGGATTCTTGGTTCTGCCTAGCATTGCATAGATCGAAACACTTGACTAGATTTGGTGGCCTACTCTTGAGATTTCAAAATCTGTTCATCTGGTCCGGCTAAAGCCGGTGTTAGACCGGCTATTGCCGGCCAGACCGGCTAAAGCCGGCCTGAGACCAGAAATAGCCGGTGTAGATCACCAATTTCTATCATGTTTTTCCTTTTGTGCTACTGCTTTTTGATCCTCTGGCATGCATGCTTATCCTATATGCTATCTATCTATGTGCTGATTCGCAGGTGGCTCTCGTCCTAAGCGGTCTCGTTATGTTAATCCATCCATTGGCCGCCGTCAAGAACAACAAGATGCTCGAGTGACCGCTGCTGTCAAGAAGAAGAGGTTAGAGGAAAAGAAGAAGAAAGCCTTATTTGCTAACATTGCTGATCTCAAGAAGTTGACAAAGCAAGAGTACCATGAGTTCCGTGAGCAGAAGTTCTATCTCATGCCCAGAGACATCACTAGCGGTTCCTTCTACCAGTCAGAGCATCAGAGGATCTTTGAGCAGGTTTATGAGTGCATGAGCACAAAGGTTTGCCCCATGAAGTTCACCAACATTGTGTCACTGTCCAAGGATGAATACTTTGCCGATGCCCTTTGGGTCACAGAGAAGTTGGGATTGCACAAGTTGATGGTCTTCAAGCAAGACTACAGTCCTTGTTTGATCCAGCAATTCTATGCCACTTTGGAGTTTGACACTCGGGATGAGGTGGGCTTCACATGGATGTCAGGTGAGGTGAGGAAGAGCTTGACCATCGCTCGCTTCGGGCAGCTCTTGGGCTATAGGTTTGATGGTATTCACCGACCTAGAGGTGCCCGCTTTCATCTTGACACTATAGAGTACAACAAGAGGAAGATCCAGTGCCTCTATGGTCCCGGGGGCAAAGCGGGAGAGACTGCAAATCTCCTTCCCCTTTATGATATTCTGCTTCGGATGTTTCGTGCCAAGGTTGCTCTACGTGGGGGCAACAATGACTCAATTAGAGGTGGGCTTGTGCATCTTCTTCACCATGCCCATCTTGTCTTTGAGGCCAGTAGGGAGTGTGAAGGGATGGAGCTTGATGTGATGTACTTTATCTTCTCGGAGATGAAGATTGCTATGCTTGACAAGAAGATTCATCCTTATGCTCCGTACATCATGAGGCTCATCATTGATAAGGGCATTGAAGGAGACTTTGAGATTGAGGAAGATTTTCTCAGTGAAGATTTGGAAGTCCACAAGCTCAATAAGCTCTACAAGAAGACCGCTCACGTGTTGCCTAGTACCTCAAGTGCTTTCCCTTCTTCAAGTGATGTGTTGGGTGGCAACCGCTATGCTAGTGGTTGTAGGAGGAAGAATGCGGATCCACCAAGTGGTGGGATGGGGCAAGAAATGAAGAAGCTCAAGTGGTGGCAAAGGGCCTTGTTCTGCATGAACAATGATGTGCGCCAAACTCAATACAAGGACTATGTGTACCGCAAGCACATCCACAAGAAGCAACGGGATTTGGATGCTCGGTTGAGGGTTGTGGAGAAGGGCAAAGGGGCTAGCACTCAAGAAGAGTCCCAAGAGCAAGACAAGTCCGAGGACACTTTCTCCTTTGGCAAGTGGAATGAGGGCTCATCTTTTGATTGGAAGGAATTGGCCGAAGTCACCTCCAAGGGCAAGGAAGCCATTGAAGAAGAAGATGAGGAAGAAGATGGAGAAGAAGATGAAGAAGATGATGATGATGATGGAGATGACAATGGAGAGGAAGATGAAGATGATGAGGACTTTGACGCCTTTGAGGATTGATCTTATGGTGTTTTCTCTCTTTTTGGTGTCTTGATGCCAAATGGGGAGAAGTCCTATTTGCATGTGTTTCCATTTGGATTTGAGTTGGTTTCCATTTGGATTTGGTCGGGTCACAAGCTCTTATCGTTTGCTTGCTTGTGTCCCATTGTTGAACTCTTGTTGGATTATCTACTACTATGTGTTGAACTATGTGCTATATTATGTGTGTAGTAGACTTATTTATGATTATCCATGTTGATCCTACTTGCTATATTCTTGTCATATTATATATGCTTGTTGATTATGTGCTATTTAACTATCATATATCTTGTGCACATATGGATCACATTATAAAATCTAAGGGGAGTTCTTCTTGTTGATGTGTCTTTGTATTCAAATACAAAATTAAAAATAGGGCACATAGCAAGGGGGAGCTCCGTCTATATTTTATATCGTTTGAAACATGCAAAATTATGTATTGTCATCAAACACCAAAAATGGGGGAATTGAAAGAGCATTTCCTGTCTATTCGATTTTGGCATTTGTTAACAATACATTATCTATTAATGTGTGATTATTCTTTACAGGATTTTACATTACTCTTGCACAAGATATTGGGTTTCCTACTTTATAATTCATGTTTATCATTGCTCAAAGGAAATCTGTGAGGTGGTGGTACTACTGTGCTCAGGAAGATAAACATTTTGAAGATTGGCTGTGTAGACCGGCTATAGTCGAACCCAGGCCGGCTTTAGCCGGACTGCCCAGAATTTGGGGTGAAAACCCCTCTGTCGCAAACCGACTATTTGTCTGACTATTTCTGGCCAGTCCGGATTTTTTAGGCCGGCTATAGCTGGTGTGGAGGCCGGCTATAGCCGGACTTAACTCCGGCTTTAGCCGGACTTTCCTGGCAGCCAATGGTCAGATTTTCGGGGGGATGGTATAAATACCCCCTCCTTCTTTCCCAATGAGCTGCTCGTCCCAAGCTTGAAGAACACCATTTTGGAGCCACAAAATTCACAAGATCTCCCCCCTAACCCACCAAAGCTCTTGATCTTTGGAGAATCGAAGGAGGAGGCCTTGATCTCCATCCTCACCGAAGCGATTTACTTTTCCCTCTCATTTGCTTGAGGGCCCTTGTGTCTTGGGTTCCCTTGTGTCCCTAGACCTTGATTTGTGTATTTGATATCTTGCTACTTGTTGTTTGACAACATTGTGTTGTGCTTGGGAGCCTCCAATTCGGTTGTGGATGCGTGCCCCAAGATTGTAAAGGCCGGTTCCGCCTTGAGGAATCCCTTAGTGGAAAGTGAGCTAGGCCTTTGTGGCGGAAGCTTGCACCAGAGATTAGGGTGAGCCTTTGTGGCGTTGGTTAGGCCATTGTGGCAACCACACCTCTCCAACATAGACGTACTTCCCCTAAAAAGGAAGGAACTATGGGAATTATATCCGTGTCTCCGTGTGCTCCACTCTCGGTTACCTCTATCCTTTATTGCCTTTATACATTGTATCTTGCTTAGCTTGCTAGTTGTCATATAGGTAAATTCACCCTAGTTGCATATCTAGAGAATTTACCTTTTGTGTCAAGCCTAAATTGAAAAAGAATTAAAATTTGAGTAGCACATATTCACCCCCCCTCTAGGTGCCCTTACGATCCGTTCACCATACACGAGTCGAGGAAAAGCAGCACGCCTAACAACTCTCTTGTGAAGCAACATGATCCAAGCCTGAATGACAGCTATTAGTGCGTCCGCCTAATGGATAAGTGCCATCTTGTCAACCTAATGATTTTGTTTACCATTATTAATCCCTACATCGACACTGAAGGAAGAGTATAAAGAGTAGGGAGATCAAGGAACAATAGTTTGCCTCAACTATAGCAGACGAGGGAGTACGGGGCCGGGGAGAACGAGGGAGATGCAGCTAGTCATGGCCTTATGGTTTGGTGCTAGAGAAGGTGGAATAAGCCGGTGGTAGGGTAGATCCACATCACAGCCACCACCAGATCACCGCCACCACCATGGGTGCCAAAAGAAGAAGAAGAGGATTTTACACAAGGCACCGATGTAGAGAGGTGAGAGTATGGAGAAGGTGAGGCTACACTTGATGTGAAACAAGGCAAGGAATCTATCGTTTCATGCCTTCATGAGCACAAATGTTGCACGCACGCTCTTGCCTCAGCTTGCAGCTCCCTGGCATGGTTCCACTAAAATGACCGATTCAGGCGTTCTCGTTGGGCCTGCCTACGAAGTGCTTTCCAGATGGTGAGGGCCACAACACGGACCTCATACAAGCACTCATTCGGCCCTATTTTGTACTGTTCCAGCGTGTTTGGTGGTCCTACATGCTACCAAAAATGCCCTCACGTGCTGTCGCTGCATGTGAGGCAGCGACGCCTCCGCCTCTAGAGCGAGTTGCATCAACATTGTATATGAAGATGCATGTTCATGCATCTGTTGGCACCACCACAATCGTACATGCAGATTTTACTCTTCATTTTCAACCAAAGAAGTTTCAAACATAATGTTGATATTTGCATGAGTAAGAGCAACATGGTATAAAATCTGCATGCACGATTTTTTTGAGAATTTTTGTGTTATTACAATTTTTTAAAAATACTTTTGTGCAACATGTGCACTGGCGCCCAAGAGTCAAAAGTCCGCACTAAGGTAAGCCTAGCATCTTTCTCGATTTCTATATAGTTTTAGATGGGAGATCGCATAACTATGGCTCTTTAGGCCAAACCTCTTGTTGAAGCTACCAATTTGTTGAGAAGGTTTTTGTGCACAACATATGCATCTTCATATACAAGTATAGTGTGTCGACTTCTATTTTAATAGAAGTAGTTGTCTATATTTTTCCTAAAACACAACTGATTCCATTGATGATGATGTAGCGATGGATAGTTCAAGTCCAGAGTGATACCATCTTACACTGGTTTAGAGTTAAGCCTGCTTTAGTTCAACGGTTGGTTGATTGGGTGGTTCTCGCCTTTGTTTAAATCTACATGTTCCTATTTTCACTTCTTTGCTCCTTGTTGTAATCTCCCAAACTTTATAATTATCTATATACACGTATATAAAAATAAAATCACACGGTAAAAAAAAGATATTGATACGATAGCAGCGGCGCAGTTGGAGTAGAGGCTGGAGCAAAACAACACTAATGAAGGAGATACCTCGTTCAAATAGATAAGGCCGCAATGTGGAATAACTGCTGATGCGGGATGATGGAGGTGAACCCGTGAGAGGATACCTCACTAGATATGGCTGCAAGGTGGAATCCCTGACGATCTATGTGCGATGATTAATAGAAGGGGGGGAGGGTATTAAAAGGAGGACATGATGCAGTGACGCTTGTTGCCATGCATGACAATCGAAGGTGGTGCTGATAGATGCATGAACATTGGATGAGTAACTATGAAGGGAAAATATCTTACTACGACGGGCAAAGAGGATACCATCGAAGTTTGAAGCTAGGTAGTAGATGAAAAAGGTTTGCCTTTTTGACAATAGGGATGGGAAGAAATACATATAATGGGGAGAAATGATAAATCAAGACAAGACATATTTCACCCTCAGATCTAGTAAGGAGTGTTTTTGGACTAGGAGACAATGCAGGTGAAGGGAACTATGGGGAGAGGTAGATATATATATATGCAAAATAGTGGGCTACCCACCCGGCTAGCTGTGCACCTAGATCAAGCCATTGAATCATCCTATAGGTTATTTTCCACCGTAGATGTAAACTAACAGCGTTACATTCCGTTTTCGCCCTCACCAAACCCCACCACATCCGCCCGCTCTGGAAAAAAGATCGAAGTAGCCTTATCCATCTCTGGAACCGAACCCCTCCCATATCTTCTTTTCCCCACAACCAAATCCCTCCCCACCATGCCTTCGTTTGAATCCCCGGCCAGACGCTGGCCGCACATAGTGTTACCTGTCGCCGGCCATGCGTAGTCGCATGCGGCGTCTGGCATAGGCCCTTGGTCGCTGTCACCCCGACCACTAGTCGCCTCAGCCCAGGCTTCTCGGTCACCGCCATGAGCTGCTCCGTGTTCTTGCCGGCTCCGGGGCGGACTAGAGCATCACCAGCACTAGGGATCAAGGGGAACGCCGCCCAGACCAACACGCCTGAGCGCAAAGCTTGCCTTCTCCGTCGCGGAGCGGTCTGCTAGAAGAAAAACCCATCTTTTCTTTGCTATACTTTCATCTCAATCTCTTCCCGTGATCTTTTGTTTCCCAATAAATTTCTCTCTCTCTTGGATAACTACTGTCTCTCTCCTGCTTTCATTTTCGGTTGTTGTACCAAGAAAAATGAGTTTGTCTTGGCACTAGCAGGTGCGCCCCGGCACGAGTGAGGTCGCCCGTGATTTGTTTTTGTTTTCGATCTGAATTTGTGTCACTTGCTTTTCTTCCGATTTAGATTTTGTTTTTTCTTTAACCCACAAAAAAAAGATTTTCCTGTCTTCACGATCTAGATTTCGTGTTGATTTTGTTGTACATGATGTTCTCCATACCCAGATCTCACGTGCATTTAAATGAAGTGTGGAAATTTCGATCTGGATTTGCTACACCACGTGATGCTGATATTTATTGTGCAGGAAGTGTTCGTGATCCAGATCCTATGTTTATTCATTCAAAATAAAGGGTGAAAAATTACAAGGGAATATTTTTTTTGACATGAATTTACGAGGGAATAGCCAGCATATATCTTGTACCGTAATATTTTTCGATCCAGTTCAGTTTTGTCTCGTTCAAAGTTTTTTCATCGACAACCCCAGCTGCCATCGGAATAGCCAGCATATATTTCTCAAAAAACTGGTATGAATGAAGCAGCACGATAAATATTTCTCAAAAAAAATACCATGGTACCATACGGTAGAAAAAAAACACAGCTCAGGTATCACATGGGTTGGTGGAATGAGAGAGAAAATTTCTTAAGAAAAAATCAGAGAGAAAAAGGAATGGATGTTAACGCCATCAATATACCGTTAGGGAGCACAAATCACGAAGACAACATCCAACGGACGGGTATGCGTGCATAGCTAGCCACCCGGCTAGCAAATCCGCGTCGATATATATATATATAGTATATATATATATGGCTCATCTTATATACTCCTGGGTATACATACTCATATATTAAATATACCTCATATACAAGGGTATTATACCTCTTTATCATTTTTAATATATCTCATTAATTATTCTAATATACCTCAATATAAGTAGTATGTAAAAAATTCCATCGAAACCCTTACTTTTTTTAATATATCACTTTTACGTGCATAAATATAGTATATACGCAAATAATATGAGGTATATAGACTCAAATGAAATTTTTCATAAAACTCACTTTGAGGTATCTAGTATTAACTAATGAAGTATATTAAAAATGATAAAGAGGTATAATATCCTTATATATGAGGTATATTAAACGTGGGAGTACGTACACCCAGAAATACCATCTCATTTTCCTATATATATATACATGGAGACTATTCTATCATCGATGATAGAATAATATTCTGTACATGTTCTGTACTGCTTATGACATACGTTTGTACTCCTTTGTATAATAGAATTGTACTGCTTATTTGCAAATTTTGAACTGCTTGTTTGTATCTACGTAGCTATTTATTTGAACTTTTAAACTGTTTCTCGGAATTATGCAAATGATATATCGTTGAAAAGCTACAGAAAATCCGCAACTTTTTCATGTTGAATTTTTTTTTCAAATTTTCAATGATTTAAGTTTAATTTTGAAAATCGGAAGCATTCAAAAACACGTCTGAAACGTATTTTCAACTTATTTTCCAAACCACAAATCCGAATAATGCATATGATACGTCGTTGGAAACCTACTGAAATTTCACAACTTTGTTATCTCTGCAAGTTTTTTCAAATTCGTCAATATTTTTGAACAATTTTGAAAATACTAGAATTCGGATCTACTCGAAAATGGGCGGAATGTAATTTGAGAAGATTTTCTCAACCATTTGTCAAAATGAGGCAATT
Source organism: Dactylis glomerata (assembly GCA_007115705.1). Taxonomy (NCBI): domain Eukaryota; kingdom Viridiplantae; phylum Streptophyta; class Magnoliopsida; order Poales; family Poaceae; genus Dactylis; species Dactylis glomerata. The sequence continues at coordinate 1,971,541 of QXEO01000543.1, forward strand.
AATATGGCGTTGGATAGATATGGAGCAGGCGCAACTTTTTCGTATTTTAAGTTTTTTGAAATTCCGCACAGTTTTTGAATAATTTTTAAAATAATGAATTCAGAGATATCCCCAAAAGATGTAGCTTAATTTGACTATAGTTTTTTAACCGCTTGTCGAAATGATACAAATGATATACCATTGGAAAGCTATGGAAAATGCGCAACTTTTTTGTTCATAATATTTTTGCAAATTCCTTATAGTTAAATATTAATTTATATAGTTTTAACTTCATATGATTTGTGTTGTTCGCAAGTTAACGATTTGAAATTAAGAAATTTTACTATTTGATTCATCATGGAAAGCAAAAAGTAATGAAATTAAAGTTTTGTTCTACCATGACAATCATTTGTGCCTACTATAGAGGCGATCGGAGGTTAAAACGATATAATTTTCATGCTATATGTCCGACCCGAGAAAACAGAGTTTTCGTACTTCATAGGATACGTATCTCGTACTTCTTTGTTATACGTGTTTGTACTTCCCAACGGTGTTTCAAGAACTTTTCACTAAAACAATGGTAAGTTTATTTTATCGTGTCCTTTCGGTTCCATCGTCATAATATTGTACTTCCCTCCCTAGTCATGTTGTAGTTCCCTCCGTTATTATGTTGTACTTCTCTCCATCATAATATTGTACTTCCCTCTATCATCATGTTTTATTTTCCACCATGACTCATTGCAAAATTATGAGGGACCGTATACTTTCCTAAACTGAGTATACATACTTCTTATTCTTACTGTTGTGTACTTCCGATCATTACATTGTTGTACTTCCTGTTATAAAAGTTATTTTTTGCACATATTTACGAGGGACCGTCTGTACTCCCTATACTAGATATCTATACTTCTCGTTCGTACTGGTGTGTACTTCCCTTCCCGTTATTTTACATGCAAAATTATGAGAAACCATGTGTACTTCCCTCAACTAGATATCTATACTTACTTATTTTACTAGCCTGTACTTCCCTGCCTCACAATGTTGTACTTCTAATCATGGCAGAGCGATCGCGCATTTCCCTAAACCGAATATCTTTACTTCTTGTTCTTAATGGTGTGTACATCCCTCCATCACAATGTTAAACTTATCGTCATGACATATATTTTGAACATGTAGTTCCTACATTTTGTGGATGATTTTATTATTTTACAATACTTTGCGGAGAACTATGTACTTTTCGAAGATGAACCTTTGTACTTCCGTCGTTGTCGTGTGTACTTTCCATTATCACCATGTATACATCCTGGCATTAATAAATTTTTTTAATTTTTTTACAGTTCGGCGAGTCTTTGTATTTCTAGAAATGAAGTGTGTACTTCTCGGATTAAGTCTTTATACTTCACGATGATACAACTACAATGTTGTACTTTCCTTCATGATATTTATTTTTTAATATACTGCTTAGATGCTATAAGTTGCACGACTTACTTTTAACTTCAACCATTTAACTCATTTTTAATTTTAGTGATCAATTTTTCTGTTCCTTAGATGAACAATGCAAATCATCGAACAAAAGGGGTAATATCGTATGATTTCCATGAAAAAAGTGATAGGTATATCTTGGAAATGAAAATTACACCAAGGCGATGACACACTAGTGCATCTATATCAGATGTAAAAAGCAAGACAACGAAGCTTTACATAAGGACAAGCATGTTGTGTGTAGACCAATTTATGCAAACAATCAACATAAAGGTCCCCAATACTCAATCAGTAGACAAGTAGCACATGGGTGGAAATAATCAAAAAAGAACCGAAGAAGCTCACTGGAAGAGAAAAATCAAATCGTGTTCCACGAGTTGTTTTTTCAGCTGACCGATTAGCTTGTACGGAGTACGTGGTTCTATCTAGGTAGAAACTAGCTAGCTTTGCTAGTAAGTATTCATAATTCATATCCAACATACGCTGTTAGTACTCATCGTGCGAGTAATTTGGCTAGAACACATCAGCTGAGTCGTGAAGGAATTCCAGTGTAGGCCGACAGTGGAAGCACAAATAGAACGCGAAATTAGGACAAGATGTCGTGATTCATTCTCTTCATTTATCTCGACTAGAGAAAGCTGCAGCTCAGTTCAGTAATGTATCGGAAGCAGTTTAGACACTGTCGGCAGTCAAACAACATACTGGAAGCATACCATTCACCAAAAGAAAAGAATTCAGACCGTACCTAGCACAGAAGAATGGACGCAATCCACGTAGACAGGGAACAGAGGAGCGCGTGCAGTACCACATGAACGGCTAGCTACACGCGTGGACCATTCTTTGCGGCAAGGAGCGGAGTTCCAAAGTGAGTGCGCCAGTAGGAACCTGGAAGCCGTCGCGAGATCAAGGCGGCGCGAGAGTAGCTCGCCGGCTGCGGAGTTCGAGGTGGAGCGAGGGGAGGGAGCACCCCATCGGCAGCGGGGAACCAAGGCGGAGCGGGAGCAGCTCACCGACGGCAGGGAACCGAGGCACAGCGGGAGCAGCTCGCCAGCGGCAGGGAACCGAGGGGGAGCGGGAGCATCTCACCGACGGAAGGGAACCAAGGAGGCCTGCGGGAGCAGCTCGCCGGCTACCAGGAAACAGAGCGGCGCATGAGCACACCTCGCCGGCGGCAAGGAACCGAGGCTGCGCGCTCGAGCAATTAAATGGCATGCGAGATCATGGGAATGTGCATGCGGGAGATTGAAGACGAAGGTAGTTTGGGTTCGGGCGTCGCCACGCCCTATATAAGGGATAGATGTACAGAATATTATTCTATCATCAATGATAAAATAGTCTCATCGGGATAAATATGAACTATGCGTGATAATAAATTCTTTTATATTAACGATTATAAATACGTAAATTTAATATTCACATTATAATAATATTTTTTGTATATTCTACAGGATCTTTATGGCTGTCGAGGCCAACAATTCGAGCGGGGTGTGCGCAGAGTTGTATTGTCCTACTCGGTACTCACCATATTTTTCACCATATTGCTTCAGGAGTAGCTAAGTTTATTTCCCTAAATTTCTTTAGTCAAATTTATATGGGTTAATTTCTTATCGTCTTCCCAGACAGTTCCACCCGAAGGGAACACTTCTCTACAACCAAGGTTCTCGTTCTGACGCCATACACAAGGCTTAACAGAGAACTACATGCAGAGGTTTTCTCCTATAGGATCCCTAGCATAAGAACCCATCCCATATAAACATGCTAAAAAGATTAAGGGAAACACGAAACTACTTCATTTCCACAATATAGCTTACATATGGTTTTCCCTTTCTGGAAGCCCCGAAGGGTTTACACGAGAAGGAGGGATTACCTTAGCTCCTTCGGTACTACACGATTGCCTTCACTATGCAGGCTTATTATTACAAGTGGTGGTGGTACTACTACTACTACTACTAAGCAGGGAGTTCTCGCAGGAGCTCGCTGCTGACTGGTGTTTCTTCTGCTGGTGTGTGCTTGCTCTGTGTGTGTGTGTTCCTTCGCTGCGCTCTTCTCCTTTTATAGGCACGAGAGAGCACCATTTCTGCAGCCTTGCTCCTCTATTATTGCTGCATTCTACAGCCTTCTTTCAACATTATTGGTTCTTGTCTCCTCTTGCTCATCATTCACCTATTTTGTAGGACTTTTTTAGGCTTTCTAGGCCTTAGCCTTCTTTATGAGAGCATGTTGGAGGGACTATTTGTACAGCCCCCAAATTGCCTTGGCTGGCTATGGAGGTGACATCTTTCTTATCTTCATCTTGGAAAAATCTTCTCGCTTCACATGATGGTGTCTTGGAATCTGCTTCTTTACTTGGCTTGATTTCCTTCCTCTTGTATGCATATAGAAGCTCTTCACAGCTTCAAATCTTTGGCTGCTTGCATGCTTGAAGATGATGGAGATCTTCATAATAGGAATATTTATTTTTATTCATTCCATAAATATTTCGAAATTATTATTTTTATTTTTATTTTTTTGAATTTTTCAATTGTTCGGGTATAGGTCCTCCGCGCCCGAATAATTGATAGTAATATCAATTCAAGTTTATTCTAATATTTGGGTCCTCCGCGCCCGATAAATTGATAGCAATATCAATTCATATTCAACAATATTTGCATGCTTCTATATTTATTCCTGGAGCTGACCATGTCCAGCGATGTCCATGTGGTCATCGTCTAAAAAATTCAGATCAAATTTAGAATCATATTCTCTCTTTAATGCTTCAAATTTTTCATTAAATTCATCTTGTAATTCTTTTAAAATTTCTGCTTTTAATTCTTCTTTCCATATTTTTGCAATTTCTTCAAATTTTTCATTTACCTTCAATTCTATATGCTCTGAATCCAGAGGATCCACGCCTTTTAAAAGGCACGCCTTATATGTTAGAGTCTGGGGGGACTCTTCTCCTTCTTTTACCTTCGTTGATGATTCTCCCTTTGTATGAGTTGTATTCGGTGGAGGGGGAGTATTCTTGTTTTTTCCCTTAACTTTCTCAATATATTCCTTCACTTTAGGGTCTATATAGAAGTCTTCTCCAATGATATCTTTTGCATATTTCAAAGCTTCATTGATATCTATATATTTTTTCCATGTTAAATCTTCTCCCTTCTTTCTTGCTGCAGTTTTTTGTTTTGCTAATTCTTCAAATTTCGTATATATGCCTGGCTTACTTCCATCAAATAAGACATATACTGATATTATTTCTTGCGTTTGAATTCTTGCTGACTTCGGTATATTTTTATTCATAATGTTAAAATATTCTGCAAGGCTATTCAGAATGGATAATAAATATCCTTTCTCTTCTCTTTTATTGTTGTATTGGAACCAAAAATTGTCCAATATACATTCTTGAATTTCATCTAGGGCGATATGTCCCTTTGCCTTGAATTTGAATGTATTTGGAGGGAATATTCTTAATGTATTATCAATTCCAAATGTGAATACTTCTGTCCCGTTAGGGAGTATTCCTCTCTTCATTTCTGCAAAATTGATGCGCGAGAGAATATATCAGGTAAACAATTATCTTTACCTTTAATATGCTCAAAAACTACTTTATAACCATTCCCAGTTATGATATCTTCAAATAAAACCCATCTTCGAGTCAAACTTTTCTTACTATTTATTTGATTGTAATATCTACATATTGCTTCACAATCTGTTCGTACTGTAAATTCCTTAAACCCTAAATATAATCTAAATGCATTTATAGCATGGACTACTGCAAGAATTTCTCTATCAATATTATTCACAGTTTTTAACTTATAACTCCCTGATGCATATCTACATATTTTTTCTTCTGCCTTTGGAGAATATTTATTAGGCTTTTGCTTTAATATAGCACCCCATCCTACCTTAGATGCATCAGTTTCAATTATGAAATAATTTTCTTCTAATGGTAATTCTAAGGGTTTCAAGTTTTTAACCTTTTCTTTAATAGCCTGAACTAATTTTATGTCTTCAGAATTAAAATATTTCTGACCATTCTTTCTTAATTTAGCATATAATGGTCCAGCAAGCTTTGCTAAGTTATCTATATAATTTCTTGCGTAGTTTACAATTCCTAAAAATTGTTGTAAAACCTTTTTATCATTCATGGCATCAGGAAATTGTAATATTTTCTTAGCTATATGCTCTTGCAAATATATTTTTTCTTCTCCTATTTCATGGCCAAGGAAATTAATTTTCTCTTTGCAAATTTCCATTTTCTTTTTAGATAATATTAACCCATTTTGCTCTACCTTTCTAAAGAAAACTTCAAGGTGTGCAATATGCTCTTTATAAGTCTTTGAGAAGACTAACAAGTCATCTACATAGACTAATATGAATGCTTGATTCTCATTGAATATATTTTGCATTCTTCTTTGAAATAATGCAGGCGCATTCTTTAATCCTAAAGGCATAACTAGCCATTCATAATGACCTTGAGGACATGTAAATGCTGTCCATGAAATAGATTCTTCGGCCATTTTTACTTGCCAAAACCCAGCCTTTAAATCAAACTTTGAGAAATATTTGCTTCCTTGTATTCTGTTAATCCATTCTTGCTTATTTGGTATATTATATGCATCATCTATGGTATTATCATTAAGTCTTTTGTAATTAATAACCATTCTAGACTTGCCTCTAACTTCTTCAGCATGATTTCTAACTATAAAGGCTACGGATCTATGAGGGCTTCTACTTTCTCTTATTGCCCTTAATTTCAGTAATTCTTCAATATGCATTTTGAATTCTTCTATATCTTTGGGAGTAGCTTCTATAGGTCCTGACTTAATTATGTAATCAGGGTTTATAATATTTATTTTGCATACTATAGCATTCTTATCCCAATGTTTCATTGGTATTTCTCCAATGATTTGTATATCTTCTAGCCTTCGCACAATCTTGTCTATATCATTTTTTGATTTTATATCTCTATACCAATTAGGTGAGAAAGATTGTAACCCTATGCACTCGATGCATGTATTTTCTATATGATAATCTTCTAGACTATCACTAAGCTCTTCTTCATTGCAGATTTCAAGAGGGTCTATACTAGTGCTACCCTCATCTTCCAGCTTAGATATTTCTACATTTTGCAAGGATTTTCTTTGTTTTCGTACCTCAGATATGTATGGAACATTATCTTGGTGTGGGATGAATGTAACTCCTTCTTCATGTATAATAGTGGTTTGCAAGGATTGTTGTAAAAACCTTAATCCTAATATCATATCATCACTTATTACAGATAAATCTCTGATTGTAATTTCATCTATTATGTATTTGGTGCCATTTATATATGATTCGATGTTATATGCTAGTTGATTATGTACTTTCTTTATTCCTGACATGTCTGTGGATACTTCAGGTTTATTATCATCTATTGTTTTAACTATTTCAGGGCATCTTGCAAAATACTTGTCATGAATTATGTTCTTAGTGCAACCTGTATCTAATAATGCTAATATTTTGTAAGAAATGTTTGGCTTTAAAATTATTTTAACTGGAATCCGTATTCCTAGTACTTCCTTAAATGGCAGGCGTACTATATATTTATTCCCAAAGCTTGTTATAGCATCTTTTAATTGTATATGCCTATCTCCTTTACTTTCTCTTACAGTTACCATTTGATCTTTTAATTCAGTATTTTTGGCTGTATTATCTTCTTGACATATAACACCATTATTATTATTTTGTAACTTATAATTTATTTCTTCTAATTCTGCTTCTAGTTTATTTATCCTATTTTCTAGATTTCTAACTCTACTTGATAGTACTCGATCTTCTGGTTCATATTCTATTTCTTGTCTCCAACTTTGATTTTTAGCTTTCAAACAAGAAAAACATGCTTGTCTTAAACATATACTACAAGTTGACCTATTTTCTTGGCTTGGGTAGTATATGCAAAAGGCACATTTTATATAATAGTCTCCTTTACCTCTAATCCAATCATGCTCACAATCTACTTGATTCATCATTTCAATTTTTAAACCTGCTAGTTCTTCTATTAAATCTATCTCATCTTCACTTGATTCTTCTTCTCTTGTCTCATTTTCTACTTCATCTGTTTCTATGATTGAATAAATTGACTCATCATCTTTTATTTCATCATCACATACTAATATGTTTTCATTGACACTATCTATGATTAGCACTCTTTCTTGCTCTTCTAATTTACTAGAATATCTTTTCTGATCTTTATTGGGACAAGTTCTACTTAGATGATCAGGTGAGTTACATATAAAACACCTGCATGTACTATCATATGTTTTCCTAGGATTATATCTTCTTACATTTCTCTTATGTAAGAAAGGGGCTCTATTATCTGACCTTCTTAAGAAATATCTTCTTTTTGTCCTAAAATTTCTATTATCTCTCCTTTGAGGTTTATAATATTTTTTATTCCTATGCCTATCTTCTCCATATGTTAATGGAATTTTGACAATATTATTGCAGAAATTATAATCAGATCTCTTCATAGATCGTTGTGCTTGTATACTCGTGCAGACTTTTCTTAAATGTTTAAATACAAAGGTTATGGCTTGAGATATATTCATGATGAAACCTTCTGTTTCTTTCTTATATTCTTCAAATATTATTGATCCTAAAGGGTCAGGTAATTTGTTAAAATATCTTTCGACGACATCTTTATTGTAACCTTGTTTAGCAGTGGTAGCATTATATAAATAATGCTGAGAGAATTCCTTTATTACTTTCCAACTAGTTAAAGTTAATTTTTCTATTTCTCTCAATCTTTCGTTTTGTAATGCTGTATTTCCTAATTCTGGGTCTTCTGCTATGATCATATTTGATATAATGTTAGCAAAATTATTTGGGTTACTTCTAGCCCTTTTTAATTCTTCGTAATTATTTGGATATGTCTCTACCCATTGTTCCCATAAAACTTTTACGGATTCTCCTAAAAATGTTTCAAGATATGTTAGCATATCTTCTACCTTATTTCCTATATTATGTTGGTTTTGTATATATTTTTGAACTATTAGGCTTTTCCATATGCTAATTATATTTGGCCAATCTGCAGGATCATGGGCTGCTAAGTTTAGTATAGCACCATCATTCCTAAAATTTTGAAATTGCACTGGCCTTTCAAAATCTCTTCTTTGAGAACCCATATGCTTGTATTGTCCTGGAATGTAGGTTGGTTGAAAGTCTTCTTTTTCTGGAGGCCATCTTCCAGCTGGTCTGGTTGCTCTCTCTCTTTCTCCTTCTTGTTTTACTGAACTATCACCATATGCAGTTCTTTTTCTCTTACTATTTTCAACTTCCATGGCTTCCATTGCATTTTCTAAATTATGTAACCCTACCTCATCTAGGGAATTTATAAAATCATCATATGCTTCAGACTCATCGTAGTCTATTTCTTCTTCTAGTATTTCGTTTACTATTTTTTCTTCTTCTTCATAACTTTCTAATAGCAATTTATTGTTTATGTCCCATTGCTCATCTTCATCTATAACTTTATCCTTATGACTTTGGTTGATATTGACATTTTTACCTTTGTCTTTGGGCTCAACCATATTTTTTACCATAACTGAACTGCTAGCGGTATTATTTTTGTCACTTCTTAATTTCTTAAGTCTTGAAATTTCTCTAATGAAAAATAATTCTTTTTCTCGGATCTTGGGCCAATCTTTTATCATAGAATTATTATATTCCCATTCTATATGTTTTAATTTTCCTTCCCAATGAGTTATTTCATTGTCTAGATTTGCCTTTTCCATGCATTCTGTCGCATCTTTGCACCTATTATCACTAAATTCAGATTCTGACATTAGAGATTCTGTGTCATCTAAGGATGCGGCTTTATAATTTGTGAACCTAATGCTACTACTTCCTTCACAATTTTGATAGCTAATGTAGGTTTCAGGTAGTTTTAGTTCTTTCTTTTCTATTAATTCTCCAATATTCCACTCTTCTCCTGCTCTTTCTTCAGAACTAATTTTAAGAGGACTCATAAACTTTATACCTTTTGACTGCATACTTTCAATTACGTCATTTACATTTACTCTGTATCTAGAGCTGCTTTTGTTAGTGAGCCTTCCTATAAATTCTATGCTTACTAACAAATTTGTTCCTCTAAAATCTTCATATCCTTTAGTCTGGAATCCAAAACTCATTTTATCTATAAATTCTTTTACAGGCATCATTAGGTCTGGGGCTATGTAGGTTATTAGCCTATTTTCATTCATATCACCTTCCATAAAGCCTAATGAAGCTTTATCTATTGATCCCCATCTTTTATCTAGTAATGTTATTAGAACCTTCGCTCCTAATTTCTATCTTGTCATGCCTTTAACTCCTATGATATACATACCTTGATGAATGTATTTATAACCACTACATTTAAGTTCATTTTCAATATTCTTACTCACAATTCTTAGGTCTACAGGATGAGTTATCACACTTAACTCAATTTCTCTAGAAATTCTATATAGACCGCTTCTACTTTCAAACATGCCCATATGATAAACTTGTTGTGGTCTTATTTTCCTTAAAGTATCTTTTTGATATCTTTCTAGATCTCTATCTAGGTCTATAACTTCTTCTAAACTATCAATGTCATCATTCCTGCTGCATGAAATTCTATTCATCATTGTTAGGGGTCTAGAATCTTGCCTTACTACTTGGAGATCTTTGTCTCTTCTATTGAGGCTTTTAGATATGTCCATTTTTCTGAGTTGATATTCTTCGATGATATTACTACACCAGATGATGCTAACACAATTTCCTTGTTACCTTGTTCTCTATTTAATTTCTCTAAGACTTGGATTAATAACTGGATGATTGTATTATTTTGCTTTATTAAAATTTTAGAGTCTTCTTTTGGTGAGTCGTAATCAGAGAAACCAATAGGAGGCGTTAAATATTTGGCTACTTCGCTTAATGCTTTGTTATATTTGGACATGCAAATTATGAGAGGATCAGAGTTTTTACCTCTTGCACCAATTCTTTAACTTCAAGAATATGATCTTGCCTTGTTGTGGATCCTGACAACAAGTCTTTATTCTTATTTAAACTATTCTCTATATTTTTTCCAATGGATTGTACTTCTTCTTTAATGTAATCGTTATTTCTGCAAACTGTATTCTGTCTTGCCTTTGCTTCTTCTAGCTTATGCAAGGCTATATCAATTTTATTATTCAAACCTGAATATTTTTCTGCAAGCTTATTGTATTCTTTCAATAAACTTTCAAACTTCTGATCTAATATATCTTCTCTTTTTCTCCAAGATATGAAAAAGTTATATATGAGATCAATAATTATATTCAGCTGGCTATGTGTAGTATGCCAAGTATGCTCTTCAGATGGATTTATTCTACACCTTATATCAATATTTTCCTTCGTTTTTATTATTCTACCTGCGCCAACTTCTAAATTCAGATACCTTAACCTTTCAATGATTAAACACTAGCTCTGATACCAACAATACACAATATAACACAGTAAAAATAAACAGTAAAATAAATATGCGGGATAAATATGAACTATGTGTGATAATAAAATATTTTATATTATTGATTATAAATACGTAAATTTAATATTCAGATTATAATATTATTTTTGTATGTTCTACAGGATCTTTATGGCTGTCGAGGCCAACAATTCGAGCGGGGTGTGCGCAGAGTTGTATTGTCCTACTCGGTACTCACCATATTTTTCACCATATTGCTTCAGGAGTAGCTAAGTTTATTTCCCTAAATTTCTTTAGTCAAATTTATATGGGTTAATTTCTTATCGTCTTCCCAGGCAGTTCCACCCAAAGGGAACACTTCTCTACAACCAAGGTTCTCGTTCTGACGCCATACACAAGGCTTAACAGAGAACTACATGCAGAGGTTTCTCCTATAGGATCCCTAGCATAAGAACCCATCCCATATAAACATGCTAAAAAGATTAAGGGAACCACGAAACTACTTCATTTCCACAATATAGCTTACATATGGTTTTCCCTTTCGGGAAGCCCCGAAGGGTTTACACAAGAAAGAGGGATTACCTTAGCTCCTTTGGTACAACACGATTGCCTTCACTATGCAGGCTTATTATTACAAGTGGTGGTGGTGGTACTACTACTACTACTAAGCAGGGAGTTCTCGCAGGAGCTCACTGCTGGCTGGTGTTTCTTCTGGCTGCTGTTGTGTGCTTGCTCTGTGTGTGTCTGTCTGTGTTCCTTCGCTGCGCTCTTCTCCTTTTATAGGCACGAGAGAGCACCATTTCTGCAGCCTTGCTCCTCTATTATTGCTGCATTCTATAGCCTTCTTTCACCATTATTGGTTCTTGTCTCCTCTTGCTCATCATTCACCTATTTTGTAGGACTTTTTTAGGCTTTCTAGGCCTTAGCCTTCTTATGAGAGCATGTTGGAGGGACTATTTGTACAGCCCCCAAATTGCCTTGGCTGGCTATGGAGGTGACATCTTCCTTATCTTCATCTTGGAAAAATCTTCTCGCTTCACATGATGGTGTCTTGGAGTCTGCTTCTTTGGCTTAATTTCCTTCCTCTTGTATGCATGTAAAAGCTCTTCACAGCTTCAAATCTTTGGCTGCTTGCATGCTTGACGATGGTGGAGATCTTCATAATAGGAATATTTATTTTTATTCATTCAATAAATATTTCGAAATTATTAATTATTATTTTTATTTTTTTGAATTTTTCAATTGTTCGGGTATAGGTCCTCCGCGCCCGAATAATTGATAGTAATATCAATTCAAGTTTATTCTAATATTTGGGTCTACACAATATATAAACAGTAAAATAAACAGTAAAATATAACTATAAAATAAATATGCGGGATAAATATGAACTATGCGTGATAATAAATTCTTTTATATAAACGATTATAAATACGTAAATTTAATATTCAGATTATAATATTATTTTTTGTATATTCTACAGGATCTTTATGGCTGTCGAGGCCAACAATTCGAGCGGGGTGTGCGCAGAGTTGTATTGTCCTACTCGGTACTCACCATATTTTTCACCATATTGCTTCAGGAGTAGCTAAGTTTATTTCCCTAAATTTCTTTAGTCAAATTTTATGGGTTGATTTCTTATCGTCTTCCCAGACAGTTCCACCCAAAGGGAACACTTCTCTACAACTAAGGTTCTCGTTCTGACGCCATACACAAGGCTTAACAGAGAACAACATGCAGAGGTTTCTCCTATAGGATCCCTAGCATAAGAACCCATCCCATATAAACATGCTAAAAATATTAAGGGAAACACGAAACTACTTCATTTCCACAATATAGCTTACATATGGTTTTCCCTTTCGGGAAGCCCCGAAGGGTTTACACGAGAAGGAGGATTACCTTAGCTCCTTCGGTACAACACGATTGCCTTCACTATGCAGGCTTATTATTACAAGTGGTGGTGGTACTACTACTACTACTACTACTAAGCAGGGAGTTCTCGCAGGAGCTTGCTGATGGCTGGTGTTTCTTCCGGCTGCTGGTGTGTGCTTGCTCTGTGTGTGTCTGTGTGTGTGTGTTCCTTCGCTGCGCTTTTCTCCTTTTATAGGCACGAGAGAGCACCATTTCTGCAGCCTTGCTCCTCTATTATTGCTGCATTCTACAGCCTTCTTTCAACATTATTGGTTCTTGTCTCCTCTTGCTCATCATTCACCTATTTTGTAGGACTTTTTTAGGCTTTCTAAGCCTTAGCCTTCTTTATGAGAGCATGTTGGAGGGACTATTTGTACAGCCCCCAAATTGCCTTGGCTGGCTATGGAGGTGACATCTTTCTTATCTTCATCTTGGAAAAATCTTCTCGCTTCACATGATGGTGTCTTGGAATCTGCTTCTTTACTTGGCTTGATTTCCTTCCTCTTGTATGCATATAGAAGCTCTTCACAGCTTCAAATCTTTGGCTGCTTGCATGCTTGAAGATGATGGAGATCTTCATAATAGGAATATTTATTTTTATTCATTCCATAAATATTTTGAAATTATTATTATTATTATTTTTATTTTTTTGAATTTTTCAATTGTTCGGGTATAGGTCCTCCGCGCCCGAATAATTGATAGTAATATCAATTCAAGTTTATTCTAATATTTGGGTCCTCCGCGCCCGATAAATTGATAGCAATATCAATTCATATTCAACAATATTTGCATGCTTCTATATTTATTCCTGGAGCTGACCATGTCCAGCGATGTCCATGTGGTCATCGTCTAAAAAATTCAGATCATATTTAGAATCATATTCTCTCTTTAATGCTTCAAATTTTTCATTAAATTCATCTTGTAATTCTTTTAAAATTTCTGCTTTTAATTCTTCTTTCCATATTTTTGCAATTTCTTCAAATTTTTCATTTACCTTCAATTCTATATGCTCTGAATCCAGAGGTTCCACGCCTTTTAAAAGGCACGCCTTATATGTTAGAGTCTAGGGGGACTCTTCTCCTTCTTTTACCTTCGTTGATGATTCTCCCTTTATATGAGTTGTATTCGGTGGAGGGGGAGTATTCTTGTTTTTTCCCTTAACTTTCTCAATATATTCCTTCACTTTAGGGTCTATATAGAAGTCTTCTCCAATGATATCTTTTGCATATTTCAAAGCTTCATTGATATCTATATATTTTTTCCATGTTAAATCTTCTCCCTTCTTTCTTGCTACAGTTTTTTGTTTTGCTAATTCTTCAAATTTCGTATATATGCCTGGCTTACTTCCATCAAATAAGACATATACTGATATTATTTCTTGCGTTTGAATTCTTGCTGACTTCGGTATATTTTTATTCATAATGTTAAAATATTCTGCAAGGCTATTCAGAATGGATAATAAATATCCTTTCTCTTCTCTTTTATTGTTGTATTGGAACCAGAAATTGTCCAATATACATTCTTGAATTTCATCTAGGGCGATATGTCCCTTTGCCTTGAATTTGAATGTATTTGGAGGGAATATTCTTAATGTATTATCAATTCCAAATGTGAATACTTCTGTCCCGTTAGGGAGTATTCCTCTCTTCATTTCTGCAAAATTGATGCGCGAGAGAATATATCAGGTAAACAATTATCTTTACCTTTAATATGCTCAAAAACTACTTTATAACCATTCCCAGTTATGATATCTTCAAATAAAACCCATCTTCGAGTAGAACTTTTCTTACTATTTATTTGATTGTAATATCTACATATTGCTTCACAATCTGTTCGTACTGTAAATTCCTTAAACCCTAAATATAATCTAAATGCGTTTATAGCATGGACTACTGCAAGTATTTCTCTATCAATATTATTCACAGTTTTTAACTTATAACTCCCTGATGCATATCTACATATCTTTTCTTCTGCCTTTGGAGAATATTTATTAGGCTTTTGCTTTAATATAGCACCCCATCCTACCTTAGATGCATCAGTTTCAATTATGAAATAATTATCTTCTAATGGTAATTCTAAGGGTTTCAAGTTTTTAACCTTTTCTTTAATAGCCTGAACTAATTTTATGTCTTCAGAATTAAAATATTTCTGACCATTCTTTCTTAATTTAGCATATAATGGTCCAGCAAGCTTTGCTAAGTTATCTATATAATTTCTTGCGTAGTTTACAATTCCTAAAAATTGTTGTAAAACCTTTTTATCATTCATGGCATCAGGAAATTGTAATATTTTCTTAGCTATATGCTCTTGCAAATATATTTTTCCTTCTCCTATTTCATGACCAAGGAAATTAATTTTCTCTTTGCAAATTTCCATTTTCTTTTTAGATAATATTAACCCATTTTCTTCTACCTTTCTAAAGAAAACTTCAAGGTGTGCAATATGCTCTTTATAAGTCTTTGAGAAGACTAACAAGTCATCTACATAGACTAATATGAATGCTTGATTCTCATTGAATATATTTTGCATTTTTCTTTGAAATAATGCAGGCGCATTCTTTAATCCTAAAGGCATAACTAGCCATTCATAATGACCTTGAGGACAGGTAAATGCTGTCCACGGAATAGATTCTTTGGCCATTTTTACTTGCCAAAACCCGGCCTTTAAATCAAACTTTGAGAAATATTTGCTTCCTTGTATTCTGTTAATCCATTCTTGCTTATT
Source organism: Dactylis glomerata (assembly GCA_007115705.1). Classification (NCBI taxonomy): domain Eukaryota; kingdom Viridiplantae; phylum Streptophyta; class Magnoliopsida; order Poales; family Poaceae; genus Dactylis; species Dactylis glomerata. The sequence continues at coordinate 1,987,079 of QXEO01000543.1, forward strand.
TGGTATATTATATGCATCATCTATGGTATTATCATTAAGTCTTTTGTAATTAATAACCATTCTAGACTTGCCTCTAACTTCTTCAGCATGATTTCTAACTATAAAGGTTGCGGATCTATGAGGGCTTCTACTTTCTCTTATTGCCCTTAATTTCAGTAATTCTTCAATATGCATTTTGAATTCTTCTATATCTTTGGGAGTAGCTTCTATAGGTCCTGACTTAATTATGTAATCAGGGTTTATAATATTTATTTTGCATACTATAGCATTCTTATCCCAATGTTTCATTGGTATTTCTCCAATGATTTGTATATCTTCTAGCCTTCGCACAATCTTGTCTATATCATTTTTTGATTTTATATCTCTATACCAATTAGGTGAGAAAGATTGTAACCCTATGCACTCGATGCATGTATTTTCTATATGATATTCTTCTATACTATCACTAAGCTCTTCTTCATTACAGATTTCAAGAGGGTCTATACTAGTGCTACCCTCATCTTCCAGCTTGGATATTTCTACATTTTGCAAGGATTTTCTTTGTTTTCGTACCTCAGATATGTATGGAACATTATCTTGGTGTGGGATGAATGTAACTCCTTCTTCATGTATAATAGTGGTTTGCAGGGATTGTTGTAAAAACCTTAATCCTAATATCATATCATCACTTATTACAGATAAATCTCTGATTGTAATTTCATCTATTATGTATTTGGTGCCATTTATATATGATTCGATGTTATATGCTAGTTGATTATGTACTTTCTTTATTCCTGACATGTCTGTGGATACTTCAGCTTTATTATCATCTATTGTTTTAACTATTTCAGGGCATCTTGCAAAATACTTGTCATGAATTATGTTCTTAGTGCAACCTGTGTCTAATAATGCCAATATTTTGTAAGAAATGTTTGGCTTTAAAATTATTTTAACTGGAATCCGTATTCCTAGTACTTCCTTAAATGGTAGGCGTACTATATATTTATTCCCAAAGCTTGTTATAGCATCTTTTAATTGTATATGCCTATTTCCTTTACTTTCTCTTACAGTTACCATTTGATCTTTTAATTCAGTATTTTTGGCTGTATTATCTTCTTGACATATAACACCATTATTACTATTTTGTAACTTATAATTTATTTCTTCTAATTCTGCTTCTAGTTTATTTATCCTATTTTCTAGATTTCTAACTCTACTTGATAGTACTCGATCTTCTGGTTCATATTCTATTTCTTGTCTCCAACTTTGATTTTTAGCTTTCAAACAAGAAAAACATGCTTGTCTTAAACATATACTACAAGTTGACCTATTTTCTTGGCTTGGGTAGTATATGCAAAAGGCACATTTTATATAATAGTCTCCTTTACCTCTAATCCAATCATGCTCACAATCTACTTGATTCATCATTTCAATTTTTAATCCTGCTAGTTTTTCTATTAAATCTATCTCATCTTCACTTGATTCTTCTTCTCTTATCTCATTTTCTACTTCATCTGTTTCTATGATTGAATAAATTGACTCATCATCTTTTATTTCATCATCACATACTAATATGTTTTCATTGACACTATCTATGATTAGCACTCTTTCTTGCTCTTCTAATTTACTAGAATATCTTTTCTGATCTTTATTGGGACAAGTTCTACTTAGATGATCAGGTGAGTTACATATAAAACACCTGCATGTACTATCATATGTTTTTCTGGGATTATATCTTCTTACATTTCTCTTATGTAAGAAAGGGGCTCTATTATCTGACCTTCTTAAGAAATATCTTCTTTTTGTCCTAAAATTTCTATTATCTCTCCTTTGAGGTTTATAATATTTTTTATTCCTATGCCTATCTTCTCCATATGTTAATGGAATTTTGACAATATTATTGCAGAAATTATAATCAGATCTCTTCATAGATCGTTGTGCTTGTATACTCGTGCAAACTTTTCTTAAATGTTTAAATACAAAGGTTATGGCTTGGGATATATTCATGATGAAACCTTCTATTTCTTTCTTATATTCTTCAAATATTATTGATCCTAAAGGGTCAGGTAATTTGTTAAAATATCTTTCGACGACACCTTTATTGTAACCTTGTTTAGCAGTGGTAGCATTATATAAATAATGCTGAGAGAATTCCTTTATTCCTTTCCAACTAGTTAAAGTTAATTTTTCAATTTCTCTCAATCTTTCATTTTGTAATGCTGTATTTCCTAATTCTGGGTCTTCTGCTATGATCATATTTGATATAATGTTAGCAAAATTATTTGGGTTACTTCCAGCCCTTTTTAATTCTTCGTAATTATTTGGATATGTCTCTACCCATTGTTCCCATAAAACTTTTACGGATTCTCCTAAAAATGTTTCAAGATATGTTAGCATATCTTCTACCTTATTTCCTATATTATGTTGGTTTTGTATATATTTTTGAACTATTAGGCTTTTCCATATGCTAATTATATTTGGCCAATCTGCAGGATCATGGGCTGCTAAGTTTAGTATAGCACCATCATTCCTAAAATTTTGAAATTGCACTGGCCTTTCAAAATCTCTTCTTTTAGAACCCATATGCTTGTATTGTCCTGGAATGTAGGTTGGTTGAAAATCTTCTTTTTCTGGAGGCCATCTTCCGGCTGGTCTGGTTGCTCTCTCTCTTTCTCCTTCTTGTTTTACTGAACTATCACCATATGCAGTTCTTTTTCTCTTACTATTTTCAACTTCCATGGCTTCCATTGCATTTTCTAAATTATGTAACCCTACCTCATCTAGGGAATTTATAAAATCATCATATGCTTCAGACTCATCATAGTCTATATCTTCTTCTAGTATTTCGTTTACTATTTTTTCTTCTTCTTCATAACTTTCTAATAGCAATTTATTGTTTATGTCCCATTGCTCATCTTCATCTATAACTTTATCCTGATGACTTTGGTTGATATTATCATTTTTTTCCTTTGTCTTTGGGCTCAACCATATTTTTTACCATAACTGAAATGCTAACGGTATTATTTTTGTCACTTCTTAATTTTTTAAGTCTTGAAATTTCTCTAATGAAAAATAATTCTTTTTCTCAGATCTTAGGCCAATCTTTTATCATAGAATTATTATATTCCCATTCTATATGTTTTAATTTTCCTTCCCAATGAGTTATTTCATTGTCTAGATTTGCCTTTTCCATGCATTCTGTCGCATCTTTGCACCTATTATCACTAAATTCAGATTCTGACATTAGAGATTCTGTGTCATCTAAGGATGCGGCTTTATAATTTGTGAACCTAATGCTACTACTTCCTTCACAATTTTGATAGCTAATGTAGGTTTCAGGTAGTTTTAGTTCTTTCTTTTCTATTAATTCTCCAATATTCCACTCTTCTCCTGCTCTTTCTTCAGAACTAATTTTAAGAGGACTCATAAACTTTATACCTTTTGATTGCATACTTTCAATTACGTCATTTACATTTACTCTGTATCTAGAGCTGCTTTTGTTAGTGAGCCTTCCTATAAATTCTATGCTTACTAACAAATTTGTTCCTCTAAAATCTTCATATCCTTTAGTCTGGAATCCAAAACTCATTTTATCTATAAATTCTTTTACAGGCATCATTAGGTCTGGGGCTATGTAGGTTATTAGCCTATTTTCATTCATATCACCTTCCATAAAGCCTAATGAAGCTTTATCTATTGATCCCCATCTTTTATCTAGTAATGTTATTAGAACCTTCGCTCCTAATTTCTTTCTTGTCATGCCTTTAACTCCTATGATATACATACCTTGATGAATGTATTTATAACCACTATATTTAAGTTCATTTTCAATATTCTTACTCACAATTCTTAGGTCTACAGGATGAGTTATCACACTTAACTCAATTTCTCTAGAAATTCTATATAGACCGCTTCTACTTTCAAACATGCCCATATGATAAACTTGTTGTGGTCTTATTTTCCTTAAAGTATCTTTTTGATATCTTTCTAGATCTCTATCTAGGTCTATAACTTCTTCTAAACTATCAATGTCATCATTCCTGCTGCATGAAATTCTATTCATTATTGTTAGGGGTCTAGAATCTTGCCTTACTACTTGGAGATCTTTGTCTCTTCTATTGAGGCTTTTAGATATGTCCATTTTTCTGAGTTGATATTCTTCGATGATATTACTACACCAGATGATGCTAACACAATTTCCTTGTTACCTTGTTCTCTATTTAATTTCTCTAAGACTTGGATTAATAACTGGATGATTGTATTATTTTGCTTTATTAAAATTTTAGAGTCTTCTTTTGGTGAGTCGTAATCAGAGAAACCAATAGGAGGCGTTAAATATTTGGCTACTTCGCTTAATGCTTTGTTATATTCGGACATGCAAATTATGAGAGGATCAGAGTTTTTACCTCTTGCACCAATTCTTTAACTTCAAGAATATGATCTTGCCTTGTTGTGGATCCTGACAACAAGTCTTTATTCTTATTTAAACTATTCTCTATATTTTTTCCAATGGATTGTACTTCTTCTTTAATGTAATCGTTATTTCTGCAAACTGTATTCTGTCTTGCCTTTGCTTCTTCTAGCTTATGCAAGGCTATATCAATTTTATTATTCAAACCTGAATATTTTTCTGCAAGCTTATTGTATTCTTTCAATAAACTTTCAAACTTCTGATCTAATATATCTTCTCTTTTTCCCCAAGATATGAAAAAGTTATATATGAGATCAACAATTATATTCAGCTGGCTATGTGTAGTATGCCAAGTATGCTCTTCAGATGGATTTATTCTACACCTTATATCAATATTTTCCTTCGTTTTTATTATTCTACCTGCGCTAACTTCTAAATTCAGATACCTTAACCTTTCAATGATTAAACACTAGCTCTGATACCAACAATACACAATATAACACAGTAAAATAAACAGTAAAATATAACTATAAAATAAATATGCGGGATAAATATGAACTATGCGTGATAATAAATTCTTTTATATTAACGATTATAAATACGTAAATTTAATATTCAGATTATAATATTATTTTTTGTATATTCTACAGGATCTTTATGGCTGTCGAGGCCAACAATTCGAGCGGGGTGTGCGCAGAGTTGTATTGTCCTACTCGGTACTCACCATATTTTTCACCATATTGCTTCAGGAGTAGCTAAGTTTATTTCCCTAAATTTCTTTAGTCAAATTTATATGGGTTAATTTCTTATCATCTTCCCAGGCAGTTCCACCCGAAGGGAACACTTCTCTACAACCAAGGTTCTCGTTCTGACGCCATACACAAGGCTTAACAGAGAACTACATGCAGAGGTTTTCTCCTATAGGATCCCTAGCATAAGAACCCATCCCATATAAACATGCTAAAAAGATTAAGGGAAACACGAAACTACTTCATTTCCACAATATAGCTTACATATGGTTTTCCCTTCCGGGAAGCCCCGAAGGGTTTACACGAGGAGGAGGATTACCTTAGCTCCTTCGGTACAACACGATTGCCTTCACTATGCAGGCTTATTATTACAAGTGGTGGTGGTGGTACTACTACTACTACTACTACTACTAAGCAGGGAGTTCTCGCAGGAGCTCGCTGCTGGCTGGTGTTTCTTCTGCTGATGTGTGCTTGCTCTGTGTGTGTCTGTGTGTGTGTGTGTTTCTTCGCTGCGCTCTTCTCCTTTTATAGGCACGAGAGAGCACCATTTCTGCAGCCTTGCTCCTCTATTATTGCTGTATTCTACAGCCTTCTTTCAACATTATTGGTTCTTGTCTCCTCTTGCTCATCATTCACCTATTTTGTAGGACTTTTTTAGGCTTTCTAGGCCTTAGCCTTCTTTATGAGAGCATGTTGGAGGGACTATTTGTACAGCCCCCAAATTGCCTTGGCTGGCTATGGAGGTGACATCTTTCTTATCTTCATCTTGGAAAAATCTTCTCGCTTCACATGATGGTGTCTTGGAATCTGCTTCTTTACTTGGCTTGATTTCCTTCCTCTTGTATGCATATAGAAGCTCTTCACAGCTTCAAATCTTTGGCTGCTTGCATGCTTGAAGATGGTGGAGATCTTCATAATAGGAATATTTATTTTTATTCATTCCATAAATATTTTGAAATTATTAATTATTATTATTATTATTATGCTATTTAGCACCTAGGGTGCAGAATAGTTATTCTGAACCCAACATAATTTTATATTGTTATAAATAATAATTTTATGTTTGCATACTAATAATTACGTTTGTATTGACTCATAACAAAAAAAAATTGACATAAAAAACATAGTATATGAGTCATTATAGTATAAAATAACACAAAAATACATATTTTACATCGTATTTTTTTTTACAATATGTAAATAATTTTTTTACGTCATTTTTTATTTTTTTCTTATGTTCTGCTCGACTTCCGAAGTAAGTCAAAATTTACGTGCCTAGGGGTAGAATAGCTTATTCTACACCCACCCCCTATCTTTGCAACCGTAGATGATTTTTATGTCACGTAAATTTTGACTTACTTCGAAAGTCGAGCAGAACATAAAAAAAATAACATAAAAAATTATTTACATGCCGTAAAAAATATGACATAAAATACGTATTTTTGTGTTATTTTACACTGTAATAACTTATACGCTATATTTTTATGTCAATTTTTTTTTGTTATGAGTCAATACGAACATAACTATTAGTAGGTGCTGAATAGCGTTTATATATATATATATATAAATATTATTCTGCAATAATCTTCTCTATAAGACTGATGCGATTAGAAACTGTTAGTCCCCTACCCCTCCTAACCACATTCTTCGGTGACGCGCATTCCATCCTCGACCGAACAACCAACCCCGCCTCCCCACCGCCGACCAGCCGCACCTCCATCCAGCTCGCCGGCTAGCTCCGCCTCCCTCCACTACAACGGCCGAAACTTGGCCCCGCAGCCGAGCAGGTCCGACACGCCTCGTGGTACTGCTCCGGCGCGATTCCAACAATTGCCGGCGCACATGGATGCCATGGCCACCGATTCCAGCCTTCCCGGTGCGCATGGCTGCAGCGCCGCCGATTTCAGCCATCCCTGGTGCGCATGAACGCTATGGCGACCTGTTCCAGCTTCCCTACCTGCATGACTGCCATGGACACGGATTTCAGCCGTGCCTGATGCGCGCGGCCGCCACTGGCCGTCCCTTTTCTCGCTGCTGCCGCCGAGCGCGTCCTCGCCGCACAGCGCTTTCCCAGCCGACTAGCGCATCTCTGCTGCCGCACGCTTGCCCGCGTAGACCCGCTGCCTGGGCCCCGGCGCTTGCTGCTGTCACGCTGCCGCCTGAAATACTGATGCGCCTCGTCTCCTCGTCAGACCGCGTAGGCGACTGCAGGATTCAAGGATCGAGGACGGGTACTGCCTCCCGCGTCGCCAGGGATTCACTGCTCGAGCGCACTGGTTTTCTTGTGGAGTTCTGATGCGATCGATGACTCTCCTTATCGCTGAATACTGATGGTGATTCTTTGTTCTGACTGCCAGCTGCAAGTGTCTTTTCTACTTCTGAATTCATGGTCTGAAGATGTTTTGCGTTTTAGCTTTAAATTTATGAAGGAAATACATTTATGCAGGGAAGTGCATAGTTCCCTGTTACACAGCCGTAGAACATCATGCCCTTTATTTCTTTGATATGCAGCAGCAGCACTTTAACTTTGCGAAGACTGCTCAAGAAAAAAATGAAAAAAAGGTTATGCTGTTGTATGGTGTATTTCAGTTTATCTTAGTGCCGCGTTTCTCTATTTTATTGGTGAACTTTGTCCATGTATTAGTCTGAGTTGTATCAGTCACGAGTTGCATACAAACACTTCGTGTTAATTCATACTTCCGGCCGTTGCATAGGGAAGTGACTACGGAAAGTTTAGATGCGTTAGCCAAGGCAGTTTAGGTGCGCTTACGAGGAAAGTTTTAGGCAGTTTTTTTTTTCTGAACAAAAAGTTTCAGGCAGTTCAGATACGCTTACGAGAGATGTACTCAGGCTGCATGTTCGGTTAAAATGATTAATTTGGTTCGATTAATATGCTTATATGGTAAATACTGTTCTAACACTATGATTAATAGGCCGCGAGTTCCTCCAGGGCCCTGCGACGGTGGCCGGGGCGCGACCTCGGACCTCCGTTAGGCCCCCGCGACGACGGCCGGGCCGCAAGATCTTGAACTCCACCGCCGGACCGGATCCCTTGCGCCGCCGCGGTACCCGAGCGCCGCCGAACTAGGTCCCCACCGCTGCTGAGTCCCCCAGCACGCCGGACCTGGCCCTTGACCACCTGCCATTTTCCGGACCGGCGCTGCGGGGTCGCATGGACTTCCATTCGCGTGGGCGTCTCGGCTAATTTCTTTTCTAACTCAGTTTTTTAGTTCTTTTTTTCAGCTCGTTTCTAACACTCGTATCTAATCAAATGAAAAATGCTATTGTTGATATTATTCTGCCTGTATGTCTATTGATTTGGGAAGTACACTCATTGGTCATAAAGCAGTACACATAACACATTTTTAATTTTCAGCGCTCGAGTTTCAACAGAACATACACTACCATGAAGTCTAGATCATTTTTTCAAAAAAACTCATCCTTCACCGGGGAAGTATAAAATAGAGACGATGAGAAGTACGAAACATTCAGTTTGAAAAGTAAAAGCATATGGGAAGTACAAACAATGACGGCCAAAAGTATAAATGTTTAGCTATGGGAAGTACATAGTTCTCACGAAGTGTTGCAAACAATATAATAAACCATCTTAAAAATTAAGGAAGTACACACAACGACTCTGAGAAGTACACAACACGACGATGAAAAGTATGAATATTCAGTTTCTGTATCACAAAGTGTTAAATAAACATGAGAGCATGATGTACACATATTGATGTTAGAAATACAAATATTCACTTTCGAAAGTGCAGAATCTCCCGTAAATTGCAAGAAAAGTATATGATCATCCGCAAAAATTGCAAGAAGTACAACCATTGACAAACGGGAAGTGCAAGGTCTCATCTCAGTTTTGGAAGTACACATGTTAAATTTTGGGGAGTACACTCCCCATAATTTTTTCATTTTTTATATTTTTGCTAGCATATGCCTTGCCTATATTTAGGTACATAACAGTATGATTAGAAATACACAAACAGCAAGATCGGGAAGTACACATAGTGTCGACGTGAAGTACATAGGTTCAAATTTGGGAAGTGCAGAGTCCCCGCCAAGGGTTGCAAAAATGATAAAATCATTCGCAAAATTAATGAATTACGACCAGTGACTCTAGGAAGTACACACGATAACGACAAGAAGTACAAATATTCATTTTCCGGAAGTGCAAATTTCACGTGAAGTGCTAGAAAAATGATAAAATTATCTAAAAGGAAATACAAAACTATGGGAACGGGAAGTATATGCAGTAATATAGGGAAGTACAAAACTATGTGAGCGGGAAGTATATGCAATAATATAAGGAAGTATAAAATGTTCAATTTTGGAAGTGCATCTTTCATGTGAAATGCTAGAAAAATGATAAATCATGTAGAGGGAAGTACAAATGTTCAATTTTGGAAGTGCATACTCCACATAGAAGTGCTAGAAACATAATAAAATCATCTAAAGGGAAGTACAAAAGTACGAGAGCAAGAAGTACATGTATTCACAATGTGAAGTACATATGTTCACTTTCAGAAGTACAAAGTCTTCCATAATTTGCAAGACAAATAATGGCATCATCCGCAAAAATGAAAGGAAGTACAACAATGACAAATAGGAAGTGTAAGGTCTTAATTAAGGAAGTACACATATTAAATTTTGAGGAGTACAACAAAATAATTTTTATTTTTTTATTTTTTTTGCTCAGATAGGCATTGCCTTTATTTTTTGAACATAACAAAAATCACACAATTCGGAAATCAAATGGAAGGCCAAATGATTGTTTAAATATGCATAAAATGGGTTGACCAAACTTTGACCGCATAAAACCTTACTTAGGATGTGTTTTTTTAAGGTTGTAACTGAAGTGCATTGTTGTGTTGAGCATTTTAAGTGGTTGTGAACACACACACCGTATGAGAAAGTTGCATCTATTTTGTAAATAGTTTTTGAAGCTATAAAAGAAGTACAAACACTTGTAAAAAAAAGTACCGATACGTGTCTAAGGAAGTACGAATACTCTGTTTTTTCGGGGCAGAAATATATTATGCAAATCTCATTGTTTTGAGCACGTATCACCTCAATCATTAGCACAAATAATTTCTATGGTAGAGTATAACTCTAATTTCATTATCTATTGCATTCTATAAGGAATCATGAACTTTAGCTTGTTAATTTCATGTCACCATCTTGCAAACAATGCAAATATGTAAACTTAAAATTTCACAAATTATTCTCAAACCTTAAGAATTTGAGGAATATGATGTTGACAAAAAAGTTGCTCCTTATTGACACATTTCAAACAATATATTACTTGTATCATTTGCATATACCATTTGATAATATCGGTAAAAATCGTTCGAAGCCAATCACTACAAACAACGAGCGGTCATTTCAAATCTGCTCCTAAACCATAAGAAATTTGTGAAAACACTATGAAGAAAAAAGTTGCGCCTACTCCATAGCTTTCCAACGCCATATTACTTGCATTATTCTGACAAACGGTTGGAAAACTCTGCTCAAATTACTGTCCGTCGTTTTTGAATAGATTCGAAATATTGTATTTTCAAAATTAATCGAAAACCATACAGAATTTAAAAAAACTTGCAGAGATACAAAAGTTGCGCATTTTCAGTAGCTTTCCAACGGTATATCATTTGCACCATTCCGATCAGCGGTTTGGAAACTAAGTCCAAAATACGTTTTATACGTGTTTATGAAGATTTCTAATTTTTGAAATTAAATTTAAATGGTTGATAATTTGAAATAAGTTAGAATATAAAAAAGTTGCAGATTTTCATTAGGTTTCCAGTGATATATTATTTGCACAATTCCAATATCTTTTTTTTGAAATTTGAAGAAAAACAACTATATAGATACACGATCAGTTTAAAGTTCGCGAACAAGCAGTACAGTATAGTCATACAAAGCAGAATAGTACAAAATATGTACAAAATATTATTCTGTCATTGATAATAAAATAGTCTCCATGTATATATATATAGGGAATGTGAGAGAGAGGGAGAGAGGAAGGGAGAGAGGGAGAGGGCGGGAGAGAGGGTGAGGGTGAGGGAGAGAGAGAGATGGAGAAGGGGAGGGAGGGGAGAGATGTGGCTTCCTGATACCCTTCCACGACAAAAGTGGTATTGGTCAAGTTGTCACACTAGGACACCTTCACGTGGGTGGTGAGGGCTTGCTTACCCAATATGGACCAAGTCTGAAGGGAGCTGAGGCAGCGAGATTTAATATGGGAGTGAAGATAGAAGGGAAAACAAAAAATAGACAGGGATCCTTTAACTAGTACTTTAGAAGTTTCAATAAATATTATTACGTAACCATACACTAGAAATATCTCTACCATTATCTGTAAGGATATTAAAATACACAAATATACAAATACAAACACGCACACACACAAAAATATGTATGCACTAGTTTATAGTGTCAAAATAATAATTTAAAGGATAAAATTCGGTTATAGAATAAACTTTAAATTTAGCATATTGAAAGTGTATTTAAACCCGATACATAATAAGTGTACAATACAAGAACAACACCATCATTGTATATTGTATTTACATGTGTCAACTAATACTAGGAAATTATACTCATTTATATTGTAGCATGATAAAAGTAAATTATAAAGAACTATAAAAGTTTAGTACAAATTGTATTTATTTTAATAGTAGGCTTCGACGCATGTTGTGTCCATGCAATAGTCAAAGTTTTGACTATTTGATTGTGTGATTAATATCGCCACCACTTCTGTTGAAGAGAAGTGTGGGGACAGCAGTGATGACGACACTATGTACATAATCGGTGAACAATGGAGAAAATTGCACAGCCAGGTCATGCCCGAGTAATCAGTCTTAAGCACAAATGTCTTTGGATTTTAGTAAGAAATGTGTGTAGGGATGGAGCTTATCAATCCGGGAAGACCTTCTCAACAGGTACGCTGAAGACACGGAGAACTACTACACTACGGCTTCAAACGAAAATCTACAAGATAAGTTGGCTTAATTGGTGCACCTTGTGAATGAGAAGGAACAACAAGTTTTACAATTAGAGAACAAACTTGACTCTCAGTGTTAAGAACTATCAGATTACAATGAGAAGAAGAGGGCACATGGCAAAAGACTTGAACACGAGAAATGCAAATATAGGAAATATCCACACTTTTCCGGTTAATGGTAATCTTGTGTGTAGCTAGAATAATGATACCGACCATATAGACGTATAATGCTAATGATGAGACACTTTCATAGATGGAACGCATGTTATAAAATGGACATCAAACAACAAAAATGTTCTTCCATTTAAATTTAGATAAAATGTAAATCGATGTATATTGTGTTTAGTGATCCAATATTAAGCGAGTGAGATAGATGTTCAATACATACAAACTGAAGTCCGGCTTCGCAGCATCTTTGGTGCAGATGGTAACATCACAAGGACATGTCGTACTTCTTAGCAGATCAAAAGACATGCCCGTTCCTTGTAGATGGTACCTAGTTGACATGAAGGATGGAAGAATCCCAACACGACAATCATATCCAATATCTCCTAGGTATAACTTCTCATCAGGAATGTTGATCCCATCAGGTCTAGACTTGCTATCAACAAGAATAGTTGCATCATGGGCTGATCCTTCCCAACCAGCTAGCACATATGTGAACCTTATACTAAAATCACCAGCAACTAGCACATTCTAGCTCGTATAATGCTTCCTTCCCCTGTAAACTGCAAACAATGTTCTCAACACTCTAGTTACAAATACAAATGTAACCATGTTTCTGACCAATTGAGACATGTCATGTAATGAAATTACAGTGCAAGTGATCACCTTGAAATATGGCATCACCTTTGGGCTGGTGCGTACCTTTGTAGGCGTTTGACCTTTTGTTGACTCGATCATCTCTTCTTCGAGCTCCTCAAGTGCACACAACACTTGCTTTAAATATCGTGATATTGTCTCCATGGATCTTCTGGTGTTGTGGATCACTCTAAACCTCTAGTGATGACCTACCGCATGAACGGACATAACAAGTTGCTCTTCCACAGAGGTGTGGATGCTATCTACCAACAATCCACTCTCCCTAAACCTTCTGAAAAGTGCAAAGAATGGGGCTCAATTCATCTAGAGCATGTGGAGTGCCTCTACATCGTTATATGTGAAAATACAGTTCAAATTACCTATCCTCTCCTGATCTCTGGCCAACATAGGACCAACAAGTCCAGGAAAAGTGCCTAACAACACTCTTGTGAGGCAACATGACCCAAGCCTGAATGACAGCTATTAGTGCGTCCACCTAATGGATAAGTGCCATCTTGTCAACCTAATGATTAGTTTACCATGATTACTCCCTACATCGACACTGAAGGCAGAGTATAAAGAGCAGGGAGAGGAAGGTACGCCAGTTTGCCTCCACCATAGCAGACGAGGGAGTACAGGGCCGGGGAGAGCGAGGAAGATGCAGCTAGTCTTGGCCCTATGGTTTGGTGCTAGAGAAGGAGGAATCGGCCGGTGGTAGGGTAGATCCACATCACAGTCACCACCAAATCACCGCCACCTCCATGGCTTGTAAAAGAGGAAGAAGGAGATTTTTTGCAAGGCACCGATGTAGAGAGGTGAGAGTATGGAGAAGGTGAGGCTACACTTGACGTGAAACAAGGCAAGGAATCTATCGTTTCTTGCCTTCGTGAGCGCAAATGTTGCATGCACGCTGTTGCCTCAGCTTGCAGCTCGCTGGCATGGCTCCGCTGAAATGACCGATTCAGGCGTTCTCGTTGAACCTGCCTACGGAGTGCTTTCCGGATGGTGAGGGCCACAACACGGACCTCATACAAGCATCCATTCGGCCCTATTTTATACTCTTCCAACGTGTTTGATGGTCCTACATGCTACCAAACATGCCCCCACGTGCTGTCGGTGCGTGTGAGGCAGCGGCGCCTCTGCCGCTAGAGCGAGTTGCCTCTTGTACCCACGGCCACTGCCGCCTCCCATGAGATTGCAAGCAACTTGTCAATTCTCCGCAGGTTTCTACCTTCATTTTCTCTCATGTTATCTTTTTTCATGTCTGTGTTACAAAGAGAAATTTTTTTCTTGATGATTCGAGGTCTCAAAAAATACCGTGGAAACAGATAGAAATTCTTGAATGCAAATTGAAAAGAAATATAGTCCCAGTTCCTTCAAAATGGTAACATCTTTGGTGCAAGAAGAAGGGGCGACCTATATCATCTTTACTTGGTTTTGCTCCCCTATTTTTTTAAAGAATGATATATGTATATTTGGAAATATTCGATTTGATATCCACCTCCTTCCTTATCTCGAGGACAGACTTAAAGTCTGAGACTTCTTACCATCCAAGTCTCGTACTTTATAAACTGACCGAGAGGCACGTACCACGTTACATTGTTTCTCATATTCTGTCATACCTCAAAAGCAAGGTACGTCGCCTCCTTCTCTTCCCTCCCTCTTGCCGCCGTTGATCGCGGCCGTGCAGCTGTTGCTACCTGATATTGCTATTGCGCTGTTGCTTGATCTGCTCCTGCTATTGCATACTACCCATATATTGCTCCTGCTATTGATGCTCAAAGATCTTGATTTGTTGTTCGTTGTCAATTAAAATTTCCTGGTTGATTTGTTGCTACCTGATGCCAATTTGTTTGATTTTGTCAGCTTTAGAATTACTACATATACTTGTTTGCGTTGGTGCAATGAAACAGATTCGGCATGATCGTATTACCTAGTATGACCTCCTTCCATCTGTCGGGCCGATTTCCTTCCGTTTTATTATTGCACCAGGAACCCATATTTCTTCTTCCAAATTCCATTCTTTGTTTCGCTCTTCCCGAACAATCTGTGTGTGCCTCCTGTAGCGGCCGGCGGGGAGCCATGAATCAGGACAAGGGCAAGGCCGCCGCCGCCACTCCGGCGGAGGAGAGCGGCTGCTCACGGCGGCACGCCATTGTCATGACAGACGAGCAGGTGGAGGTGCTCCGGAAGCAGATCTCCATCTTCGCCACCATCTGCGATCAGCTCATCGAGATGCACGACGGTCACGCGGCGCACCAGGGCTCCATTGCAGGTATGCTTTCACCCCACCAGCGAGATGCACCAGCTGCTTCCTTCTGTAGTCAGCTGAGATTTTGTTTCTTCAGGCGTGATGCCTGGTAACATGTACTGCGATCCTCTGATGGTTCATGGAGGCAAGAGCTTCACCGCGAGGCAGCGATGGACACCGACCAAGATACAGCTGCGCATCCTTGAGAGCAATTTTGGGGAGGGAAATGGAAAACTACCGGACAGGCAGAAGATACAAGATGTCACGGCGGAGCTCTCGCAGCACGGCCAGATCTCGGTGACTAATGTCTACAACTGGATTCAGAACCGACGTGCGCGTACGAAGAAGAAGAATCTGAAGCGGAAGCAGGCAGCATCGCCACCAAATAACGCTGAATCTGATGCTCAGGCAGGCAGCTCCTCTTCCAAATAGTGCTAGATCATGATGCTGCACGTTGCTGGGCTGGGTAATAAAACGTAGAACTTGGATAAACTGATATTTTCCTTTACCTCGTGATTTAGTCAATAAGATGGAAACTCGTATAAATATCAAGGTCTGAAACTTTTATGCCGCTGAAACTTTTGTACTACATATATCTATGCTGGTTCTGAACTTATGATCACAATGATGAAGTTTTACTCTGCTTCAGCTCATTTTCTAACGAATCTTACTTTTCCTGCTTTTAAGTTATAATTATGTCCTTATCGAAAAAAAGTTATAATTATGTGCAGAACATTTTATGGAAGTACGTGCTAAATTTTATTGTCTTTAGGCAGCAAAAACATACCGATTTCTAGTCAAGATAAAGTGATTGTCCTTCTATGTTATAAATGTTAGGCGATGCACATGAAACTAGGAGAGAGTATACATGAGCTACTATGAGATGAGAGTGCACTGAATAGATAGGAGTTAACCCACACGTACTCAGGTTAATGTGCTTGCTTAGAATGCTAGTGTTTAGCGTGTCTGCAATTCTAATGCTGTTCGACTCTGGACTGACTGGTGCGTGTGTGGGTCTGGCTTCACTCGTCAGGCACTCAGGCTTGCCGTAAAGTACCTGTTCTACTCGCTGTTGCTACTGTATTTTTACCTTTGTGCTGTGTTGTGCCACCCTGAGCGACAGAGATGTTATGGTGGTGCTAGTACTATATTTAGCTTCACTTACCAAATACTCCATCCGTTTCAAAAATATAAGATATTTTAGATTTGTAAAGCAAATGTATCTAGATACCTTTTAGTATGTATATTCGAGTAAACTTACACACTAAAAGATGTCTACATACATTTGCTTCATAGAGCTAAAACATCTTATATTTTAAAACGGAGGGAGTATTTCCTTGAGGACTCAAGAGTGTTGGTATTACACTGATCCCAAGTGTTATCATGCAGCTCTGAAGACCACAGCTCGTTACATAGCAAATAGCAATGTTTGTGTACAGAGTGGACAAATGGCTACCGAGTTACATGAAGCCTATTGTTTGAAAAATAAAAAAAAAAGACATTTTGAAAGTTATCGGAACAAAAAGTCTTGATGTAGATAATTATGAGATCTACTAGTGTGCAAAAATTCAATCTAAAACTTGTTATATTTTCGCCTTGGCAAAAAAGACAAATCTGCCAATATTTCAAACTTTAAAATTGTGCACTATTTACTAGATCTAGATTCATGCATTTATCATTTTTGCTGAGCATGAAGTACCACGAGTTTTGGATTGAGTTTTTGCACACTACTAGATTCCACAATTGTATCAAGATTTTTTGTCCCAATTGTTTTGAAACTTCAAAATACTATTTTTGATTTTTTTCAAAAAAAAAAAGCCTCCATGAGGCTCGAGCTCCATTTGAGGTTTCCGGGTTTGTATAGTTTTGTCACCTTATCTTCTTCCTCGAATCCTTTCATCACCAGCAACTTAAGTTGAAGTGCTTCACATCCTTCGGTGGTTCCCACACCCCTCTCAGCCCCGTCCTTAAATGTTTTCACACACGAATATCTGATTCGAGTGAAGCAAGGCTTAGCCCAAATGGTTGGAAAGTGCTGATATACCTACCTACAAACACCTAAAATTCTTCTATTGAACTGCTTGTAGGGTTTGTCTAACCCCCAAAGTTGCATTTTTGAATATCTGTTTTCAAGATAACTTCATGCATCCACGCATAAATAAAGAACACATATCAAGAACTTGCGACCAACCCATGGAGGACAATGTAACAAAACTAGATTACAGTTAAATATACCTTTTTAAATTTAAATATTTGCACCAAGCTCTATGCTAGCATTGCAATTCAATTTTTTTTGGTGATTATTATACGCGATGCCATATCTATACTCACTACACAACATGCACACGCTATCAGCTTATAATTGAACCCTATGCAACTCCCAAGTGTCATTTGATCGCAAAGAAAATGGTAAATAATTATTTCAATTGTTATATTATACTTTAGAAGTTTCAATAAATATGCTAACGTAACTATACACTAGAAATATCTCTATCGTGATTTGTAAGGATATTAAAATACTCAAATACACAAATATTCACAAACAAAAATATGTATACAGTATAATTTATGGTGTCAAAATAATAATTCAAAGGAGAAAGTTTGTTTATAAAATAGACTTTAAGTTTAGCATACTGAAAGTGTATTTAAACCAGATACATTAAAATTGTACAATACAAAAACATCATCATCATTGTATATTGTGTGGTTACATGTGTCAACTATTACTAAGAAATTATACTCGTTTATATTGTAGAATGATAAAACTAAATTAGAAAGTAGTATAAAAGTTAAGTACAAATTGCTTTATGCCATCTAGTGACAAAAGATGTCCTTGTTTACTCAAAGGTAGTGCAATTGTATCCAACATCATGCCATAGTGTTGAAGGCAATACTCTGCTAATTCTTAAATATAGTCCGATTAGTTTCTTGCTGTAGGAGAATTAGAGGGTTGTGTCTGCACTAAATTTATGCTTGGACGTGATGCCCATATATATGTTTATCAATAACTTCGTATTTGTTTGCATGCTCTTAACTTGTTGTTTGAATATTTATCACCACCACCATGTTCGAGAGAGAGAGAGAGAGAGAGAGAGAGAGATGAAGTGAAATCATGAGCCACGGTCCACTTTTAGCCATACGAAAAACCTTCTACATTAGTTTACTCACTTATTTTCAATTTTTATTAAATTCAGAAATAAAAAATACACTACTTGTTCCTTTTACTTATTAAGTTAAGTTTTATATTGCTTACATGACGTGAGTGCCTGACAAACACTCCAGTAAGTTCGGGACACAAAACTATTGCTTTCTGTTACAGGTTGCTTGACAAGACAAGGAAGAGTCCCACATCTTCCCCTGAGAGTTTGATATATACCCTCGAGTCATCCTTGTGGGCAAAACTACGCTTGCTGCATGAGTCTGCACTTGGAGTCCCAACTAAATGGCAATTCAATGAAGTAAAATTGTTGCCATTAGCGAGACTGGTAGGAGTTTCACGTTTTGGATCTCAGACCCGCATGGCCAATAGCATTGGCGGTGAAAAGCATCATGGCTAGGGAGATAGGAAACTGAGGAGCCAGTTTCAATTTCAACCTCAACTCGGTTCCCTCGAGATCCAAGTAGCATATCATTGTTGCCTTAGAGAATTCCCTCTACTCAGACTACAAAGACAAGGTGCATGGCGCTTGATCATGCAAATGGATGCTATTCTCCGATGATGGTACGCCCAATGAAGCAGGGGAGTTCGAGCGCATCCACCTGGCCCCAGTCCTGTCGCTGGACAGGCGTTCCAACTGGATGGACCAGCACCAACCAACTATCCCTTCAACTACATGATGCCAGGATGGCTTCATCACCCGAGTTACCTCTCGGAGTGTGCGCCTACTCTAAGCTGAGTGTTTCATCTGTCGTTGTGGTGAAACAACATATGCCATGGGATGGCTTAAATGGGGGCCGACTGTACACTGGTGGGTCCGGAGGAGGGAAGGCACGGTAGAAACCGGGCACAGAACTCACTGCTAACACACCGAGCTACCCAGGTTCAGGGCCCTCGTGAGGAGGTAACACCCCTACTCCTGCATGTCTGATCTATATGAGCTTCACATGAGAGCTACAATGGTGCTCCTTGAGTTGTTCATCTGCCTATCTAAGGATGCACTGGGCAGGAGCTGGAGAGCTAGTGCTACTGGGAAGAGAGAGCTCCCATGGAGCGAGAGAGACTGAGCCTCCTCTAGAGGCTGGGGTGATCGATCCCCCTGGTGCCCCTTATATAGGGAGCCCAGGGGACATGGGATGCCCCACATAACACAGTACACACACTATTGCTGAGTTGACTACTGGGGTCTTGTCACATTGTAGCCTGCATCAGCACGGTACCGTCCTCGGTACTGTGCACTGCGTCATGGTCATGGGCTTGTCCCATCGATGTCTGTACTTGGCGTCCTTAGTCTTCGTCTTCTAGCGTCTGTCTTCAGGATCACCATGTCATCAGTCTTATCCTCCTCCTAAGGATAAGACTGACTAGGAGAGGAGGAATATGCTGGTCTGATCCAAGGGGCGTCCTAAGACCAGCATATGGCGATGGAGAATGTGCCAGTCCGAGCCTAGAGGCGTCCTAGGACTGGCACAAGGTGCTGGAGTCGATGCTGGGCGAAGAATATGCTCTGGAGGTGATAAATCTCGGCCTTAGGTGGAGTAATCCGGCCTGTGGAAATATATCTCGGCCTAGCAAGAAGATAACCCAGCCTGGGAAGGAGTAACCTGGCCCAGCCGGGATTTGCAAGTGGCGGCCTGGGAAGGAATCCCGGCCAGGCCGGATCCTCCTGATCCGGCCCAGCCGGGGCGCGAGCAGAAGGCAGCCCAGCCGGGGAATGGGTACCGGCCCAGCCGGGGAAGTGGCTAGGAGGCCCATCTGGGGGCGGGACTGCAGACGAGGCCCGATCGGGGGCGGGAAACTGCGCTGGCCCATGCCGAGGCACGGAGGATCCGGGGTGCGGCCCAGCCGGAAGGAGAGACTCCGGCCCAGCCGGGGGCGGACGCTGCCCCGGCCCAGGCGGGACGCCGACGGTCGACCGGCCCAGCCGGGAGATAAGGAAGAGGCCCAGCCGGGCGCTGGGCGGAAGGCCTGGCCGGGTCAAGGGAGGACGCCGGCCTGCCAGAGGCGAGGCGGCCCAGCCGGAGAAGGTGAATGACCCCGGCCCAGCTGGGGTACTGCTGCGCTGCGCCGGCCCATGTGGCTATATGTCGGCCTAGACCTCCTTATTCCGGCCCAGCTCCTATATTTCGGCTAGATGGAGTTATAATCCGGCCTACGCTGTAGTATGTTGGCCCGGTAAGGTTATAACTCGGCCTGGGCTTCTTTATACCAGCCTGGGAAGATATATTCCGGCCTAACATTGCTGCTTAACTGCTTTTTAATATCCTGCACATATAAATCACTTGTATAACATATATTAGTCATAAACAGGGGTACTTTGGTATACCCGGGGTTATATCCCCGACATTAGCCCCCGAGGCTGTGGGGGACTTGTAGAGTCGCGCACAGGCTTCAACAAAATATACCAAAGTCCCAAACTCATATACTCATAAAGATGATATGCTGGCATGCACATGCCAATTCTATCTCATGCCATTATAGGCAATGTCCTGATTGACATGAACTCATACACATGATATTGCTACTTGGTGATGGCGCCCAGAAAATTAGCTGATGGGGCCGAGTTGATTTGTAACAGTGAGTCCTTGTGCGTGGTGATGACCAGCCCGTTGGGAACCCCAAGAGGAAGGTATGATGAGTGTAGCGGCTAGTTTTCCCTCAGTTAAGAAACCAAGGTTTAATGTCGATCTTGAAGAGGAGAGACGGTGACGACTGAAGGTGTTATGGAACCTGCACACACACAGACAAATACTTTGCTCCCAACTTGCGATGAGGTTGTCAATCTCACCGGTTTGCTTGAAACAAAGGTTATGAGTGTATCGAGTGGAAAACAGTAGTAATATGCGAGTAAAGTAAACAGTGCGGGAAAAGTAAACAGGTGATAGCAATATGATTAAAATAGGACCGGGGTCCACAGTTCACTAGTGGTGTCTCTCCATAGATAAAATAACATGCTGGGTAAACAAATTACAGTTGGGCAATTGATAGAATAAAGATAACGTGATATGTCAAGAAGATCACTATGAGATTTACTCTGGGCATTATAACAAAATACATAGACCGCCATCCAACTGCATCTATGACTAATAATCCACCCCCAGGGATATCAATCCGAACACCCCGAAAGTATTAAGTTGCGAACAACAGATAATTGCATTAAGCAAAGTGTGTAATGTAAACAAAACATATGCCCTTGAGCATATGAATGTTGTTTTCTCCCTAGTAGCAACAGCACATCTACCACCTTAGAGGTTTCTGTCACTCCCCCAGGTGAAATAGAGGCATGAACCCACTATCGAGCATAAATACCCCCTCTTGGAGTCACTAGCAACTACTCGGCCAAGATAGCTACTAACAACGGAGAGCATGCAAGATCATAAACAACATAGAGATAACAAAAGATATAATTCAGTACAGCAACTTAATCATAAACACCAATATTCATCGGATCCCAACAAACCAACATCATAGAATTACATAACGGTGATCTCAATCATGTAGGGCAGCTCATGAGATCTAAACATGAAGCACATGGTGGAGAAGACAACCATCTAGCTACTGCTATGGACCCATAGTCCAAGGTAGACTACTCACTCATCGCTCCGGAGGCAAGCATGGCGATGAAGAAGACCTCCGGTGGCAATTCCCCTCTCCGGCAGGGTGCCGGGAAGAGCTTCTGGACCCTCCCGATCTTCGGGTCGACGGCGGCGGCGGATCGCGATGTGTTCTGGAAAACTGATCGGGCCCTTAGGTTTTTCTCGTCAGGGGGTATATATAGGCGAAGGGGCGATGTCAGAGGGGGTCCCACGCCCCCTCACACGTGGGTGGCGCGGCCAGGGGGTGGCCGCGCCGCCTGTGTGTGTGGGGCCCACGTGGCCCTACTCCTTCTCTCCTTCGGATGTCTGGAAGCTTCCAGGTAAAATATGACTTCAGGAACTTGTTTCGTCCAATTCCGAGAATATTTCCTGTGTATCACTTCTGAAACACAAAAACAGCAGAAAACAGGAAACTGGCACTGTGGCACTTCGTTAATAGGTTAGTTCCGGAAAATATATAAAAATGCCACTAAGTGTAACGAAACAATAGGCAAATGGTGTAAAAACAAGCATGGAGCATCGAAAATTATAGATACGTTTGAGACGTATCAAGCATCCCCAAGCTTAACTCCTGCTCGTCCTCGAGTAGGTAAGTGATAACAAAAGAATAATTTTTGAGGTGACATGCACCTACACAATCTTGATCATATATGTAAGCATTGATGAGCTGGGATCAATAGAACTTAAAACATGGGCATGAAAGATATAATCATGACAATAAGAACTTAGCAACCATGTTGTAAACATGCAAATGAACACAAACAAAAGATCATGATAATGAAACAATGAAAGTCAAATGTGTGTTCAAATTATAAGGAAAAACATACAAAAGGTTTTCAGCTTGTCCTTCAAAGAGAGCAAAACATAAATGCATAGGACACCTCAAAGTTTAAGAGGGCGACTAGATACAAATAATTTAAGAACAAGTGAAACCAATCATCATGAATCAATCAATGAACCTTGGGACAATGCATATCACACTAAGAATGACAACTATGCTCTCTTAATGGTGCATAAAGAAAGAAGGTGGTGACACAACATAAAAGTAAAAGAAGGGCCCTTCGCAGAGGGAAGCATTGATTGAGCATGTGCTAGAGCTTTTCATTTGTAAAGCAGAGATAAAACTTGGGTTTTAAGAGGTGGTTGCTTTTGTCAATGACTGGCAATGGGGTTCTTACTATCTTCCATACAAAAATAAAGCAAGTTTTTGAGAGAGAGATTGGCACTTTTGTGCTCTTTTTATAAAACTTGGCACTCCTCCCCACCTTTTCCTTTCACATACCATGGCTAACCGATTCCATCGGGTGCCCACCAACATTCACATTCTTTGGAGGAGTGCCTTTTTTTCTAATTTTTTTCTTTTTTTTTCTTTTTGGAATAAGCAATATGGAAGATAGCAAATCCGACCACTACGTCCCCATGAGCTGAAAACAGTGTCACAAAACAAGAAGTATTTTGAAGGTTTTGAAAGGTAGCACATGAGCATTTACTTTGGAATGGCTTACAAATACCATGCATAGGAATTTATAGTGGACACAATGGCAAACTTTGGCTTTTAGGAGTTGGATGCACGAGTAGAGCTCATACTCAGTACAAGGTGAGGGCTAGCAAAAGACTGGGAGCGACCGACTAAGAGAGCAATAACGGCCATAATCATGCAAAGCGACAAAGCGACATTAAAAGAAGCATAAGATGGCATCAAAAGTCAAAAACTAAATGATCATGAAGGCTATTGGCGACTTTGTATGAGTCTAACATGTGTGAGCATGCGCCAAGTCAACCCAAATAAAGCATCAAGGAGAAAACCAAAATAATGCTTCCATACAATAAAAACAACGCATGATTTTTTCAAAGGCTCATTAAGCAATCTCAGTTATTTGAGACAAGTCATGCTACAGCAAAACCACTAAGCATACTATCAAAAAGACATCAAGCATGACATGAAAAAGCCTAAGCCGCAGTCTACACAAGCTCCTTCTTGTACCACTATTTTGCACAAAGCTTTTTCTCTTTTCCAACACCATTTGAAATTTTTATAAATACCTCTTTTGATGAAAACCAATAAAGTTCAGAGGCAAAAATACACCTTGATGAAAAGATATGACAAGATCTGAACGCATATCAAGGCGAAATCGAAAACCAAAAGCAGTAGCAGAAAAAGTAGAATGCTCGATTTTGAATAAGAGTGAAAACTAGAGCATTCCTTGCAAATGAAAACAAGTCAACTTCTCCAAAGAAAATTTGTTGGGGTCCAACCATTTATTGCAGCAAACAAACAAACTAAACAAACTAAGAAAACTAAAACAACTGACGCTCCAAGAAAAACACATAGTGCATGAAGCAATAAAAATATAGTGTCTTGAAAGGTGACCTGATTTTTGCCGATGAAGAAGGGGTGCCTCGGGGGCATCCCCAAGCTTTGACGCTTGTACTTCTTGGATATTTCTTGGGGTGATGCATGGGCATCCCCAAGCTTGAGCTTTTGTCCATTCTTCAACTCATCTCATCATTCTCCAATCCCTACACTTGAAAACTTCCTTCATACAAAACTAAACACAATTCTATTAGCAACATTAGTGTAAGCATAAAATATATTCAACCTCCTTTAGCTTCAGGTTTAAACTCAAAACCACCACATATAAAGTATATACTACTGTAGCAACTTCCCAAAAAGTTCCATGATAAAAAAGAACTCAAAAGAAAGCGATAAAGTGGCAAAAACAAATATTGGCAGAAATCTGTCAAAACAGAACAGCTGACAAAGGGCGAATTTTTGAAAAAAATTCTGTTGCTCAAATCAAAAAGTGTTCAACTAAGAAAAGTTTGGATATAACCTGGGGCATATGCACAAGAAATCGCAGGTCCAAAAGATAAACAGAGAATTTATACGAATTTTTACGGTGCAGCACCGAAAACAGTTTCAGGACAGCAATAACCCCAAATCTTTACCTCGCTCAAATTAGAGGCTTCTCTTGGCACAAAAACGAAATAAACAAGATAAGGAGCGGTCATTACAGTAGTAATGACTTCCAAGACTCAAATAAAAGAAAAAGTACTGAAAAGTAAACATTGGGTTATCTCCCAAGAGTGCTTTTCTTTAACGCCTTTGAGCTAGGCGCAGAAAATTGCGAATCAAGTAATATCAAGTGATGAAGCATCAAGCTCATAATTTGCTCTAAGAATAGAGTCAAAAAGTAATTTCTTTCTTTTCCTAGGGAAGTGTTCCATACCTTTCTTTAGTGGGAATTGATACTTGATAGTGCCTTCCCTCATATCAATAATGGCACCTACAGTTCGAAGAAAGGGTCTTCCCAAAATAATAGGACATGAAGCATGACATTCAACGTCCATAACAAGAAAATCAACAGGAACAAGGTTATTATTAACCACAATAAGAACATCATTAATCCTTCCCAAAGGTTTCTTCTTAGCAATATCAGCAATAGGAACATCAAAATAGCACTTTTTAAGCGGTGGTAAATCAAGCATGTCATAAATCTTTCTAGGCATGATAGAAATACTAGCACCTAGATCACATAAAGCATGGCAATCATAACCATTAACATGCATATCAATGATGGGTTCCCAACCATCTTCTAACTTCTTGGGAACAGAGGCTTTTTGCTTCAACTTTTCATCCCTAATCTTTATGAGAGCATTGGTAATATGCTTAGTAAAAGCAATATTTAAAGAACTAGCATTGGGAGTCAAAGCAAGCTTTTGCAAGAACAAAATTACTTCAGATATATTGCAGCCATCAACATCAAAATCATTAAAAGAAATAGAGCTATCATCTCCCACACTCCGAAAAATTTCAGCACTCTTTTGAGAAAAAGTTTTGGCAGTTTTAGGCTTTTTAACACAAGGAGTGGGAGTTTTCTCTTCACCAATCAAAGTAAGAGGGTTGCTATCAGTAGGAGCAACATCATTAGAGGTAGTAATGGTACATACCTTGGTCTCTCTAGCCATCTCATCTTCTCTTTCCCACATGGCATGCAATTCCGCTAACAATCTAATATTTTCATCAATTCCAACTTGGATAGCATTAGCGGAAGCACCAACATTACTTACTTTCACATCATTAGGAAACACTTTTAATTTCAGAAGTTCAACATCATGAGCAAGGCTATCAACCTTAGAAGCAAGGATATCAATTTTGCCTAACTTTTCCTCAACAGACTTATTAAAAGCAGTTTGCTTACCGATGAAGTCCTTGAGCATTACCTCAAGCTCGGAGGGCGCGGCCCTAGTGTTGTTGTTGGAGTTACCATAAGAATTACCATAACCATTACCATTGGTAGAAGGATACGGCCTATAATTGTTACTAGCAAAATTGTTCCTATAAGCATTGTTGTTAAAATTATTGTTTCTAATGAAATTCATATCAACTTGCTCTTCTTGAGCAACCAAAGAGGCCAAAGGAACATTATTAGGATCAACATGAGTCCTATCATTAGCAAGCATAGCCATAATTGTGTCAATCTTATCATTCAAGGAAGAGGTTTCCTCAACAGAATTTACCTTCTTACCTTGTGGAGCTCTCACGGTGTGCCATTTGGAATAATTTACCATCATGTTGTCGAGTAACTTTGATGCGGCGCCCAATGTAAGGGTCATAAAAGTGCCTCCAGCAGCTGAATCAAGTAGGTTCCTTGAAGAAAAATTCAGTCCTGCATAAAAAGTTTGGATAATCATCCAAGTAGTCAGTCCATGAGTGGGGCAATTCTTTACCATAGATTTCATTCTTTCCCAAGCCTGAGCAACATGTTCATTATCAAACTGAGTAAACTTCATAATATTGCTGCGCAAAGCTATAATCTTAGCAGGAGGATAGTATCTACCAATAAAAGCATCCTTACACTTAGCCCATGAATCAATACTATTCTTAGTCAAAGACAGCAACCAATCTTTAGCCTTTCCTCTCAAAGAAAAAGGAAACAGTTTGAGCTTAATAATATCACTATCAACATCTTTATATTTCTGCATCTCACATAGCTCAAAAAAATTGTTGAGATGAGCTGCAGCATCTTCAGTACTAGCACCAGAAAATTGCTCTTTCATAACAAGGTTCAATAAAGCAGGCTTAATCTCATAAAAGTTTGCAGCAGTAGCAGGTGGTGCTATAGGAGTGCAGATAAAGTCACCATTGTTTGTGCTAGTAAAGTCACACAACTTGGTGTTTTCAGGATTGGCCATTTCAGCAAAACAAAAGTAAACAAGTAAAAACAGCTACCAAGGATTCTAATTTTTTTGGGTTTTTGATAAAAAGCAATGCAGGTAAAATAAATAAAGTAAAGCAAAACAATAACAAAGTAAAGAATGTGTGTGCAAAAACTCCCCTCGCAGAAGTCTTCTCTCCTCCCCGGCAATGGCGCCAGAAAATTGGCTGCTACTTGGTGATGGCGCCCAGAAAATTAGCTGATGGGGCCGAGTTGATTTGTAACAGTGAGTCCTTGTGCGTGGTGATGACCAGCCCGTTGGGAACCCCAAGAGGAAGGTATGATGAGTGTAGCGGCTAGTTTTCCCTCAGTTAAGAAACCAAGGTTTAATGTCGATCTTGAAGAGGAGAGACGGTGACGACTGAAGGTGCTATGGAACCTGCACACACACAGACAAATACTTTGCTCCCAACTTGCGATGAGGTTGTCAATCTCACCGGTTTGCTTGAAACAAAGGTTATGAGTGTATCGAGTGGAAAACAGTAGTAATATGCGAGTAAAGTAAACAGTGCGGGAAAAGTAAACAGGTGATAGCAATATGATTAAAATAGGACCGGGGTCCACAGTTCACTAGTGGTGTCTCTCCATAGATAAAATAACATGCTGGGTAAACAAATTACAGTTGGGCAATTGATAGAATAAAGATAACGTGATATGTCAAGAAGATCACTATGAGATTTACTCTGGGCATTACAACAAAATACATAGACCGCCATCCAACTGCATCTATGACTAATAATCCACCCCCAGGGATATCAATCCGAACACCCCGAAAGTATTAAGTTGCGAACAACAGATAATTGCATTAAGCAAAGTGTGTAATGTAAACAAAACATATGCCCTTGAGCATATGAATGTTGTTTTCTCCCTAGTAGCAACAGCACATCTACCACCTTAGAGGTTTCTGTCACTCCCCCAGGTGAAATAGAGGCATGAACCCACTATCGAGCATAAATACCCCCTCTTTGAGTCACTAGCAACTACTCGGCCAAGATAGCTACTAACAACGGAGAGCATGCAAGATCATAAACAACATAGAGATAACAAAAGATATAATTCAGTACAACAACTTAATCATAAACACCAATATTCATCGGATCCCAACAAACCAACATCATAGAATTACATAACGGTGATCTCAATCATGTAGGGCAGCTCATGAGATCTAAACATGAAGCACATGGTGGAGAAGACAACCATCTAGCTACTGCTATGGACCCATAGTCCAAGGTAGACTACTCACTCATCGCTCCGGAGGCAAGCATGGCGATGAAGAAGACCTCCGGTGGCGATTCCCCTCTCCGGCAGGGTGCCGGGAAGAGCTTCTGGACCCTCCCGATCTTCGGGTCGACGGCGGCGGCGGATCGCGATGTGTTCTGGAAAACTGATTGGGCCCTTAGGTTTTTCTCGTCAGGGGGTATATATAGGCGAAGGGGCGATGTCAGAGGGGGTCCCACGCCCCCTCACACGTGGGTGGCGCGGCCAAGGGGTGGTCGCGCCGCCTGTGTGTGTGGGGCCCACGTGGCCCTACTCCTTCTCTCCTTCAGATGTCTGGAAGCTTCCGGGTAAAATATGACTTCAGGAACTTGTTTCGTCCAATTCCGAGAATATTTCCTGTGTATCACTTCTAAAACACAAAAACAGCAGAAAACAGGAAACTGGCACTGTGGCACTTCGTTAATAGGTTAGTTCCGGAAAATATATAAAAATGCCACTAAGTGTAACGAAACAATAGGCAAATGGTGTAAAAACAAGCATGGAGCATCGAAAATTATAGATACGTTTGAGACGTATCAGATATGCCAGCATTCGCGGGCTATCTCAAAAATACTATCTTGCCCTCTTTGGCTATATCGACACTTTGCCTCTTGGGCTATGTCTCATCGACATCGTTGACACGTCTCCAATGTATCTATAATTTCTGATGCTCTATGCTTGTTTTTACACCATTTGCCTATTGTTTCGTTACACTTCGTGGCACTTTTATGCATTTTCCGGAACTAACCTATTAACGAGTTGCCACGGTGCCAGTCTCCTGTTTTCTATTGTTTTTGTGTTTCAGAAGTGATACACAGGAAATATTCTCGGAATTGGACGAAACAAGTTCCTGAAGTCTTATTTTACCCGGAAACTTCCGGAGATCCGAAGGAGAGTAGGAGGGGGCAACCAGGGCCCCACACGCCAGGGCGGTGCGGCCAGGGCCCTGGCCGCGCAAGCCTGGCGTGAGGGCGCCTGGCTCCTCCTCTGACATCGCCCCTTCGCCTATAAAGACCCCCCGACGGAAAAAATCTAAGTACCCGATCACTTTTCCAGAACACATCGCGATCCGCCACCGTCGTCGACCCGAAGATCGGGAGGGTCCAGAAGCTCTTCCGGGCACCCTGCCAGAGAGGGGAATCGCCACCGGAGGTCTTCTTCATCGCCATGCTTGCCTCCGGAGCGATGAGTGAGTAGTCTACCTTGGACTATGGGTCCATAGCAGTAGCTAGATGGTTGTCTTCTCCACCATGTGCTTCATGTTTAGATCTCATGAGCTGCCCTACATGATTGAGATCACCGTTATGTAATTCTACATGTTTGGTTTGTTGGGATCTGATGAATATTGGTGTTTATGATTGAGTTGCTGTACTGAATATTATATTTTGTTATCTCTATGTTGTTTATGATCTTGCATGCTCTCCGTTGTTAGTAGCTATCTTGGCCGAGTAGTTGCTAGTGACTCCAAGAGGGGGTATTTATGCTTGATAGTGGGTTCATGCCTCTGCTTAACCTGGGGGAGTGACAGAAACCTCTAAGGTTGTAGATATGCTGTTGCTACTAGGGAGAAAACAACATTCATATGCTCAAGGGCATATGCTTTATTTACATTACACACTTTGCTTAATGCAATTATCTGTTGTTCGCAACTTAATACTCTTGGGGTGTTCAGATTGATATCCCCGGGAGTGGATTATTAGTCATAGATGCAGTTGGATGGCGGTCTATATATTTTGTTGTAATGCCCAGAGTAAATCTCATAGTGATCTTCTTGACATATCACGTTTATCTTTATTCTATCAATTGCCCAACTGTAATTTGTTTACCCAGCATGTGTTATTTATCTTATGGAGAGACACCACTAGTGAACTGTGGACCCCGGTCCTATTTTCATCATATTGCTATCACATGTTTACTTTACTCGCACTGTTTACTTTACTCGCATACTCTACTGTTTTCCACTCGATACACTCATAACCTTTGTTTCAAGCAAACCGGTGAGATTGACAACCTAATCGCAAGTTGGGAGCAAAGTACTTGGTTGTGTTGTGTGCAGGTTCCACGTTGCTACTGGCCGAAGACGGGTCAACAAGTATCGTTAAACGGCGCCCTTGTTGGAGTGTTATTAAGCCAGTCTGCATCACCTTCAGTCGTTGCTGTCTGCTTTTCTCCTGAACGATATTAAACCTTGGTTTCTTAACTGAGGGAAAACTAGCTGCTATACTCATCATACCTTCCTCTTGGGGTTCCCAACGGGCTGGTCATTCACCACCCACAAGGACTGTCTGCTACACGTCAGCTTGGCATTAGCAGCTTCTTTTCTGGCGCCGTTGCCGGGGAAGAGTGGAAGACTTCTGCGAGGGGAGTTTTCGCACACACATCCTTTACTTTGTTATTGTTTTGCTTTACTTTATTTATTTTACCTGCGTCGTTTTATATCAAAAACCCAAAAAAATTAGAATCCTTGGTAGTTGTTATTTCTTTACCTTAGTTCATCATATTGATCCCTAAGTATGTTTTGGAGGACCTCTCAGTAGGTAGTGGTTCGATTATTGGCAAAAGTAACATTGAGGAGTTCTTTAATCACATTAGTATGCATGAGGAAGTTGAGGAGAAATCTTTGGTTGAGCTAGCTCCTAGTATTGAAGTTGCTTCTGCTTATTTAGTTCACATGTTAGAAGCTAGGTTTGCTAGTCTTAATCCTTTTATGCAGTACATGTTCCTTAAGCTTCATGAAATTGAGGATCCCGAAAAGAAAGCTTTTATCTTGGAAACTTTGCGCATAGAATTTAGAGATGTTGCAATTGAGGCTAAGAAAGTTTTTAAGAAGTTTAATAAGCTTGGCTCACCCGTAGTGGTTGTTGGTACACCTGATGATATTAGAGTGCCAATACCTTACGAACTTATAGGAATTCATGATGCTTGGGAAAAGAATTTCAGTTGGATTTGCCCTGAAAATCCTTTCGATGAAAGTAGTGTGCCAAAGCGTGATCATAAAGGATTTTCAAAAACTCAGTTGAACACATTTTACTTCATTGTTGAAAAGATCTCTGCTGTTGATCTTAATTCTTCATCGCTTGATATTACTTGATTCGCAATTTTCTGCGCCTAGCTCAAAGGCGTTAAAGAAAAGCACTCTTGGGAGATAACCCAATATTTTTTTTCAGTACTTTTTCTTTTATTTGAGTCTTGGAAGTCATTACTACTGTAATGACCGCTCCTTATCTTGTTTATTTCGTTTTTGTGCCAAGAGAAGCCTCTAATTCGAGTGAGGTAAAGATTTGGGGATGTTGCTGTCCTGAAACTGTTTTCGGTGCTGCACCGTAAAAATTCGTATAAATTCTCTGTATATCTTTTAGACCTGCGATTTCTTGTGCATATGCCCCAGGTTATATAAAAACTTTTGTTAGTTGAACACTTTTTTATTTGAGCAACATAAAATCCCTCAAAAATTCGACCTTTGTCAGCTGTTCAGTTTTGACAGATTTCTGCCAATATTTGTGTTTGCCACTTTATCGCTTTCTTTTGAGTTCTTTTGATCACGGAACTTTTGGGGAGGTTGCTACAGTAGTATTTGCTATATATGTGGTGGTTTTGAGTTGAAACCTGAAGCTAAAAGAGGTTGATTATATGTTATGCTTACACTAATGTTGCTAATAGAATTGTGTTTAGTTTTGTATGAAGGAAGTTTCCAAGTGTAGGGATTGGAGAATGATGAGATGAGTTGACGAATAGAAAAAATCTCAAGCTTGGGGATTCCCATGCATCACCCCAAGAAATATCCAAGAAGTACAAGCGTCAAAGCTAGGGGATGCCCCCGAGGCACCCCTTCTTCATCGGCAAAAATCAGATCACCTTTCAAAACACTATATTTTTATTGCTTCATGCACTATGTGTTTTTCTTGGAGCGTCAGTTTTTTTAGTTTTCTTAGTTGGTTTAGTTTGTTTATTTGCTGCAATAAATGGTTGGACCCCAACAAATTTCTTTTGGAGAAGTACTCGTTTTCATTTGCCAAGAACGCTCTAGTTTTCACTCTTATTTAAAAATCGAGTGTTCTTCTTTTTCTGCTACTGCTTTTGGTTTTCGTTTTCACCTTGATTTACGTTCAGACCTTGTCATATCTTTTCATCAAGGTGTATTTTTGCCTCTGATCTTTATTGGTTTTCATCAAAAGAGGTGTTTATAAAAGTTTCAAATGGTGTTGGAAAAGAGAAAAAGCTTTATGCAAAATAGTGGTACAAGAAGGGGCTTGTGTAGACTGCGGCTTAGGCTTTTTCGTGTCATGCTTGATGTCTTTTTGATAGTATGCTTAGTGGTTTTGCTGTAGCATGACTTGTCTCAAATAACTGAGATTGCTTAACGAGCCTTTGAATAAATCATGCGTTGTTTTTATTGTATGGAAGCATTATTTTGGTTTTCTCCTTGATGCTTTATTTGGGTTGACTTGGCGCATGCTCACACATGTTAGACTCTTACACAGGCGCCAATAGCCTCTATGATCATTTAGTTTTTGACTTTTGATGCCATCTTATGCTTCTTTTAATGTTGCTTTGTCGCTTTGCATGATTATGGCCATTATTGCTCTCTTAGTTGGTCGCTCCCAGTATTTTGCTAGCCCTCGCCTTGTACTGAGTATGAGCTCTACTCGTGCATCCAACTCCTAAAAGCCAAAGTTTTCTAAAGTGTCCACCATACATACCTACTAGCAATTTTCTATTCCAAGTAAATTTGATTTGCTTTTATTTTCTCTTCAAATTAAACTCTTACCAGTGTTATGCGAAATTCGGTCAGTAAAGCTCTCACGAACCGGAAGGCACACTTTACTTTTTCCTGTTCTTAAAAATTTGACATTGTGGTCTCTTATGTTGAGTTGTTATGCTTGCAAGTTGTAAGTTGGATTCTAGCCCAGCCATGCCGTCATGGGGCAAGTTTTCAACATTGCACTTCTTATTTGAGTTGATATCGTGATCTTTTGTTTATGGATGCCCGCGGTGTGAAATGAATTGGGAATTTTGTGGGGATCATGGAGTTTGTATATGTGTTAGGGAAACGCCGGCCGCCAATCTAAGCCATGCATAATTCATGGTGGAAATTTGCAGCATACCCATGGTGAACATACGATGACGCATCTCACAATAAAAAGCTAAACAAAAGGTAAATAAAAGAGATGTCGAGGTGTTCATTGTCTGCTTGTCCTGTCATTTTGGTGGGCTTGTTCCATGTCATCGGGTACGAAGGTACCCCATTGGCGGTTCTCAATGATATGCATATGCTTACAATGACAAGAGCCTTGCTTGGGACTCTAAGTAAAGTAGCATGAGGTTTGGGTACTCGTATTCACGGGGCACGAGGTTTTCAACTTATGATTTGTCAAGCATATGCATCATAATTGTTCTCGCATTAACTTTAACCATTCAAGATGCTTATGATGGGGGCAATGAGAGCTCAAAGCCGGTAAGTACCAAAATTTTTGAAGGTTATAAAACTTGCAATCACTGCTTCCCTCTGCGAAGGGCCTTTCTTCTAGTTTTATGTTGAGTCACCACCTTCTATCTTTATGCACCATTAAGAGAGCATAGTTGTCATTCTTAGTGTGATATGCATTGTCCCAAAGTTCATTGATTGATTCATATTGTTGGTTTCACTTGTTCTCAAATTATTTGTATCTAGTCGCCCTCTTAAACTTGAAGGTGTCCTATGCATTTATGTTTTGCTCTCTTTAAAGGACAAGCTGAAAACCATTTGTATGTTTTTCCTTATGATTTGAACACACGTTTGACTTTCATTGTTTCATTTTCATGATCTTTTGTTTGTGTTTATTTGCATGTTTACAACATGGTTGCTAAGTTCTTATTGTCAAGATTATATCTTCATGCCCATGTTTTAAGTTCTTATGATCCCAGCTCACAAATGCTTACGTACATGATCAAGATTGTGTAGGTGCGTGTCATCTCAAAAATTATTCTTTGTTATCACTTACCTACTCGAGGACGAGCAGGAGTTAAGCTTGGGGATGCTTGATACGTCTCCAACGTATCTATAATTTTTGATGCTCCATGCTTGTTTTTACACCATTTGCCTATTGTTTCGTTACACTTCGTGGCACTTTTATGCATTTTCCGAAACTAACCTATTAACGAGTTGCTACAGTGCCAGTTTCCTGTTTTCTGCTATTTTTGTGTTTCAGAAGTGATACACAGGAAATATTGTTGGAATTGGACGAAACAAGTTCTGAAGTCTTATTTTACCCGGAAGCTTCCAGAGATCTGAAGGAGAGTAGGAGGGGGGCCACCAGGGCCCCACACGCCAGGGCGGCGCGGCTAGGGCCCTGGCCGCGCAAGCCTGGCGTGAGGGCGCCTGGCTCCTCCTCTAACATCGCCCCTTCGCCTATAAAGACCCCCCGACGGAAAAAACCTAAGTACCCGATCACTTTTCCAGAACACATCGCGATCCGCCGCCGCCATCGACCTGAAGATCGGGAGGGTCCAGAAGCTCTTCCTGGCACCCTACCGGAGAGGGGAATCGCCACCGGAGGTCTTCTTCATTGCCATGCTTGCCTCCGGAGCGATGAGTGAGTAGTCTACCTTGGACTATGGGTCCATAGCAGTAGCTATATGGTTGTCTTCTCCACCATGTGCTTCATGTTTAGATCTCATGAGCTGTCCTACATGATTGAGATCACCGTTATGTAATTCTACATATTTGGTTTGTTGGGATCCGATGAATATTGGTGTTTATGATTGAGTTGCTGTACTGAATATTATCTTTTGTTATCTCTATGTTGTTTATGATCTTGCATGCTCTCCATTGTTAGTAGCTATCTTGGCCGAGTAGTTGCTAGTGACTCCAAGAGGGGGTATTTATGCTCGATAGTGGGTTCATGCCTCTACTTAACCTGGGGGAGTGACAGAAACCTCTAAGGTTGTAGATGTGCTGTTGCTACTAGGGAGAAAATAACATTCATATGCTCAAGGGCATATGCTTTGTTTACATTACACACTTTGCTTAATGCAATTATCTGTTGTTCGCAACTTAATACTCTTGGGGTGTTCGGATTGATATCCCCAGGAGTGGATTATTAGTCATAGATGCAGTTGGATGGCGGTCTATGTATTTTGTTGTAATGCCTAGAGTAAATCTCATAGTGATCTTCTTGACATATCACGTTTATCTTTATTCTATCAATTGCCCAACTGTAATTTGTTTACCCAGCATGTGTTATT
Source organism: Dactylis glomerata (assembly GCA_007115705.1). NCBI lineage: Eukaryota > Viridiplantae > Streptophyta > Magnoliopsida > Poales > Poaceae > Dactylis > Dactylis glomerata. The sequence goes on from QXEO01000543.1 coordinate 2,022,732, forward strand.
TATCTTATGGAGAGACACCACTAGTGAACTGTGGACCCCGGTCCTATTTCCATCATATTGCTATCACCTGTTTACTTTACTCGCACTGTTTACTTTACTCGCATACTCTACTGTTTTCCACTCGATAAACTCATAACCTTTGTTTCAAGCAAACCGGTGAGATTGACAACCTCATCGCAAGTTGGGAGCAAAGTACTTGGTTGTGTTGTGTGCAGGTTCCGCGTTGCTACTGGCCGAAGACGAGTCAACAAGTATCGTTAAACGGCGCCCTTGTTGGAGTGTTATTAAGCCAGTCTGCATCACCTTCAGTCGTCGCTGTCTGTTTTTCTCCTGAACGATATTAAACCTTGGTTTCTTAACTGAGGGAAAACTAGCTGCTATACTCATCATACCTTCCTCTTGGGGTTCCCAACGGGCTGGTCATTCACCACGCACAAGGACTGTCTGCTACACGTCAGCTTGGCATCAGCAATCGTCTGCTTCGACAATGCCGGAATACTGCTTTGCCTTCTTTGGCTATATCGATACCTTACCTCTTGAGCTATTTGCCTCTTGGGCTACTCTGCCTCTTGGGCTACTTTGCCTCTTGGACTACTTTTGCCTCTTGGGCTTCTTTGCCTCTTAGGCTACTTTGCCTCTTGGGCTCTTTTGCCTCTTCGGCTATTCCAACATGTTACCACTTGGGCCATGTCTCATCGACATTGTTTGCTCTGACAATACCGGTATACTAATATGCCTCTCGGGCTGTGCCAACGCTGGGCAGTTGTTAATATGCAAAATGATAAGTTATGTTAATATGCCAAACCGGCATACTCTATGAAACCGGATATGATAAGAGATATGATACTTGTTAGCTTTGAGATCGATGTCTCGATATGTTGCTGAGCCAAATTTGGCGATAACTGAAAGGATTATAGAATGCCGTGATATGCTGGCATGCCAAAATAAACGGCGATATAAGTTATTGATAGATGCCTTGATATACTGGCGAACCGAAATAAACGGTGATTGGGGGATTTAGGTTGATGCCATGATATGTTGGCATACTGAAATTTTGCTTTTGCCATGATATGTCGGCATACTGAAATACCTGCGACTCAAGATATCACTTAATAACCTGATGTGCTAACAAACTAATATACCTGAGACCTGAGATACAAAATATGCTGGCCAGGATATAAAATATGCTGGCCGGGACATAAAATATGCTGGTCAGGACATAAAATATGCCGGCCAGGATATAAAAATATGCCGGCATACTGAAATTTTGCTCCTGCCATGATATGTCGGCATACTGAAATACCTGTAACTCAAGACATTACTTAATAGCCTGATGTGCTAATAAACTGAAATACCTGAGACCTGAGATATAAACTGAAGCCCTGGTGGTATAATAGTAATTTCTTCTCTGTAACGGCAATATGGAGAGTCATAGCCGGATAATAGATATATATAATGATATGTCCAACCTGTTCTGTAGTCATACTAAAAGACATAGCAATGGTCATAGCATTTGGTATATTTCAATCTAGCATATGGAGTTTGGCATATAGCCCATAGCATTCGGCATATAACTCTTGAAATAAAGCACTTGGCATATAGACTGAGATATAGCAGTTTGACATAAAATAACCTAGATTGGCATACAAGCTAACTTGGCAACTCACAACAGATATTTGGCATTCATGTGCCGGCATACAAATGCAAGTATACTATAACTGGCATGCGAGATTTGACATAGAGCATGCAGAAACTGGTAGGCATATAAACTGATCTGACTGTAAACTTGTAATGGCTAGCTAGCATATGGTACTTAACATATAAAAACTGGCCTACGAGCCTTGGCATATGACAGCCGGCATATAACATATAGCATATGGTCAAAATAGATACTTTACTTAACACAGTAAATAGCAACAGTGGTCTCTATGCAAGGTGGTACTCATAGCATTTGGTATATAAGTAGATACTAAACTTGATATGTTAACTGGCATACTGACTATAGCACTGTAACAGGTACAACAATTGACATATGCAAAGACAAAGGATTTGGCATAATGGATGTTTGGCATATAAGCCGGCATACATCACATAGTAATTTGCTTACAGTAACAGACCTAAGTCTAAGATATGAGATATCCTCTAAGTCATAGAATTTGACATGCTACTGCTGGCATACAAAACCGGCATATAACATGCCAAGATAAAACTTTACATAAGACTGTAGGCATATAAACTGATATTAAGGATACTATCTGCAGCAGACATATGTAGCAATTTGGCATATAAACAGATATACAGGAGACTTACTGAGAAGCATGTGTGCTAGCATATATACTGAAATAGAGATATAACGGTGGCTGGCTAGGCTCATGCTTAAACCGACTGAAAAGAAGTGCGACCCTGCTCACTATGAATACTTACCTGCAGATGCTCGAGGCGGAACGGTCCCTGGCACGATGACCATAAATATGCCGGTCGGGACATAAGATATGCTGGCCAGAATATAAAATATGCCGGCCAGGACATAAAGTATGCTGGCCAGGATATAAAATATGTCGGCCAGGACATAAAATATGCTGGCCAGGATATAAAATATGCCGGCCAGGACATAAAATATGCCGGCCAGAACATAAAAATATGCCAACCAGGACATAAGATATGCTGGCTAGGACATAGAATATGCCGGCCAGGACATAGAATATGCCGGCCAGGACATAAAATATGCCGGCCATGACATAAAATATGCCAACCAGGACATAAAATATGCCGGCCAGGACATAAAATATGCTGGCCAGGAGAAATTGAGTGCCGGTCCGGATATGCCGATGTAGATCCGGGACAGCCGTATGCTGGCCCGGGCGAGTTGAGGTCAGCCCGGGAGCTGAAGAAGACCTGTTGTGCTCGGAGGCGTTGCTGATGTCGAGCCCCCGAGCAGATGAAGAAGATCCCGTCCGGATGTACTCCTACCAGCGCCTTGATCTGCCCCACGGTGGGCACCAAATGTCGTCGTGGTGAAATAACATATGCCATGGGATGGCTTAAATGGGGGGCCGACTGTACACTGGTGGATCCGGAGGAGGGAAGGCACGGTAGAAACCGGGCACAGAACTCACTGCTAACACACCGAGCTACCCAGGTTCGGGGCCCTCGTGAGGAGGTAACACCCCTACTCCTGCATGTCTGATCTATATGAGCTTCACATGAGAGCTACAATGGTGCTCCTTGAGCTGTTCATCTGCCTATCTAAGGCTGCACTGGGCAGGAGTTGGAGAGCTAGTGCTACTGGGAAGGGAGAGCTCCCATGGAGCGAGAGAGACTGAGCCTCCTCTAGAGGCTGGGGTGATCGATCCCCCTGGAGCACCATTGTAGCTCTCATGTGAAGCTCATATAGATCAGACATGCAGGAGTAGGGGTGTTACCTCCTCACGAGGGCCCTAAACCTGGGTAGCTCGGTGTGTTAGCAGTGAGTTCTGTGCCCGGTTTCTACCGTGCCTTCCCTCCTCCGGATCCACCAGCGTATAGTCGGCCCCCATTTAAGCCATCTCATGGCATATGTTGTTTCACCACGACGACATCATCTTCTGGACCGTTCCTAGTTGTCACCTTGCACGACACTCACCTCGAGTGCGACGAGGACCTTGAGTCGGAGGGATACAGGGTCCATGTTCCCTTAATCTTGGATGTTCCCTTGAACCGAGAAGAGCACCTTAGTGCCCTTCCAATGCAACCACATGTGGACCCTAGTGCAGGCTTCTCGATCAATCTATTAGATTATGAGGAACCGAGGGGTCCATCTCTAGGGGGTGATCAACTCACGGATATGGATGAAGATGCAAACACGCCGCCTAGTGGGGTGGGCCTTCCATACGCCCCCTTGAGAGGTAGGGCGCCAAGACTTATCCAAACCCTCGAGAAGATTTTTACAGCGCAGATTACCATAGAAACCTAGAGCTAAACGCCCATGTCAACCTCCGGACCTCTCATGAAGGAACAAGCGCCACACGTTACAAACTCAAGTCACCGGCATTGATGAGTAAGGGTTGATACACGCCCTGACATCTGGCTGGCCAACTTCCTCGCTGCCTACCAGCATGTAGGCGGAACAGAGGAAGCCATCCTCCGCTACCTACTCACTTGGTGGATCCCCCAACCATGTTCGTGCTCAATACCCTTCCGTCTCGACCGGCCAATTGTTGGAAGGACTTCGAGTGCTTATTTCTCGATCACTTTAGAGGGCCTTTTCGCCGATTGAAGCCGGGCTGGGACAATGAAGTCTACATACATAATCTCGAAGAATCCCTCTACAACTACATCAAATGCATCAAGATTTTTGCCAAGGTATGTTAGAATGTCTGGCTCTACCACAAGCTCGCTCTCTCCCGCCCGGGGTCTCCAAGGGAGCTGATCGCAGTGGCTACCGATGTGCATCGGTCTCAGCTAGGTCAGGGCGCGAGCCGACCCCATTCCGAAAATCGGACCCATCCATATTTCAAACATGACGTTGTGACCTGTGTCACCAACGATGTCCCCACCCGCGTCACCAACCCGGGGAGTTTTCCGCTTGTGGTTGGAAGCCACCACCCTCTCCCCGACACCCCCCCCCCCCCCCACACACACACACACACACCAATTTTATAGGTGCTTGGCCCATGTTTTGATAGGATGATCTTGATATTATTCTACAAATAATTCAGGTATTTTACTGTACAATTTGTTGTATAAAGAGAGCCAATAAGAACAACGTTGTTCATATGTTCGTCCAAAATCTAATAGACAATCGAGAACCCCACAAAGTGGTTGTACCTAGCCACTCTAGGATCAAATCCAGGTTTTCTGTCCTATGACAAATATTTTTTGGGTGGGAGGCAATATTTTCAATCATAGACATTGCTTTCTTAAGCTCGACGAGTTCGGTCTTAGTAGACCTGTTACGTGTTATACGATTGTGAGTGCATATATGTTGTACTTGTGTTTTAAAAAAGAACTACTAGTAGTAATTAAAAGAAATTTTTTCTATAAGACATCATTATTTTCTGATATTTGACGAAACACATCGCTCAATTGTGGATTTATAAACTACTAGAAAATATCTAGCAATTTTTCCCTAGTAAAAATGACCCAAAAAAAACTCATATCCTTTCCAGATTCTCAAGCGTAGACAATCCCGGAATTGTGCGCAAAATTACCGCGAAGCTTTCGCCGTGCCGAGGACGAGAGCGACAGACGCGCATCAATCGGCACGGACACGGCCACCTCACCTTCTTCCTTCCATTGGTCGCGCTCGTGCGCGCACGGCGCGGCGCACGCTCTCCTACAGTTTCCGGTCTTGCCCTCGTCGCTAGTCGTTGCTCCCTCCGATTTTCCTCCCTCAATCCGGGGCGAAACAACCGGGGAGCAAAAGAAGAAACCGAGGGCGAGGCGAAACGCAGCGCAGCTTTGTTCTCGCAGATCCGAGGCCGTGCTCCGTTCCTCCAACTCTCCCAGCATGAGGTGAGCTCCTGGTTCTACCCACGACGATTTCTTTCTTCCCTTCGATTCGAGCAGTGTAGCATAGCCCCTTTGATTCCGGCACTGCAGCATAGGATAGCTTCATCACGCTAAAAAGGGGATTTTTATACTGATTGTGCGCGTTACTGGTGCTCATTTGGTTCCCATCTCGACTTAATCAGGCCAAAAGGGGTTTTTTATGCTAGCTTTATGCGTTACCAAATCGAATGAGTCGATCTGTGCTAGGCAAGATTTAGTGGATTAGTTCTCCTCTACCCTCGAGTGGATCGGATTCTGTATCCCGTAATTGCAGATGTGTAGATGTGTGTTTGAGCAATGCAAATTCAGGTGGCTGGGCGAGCAATTCGGATGTGAGATTGGGGAATGCCAGTTTGGTGGCTGGAGTGTCTCGGACTCAGTCAGGGAGGCCAAAGTCGCCAACCGCAAGGTCGATCCCATTCCCTAGCCGTTTCGTGGAGTTTAACCATGGCTGGTCGCCTGCTCCACTAACTGAAAATCAGACAGATCTGGTAGCACCTCTGACGGTGTGGTCACTGAAGACTGGGTGCAGATCAGCTCCTATACTTCCAGAATGCTAAAGTACATGTGATTCCACCGAATATGTGTATCTCTGACTGAAATAGGGGCACAAGAATCTTCCCGTTCACAGATTCTGTACATTATCCTTTTAGAAGCTGAAGCCTGAAAGTGACAATCTCACGACAGCCATCACGACAGACTCTTGATATCCTTGTGAGACCAGGTTGACCATCATGCAACTGGCATGGGTTTGGTTTTGATGGATTGGCTTGTTTACTAGGTCTTAAGTTCCAGTTCCAGGGAGATAGTTAACTAGTAGTACTATAAGCTTAGTAGTATAGCACTATAGCATAGCATCTGAAAGAGTATATCCTGCTGTTTTGCACTTTTTATCTGGAAAGATTTGAATGTTTCATTTGATCACACTCGTTGCTTTTGATGGTGAATTCACCAAATGTGCAGTTTTGTTTCATACATATCACCAAAACAAGAATGCCTCTAGTTATTAATTGCTACCATTCCTGTGTGGCCTGCATACACTCAAATTATGTCGAAACATACGGAGTAGTTAGTATCATTTCATTGCAATAGATATTTTTCATCCATCCGCCACCTCCAAATCATACCGTGCACATGTGTGATAGTAAATCTATGCTTTAACTGTACAGATGCAAATAGATTGAAACAGAATTTTACTCTTTTGTGTCACACAAATATTGCCAGGAATCCATGACTGCCTACTCATGTAGCATTCACAACATATGTACAAATGCTTACCTAATTAGTTTGCCTTCTTTCAGGGCAAAAAAGATGGTATATGGATTCTCCATCTCCCTTATCCTCATCAACCTGGCTTCCATTATGGAGCGGGCTGATGAGAATCTCCTCCCCGCTGTGTACAAGGAAGTCAGTGCTGCCTTTGATGCTGGTCCTACTGATCTGGGGTACCTTACGTTTATAATGAACTTTCTGAAGTCCATAGCATCTCCCTTGGCAGGTGTCCTTGCTCTTCAGTATGATCGCCCCACTGTTCTCGCGATCGGAACTGTTTTCTGGGCTATATCAACAGGGGCGGTTGGTGTCAGCCAGTATTTTCAGCAAGTTGCATTCTGGAGAGGTGTAAATGGTGTTGGACTTGCCATTGTGATACCATCACTTCAATCCTTCATTGCTGATAGCTACAAAGATGGCACTCGTGGCGCAGGATTTGGTCTGTTAGCCCTTATTGGCTCAATAGGTGGCATAGGAGGAAGTATTCTGGCAACAGTCATGGCCGGAAGGGATTATTGGGGATTGCCTGGATGGAGGTTTGCATTCATTGTGGTTGCATTTGCGAGCTTGTTAATTGGGCTTCTTGTCTATTTTTACACCGTTGATCCTAGAAAGGTGTCCCCAAGCAATATTGGTGATGAGGACAGCCACGAGAGGTACGCTCTTCTTCTAATTTTCTTGGATAAAGTCTTTGCACTTTTAGTAGTTCAAAGGGTAGATATCGCGCTAGTTGCATCATGAAGGCATAAGAAGCAAGTAGTATTGCTGGTGATCGAGTGCTGGTATTTGTTTCTGTTTTCTCTTATCTAATATAATATAATGTTGTGAGTTCCTATGTCAACTTCCTCTCAAGTCTAAAATATACAACTAAGCTGGAATTTTGAGTAAGAGTAACTTGTTTTTTTGTAAGCTGTTGTGTTGTCTGACTACTCAATTCTACACTGCCTTGCTATATAACCCTATGCACCAGCAGTATGTGTTTGTTTTCATGGTTTTGCTAGTTCTAGATCGACCGAGAATTAAGTTACAGCTCACTCGACTCCGTGACCACTGGATTTGCATCATGTTTCATACACCACAGAATTGCTCATGGGGTTGCAATTACAGCCAAAATTTTCCAGTTGTACATAAATTGCACATGAAATTGGTTGATGTCATCTGACCGAGAATTAACTTAATTCTAGGTCGACCGAGAATTAGTTGCGTCCTTGTTTTTAAAACATAATTTTGCAGTCTCATGTTAATGGCAGGTCGCGCTTGGTTGGCAACAGTATTTTTCCTCCACAGTCCATCTGGAAGGATTCATGGATAACTGCAAGATCTGTCATGAAAGTGCGGACATTTCAAATCATTGTCTTGCAAGGCATAGTTGGCTCTTTGCCATGGACTGCTGTTGTTTTCTTCACAATGTGGTTTGAGCTTATTGGTAAGAGCATGGATAGTTCCGAAATGTGAATCTGTCAATAATTCCTTTCTGAAGTTTTTTCTTGCGGGTGAATTCCTTCCTGAAGTTGAACATTAACAAAGTCTCGAACCCTTGTAGGTTTCGACAACAAAAGCTCAGCAGGGTTAAACAGCCTATTTGCTATCGGTTGCGCCAGTGGATCATTTCTTGGTGGAGTAATCGCAGATCGTCTGTCAAGACGCTACCCGGATTCAGGCCGCATCATGTGTGCCCAGTTCAGTGCCTTCATGGGCATCCCTTTCTCATGGATCCTCCTCACACTCATCCCCCAGTCTGTCGATTACTGGTATAGCTATGCTGTCACACTGTTTTTGATGGGGATCACCATAAGCTGGTGCGCCACCTGCGCAAACAACCCAATGTTTGCAGAGGTAGTCCCTCCCAAGCACCGCACTATGATCTACGCCTTTGATCGTGCATTCGAGGGCTCGTTCGCCTCCCTGGCTGCTCCTGCCGTTGGCATGGTGACCGAGAAGATCTATGGCTACAACTCAAAGACGGTCAATCTTGCAAACGGTTCGGTAGCAGGGGCGTATGCCCTCTCGAGGGGGCTGTTGACCATGATGATTGTTCCTTTTGGACTATGCTTCTTATTCTACACACCGCTGTACTTCGTGTTCAAGCGTGATCGTGATAATGCGAGGTTGGCGGCCAGCGCCAAGGAGCTGGAACTTATGTGAATATGACAGAAATGTTTCTCATCAGGGCTGTGCAGCAACCAACCAGCAGTCAGCTGCTTCAGATAGCCTAGAGCTATTTTTTGGTCAGGTTTATAGCAATTAGCCATTCCACGACCTTCAGAGAGACAGAAAGCACACTATTACACGCGATGATCATTTTGTACAATTAGAGACGATGGATATTTCTGATACTTTGTGTAGATAAATAAATTACAGCTGTCTTGCTCAATCTCACTGTTTACCTGCGTATAATTTTTCTCACTTTGTTGTCTGAAACCTGAAGTTAATTAACCAATAGGAACATCCACATTGAATTTCAGCAGAGCTGCTACAGGTTCCATCATTTGTAGCTGCGACACTTTTAGACATTTTTTTCTTTGGATATTCAGTTACCTGCACTTAGTTTGACAGTGTTTCCGGTGACCGGTGTTGTATCAGCAACCATACGATACGCACTGAATTTGTACAGGTTGCCACCTTCATACATTTTGTTCCTCTTCAGAAGTTCAATGACCAGTGCACTCAATCTGACATCGTTACCAGTGTTGTATCATCAAATATACTTCTACAGGAATCAAACAATTTCATAAGGCGATGACTGGATCATTTCGATTGACGTCGCTCATCGGCAGATTGAACAAGAGAAACATCCACGCACACAGAATATGACAATGGCATGAATGTACACGAATAGAAATTAATTAACACACCACGCCTCCATTTCTTTCATACCATAGCGATGCATGATTACAGGTAGCTTCCGCCACAGATTAAGCCCCCAAAATAAGCTACACTAAGCACGCATCACCTTCTTCCCCAACGTACAAGAACCAGGGGATTGCACTATCATACTAGCAGCTTTGCAGAACTAACTCAGGTAGTAGGAGTACTAACGAACTGGGACTACATCAATGACATCGCATGGCAAGCAGCCTAAGACAAGCTAATCGCCTGCATCCTGGAGCCTAACAGATCCGCCGGCGCCGGCGCGGCCTGGTTCTGCTGGAAGAAGCGCACGTACCTCCCGTGGGCGCGGAAGGCAGCTGGCCAGTCCCAGACCCCGATGATCTGCACGGGGACGACGCTGGTGGAGCCGTCGGCGTAGACGATGCAGAGTTCTCTTGGGATCTCTCTCGGGCGGCCGACGCAGAGCATGACATGGACGTCGGCGAGGTCGGGCGCGGCGAAGCAGGCCTTGTCGACCTCGAGGACCCAGCCGAAGCCGCGGCAGTTGGCGCCGATCTCAGTGTCGGTGCGCTGCTCTGCCGGATAGCGATGCAGGGCGACGTGGACGAGGAGGTCGTCGGGGCTGCGGACGAGGTGCTCGGGAGTGTTGTGGACGAGGTAGTCGTCGAGGAGGGCCGTCTCCCACGCGGGGACGAGGGTCACCGTGGCGCCGGGGTGCCCGAAGGGCTGCCGGGCCATGGCGAAGTCGCGGTCGGCCGGGGTGAGGAAGCGGACGCCCGTGGTGCCGTGCGCGGAGGGGATGAGCGTGAAGGAGGCCCAGAGCTCGGGGACGGCGTCGAGGATGGCGAGGTAGATGTCCCTCCCCGGGTTCCGGCTGGGCGGGGTGAGGCGCGCGTAGGCGAAGCACGCCGGGTGGAGCGCCTGTGAGGAGACGACGGGAGGGTGGTGGTCTCGCGCGGCGGCGGAGTACGTGGACGGCGATGCCGGCGGCGGCGGGAGCGCGCGGACCGCGGTGGCGGGCGCGGGGACGCCGGTGGGCTTGTAGACGTAGTGGACGGCCGGGCGGTCGGAGTCGGAGGTGGCATCGGCGGCGCTGAGGTGGGCGCGGGCGACTAGCATCTTGGAGGTGGAGTGGACGGAACGGGATGGCCGGAGCCCGGCCGGAGGAGGGGTGTCTGTCTTTTAAGCACAGCGGCGGAGGAGGGAGTGAGGAAAAACCGACGCGAGTCGTGTCGTGGCGCGCACGCGTTGCAGGGGAAGTTAAGCGGCGGGGGCAGTTGGGAGGAGCTCAGGTGGAGTGGAGTGGAGCACTGCACACCTCAGTGACCATCTTTTCCAAGTTACTTGGAGCGCAATGCTAGGAGACTAGAGGGCTTTTTGGTGCGATGGTGCGTCGACCACGCCAGGCCTCGTTGCTTCGATTGCAGGGAGCACCGGAGGATAGTTCTGTTTTTAGTTGAATATTTTTTTAAATGATTTAAGTTAAACTTTATCAAGGATGAATAGGATGGGATGGTACTCTTTTTTGCATGTGTTTGGTTGTAAATTGAGAAGGATGGTATCATCCATCTCAGAAAATATTTCCCTAAGAATAGTGGATCATCTGATCCTCTAAATCGGCCGGATCTGCTCACTCATCTTTTTTCTATAGATGCAATGGGTCCGGTTCGGCCCGGTGACCCGCTGGACTGAACCCAGATTTTGTTACCGAAAGGTTAAGGATCTGACCCCCCAAAAAAATAGGATCAAACGTGAACCTACCCTATCGCCTCCAGGATAGAACCGAACCTCTCCTCCCCACAGCGACACAGACGCTGCCGATGCGCCGCCGCTGCAGAAGGCAATCGCATCGGAATTAGCTCCTCGAGGTAGAGCAAGCCGGCGTCCTGTCGGCTCCTCCTTCCTCCATTCCTCCTGTCTCCAAGCTGTCCCCGTCGTCGGAGCAGGGAAACACGCCGGCCGCCAGCCGACGGTGTTATAAAAGCGATAGGCAATAACGAAGAACGAAAAAGAAATCACAGCACGGAGACACAAGATTTTAACGTGGAAAACCCTCTCCAACAAAGAGAGGTAAAAACCACGGGCGCCAGCCAGCAAAACTTCACTATATCGGATGTATGTTTACAAACGCCGTGGGCTATCTTATGATGCGATAAACCCTAGCCGGCGGCTTACAAGGAGTATATATAGACGGTGGCAACGATCCATACCGCGGGGGGATGTCGCCCCCCGCACCCCCCACAGGCGTCCCTGTTGGGCACGGAGTGGGCCAACTTCAGACTCCGCTCCACTCGGCCCAAGCCTCCCGGCGACGGGCCTCGCTCCGCTCGTCAGAAGTTGGCCTCTAATTTATAGAATTTGGATCAGAATATAACAAACTCCACCTTGAGACAAATTCCTTGTAGCATGAACTTCAACAATCTCCTGAACAAATAAAGAAAACACTTGCTGGCGCCAAACAGCCACTTGGGCTAAACAGTTATACCAACTAAGCTTGAGCAAAGCTCAAACTTAGCAACAGGAACAGGCTTTGTCATCATATCAGCAGGATTATCATGAGAACTAATCTTGCATACCTGCAGTTTACCTTGTGCAACCACGTGGCGAACATAGTGGTACTTAATATCAATGTGCTTTGTCCTCTCATGGAACATCTGATCTTTAGTAAGATAAATAGCACTTTGACTGTCACAAAATAACTTAATGCAAGAATCATCTCCACAAAGCTCAGCAAACAGACCTTTCAGCCAAACAGCCTCTTTACATGCTTCATTGATAGCCATGTACTCAGCCTCAGTTGTAGATTGTGCTGGAACATCCTGCAAGGTAGCCCTCCAGCTAACAGCACATCCACCAACAGTAAACACATAACCTGTGAGGGACCTCCTCTTATCCAAGTCGGCAGCATAATCTGAATCCACATAGCCTACGAGTCCCCCACCAGTCCTGCCAAACTTCAAGCAAGCTTTAGATGTGCCGCGAAGGTACCTGAAAATCTACTGAACAGCATTCCAATGTTCTTTACCAAGATTAGCCATGTATCGACTGACCAAACTCATAGCATGTGACAGATCAGGCCGGGAACAAACCATGGCATACATCAAGGAACCAACAGCACTAGAATAAGGAACTCGTGACATGTACTCAATATCATCTTCAGAAGTAGGACATTGCAAAGCTGACAACTTGAAGTGAGAAGCAATAGGTGTACTAACAAACTTTGCATCATGCATATTAAAACGATGAAGAACTTTCTCAATGTATTTTTCTTGACTAAGAAATAGCAAACTAGACTTTCTGTCCCTCTTAATTTCCATGCCTAGTATTTTCTTAGCAGAACCAAGATCCTTCATCTCAAACTCACTACTTAATTGAGCCTTTAAAGTAGTGATCTCTTTCATGCTCTTGGCAGCAATCAACATATCATCAACATATAGCAGCAAATAAATAGGTGATCCATTAACAAACTTGATGTACACACAGCTATCATACTGAGATCTCTTAAAACCATGTGCTAGCATAAATGAATCAAACCTTTTATACCATTGTCGTGGCGACTGTTTCAGACCATAAAGGGACCTCTTCAACTTGCAAACAAGATCCTCCTTACCAGGCACAACAAAACCTTCAGGCTGGTCCATGTATATCTCCTCCTCCAACTCGCCATGCAGAAAAGCAGTCTTAACATCTAGCTGCTCAAGCTCAAGATCATGCATAGCAACAATACCAAAGAAAGCACGAATAGAAGTATGCTTCACAACTGGGGAGAAAACATCAGTATAATCAACACCTCGAATCTGACTGAAACCTTTTGCTACTAACCTTGCCTTAAACCTTGGAGGCTCATTAGGAGATAAACCTTCCTTCCTTTTAAATATCCACTTGCAGCGGACAGCCTTCTTTTGTTTAGGCAAGCGCACAACATCCCATGTGCCATTTTTCTCAAGCGATTGCATCTCTTCTTGCATCGCACCTAGCCACTTTTCCTTATCAACCGAAGCAATGGCTTCAGTGTACGTAGCTGGTTCAACATCATGCTCCACCTGTTCAGCACAACTCAATGCATAATGAACAATATCACACTCTTCAATTAAACGATTAGGAGGTGTAATATTTCTCTTAGAACGGCCAGTTGCAATGGACCGTGATGGCTGCTGAACAATAGGTGGTGAAGGTGGAACATAAACATCATCATTATTAGTTTCAGGAACCACATTTTCGTTCTCCTTTGCGTGCTCCACCTGCACGCCAATTCTCTGTTGCTCATCATCAGAAACATTAGGAGAATCAATAGCATCAGAAATATCAGTAGACGGACTATCATAAAACATAACCGCCTCATTAAAAATGACATTCCTGCTCAACAAAACTTTCTTAGTTTCAGGATTCCATAATTTATATGCCTTAACTCCTGAACCATAACCAAGGAAGATACACTTAACAGCCCTTGGCTCTAACTTTCCATTATCAACGTGAGCATAAGCAGTGCAACCAAAAACTCTCAACTCAGAATAATCAGCTGGTGAACCAGACCATGCCTCAATGGGAGTTTTCTTATCAAGTGGAATGGAAGGTGACCTGTTGATGAGATAGCATGCGGTGGAGGCTGCTTCAGCCCAAAAACGTCTATGCATCTTTGCATTAGACAACATGCAGCGAGCCCTCGAAATAATGGTCCTGTTCATGCGTTCAGCCACGCCATTCTGCTGAGGGGTGTACGGGATGGTGTGATGTCTTACCATTCCATCGTTGCTGCAAAACTCATCAAACTCATTTGAACAAAATTCCATACCATTATCAGTACGGAGTATCTTAACCTTCCTTTCAGTTTGTGTTTCTACCATAACTTTCCACTTCTTAAAAGCAGCAAAAACATCAGATTTATGTTTCAGAAAATATGGCCACACTTTCCTTGAGTAATCATCAATAATAGTAAGCATGTAATTAGCACCACCATTAGAAGTTTTACGGGACGGACCCCAAACATCAGCATGCACATAATCTAAAATGCCTTTGGTGGTATGAACGGAAGCATTGAATTTAACTCTTTTATGCTTACCAAAGATGCAATGCTCACAGAACTCAAACTTACTCAAGTCGCAACCATCAATTAGCTCTCTCTTCGCCAATTCTGCCATGCCAAGCTCACTCATATGTCCAAGACGCTTATGCCAAAGGTTAGTCTTACTAGAATCAACAGAACTAACAGCAGCAGCAATACCAGGCAAAGTGCTACCTCTAAGGACATATAATTTCGCAGAATTCATATCACCAATCATAACAATGAGAGAACCTGATGATACCTTCAGACGTTTGTCCCCACCTTTGTACTTGTACCCGTCACAATCCAGGGTACTAAGAGAGATCAAATTCCTCGCCATGGAGGGTATGTGTTTCACTCCAGTCAACGTGCGTGTCATCCCATCATGGGTCTTGATCTGAACAGAACCAACGCCAACAATGTCGCACTGGTTGTCATTTCCCACACGCACAAAATCTCGGCCCAAGCCTCTCCACTCGGCCCAAGCCTCCCGGCGACGGGCCTCGCTCCGCTCGTCGGAAGTTGGCCTCTACTTTATAGAATTTGGATCAGAATATAACAGACGGAACACCGCGACGCTGCGTGAGGCGCTCGCCACCGAGGAGCGCCGAGATCTCGTGGAGTACGCCGTCCCCTCTTCAATTAGCGGTTCTCCCGCGTGCCGGCTTCTCCACCCTCAAATTCTTCTTCAATTTGTCGTCGTTCAAGCCTTCATCTTACACTGAAGATTCTAAAGTTTCTGAAATTTTCAGTCAGATTTGAGTTGTTGTCAGTTTTTGAAGTTAAGGAAGAGCTGCATGTCCCAAATATTAGGAGATTTGATTGTATTCACGAGTATAATTTTTACTAGATATTTAGGTTGCTCTTGCTTGTTTTTTGCATAATCGGTCCTTGCTGGTCAACTTTGCTGACATGATTTCAGCTCCGCCCATGTAATGTTGCGGTGCTGGAGCTTACAGAGAAGAGGTCCATACCTGAAACCTGTAGGGTATCCGTGAACCTATGATATGAGGTTAGGTCCAAACCTAAACCTGCTATTTTTCCCAGAGGTGCGGTGGTCCAATAACAGGTTTGGACCGCACCGGACCGTTTGCATCATGACTTTTTTCTAACCGATGGATCGCCTCCTCTATTATATAGAAATATCATTACGCTTAGTCAAACTTAAAGTTTGATTTTGACCAACCCCAGAATGCAGGGTAATTATTGACAGAGGAAGTAGTATTTTGTGAAGAGTTATCTAGCAGATATGTAAAATACCACATATAGAAACCTTACATAGTGTTTTGTAAGGGTTTACGAGGAAAGTGTGAGATACATGTCATTATTAGCTTGTACTCTAATGCTTTATAAACTTTATTTATTATAATACAATATTAATACTATAATTTTGAATATCCATCCTTAAAATTCTAGGCCCGACAACAAAAGGAACTTCATTGGCGACCTTGTCGAGATCATGCATCTTTTACAACGGTGAAGGACACACAGACACACTGGCATACACATTGCCAAAAGCTTAATTTCCATCTCAGAATATTCATTGGCTACCTTGCCGAGATTATATTATGTATCGGGTGTTACCACAGTTGTAACAGTTGTAGACTTGCCCGCTTCGCGCCACCGCTTCTAGCATACATATACTTCAAGGTGCGTAATGCAGTTTTTTAAATATGGTGGCACTTCTACCTAAAGGGAATGGGCTGGGTGAACTGATAGTTATTTACCAAAGAGTGAATTGCACTTTTTACCCCCTAAGATCACTTTTGTGACATCTTTTACCTAAATTAACAGATATTTCTCAAGATTACCCCATTTAACATACTTCCTTCCACTTTTTGCCCCTTTTATATTTTTTCGTGTTTTGACCGATGGGCCCATGTGTTAGTCTGATGTGGTCTAACATGGCGATACCAGATCCGATGCCGGTTTTTATTGGGTGTTTCCTAGTCATCACTTGAGCCACGCAACTGGTTCAGCCAGACCCGATAGCCAGACTCGGGTCGAGGCAACCACGACCCTCTTTTCTTTTCCCTTTTCCCCTGTGCTAGGGATTTGGCGGCGGCGGCGGGCATTGAAGTGGGTGCTCTGCAGCAGCGCCATACCGTGGCAGCCACAGAGCTGCTCCCACGTGACAGAGATTCGCCGGTCCCGGTGATGCCCGCCGCCACGGCAGCGGCGACGACTGATAGTCGACGACCTCCACGATTCCATGGTGACTCGGAGGACTAGCTGAAGCAACGGTGGCTAGGCGGCCGAGGCTCAAGGCTCAGTCCACAAGGGAAGGCGGCCGCGGCTCTGTCCCACGCGAAGGCGGCCGCGGCTCTGTCCAATGCGACGACGCTGCTGGCTCTATCCAATGCGACAGTGGTGCTGCAGTTTTGCTACCTGAAGTGTTCTTGTCTCTCAACATAATTACAACTTTGCTGAGAAATTCAGGAGGTTGGGTAGCTCTGTAGTTGAATCTATAGAGCAAGTTGCTGTTGCAATGTGATTGGCTAACTTAGATGGTGATAGTGAAGTAGTAGATGCACGTAGCTTTGTTTTGATCGATAATGGTTTACATTTTGACGATATAAGATGGAAGCACATCTTGTTATGTAAGATGTAACGCTAGTAGAGAATTGCTTATAGCCAGCCTTCGTATCGCCGGCGCATTAGTATTTTATGCGCCGGTGGTAAAAATACCTCCGGCGAACACAACCATATGCGCCGGTGGTAAAAGTTATCCCTGGCGAACAGCTTTTCTATGCGCCGGCGATAATTCTCACACCGCCGACGCATCAAAACAAAATGCGCCGGGGATAAGTCCGAGCGGTCCCACTCTGGATGGGCCGGCCCCTGTCCATTGTTATCCCCGGCGAATAGATTAGGGATGCGCCGGGGATAAGGGGGCTTACCACCGGCGCACATAGGCTTATGCGCCGGGATAGTAATAAAAAATTACCGCTGACGAACACTCCCATATGCGCCGGGGATAAGGGGTCTTACCGCCGGCGCACATGCCAAATGCGCCGGGGATAAGGCCCTTCATTTCCAGCCACCACCACCCCCCTGATCGCCTTCTAGTTTTGCAAAAAATTAAAAGAAAATGATAAAAAAATCAAAAAAATAAAAAAACCTTGAGATTTCCATATATTATGTGTTCTAGTTATTACAAAAAAAATAAAACTTGAATTTTGATATATTTTGCAAAAAAACATTATGCCATAGTAAAACCGCAATAACTTTTACCACCGGCGCATATTTTGATTAAAAAGTTTTTTATATGAAAAAGTATCAAAATGAAAAGTTACATCCAAATTTAACACCTACGGTCGTCTCTACAATTTTTATATTTCTCAAATTCCAAAGGGAAAATAAACTTTTTTGCACTTTTAGATTCATGAAATTTTCAGATTTTACGGATTTTTAAAAGATTTTAAGATTTTTTTGGATTATTTATCATTGACGTGGGTTTTTTGAGATTTTTGAGATTTCTAAATGTTTTCAGATTTTTTGAATTTTTTGAGATTTTTTGAATTTTTTAATTTTTTTTGAGATTTTCATGAGATTTTTCGGATTTTTGTACACACACATACTCACATGCGTGCAGACACACATACTCACACTCACATACACACACTCACATACATACACTCATATACACACACTTCTACACTCACACACATAAGGCTTATAAGGATTGAAAGGGTAATAGTATCAATAAGCTATAACAAGTGTAGGGGTAACTCATGCAAATGGAACTTGAAAGTTAAGCGTGCTAGGTCCGGAGCACTTTGAGGATTGGTGACCAAGCGGGAAGTCACTGTTTCGGTGTGAATTGAGGAGGTTCCAGGTGTGATAAAATGGTCAAAAAAATCATATATGCATAGTTTTTCATATTATTTAGGTTTTTATAATTTTAAAATATTTTGGAATTTTTTTATATTTTCTGAAATTTTATCCCCGATGCACCGATTACAAATTCGCCAGGGATAACATGTTATCCCCGGCGCACATGCCAAATGCGCCAGCGGTAAAAAAATTATCCCGACGAACTGCAAAATTTGCCAGCGGTAAGCATTACCGCCGGCATATAGATCGCTGGCGAACCAAAATGCACCAGGGATAAGCCATTTTGGTACGCCAGAGATAGCCTTTTCTCTACTAGTGTAAGTACCGTTATGTAATTACTTTCTCCTATGTTGACAGCAATGAAATGATGCATATTGACAGCACTGTTGAGGCAAAATTACCGAACATTCCGGACTGAATATTGGCACATCATAATGATGCAAGTGTTGACAGCGTTATGAGACAAAATTGAGATATGAACTTTGACAGAATTTTGGCATAAGACTATTTCAATAGTTAGGACAACACATAATATAACTTGGCGACATGAACAAAAATTTAATACCACAAGCACGTCCATATTGGCAATTCAAGAACAGAAGCACTTACATAGTTCAAGTTGACAAGAATAAATTTCACATCTAAAGATCAATTTCATAGGAAGGATAAAAAGCCACGAAACCAAACACGCTAAAGGGGGTAAAAAGTGGAAGAAAGTATGTTAAATGGGGTAATCTTGAGGAATATCTGTTAAATTGGGTAAAAGGTGTCACAAAATTGATCTTAGGAGATAAAAAGTGGAATTCACTCTTTACCAAAATTGCAGGGGAGGGGGGTGGGGGGCAATGGCCCCTTGCCAACAATTCCGCTGATTTTTGGCACTCACTGCCTAAACTAAATTTGATGTCTCCGTGCTGGTACATATACTATTGTATGTTGTACTCCTTATAGTTCAGCAACGGAGTCTCTCCCTCTGACAGACGGGTCACCACTCATCATTTTGATCTCTCGCTCTCATCATGCCCCTCCGGCCCACTCTAGATACACCTGCACCATGTTGCCAAGATACACACAAGCATTGAAGCAGTTTTCAAACCTCCACACCATTGCGCGACGCGGCAACCAGACAGCACCACCGGGGCCGCGGCCGCCAGCTGTGGCGCGACCCGCTGGACCCGATCGATCACTAGGAGATAATGCAGCTGTCACCTGGTCGAGGTACAGAGGCAATTCTTTGATCATCTTACAAAGATTTATGCGTTTTTCATATTGTGATGCTATTTCTTTTTGCCTTCAGCTGCTATAATACGTGAGACCTTATATATGAGGAAATTAATTATGAATAGCCTACACGATGATTACCTAGAGGAAATTAATTATGACTAGCCTACACGTGATTTGGTCGGCTTTTTTGAACTTTTTAAAATCTGAACTTTTTTCAAATTTACCATTTTGAAATTTGAACAGTTTTAATTTTTTTTTACATTTGAACAATTTTTTCCTATTTTTAAACATTTTTAAATATTATTTTTAAAATATTGAACTTTTTAAAACATGTTATAAAGTTAAATATTTTAAATCTAAACAGAAAACACATACTCCCTTCGATCAACATAAATAACAAGAATTTAGTATAAATGTTATACTAAATTAATAAAAATCACCGACACATATTTCCGATTGAGGAGGTATCTGTTATATTGAGCCGCATTTGTCGTGACCTAAGAGAGGAAGGCTGCAGCCGCCAGGTGGGAGGGATTCCCTCTAGCACATAAGCGGCAACTAGGAACTCCCGGCTGCACCGGATGCGGCTGTTAAGAATAATTATCCTCAGATAATTAAGGATAATCTCCACTTAACCAGGAGTTACGTTCCCACTCCTGGGAACCGACACCCGCTCCCGACGGTTTTCTCCTGGGCATATCCACGCCTTCGATCGTGGAACCGCCACGATCGCTGCCATCGATCCAGAACGCTGCCTCTTCAGATTGTATAAATACCCTGTAACAATCATCAATAAAGACACAGATTTTATTCTCTAGTCATTGTCTCTCAATTCCCACTCAAAAGACGTTATCAGCACGCTCTGCCCGAGAGCAACTCCGGCGATCGCCGGAGCAAGAAGAATCAGAGAAGAAGATAGGTAAGAACGATGGCAAGGACTTACCGAGGCTTTCTTCTTCACCTTCTTCGCCAGGAAAACCGTCGCCTCCGTCTCAACGCGCGTCGCCGGCGTGGTGTTGGCGGCCTCCGCCGCTACCACCGTGATGGGCAGCGCCGCCACTTCCGCAGCAATGGTCGAGGCCGCCATCATCAAGTTCTTCACCGCCACGACAGCCACCGCTACAGCCGCTATATGCGGAGCTTCGCTGTCCGCCGCGGCCGTCACCAAGGCCCGCGACCTCGTCGCGGTGGTGGTGGTGGTGGTGATGGCGCTGGGCCATCAGGCTCCCAGGCCCCCCCCCCCAACTCCGCCAGTGATGCCGGAGGCGCAGCCTCTGCCGGCGTGGATCCTCGCTGGTCCAGCAGCGCCTCTTCTGCACGCTGATGAGGAGATGGTGCCGGCCGGCGACGAGATGATCATCGACGGCCCGGAGCTGGCCGTCCCCCCCCCCCCCCGCCCCTGCCTTGCCCTGTACATGGCTGGGCCTGTCCAAGACTTCTGCACGGCATCCACATCGAGGAGGTCATGCCCATGGCGCCTGCAGCGACCTCGCCAGCGTGGTCCCTAGACCTCCCTTCTCCGACTCCGGCGCACGAGCTGTCGAGAGCCGGACCGGAGCCGCGCCTGCACGCGCAGGTGACCTCGGCCGGCGACGTCCTCGGCAACGGAGCGGGTAGCTCCGCAGCGGCTGCTCCGCCCCCTCCCCGCGGCATCCGGTTCGTCGAGCCGCGCGCTGTCCTAGAGGCCAGCCGTGCCGACCGTCGGCCGGGGGAGAGGAGTCCGGCGAGGTCCCTCCCCAACGACCACTCCAATGGCGTGCAGCCAGGGGCGCACCTCTCCGGAGGGTCTTCTTCTGAAGAGGAAGGAGGAGCGCCGGGGCCTTCGTCTGGACGCCGTTTAGCCGCCGCCGGCGGCAGCAGGAGGGTGGGGAGGCGACCGCATCCAGGCATCGCCATGGATGGAACGGTGGAGGTGGGCGAGGGTGTCGGGGTCAACGATGCCCCGATCGACCGCCCCCCAGCGCCTTATCCACTCGCCCCTGGGTGGATTGGGCCGATGCCTCCCCTCCTGCTTCCTTTTGCTGGGCCTGTGGGCTAAATCGTTAGCTGAAATAAAAAAACTTTTATTTTTATGTTTCTCTTTTTAGCCTCTTTAACAGTAGTTCTAACAACTTAAATCTGTTTTAGACCAGTTTTTATTACAGTATTTTAATCTTTAGTACTGTAGAACTGTAGAGTACTACATGTATTCCAGCACTATTTGATGTAATGTATATATTTTCATGTTATCGACATGTTGAGATTAATTGCATCTACCATTTGCATGGAATTTTCAATTTCGCGCAAATAAATCAATTCATCGTCTTAATTGAGCCTTCGGCTTAATACGAGCACGAATTGATATGCAAAGTTTAAAGTGACTTCTTCAAATTGATATTTTGGGAACAATAGATAGTGTAAAGATCTACTGCATTGCAGACTATCTATCACTATTGAAGTGCTCTCCCATACATTTCATTAAGTGATGACATAAGGTACTAGAAACATGAGTATCTACTGATTTCATCAGATTATACTCTCTAGTTCTGCAAGATCTACTCCGAATTGGAGATTATCTTCAATGTGTCACACTTAACAGTTTGAAGACTACACTAGTGATTTTCAAGCCCACTTCTTGAATTTCATTAATTTTGAAATATTCATTACAACAAAACCATGATGGTTTTTGATTTACTATGAGTAAATTAATAATCTCTGGTTTACCCATGTAGGTAACCGATGGCTAAAGAGTTCGATTCACTCAAGCTAGATGGCCGCAACTACCCTACTTGGGCCATGGACATCAAGATCGCTCTTGCATCCCGTGGATTAGTGCGTGCAATCCAGATTCCGGAGGATCCCCTCCCGGCTGGAGTCACGCCGCTGAGAGATGAGCAGAAATATTCTGCCTTATACATCATAAGGCACCATATTCACCCAGATCTTAAGTCTGAGTATTTGGAGGAGGAATCCCCACTTACCCTATTTCAGGCCCTCAAGACGAGGTATGAACAGCAGAAGGCAGTTGTCCTGCCCGAAGCACTTCATGATTGGACACATCTTCGACTCCAGGACTTCAAGTCCATTGGGGAGTACAATCATGAGGTTCATAAGATAAGTTCCAAATTGCGCTTTTGCGGGAAGGAACCTACTGATGCGGAAAAGATAGAAAAGACTCTATCTACAATGCTCCCATCCGAAAGGCTCCTCCAGCAGCAATATCGCGCTCGCGACTACCAAGTCTATTCCGACCTCATTCATATCTTACTTCAGGCTGAAAAGCATGATGAGTTGCTTGCTAAGAACGGCTCTCAGCGCCCGGTTGGTTCCCAACCTCTCCCCGAAGTTCATATGAATGTTGCAAATGGACGTAATTTTGATGGTGCTTCCAAAGGCAAATCATCAAAGTTCAATGGTAAGCGAAAGCGCAAGCGGAACAAAAAGCCTAGAAACTCGGACCGTGGGAAAAGCACCGCAAAGCCCAAGTTTGAAAAAACCAAGCTTTGTGATAGGTGTGGGTGCTACACGCATCCTACCAACAAGTGCAAGACCCCTAAGCATCTGGCCATTCTCTACCAGCAATCCCAAGGACGCAAAGGACCTCAAGGGAAAAGGTTTGAAGCCAACTTCAACCTTCATCCGAATGACACCGATGGAGCTGGTTGCTCGCAAGACGTTCCTTCGGAACCTAGCAGCACTACAACCCTCTAGAAGTCACAGGACCCTATGGGCACGGAGAACATGATGGTTGAGTATGCCTCAACAGACATGTTTGGAGACTTCGACTAGATAGTCCCACAATCTCCTTAGTGATCATTTTATGTATTTATGTCCATGTGTGATATTGTAATAGAACATATGTATTGTTGTTATGTATATTGTATCAGCACTTTGATATAATAAGATTGTATTCTATATATTTAAATAAGGTTTTCTTACTGAAAATTCTTCATTTTTATATATAGCTCACTGCGGGAACAATCCGATGGAAGAGGAATTATGCCTTGTGGACAGTGCGACCACAAACTCTATACTGAGGGTGTTGAAGTATTTCTAGACTCTGAAAAAGATGAATGGAGATATTTTGACTATCGCTGGACGCGATACGGTAATTGTTGGTACTGGATGTGCCATATTTACCCTCCCAAATGGTACACAAGTGACAATTGAGGATGCCTTGCTGTATCCCGATTCTTCACGTACCTTGATCAGTTATCGAGATATCCGTAAAAATGGCTTTCACATCGAAACCCATGAGGACAACAAAGAGGAGTATCTACTCTTCACAAAGGATTACGGATATGGCAAGCAAGTACTTGAAAAAATTCCTTCTCTGTCGTCTGGATTGTACTATACGTACATCAAGCCCGTAGATCATGTTGCTTACAAGGTAATTTTCCAGAATGTTGATGCATTCCAAACCTGGCATGATCGCCTAGGGCATCCCGACATCGGGATGATGAGGAAAATTACTAGCAATTCAATTGGTCACAATTTGCATGAGTCAAAATTCCCTCAGTCATCAGACTTTGTGTGCACATCGTGCGCCACAGGAAAGCTAATTTTGAGGCCTTCGCACCTCAAAATATAAGCTGAACCACTTCAGTTCCTTGAACGCATTCAAGGTGATATTTGTGGTCCCATCCAACCATTATCTGGACCGTTTCGGTATTTCATGGTTTTGATTGACGCATCTACACGATGGTCACATGTGTGTCTTCTTTCCACACGAAACCATGCATTTGCCAAGATAATGAGGGAAGTAATTAAGTTACAGGCCCATTTTCCATAAAGTCGAATTAAATCAATTCGCATGGACAATGCTACAGAATTCTCTTCACATGCCTTCAATGACTATTGCATGTCCCTGGGGATTGAAGTTCAGCACTCTGTTCCATACGTCCATACTCAAAATGGTTTGGCTGAATCTCTAATCAAGAGAATCAAACTCATTGCAAGACCTTTGTTAATGAATTGCAGCTTGCCAAGCTCGTGTTGGGGTCATGCAGTCTTACACGCTGCTGACCTAATCCAATTGCGACCTACTGCATATCACAGTACTTCCCCTCTGCAATTGGTACGTGGAAATCCTCCCAGTATTTCCCATCTGCGTAAGTTCGGATGTGCTACGTACGTCCCGATCTCACCACCCCAGCGGACATCTATGGGTCCACATAGAAAACTGGGGATCTATGTGGGGTACAAATCGCCGTCAATTATCAAGTACCTGGAACCCCTTACAGGGGATCTATTCACAGCCCGTCACGCTGATTGTATCTTTGACGAGAAATATTTTCCGGCATTAGGGGGAGATTTCAAGTACCAAAAAGAATGCCCGGAAATTGATTGGAATGCTATCGCCATTTCAGCCTCGGATCCACGTACCCAAGAGACCGAACTTCAAGTTCGGAAAATCATAAATTTGCAACATCTTGCAAATAATCTGCCAAATTCGTTTACTGATTTAAAAGGTGTAACAAAATCCTGGAAATCGGCCAGTGATACGTCTCAAACGTATCTATAATTTTTGATGCTCCATGCTTGTTTTTACACCATTTGCCTATTGTTTCGTTACACTTAGTGGCACTTTTATGCATTTTCCGGAACTAACCTATTAACGAGTTGCCACAGTGCCAGTTCCCTGTTTTCTGCTGTTTTTGTGTTTCAGAGTGATACACAGGAAATATTCTCGGAATTGGACGAAACCACATCCTGAAGTCTTATTTTACCCGGAAGCTTCCAGAGATCCGAAGAGGAGTAGGAGGGGGGCCACCAGGGCCCCACACGCAGGGGCAGCGCGGCCAGCCCCCTGGCCGCGCGGGGCCCGCGTGAGGGAGCCTGGCTCCTCCTCTGACATCGCCCCTTCGCCTATAAAGACCCCCCGACGGAAAAAACCTAAGGACCCGATCAATTTTTCAGAACACATCGCGATCCGCCGCCGCCGTCGACCCGAAGATCGGGAGGGTCCAGAAGCTCTTCTCGGCACCCTGCCGGAGAGGGGAATCGCCACCGGAGGTCTTTTTCATCGCCATGCTTGCCTCCGGAGCGATGAGTGAGTAGTCTACCTTGGACTATGGGTCCATAGCAGTAGCTAGATGGTTGTATCCTCCACCATGCGCTTCATGTTTAGATCTCATGAGCTGCCATACATGATTGAGATCACCGTTATGTAATTCTACATGTTTGGTTTGTTGGGATCCAATGAATATTGGTGTTTATGATTAAGTTGCTGTACTGAATTATATCTTTTGTTATCTCTATGTTGTTTATGATCTTGCATGCTCTCCGTTGTTAGTAGCTATCTTGGCCGAGTAGTTGCTAGTGACTCCAAGAGGGAGTATTTATGCTCGATAGTGGGTTCATGCCTCTATTTCACCTGGGGGGGTGACAGAAACCTCTAAGGTGGTAGATGTGCTGTTGCTACTAGGGAGAAAACAACATTCATATGCTCAAGGGCATATGCTTTGTTTACATTACACACTTTGCTTAATGCAATTATCTGTTGTTCGCAACTTAATACTTCTAGGATGTTCGGATTGATATCCCCGGGAGTGGATTATTAGTCATAGATGCAGTTGGATGGTGCTCTATGTATTTTGTTGTAATGCCCAGAGTAAATCTCATAGTGATCTTCTTGACATATCACGTTTATCTTTATTCTATCAATTGCCCAACTGTAATTTGTTTACCCAGCATGTGTTATTTTATCTATGGAGAGACACCACTAGTGAACTATGGACCCCGGTCCTATTTCCATCATATTGCTATTACCTGTTTACTTTACTCGCACTGTTTACTTTACTCGCATACTATATTATTTTCCACTCGATACGCTCATAACCTTTGTTTCAAGCAAACCGGTGAGATTGACAACCTCATCGCAAGTTGGGAACAAAGTATTTGTTTGTGTTGTGTGCAGGTTCCGCGTTGCTACTGGCCAAAGACGAGTCAACAAGTATCGTTAAACGGCGCCCTTGTTGGAGTATTACTAAGCCAGTGCGCATCACCTTCAGTCGTCATTGTCTCTCCTCTCCTGATCGATATTAAACCTTGGTTTCTTAACTGAGGGAAAACTAGCTGCTATACTCATCATACCTTCCTCTTGGGGTTCCCAACGGGCTAGTTATTCACCACGCACAAGGACAGTCTGTTCCACATCAACCACACGCCATCAGCTAATTTTCTGGGCGCCATCAACAAGGGATCAGCTAATTTTCTGGCGCCGTTGCCGGGGAACGAAGAAGAATAATCTCACTCGTCAACTGGTCGCCATCAAGAATTTTCTAGCGCCGTTGCCGGGGAGGAAGAGAAGACTTCTGCGAGGGGAGGTTTTTGCACACACATTATTTACTTTGTTTTATTGTTTTGCTTTACTTTATTTATTTTACTTGCATTGCTTTTTATCAAAAACCCAAAAAAATTAGAATCCTTGGTAGTTGTTATTTCTTTACTTTAGTTTATCATGTTGATCCCTAAGTACGTTCTGGAGGACCTCTCAGTAGGTAGTGGTTTGATTATTGGCAAAAGTAACATTGAGGAGTTCTTTAATCACATTAGTATGCATGAGGAAGTTGAGGAAAAGTCTTTGGTTGAGTTAGCTCCTAGCTATGAAGTTGCTTCTGCTCATTTAGTTCACATGTTAGAAGCTAGGTTTGCTAGTCTTAATCCTTTTATGCAATACATGTTCCTTAAGCTTCATGAAATTGAGGATCCCGAAAAGAAAGCTTTTATCTTGGAAACCTTGCGCACAGAATTTAGGGATGTTGCAATTGAGGCTAGGAAAGTTTTTAAGAAGTTTAATAAGCTTGGCTCGCCTGTAAAGGTTGTTGGTACGCCCGATGATTTTAAAGTACCAATACCTTATGAACTTATAGGAATTCATGATGCTTGGGAAAAGAATTCCAGTTGGATTTGCCCTGAAAATCCTTTCGATGAAAGTAGTGTGCCAAAGCGTGACCGTAAAGGATTTTCAAAAACTTAGTTGAACAAATTTTCCTTCATTGTTGAAAAGATCACTGCTGTTGATCTTCATGCTTCATCACTTGATGTTACTTGATTCGCAATTTTCTGCGCCTAGCTCAAAGGCGTTAAAGAAAAGCACTCTTGGGAGATAACCCAATGTTTTCTTTTCAGTACTTTTTCTTTTATTTGAGTCTTGGAAGTCATTACTACTGTAATGACCGCTCCTTATCTTATTTATTTCGTTTTTGTGCCAAGAGAAGCCTCTAATTTGAGTGAGGTAAAGATTTGGGGATGTTGCTGTCCTGAAACTATTTTCGGTGCTGCACCGTAAAAATTCGTGAAAATTCTCTGTTTATCTTTTGGACCTGCGATTTCTTGTGCATATGCCCCAGGTTATATCCAAACTTTTGTTAGTTTAACACTTTTTGATTTGAGCAACAGAAAATCCCTCAAAAATTCGACCTTTGTCAGCTGTTCAGTTTTGACAGATTTCTGCCAATATTTGTGTTTGCCACTTTATCGCTTTCTTTTGAGTTCTTTTGATCACAGAACTTTTGGGGAGGTTGCTACAGTAGTATTTGCTATATATGTGGTGGTTTTGAGTTGAAACCTGAAGCAAAAAGAGGATTGATTATATGTTATGCTTGCACTAATGTTACTAATAGAATTGTGTTTAGTTTTGTATGAAGGAAGTTTTCAAGTGTAGGGATTGGAGAATGATGAGATGAGTTGAAGAATGGACAAAAGCTCAAGCTTGGGGATGCTCATGTATCACCCTAAGAAATATCCAAGAAGTACAAGCGTCAAAGCTTGGGGATGCCCCCGAGGCACCCCTTCTTCATCGGCAAAAATCAGGTCACCTTTCAAGACACTATATTTTTATTGCTTCATGCACTATGTGTTTTTCTTGGAGCATCAGTTGTTTTAGTTTTCTTAGTTGGTTTAGTTTGTTTGTTTGCTGCAATAAATGGTTGGACCCCAACAAATTTCTTTTGGAGGAGATGTACTTGTTTTCATTTGCCAAGAACACTCAGTTTTTCACTCTTATCGTTTATCGAGTGTTCTTCTTTTTCGGCTACTACTTTTGGTTTTCGTTTTTGCCTTGATTTGCGTTCAGACCTTGTCATATCTTTTCATCAAGGTGTATTTTTGCCTCTGATCTTTATTGGTTTTCATCAAAAGAGGTGTCTTTAAAAATTTCAAATGGTGTTGGAAAAGAGAAAAAGCTTTGTGCAAAATAGTGGTACAAGAAGGAGCTTGTGTAGACTGCGGCTTAGGCTTTTTCATGTCATGCTTGATGTCTTTTTGATAGTATGCTTAGTGGTTTTGCTGTAGCATGACTTGTCTCAAATAACTGAGATTGCTTAATGAGCCTTTGAAAAAATCATGCGTTGTTTTTATTGTATGGAAGCATTATTTTGGTTTTCTCCTTGATGCTTTATTTGGGTTGACTTGGCGCATGCTCACACATGTTAGACTCTTACAAAGTCGCCAATAGCCTTCATGATCATTTAGTTTTTGACTTTTGATGCCATCTTATGCTTCTTTTAATGTCGCTTTGTCGCTTTGCATGATTATGGTCATCACTGCTCTCTTAGTTGGTCGCTCCCAGTCTTTTGCTAGCCCTCGCCTTGTACTGAGTATGAGCTCTACTCGTGCATCCAACTCCTAAAAGCCAAAGTTTTCCAAAGTGTCCACCATACATACCTACTAGCAATTTGCTATTCCAAGTAAATTTGACTTGCTTTTATTTTCTCTTCAAATTAAACTCTTACCAGTGTTATGCAAAATTCGGTTAGTAAAGCTCTCACGAACCGGAAGGCACACTTTACTTTTTCCTGTTCTTAAAAATTTGACATTGTGGTCTCTTATGTTGAGTTGTTATGCTTGCAAGTTGTAAGTTGGATTCTAGCCCATCCATGCTGTCATGGGGCAAGCTTTCAACATTGCACTTCTTATTTGAGTTGATATCGTGATCTTTTGTTTATGGATGCCCGCGGTGTGAAATGAATTGGGAATCTTGTGGGGATCATGGAATTTGTATATGTGTTAGGGAAACGTCGGGCCGCCAATCTAAGCCATGAATAATTCATGGTGGAAATTTGCAGCATACCCATGGTGAACATTCAACAACGCATCTCACAATAAAAAGCTAAACAAAAGGCAAATAAAAGAGATGTCGAGGTGTTCATTATCTGCTTGTCCCGTCATTTTGGTGTGGGCTTGTTCCATGTCATCGGGCACGGAGGTACCCCATTGGCGGTTCTCAATGGTATGCATATACTTACAATGACAAGAGCCTTGCTTGGGACTCTAAGTAAAGTAGCATGAGGTTTGGGTACTCGTATTCACGGGGCACGAGGTTTTCAACTTATGATTTGTCAAGCATATGCATCATAATTGTTCTTGCATTAACTTTAACCATTCAAGATGCTTATGATGGGGGCAATGAGAGCTCAAAGCCGGTAAGTACCATAATTTTTGAAGGTTATAAAACTTGCAATCACTGCTTCCCTCTGCGAAGGGCCTTTCTTTTACTTTTATTTTGAGTCACCACTTTCTTTCTTTATGCACCATTAAGAGAGCATAGTTGTCATTCTTAGTGTGATATGCATTGTCCCAAAGTTCATTGATTGATTCATATTGTTGGTTTCACTTGTTTTTAAATTATTTGTATCTAGTCGCCCTCTTAAACTTGAAGGTGTCCTATGCATTTATATTTTGCTCTCTTTGAAGGACAAGCTGAAAACCTTTTATATGTTTTTTCTTATGATTTGAACACACGTTTGACTTTCATTGTTTCATTTTCATGATCTTTTGTTCGTGTTCATTTGCATGTTTACAACATGGTTGCTAAGTTCTTATTGTCATGATTATATCTTCATGCCCATGTTTTAAGTTCTTATGATCCCAGCTCACAAATGCTTACATATATGATCAAGATTGTGTAGGTGCATGTCACCTCAAAAATTATTCTTTTGTTATCACTTACCTACTCGAGGACGAGCAGGAGTTAAGCTTGGGGATGCATGATACGTCTCAAACGTATCTATAATTTTTAATGCTCCATGCTTGTTTTTACACCATTTGCCTATTGTTTCGTTACACTTAGTGGCACTTTTATGCATTTTCCGGAACTAACCTATTAACGGGTTGCCACAGTGCCAGTTCCCTGTTTTCTGCTGTTTTTGTGTTTCAGAGTGATACACAGGAAATATTCTCGGAATTGGACGAAACCACATCCTGAAGTCTTATTTTACCCGGAAGCTTCCAGAGATCCGAAGAGGAGTAGGAGGGGGGCCACCAGGGCCCCACACATAGGGGCGGCGCGGCCAGCCCCCTGGCCGCGCGGGGCCCGCGTGAGGGAGCCTGGCTCCTCCTCTGACATCGCCCCTTCGCCTATAAAGACCCCCCAACGGAAAAAAACCTAAGGACCCAATCAATTTTTCAGAACACATCGTGATCCGCCGCCGCCGTCGACCCGAAGATCGGGAGGGTCCAGAAGCTCTTCCCGGCACCCTGCCAGAGAGGGGAATCGCCACCGGAGGTCTTTTTCATCGCCATGCTTGCCTCCGGAGCGATGAGTGAGTAGTCTACCTTGGACTATGGGTCCATAGCAGTAGCTAGATGGTTGTCTCCTCCGCCATGTGCTTCATGTTTAGATCTCATGAGCTGCCATACATGATTAAGATCACCGTTATGTAATTCTACATGTTTGGTTTGTTGGGATCCGATGAATATTGGTGTTTATGATTAAGTTGCTGTACTGAATTATATCTTTTGTTATCTCTATGTTGTTTATGATCTTGCATGCTCTCCGTTGTTAGTAGCTATCTTGGCCGAGTAGTTGCTAGTGACTCCAAGAGGGGGTATTTATGCTCGATAGTGGGTTCATGCCTCTATTTCACCTGGGGGAGTGACAGAAACCTCTAAGGTGGTAGATGTGCTGTTGCTACTAGGGAGAAAACAACATTCATATGCTCAAGGGCATATGCTTTGTTTACATTACATACTTTGCTTAATGCAATTATCTGTTGTTCGCAACTTAATACTTCTAGGGTGTTCGGATTGATATCCCCGGGAGTGGATTATTAGTCATAGATGCAGTTGGATGGCGGTCTATGTATTTTATTGTAATGCCCAGAGTAAATCTCATAGTGATCTTCTTGACATATCACGTTTATCTTTATTCTATCAATTGCCTAACTGTAATTTGTTTACCCAGCATGTGTTATTTTATCTATGGAGAGACACCACTAGTAAACTATGGACCCCGGTCCTATTTCCATCATATTGCTATTACCTGTTTACTTTACTCGCACTGTTTACTTTACTCGCATACTATATTGTTTTCCACTCGATACGCTCATAACCTTTGTTTCAAGCAAACCGGTGAGATTGACAACCTCATCGCAAGTTGGGAACAAAGTATTTGTTTGTGTTGTGTGCGGGTTCCGCGTTGCTACTGGCCGAAGACGAGTCAACAAGTATCGTTAAATGGCGCCCTTGTTGGAGTGTTACTAAGCCAGTGCGCATCACCTTCAGTCGTCATTGTCTCTCCTCTCCTGATCGATATTAAACCTTGGTTTCTTAACTGAGGGAAAACTAGCTGCTATACTCATCATACCTTCCTCTTGGGGTTCCCAACGGGCTGGTTATTCACCACGCACAAAGACAGTCTGTTCCACATCAACCACACGCCATCAGCTAATTTTCTGGGCGCCATCAACAAGGGATCACCAGAAACGCGCCCGAAAGAGTGGAGGTACCAATAAAAACCACTCGGCTCCCTGATCCTAAAAAGAGGGGGAGTAGTACAGCCTCTGACCCGGATCCTGCTTCTCGCAAGCAACAAAGGAGAGAGAGGAGAAAATCCTCTAAATCAGTAAATGCAAGTCAGCTCAACGTTGACAAACACCTTATGGGTAGTATACACCCTGTGGAAGGGCAACCTCCACAACCCAGCTCCAGTGTGCACACACTGGCTGGGACATCGAAATACCTGGACTCACGCGTATTGGGAAATCACGAAGAGTCATCAAGGGTGCATGAGATATCCACCAACTATATCGATTCTGGAGAATCATTCAACCGTAAGTCTACGATTGTCGACACTTATTTTTCTGCTACAATTGCTGATACCCTTCTCAATGATCATGATCCAAGGACTATCGTTGAGTGTGAAAAACGCTCCGACTGGCCTAAATGGAAGGAAGCAATACAAGCAGAACTTTCTTCGCTTAATAAAAGGAAGGTATTTACAGAAGCAATACCAACACCTCCCAAAGTTTTCCCTGTGGGGTTCAAATGGGTTTTCCTCCGGAAACGGAATGAGAACAATGAGGTGGTGAGATACAAAGCGAGGCTCGTAGCACAGGGTTTCACGCAGAGACCCGGCATTGATTTCAATGAGACATATTCTCCAGTAATGAGTGGTATCACTTTCCGATATCTAATATCTTTGGCAGTGCAAAATCGTCTATCCATGCAGTTGATGGACGTCGTGACCACATATCTTTATGGGTCACTAGATTCGGACATATACATGAAGGTTCCTGACGGAATCTCTGTACCGGATGCAAGGACAAAATGCAACATGTATTGTGTAAAACTGAACAAGTCTCTGTACGGCTTGAAACAGTCAGGACGGATGTGGTACAACCGACTTAGCGAGTTCCTTCTTCAGAAGGGTTACTCCAACAGTAATGACTGCCCATGTGTCTTCATCAAGAAGCCCACATCTGGATTTTGCATCATTTCAGTGTACGTCGATGATCTGAACATCATTGGTAACACAGAAGATATTGATGAAGCACGCAATCATCTAAAGATAGAATTTGAGATGAAGGATTTGGGTCAAACCAAATTTTGCTTGGGTCTTCAACTCGAGCACCTTCCCTCGGGAATAATGGTACACCAAGCTGCCTATATCCAGAAAATATTGGAGAAATTCAATATGGACAAATCCTATTCATCTAAGACTCCCATGGTGGTTCGTTCTCTAGACGTAGAGAAAGATCTGTTCAGGCCAAGGGATGATGGAAAAGAGTTGTTGGGACCTGAGGTTCCATATCTCAGTGCCATTGGAGCGCTCATGTATCTTGCAAACTGTACGAGACCTGACCTCGCATTTGCAGTGAATCTACTTGCTAGATACAGCGCAGCTCCCACCAAACGTCATTGGTCGGGGGTCAAGAATATCTTCCGATATCTCCAAGGCACAAAGGATCTTGGCCTATTCTTTTAGTTTCAGAGAAATCTGGACTCTGATATGATTGGATACACCGATGCTGGCTATTTATCTGATCCCCATAATGCCAGATCACAAACTGGCTTTGTGTTCCTTCATGGTGGAACTGCCATATCATGGAAGTCTTCGAAACAGACTCTGATTGCAACTTCTACCAATCATTCTGAAATCATCGCATTATATGAGGCATCACGCGAAAACGTGTGGCTTCGCAGAATGATAAACCACATACAACAGTCATGTGGCATTGGTTCTATCGAATCACCTACCATTATCTATGAAGATAATGCAGCTTGTGTTGCGCAGATGCAAACAGGGTACATCAAGAGCAATATCACTAAGCATATTGCCCCTAAATTGTTTTATCCTCATGAGCTCCAAAAGAGTGGGGAAATAAACATCTTGCAA
The DNA here is from genome assembly GCA_007115705.1 of Dactylis glomerata. Taxonomy (NCBI): domain Eukaryota; kingdom Viridiplantae; phylum Streptophyta; class Magnoliopsida; order Poales; family Poaceae; genus Dactylis; species Dactylis glomerata. The sequence continues at coordinate 2,057,066 of QXEO01000543.1, forward strand.
GTCAAATCATGCGATAACCTCGCTGACCTATTCACGAAGTCTCTACCAACTTCAACATTCCAGAAATAAATTCATGGAATTGGTATGCGACGGCTTCGAGATTTGCAAGAATCAGGGGGAGTATCTTCCTGAACTGTTCCTGTTCAAAGCATCATATTATACTCTTTTTCCTTTGATGAGTTTACTTTACAGGTTCTCATTAAGGTTTTTAATGAGGTAATATCAACATAAGATCATATGTCATACTATCCCTTTTCCCATCGGGGTTTTTAGGAAAGTATACACGACATATTTATTGACCTCTATATTCTATGGATCTATTTCATATTGAGTTAACAGAGGCAATAATCATAATATGCTGTATCATTTTCTCCTTATTTTCCCACTGGGTTTGAAGGAGTTTTAACAGCATATCCTATCATACTCCTCACATTTTTCCCACAGGGTTTTTGAGGAGATTTAATCAAGATGATGAGTACTTATACAATTAAGCGATGATTAGGGGGAGTGTTAAGAATAATTATCCTCAGATAATTAAGGATAATCTCCACTTAACCAGGAGTTACGTTCCCACTCCTGGGAACCGACACCCGCTCCCGACGGTTTTCTCCTGGGCATATCCACGCCTTCGATCGTGGAACCGCCACGATCGCTGCCATCGATCCAGAACGCTGCCTCTTCAGATTGTATAAATACCCTGTAACAATCATCAATAAAGACACAGATTTTATTCTCTAGTCATTGTCTCTCAATTCCCACTCAAAAGAGCGGCAAGGGCAAATTCCAGCATCAAGACGTGCCTCTGGCCCAGTCCGCGACACATAATTGTGCTGGTAGACCAACGTTGACGAACCTGCTACCACGACACAATGGAACTAAACTCAGGTCACCCAGTCAAACACGTAGACAGGACCCATGAATGGCAGAAGAGAGCATGCGTGCGGTGATCACGCCAGCCTACCAGCCCAGCCATTGCCTTCCTCGCTTTAAACCTGATAGATCTCCCCCGGGGAATCCATGGCGTTGCAGTATGTAGCCAAATCCCGAAACGCACGCTATCACCTTTAACTGCGGCCACCAAAACCTCCCGTGATCATCGCCGTGCCCATATAAACCACCGCTCCCCATCTCATCTTCCTCCTACACATCACAAACCTAAACCCTTCCAGTAGGTACTTCCACCACACCGATCAAGATGATGCCGGCTGGCGCAACGGCTTTGGAGATCCCCTCCGACCGCCCGGCCTTCCACAGCCGGCCCTACTTCCACGGCCCTCCGGCCGCCACCGCGGTTTTCCTTCCGCGCGAGAGGCGCACGTCGCGCCCGGAGTCCGTCAAGGTGTACCTCAACCGCACCCCCAAACCCGAGATGGTGTACTTCGCGCGCCGCCACGCCTACGCCTACATCTCCCCACAGAGCTTCATCCGCCGCGCCGACCCGGCCCCCTTCATCCGCCGCGTCTTCCGCACCCTGGCGCTCGACCTGCCGCAGACCTTCGAGCTCCAGACGCCCAGCAGCTACGGCGACGTCACGGTGCGCTTCCGTACGCCCGAGGACCGGGAGGCGGCCATGCGCAGGCAGCCGTTCGAGCTCGACGGCGCCATCGTGCTGCTCGTGCGCGAGGGGGAGACGCCCAACGTCAGGCGCGTCGCGCACGACTACGTCGCCCACGTCGCCCTGCGACGCTACCCCGTCGAGCTGCGCACGGAGAAGATGGTCGAGCGCAACTGCAGCGGCTTCGGGTTCCTGCGCGAGGTCGACCCGGCGTGCTTCGCGGCGCCGGACCTCGCCACCGTCCGCGTCGTCCTGCAGCTCGAGCACCCTCGTGAGATCCCACGCGAGCTCCGGATCGAATACATTGATGGCTCCACCAGCGTCGTCCCCGTCGAGATCGTCAGGATCTGGGATCGCTCGCACTCATGGGACGCCAATGGACAGTACGTGCGTCTCTTCCAGCTCCAGGCCACAGCTGCGGCCGCCTGAGTCGTGAAGGATTCGACAAGGTTGCTTTTCTGTTAAATATGGCTGCAATCTATCTATCATTAGTTTTATATATGTTGGTGAATCGTGTTCCCAAAAACAGCCGTAGCTGCTATCCTGCTACTATGTTAGTGCGTGGATGATGTCGATGGGTACTTCAGTGAAAATGATGCATGCATGCTTAGCACTACTGATGTAAGTTGGTTTGTGGTTCAATCAGTGGTAGAAGCTACCTTAACTGCAATCATATCCACCGCTTCGTTATAAAATTTGTTGTCTATTGTTTCATGTAAAACTTGTCTAAATCAGGTTCAGATGTGACCGCTCACAAGAGGATGGATCTTGAATATCCTGAGTTTTTTTTATGAAGTGTGCGGAGCTCATCGCTCCTATGCAAATTGCCATGGTGTTGTACTGCTGTGTAGAAGTAATTGGATCAAGATCTAGAGGCGGCTGAGTATTTTCTGAGTGTCAACCCACGGGTACTCGATGTTAGGGATGTAAAGTGTAAATATAGGATAGTTCACGCACCAAGTTCATTTTTAAATCCGTTTTAGAAAATCTATCTATACTAGCACACTACCCGTGCGTTGCTACGGGTAGACCAAGTGTTTAGCTCCTGTATTTAGCAAATAATTAATTTATTTTATTATTGAATGTAAATGATTGATAAAAACACACATATTGCCATGCTCTATCAAGTTTATTTCCGCAGCCTATTAGTTTTGTTTACAATGTCCGTGAAAAAATTACGTGTATAGAAACAACAGCGACATAACAATATACAATCAATAAAATTTCAATTTCTTCATGTTGTTTTTGAATAAAGATACAATTGGATGTTATTCATAGAAAGCAATGACCCAACTGCTCATATCCGTTTCAATATTTTGTACAACACCATAAATTGTTGCTTATATGTAGAACACGCAGAATTTTCAGCGATTTTAAATATTCACTCAACTCAGGTTTTGTTGTACAAAACACAGTGGTTTTTAGTCCTTTCTAACAACATGTTCTTGGGCCTGGTGTGCATTCTAAAGAAAGGCATATTTAAAAAAGGAACCACATTTGATAATTACCAAAGCAATCTGTACATCTCAGAAGTACAGATAGAATCTGATGATACAACAAGATTTTAATTTCAGTAGATCTGGTGGCACCGGATCAATGACTCTTGATAATTCTTAAAGCTTTATTTAACACAGTTTTTTACGGATTCACCAGCTGCTTTGCTTTACTTCCTTCTGCACCCAAACATCAGAGGTAGCTTATTCTTTTTTTTTCAACCTCAAACTTTGTAAGATTTTATTATTTTTCAGCGGTAAGATCAACAATGAAAACAAAAGCCCCCAAAGGAATGAATATGATTCAAAAATACACAGATTGACAAACTAACCAATAACCTCATGCATACAAGAGCCATTCTCTGGCAATACTGCTACGCGGTTTGGCAAACTAACCTCTCAGTAGAAAGTTCTTCCTTGAAGATCAAACGTTTCTCTAAATATACAGAAAGAATGACAGTCCATCTATCTATTTGTTGCTATCGTCAGATAAGTCTTCCGTAAGTTGCCAGGTTTCATCCAAGTATTATCTGCATTGCTGCCCAGTTCAACCAGCACTGATCATTATAACATGATCAAGGACAGGGTATTATAATCAAGTTCGACCTTAAGCTGGCCACCATAAAATCCCCAGGATCATGAGCAACCCAATTCAGAACCGCTGCCGATTGGTATTCACAATAGAACTAATGAAGCGATTCAACGGTCAACTTCATGTGCTTCACATCCTCCTCAGTGCTCTCATACTTTGTTGGCTTAAACAACTTCCACAACCCCACCGGATGTCTCCGCCTCACCTCATTCTTCTTCTCCCTAACCAGTCCCCCGAAAATCCTTTCACACTCTGGGTATGGCTTCACAAACATATTGTAGAACCTGAGACGGCTTAATCTCACATAATGCTTCATCTCAATGGGGTCCCCAAGCCCGCCCACTGACTCCAAGTACTCCACCACATTGTGCCGCGGGATGATCCACCTGTCGAGATTCACCCCCAAGAACTCCGGGTACTCCACCAGCCAACCAATCTCAAATCCCATCCTGCTCACGAAGAACTCCAACTTCCTCTCCACATCCTCTAGGCCATATAGAATCGCCCGAGGCTCGACAGAGAGCACCCTCAGCGCATCCCGCCGGCTTTGCCCGCGCTCGTGCAGGAGCTCCACCCGCCGCCTCGTGGCGATTGCGGCGCTGAGTACGCCGTCAGAGAGGAGCCGGTCCTTGACGGGCTCCCGGCAGCGGAGCTCGTCCAGGAGCTCTACGAGAGTGAATTTTGCAAAGTTTATAAATTTATAAATAGAGCTAGTTAGCAAAAACTATTTTTCCAAAATGTTTTATGCATATACAAATAGAGCTAGTTAGCAAGAAATGTTTGCCCAAAATGTTTCCTGCATATGACGCAACCAAACAGAGCTGGTTAGCAACAATAAATTTCTAAGTATATGATGGAAACAACACAGGTCATTAGCAACACAAGCCTCAAGATAATGCTTTAGTAACAATACAAAACCCGTGAACTCCAGCATACGAATACTGAAGCAGCAATCTCACCTTAATCTCTACACGTCGCTTCAGCAGCTCATCCTCTGATAATTTCTACACATCCGCTGCCTCTTCTTTCAGCTTTCCTGGATCAGAATTCCCTGCATCCCCAAGAATGGATAGAATTCAGTCAAATTGCAGGTATGTTTCCAAAGCCAACCAGACTACAATTTCAGTTCAGTAGTTCACTTTGCAATTACAACCATAAACTGCAAGTTCCTAGATCTTAAAACCATTTATTACCCTCTGAAATCCTAAAATCAGAGTAAACTTACCAATGGGGCAGAATACTAAATAGAAATTTGCCTCTACTTCCACCGCCGAAAGCTAATTCAAAGCCAATCAGTTTGGAAAAGTTCATCGTGAATGCGGAGGAGCTCGCGGAGGTCGTGAGATGAGGCCGAGGTGGAGAAGGGATTGATGTAGTGGAGAGAGTGGGGGAGGCGGCGGTGAGTGGCCCGTAGAGCGAAAGCCATGGCGGCAGCAGGCCTGCAGGCGGCGGCGACGGAGAGGTAGCTTATTCGATTGAATGAAATCGGAGCCCAGCCCCCTACCCACCTCCTACCGTTCGCCATGAACCATGGTTGTCCATCTCCGTGACACGACGAGATGTTGACGGGGGAGGGAGTTCCGACCGAAGCCGGCGCGGGCAAGCTCCAAGCAGGGCTTGCGCGGGCGAGCTCCGTCCGGGGCGGCACGGGCGACCTCCGCCAGGGGCCGGCGCGGCCGAGCTCCGCCAGGGCAGCGCGGGCGGGCTCCAAGCAGGAGCGGCGCCGGCGAGCTCCGTCCAGCGGCCGGCGGGGGGAGCTCCGCCAGGGGCTGGCGCGGGAGACCACCGTCCGCGGTGGGGCGCGCGAACTCTGGCCAGGGGCGGCACCGGCGAGCTCCCATCAGGAACGGGTTGGGCGATATGCGGCCAGGGGCCAGTCAGGCGATATGCGGCCAGGCGGTGGCAAAACGTGGCGAGAGTTAGAAGCGAGATCAGCTACCGACAGAAATCGTGCGATGGTAGGACTTCTACGACATGGACGTACAAAAATAAACCGACGTACGAAAATAAACCAGTGGTTTTTTTTGACCTACCACGGTTTTGTGACCATCGCGTCCTTAAGCCGTATTATTAGTAGAGATTGGCTTTTAAGGAACTCAATGGATAAGGATATCCGATTCCGAACTTGACGGTGGATACGGTAAAAGATATGGTATGTCAAATAGCATCTGAATATCTATATGCGAGAATTATTTATTATTGTCTTATGGCGGCGCTGAACCACCTTGTCGACCACAAGGCCCAGGGCCTCCCACAGACCCCTCTGGCTCAGAAACTACCTGTCCAAGAACTACTTCAATCTGTAGTGCATGCCCTAGGGCATTGTGTGGTTGGGGAGACATGCATGCTTGCTTGTGATTTGCTGAAGATGATGATCTTGTGATGTACATTTTAGTGATAGCTAGGACTCAAAAACTTGTTATGGCCTATAAGTAAGATGAGGTGGTACATACTAAACCCCTCATGTGATGAAGACTATGCGGTGGTAGGACGATACCCACTTTTGCTATGGTGCTAGGTTAACATCTTAGTGCTAGGAAGAATTTATGATCCCCTTTTGGAAACCGTAATGCATGCTCCCGTAAGTTATAATCTTGCTGTCACCATTTGTTACCTCATTATGTACTTACCCCTCATGTTTCTTTGTTAGTGGTACGTCGTGTTCAGGGGAGGCAGCCCAGAGTCTACAGCTCGTGGAGGATCTGCCAGGATCAAGTGAATGGTTTCTCAAACAACAGCTACAGAGGGTACCAGACTCTCGAGAAAGCAGTGGAGGAGTTCAACCAATTCTTGGCCGATGAGGCAATGGCTTATCAAGGTATAGTTGTTCAAGCACTTCCTGCTCAAGGAATGGATCTTCAAGCCCTGCCTGTTGAAGGTATGTCTGCTCATGACATGCCTCTCCAAGCAATGGTTGTTGAAGCAATGCCTCACCATGGCGGACACAAGTTTAGAGATTTCATCATCGTTGTACGGATGGTGGTGATCGCGAGGCTCATGTTCTTCAAGTAGGTGGTGTACTCTCGCATGTTGTGGTAAGTTCACCAGAGTTTGAAAATGGGTAACTCATAGAACACTTGTGTGGTTAACCAAACAGGTAGATAGTGCATCTGCTGGGCTAGGAATTCGGTTTGCAGGCATCCAAACAAATGGGCCAAAGTTGGCTCTCGGAGACAGCGAAATCTGTTGTGGGCAACCAAACAAAACTGTCTTCCATATTTTTGGCTAGTTTCAAATGATCCTAGCCCCCCAGCACCTGCCCCCCAAGGAGAAAAAAGGTACAGACTACCAATCGCGCCCCCTACTACTCTTCCTCTTCTGCGTGCGTGGGTGGTGGTGTCTATAATACTTACTGAGATCCTAACTCGAGAGGAATAAAACTCGCGGATGTGTTCATATAGTCATAGCCAAACAAATGTATAATTACTTCGGGAACCGTGTCGCGAAGTCCATGGGAATATGCTCACAGCCCTGTGGTGGGTCCATATTATGGTCAAAACTAGCTCCCATATCGTCCGATGTATGATCAAAAGTTTACGGCGGAGGGGACGATATGCGAAGTTTTTTTCGGAGCCAACGGGCTCCCCCGTCGATTTCCAGTAAAGAAACCGCCACAGATCCTTATTACAAACTAGAAATGCAAATCAAAAAGCACCCAAAATAACCTAGGAGACTGCTACCGGTTGATGGCGTGTGGTTGACGTGGAAGCAGGTTGTCCTTGTGCGTGGTGGATAACCAGCCCGTTGGGAACCCCAAGAGGAAGGTATGATGAGTATAGCAGCTAGTTTTCCCTCAGTTAAGAAACCAAGGTTTAATATCGTTCAGGAGAGGAGATACAATGACGATTGAAGGTGATGCGGAACCTGCATACACACAAACAAATACTTTGTCCCCAACTTGCTATGAGGTTGTCAATCTCACCGGTTTGCTTGAAACAAAGGTTATGAGCGTATCGAGTGGAAAACAATATAGTATGCGAGTAAAGTAAACAGTGCGAGTAAAGTAAACAGTGCGAGTAAAGTAAACAGGTGATAACAATATGATGTAAATAGGATCGGGGTCCACAGTTCACTAGTGGTGTCTCTCCATAGATAAAATAACACATGCTGGGTAAACAAATTACAGTTGGGCAATTGATAGAATAGAGATAACGTGATATGTCAAGAAGATCACTATGAGATTTACTCTGGGCATTACAACAAAATACATAGACCGCCATCCAACTGCATCTATGACTAATAATCCACTCCCGGGGATATCAATCCGAACACCCTAGAAGTATTAAGTTGCGAACAACAGATAATTGCATTAAGCAAAGTGTGTAATGTAAACAAAGCATATGCCCTTGAGCATATGAATGTTGTTTTCTCCCTAGTAGCAACAGCACATCTACTACCTTAGAGGTTTCTGTCACTCCCCCAGGTGAAATAGAGGCATGGACCCACTATCGAGCATAAATACCCCCTCTTGGAGTCACTAGCAACTACTCGGCCAAGATAGCTACTAACAACGGAGAGCATGCAAGATCATAAACAACATAGAGATAACAAAAGATATAATTCAGTACAGCAACTTAATCATAAACACCAATATTCATCGGATCCCAACAAACCAAACATGTAGAATTACATAACGGTGATCTCAATCATGTACGGCAGCTCATGAGATCTAAACATGAAGCACATGGTGGAGAAGACAACCATCTAGCTACTGCTATGGACCCATAGTCCAAGGTAGACTACTCACTCATCGCTCCGGAGGCAAGCATGGCGATGAAGAAGACCTCCGGTGGCGATTCCCCTCTCCGGCAGGGTGCCGGGAAGAGCTTCTGGACCCTCCCGATCTTCGGGTCGACGGCGGCGGCGGATCGCGATGTGTTCTGGAAAACTGATCGGGCCCTTAGGTTTTTCTCGTCGGGGGGTCTTTATAGGCGAAGGGGCGATGTCAGAGGAGGGATCAGGCGCCCTCACGCGGGCCCGGCGCGGCCAGGGGGCTGGCCGCGCTGCCCCTGCGTGTGGGGCCCTGGTGGCCCCCCTCCTACTTCTCTTCGGATCTCGGGAAGCTTCCGGGTAAAATAAGACTTCAGGATGTGGTTTCGTCCAATTCCGAGAATATTTCCTGTGTATCACTCTGAAACACAAAAATAGCAGAAAACAGGGAACTGGCACTGTGGCAACTCGTTAATAGGTTAGTTCCGGAAAATGCATAAAAGTGCCACTAAGTGTAATGAAACAATAGGCAAATGGTGTAAAAACAAGCATGGAGCATCAAAAATTATAGATACGTTTGAGACGTATCAAGCATCCCCAAGCTTAACTCCTGCCCGTCCTCGAGTAGGTAAGTGATAACAAAGAATAATTTTTGAGGTGACATGCACCTACACAATCTTGATCATATATGTAAGCATTGGTGAGCTAGGATCATAAGAACTTTAAAACATGGGCATGAAGATATAATCATGACAATAAGAACTTAGCAACCATGTTGTAAACATGCAAATGAACACAAACAAAAGATCATGAATAATGAAACAATGAAAGTCAAACGTGTGTTCAAATCATAAGGAAAAACATACAAATGGTTTTCAGCTTGTCCTTCAAAGAGAGCAAAACATAAATGCATAGGACACCTTCAAGTTTAAGAGGGCGACTAGATACAAATAATTTAAGAACAAGTGAAACCAACAATATGAATCAATCAATGAACTTTGGGACAATGCATATCACACTAAGAATGACAACTATGCTCTCTTAATGGTGCATAAAGAAAGAAGGTGGTGACTCAACATAAAAGTAAAAGAAAGACCCTTCGCAGAGGGAAGCAGTGATTGCAAGTTTTATAACCTTCAAAAATTATGGTACTTACCGGCTTTGAGCTCTCATTGCCCCCATCATAAGCATCTTGAATGATTAAAGTTAATGCGAGAACAATTATGATGCATATGCTTGACAAATCATAAGTTGAAAACCTCGTGCCCCGTGAATACGAGTACCCAAACCTCATGCTACTTTACTTAGAGTCTCAAGCAAGACTCTTGTCATTGTAAATATATGCATATCATTGAGAACCGCCAATGGGGTACCTCCGTGCCCGATGACATGGAACAAGCCCACACCAAAATGACAGGACAAGCAGACAATGAACACCTCGACATCTCTTTTATTTGCCTTTTGTTTAGCTTTTTATTGTGAGATGCGTCGTCGAATGTTCACCATGGGTATGCTGCAAATTTCCACCATGAATTATGCATGGCTTAGATTGGCGGCCCGACGTTTCCCTAACACATATACAAACTCCATGATCCCTACAAGATTCCCAATTCATTCCACACCGCGGGCATCCATAGACAAAAGATCACGATATCAACTCAAATAAGAAGTGCAATGTTGAAAGCTTGCCCCATGACAGCATGGCTGGGCTAGAATCCAACTTACAACTTGCAAGCATAACAACTCAACATAAGAGACCACAATGTCAAATTTTTAAGAACAGGAAAAAGTAAAGTGTGCCTTCCGGTTCGTGAGAGCTTTACTAACCGAATTTCGCATAACACTGGTAAGAGTTTAATTTGAAGAGAAAATAAAAGCAAGTCAAATTTATTTGGAATAGCAAATTGCTAGTAGGTATGTATGGTGGACACTTTGGAAAACTTTGGCTTTTAGGAGTTGGATGCACGAGTAGAGCTCATACTCAGTACAAGGCGAGGGCTAGCAAAAGACTGGGAGCGACCAACTAAGAGAGCAATAATGGCCATAATCATGCAAAGCGACAAAGCGACATTAAAAGAAGCATAAGATGGCATCAAAAGTCAAAAACTAAATGATCATGAAGGCTATTGGCGACTTTGTAAGAGTCTAACATGTGTGAGCATGCGCCAAGTCAACCCAAATAAAGCATCAAGGAGAAAACCAAAATAATGCTTCCATACAATAAAAACAACGCATGATTTTTTCAAAGGCTCATTAAGCAATCTCAGTTATTTGAGACAAGTCATGCTACAGCAAAACCACTAAGCATACTATCAAAAAGACATCAAGCATGACATGAAAAAGCCTAAGCCACGGTCTACACAAGCTCCTTCTTGTACCACTACTTTGCACAAAGCTTTTTCTCTTTTCCAACACCATTTGAAATTTTTATAAACACCTCTTTTGATGAAAACCAATAAAGATCAGAGGCAAAAATACACCTTGATGAAAAGATATGACAAGGTCTGAATGCAAATCAAGGCGAAAACGAAAACCAAAAGCAGTAGCGGAAAAAGAAGAACGCTCGAACAACTCCGTTTTTCACTCTTATTAAAAATTGAGCGTTCTTCGCAAATGAAAACGAGCAACTTCTCCAAAAGAAATTTGTTGGGGTCCAACCATTTATTACAGAAAACAAACAAACTAAACCAACTAAGAAAACTAAAACAACTGACGCTCCAAGAAAAACACATAGTGCATGAAGCAATAAAAATATAGTGTTTTGAAAGGTGACCTGATTTTTGCCGATGAAGAAGGGGTGCCTCGGGGCATCCCCAAGCTTTGACGCTTGTACTTCTTGGATATTTCTTGGGGTGATGCATGGGCATCCCCAATCTTGAGCTTTTGTCCATTCTTCAACTCATCTCATCATTCTCCAATCCCTACACTTGAAAACTTCCTTCATACAAAACTAAACACAAATCTATTAGCAACATTAGTGCAAGCATAACATATAATCAATCCTCTATTTGCTTCAGGTTTCAACTCAAAACCACCACATATATAGTAGATACTACTGTAGCAACCTCCCCAAAAGTTCCGTGATCAAAAGAACTCAAAAGAAAGCGATAAAGTGGCAAACACAAATATTGGCAGAAATCTGTCAAAACTGAACAGCTGACAAAGGTCGATTTTTTGAGGGATTTTATGTTGCTCAAATCAAAAAGTGTTCAACTAACAAAAGTTTGGATATAACCTGGGGCATATGCACAAGAAATCGCAGGTCCAAAAGATAAACAGAGAATTTTCACGAATTTTTACGGTGCAGCACCGAAAACAGTTTCAGGACAGCAACATCCCCAAATCTTTACCTCACTCAAATTAGAGGCTTCTCTTGGCACAAAAACGAAATAAACAAGATAAGGAGCGGTCATTACAGTAGTAATGACTTCCAAGACTCAAATAAAAGAAAAAGTGCTTAAAATAAAACATTGGGTTATCTCCCAAGAGTGCTTTTCTTTAACGCCTTTGAGCTAGGCGCAGAAAATTGTGAATCAAGTAATATCAAGTGATGAAGCATCAAGCTCATAATTTGCTCTAAGAATAGAGTCAAAAAATAATTTCTTTCTTTTCCTAGGGAAGTGTTCCATACCTTTCTTTAGTGGGAATTGATATTTGATAGTGCCTTCCCTCATATCAATGATAGCACCTACAGTTCGAAGAAAAGGTCTTCCCAAAATAATAGGACATGAAGCATGGCATTCAACATCCATAACAAGAAAATCAACGGGAACAAGGTTATTGTTAACCATAATAAGAACATCATTAATTCTTCCCAAAGGTTTCTTCTTAGCAACATCAGCAATAGGAACATCAAAATAACACTTTTCAAGCGGTGGTAAATCAAGCATGTCATAAATCTTTCTAGGCATGATAGAAATACTAGCACCTAGATCACATAAAGCATGGCAATCATAACCATTAACATGCATATCAATGATGGGTTCCCAACCATCTTCTAACTTCTTGGGAACAGAGACTTTTTGCTTCAACTTTTCATCCCTAATTTTTATGAGAGCATTGGTAATATGCTTAGTAAAAGCAATATTTAAAGAACTAGCGTTGGGAGTCAAAGCAAGCTTTTGCAAGAACAAAATTACTTCAGATATATTGCAGCCATCAACATCAAAATCATTAAAAGAAATAGAGCTATCATCTCCCACACTCCGAAAAATTTCAGCACTCTTTTGAGAAAAAGTTTTGGCAGTTTTAGGCTTTTTAACACAAGGGGTGGGAGTTTTCTCTACACCAATCAAAGTAAGAGGATTGCTATCAGTAGGAATAACATCATTAGAGGTAGTAATAGTACATACCTTCATTTTTCTAGCCATCTCATCTTCTCTTTCCCACCTGGCATGCAATTCCGCTAACAATCTAATATTTTCATCAATTCCAACTTGGATAGCATTAGCGGTAGCAACAACATTGCTCTCTTTCACATCATTAGGAAACACTTTTAATTTCAGAAGTTCAACATCATGAGCAAGGCTATCAACTTTAGAAGCAAGAATATCAATTTTGCCTAACTTTTCCTCAACAGACTTGTTAAAAGCAGTTTGCTTACCGATGAAGTCCTTGAGCATTACCTCAAGCTCGGAGGGCGCGGCCCTAGTGTTGTTGTAGGAATTACCATAAGAGTTACCATAACCATTACCATTGGTAGAAGGATACGGCCTATAATTATTACTAGCAAAATTGTTCCTATAAGCATTGTTGTTAAAATTATTGTTTCTAATGAAATTCACATCAACATGCTCTTCTTGAGCAACCAGAGAGGCCAAAGGAACATTATTAGGATCAACATGAGCCCTATCATTAGCAAGCATAGCCATAATGGTATCAATCTTATCATTCAAGGAAGAGGTTTCCTCAACAGAATTTACCTTCTTACCTTGTGGAGCTCTCTCGGTGTGCCATTCAGAATAATTTACCATCATGTTGTCGAGTAGCTTTGATGCGGCGCCCAAGGTAAGGGACATAAAAGTGCCTCCAGCAGCTGAATCAAGTAGGTTCCTTGAAGAAAAATTCAGTCCTGCATAAAAAGTTTGGATAATCATCCAAGTAGTCAGTCCATGAGTGGGGCAATTCTTTATCATAGATTTCATTCTTTCCCAAGCTTGAGCAACATGTTCATTATCAAACTGAGTAAACTTCATAATATTGCTATGCAAAGCTATAATCTTAGCAGGAGGATAGTATCTACCAATAAAAGCATCCTTACACTTAGCCCATGAATCAATACTATTCTTAGTCAAAGACAGCAACCAATCTTTAGCTTTTCCTCTCAAAGAAAAAGGAAACAACTTGAGCTTAATAATATCACTATCAACATCCTTATATTTCTGCATCTCACATAGCTCAACAAAATTGTTGAGATGAGCTGCAGCATCTTCAGTACTAGCACCAGAAAATTGCTCTTTCATAACAAGGTTCAATAAAGCACGCTTAATCTCATAAAAGTTTGCAGCAGTAGCAGGTGGTGCAATAGGAGTGCAGATAAAATCACTATTGTTCGTGCTAGTAAAGTCACACAACTTGGTGTTTTCAGGATTGGCCATTTCAGCAAAACGAAAGTAAACAAGTAAAAACAACTACCAAGGATTCTAATTTTTTTGGGTTTTTGATAAAAGCAATGCAGGTAAAAATAAATAAAGTAAAGCAAAACAATAAAACAAAGTAAAGAATGTGTGTGCGAAAAACTCCCCTCGCAGAATTCTTCTCTTCCTCCCCGGCAACGGCGCCAGAAAAGGAGCTGCTACCGGTTGATGGCGTGTGGTTGACGTGGAAGCAGGTTGTCCTTGTGCGTGGTGGATAACCAGCCCGTTGGGAACCCCAAGAGGAAGGTATGATGAGTATAGCAGCTAGTTTTTCCTTAGTTAAGAAACCAAGGTTTAATATCGTTTAGGAGAGGAGAGACAATGACGACTGAAGGTGATGCGGAACCTGCACACACACACAAACAAATACTTTGTCCCCAACTTGCGATGAGGTTGTCAATCTCACCGGTTTGCTTGAAACAAAGGTTATGAGCGTATCGAGTGGAAAACAATATAGCATGCGAGTAAAGTAAACAGTGCGAGTAAAGTAAATAGGTGATAACAATATGATGTAAATAGGACCGGGGTCCACAGTTCACTAGTGGTGTCTCTCCATAGATAAAATAACACATGCTGGGTAAACAAATTACAGTTGGGCAATTGATAGAATAGAGATAACGTGATATGTCAAGAAGATCACTATGAGATTTACTCTGGGCATTACAACAAAATACATAGACCGCCATCCAACTGCATCTATGACTAATAATCCACTCCCGGGGATATCAATCCGAACACCCTAGAAGTATTAAGTTGCGAGCAACAGATAATTGCATTAAGCAAAGTGTGTAATGTAAACAAAGCATATGCCCTTGAGCATATGAATGTTGTTTTCTCCCTAGTAGCAACAGCACATCTACCACCTTAGAGGTTTCTGTCACTCCCCCAGGTGAAATAGAGGCATGAACCCACTATCGAGCATAAATACCCCCTCTTGGAGTCACTAGCAACTACTCGGCCAAGATAGCTACTAACAACGGAGAGCATGCAAGATCATAAACAACATAGAGATAACAAAAGATATAATTCAGTACAGCAACTTAATCATAAACACCAATATTCATCGGATCCCAACAAACCAAACATGTAGAATTACATAACGGTGATCTCAATCATGTACGGCAGCTCATGAGATCTAAACATGAAGCACATGGTGGAGAAGACAACCATCTAGCTACTGCTATGGACCCATAGTCCAAGGTAGACTACTCACTCATCGCTCCGGAGGCAAGCATGGCGATGAAGAAGACCTTCGGTGGCGATTCCCCTCTCCGGCAGGGTGCCGGGAAGAGCTTCTGGACCCTCCCGATCTTCGGGTCGACGGTGGCGGCGGATCGCGATGTGTTCTGGAAAACTGATCGGGCCCTTAGGTTTTTCTCGTCGGGGGGTCTTTATAGGCGAAGGGGCGATGTCAGAGGAGGGGCCAGGCGCCCTCACGCGGGCCCGGCGCGGCCAGGGGGCTGGCCGCGCCGCCCCTGCGTGTGGGGCCCTGGTGGCCCCCCTCCTACTCCTCTTCGGATCTCTGGAAGCTTCCGGGTAAAATAAGACTTCAGGATGTGGTTTCGTCCAATTCCGAGAATATTTCCTGTGTATCACTCTGAAACACAAAAATAGCAGAAAACAGGGAACTAGCACTGTGGCAACTCGTTAATAGGTTAGTTCCGGAAAATGCATAAAAGTGCCACTAAGTGTAATGAAACAATAGGCAAATGGTGTAAAAACAAGCATGGAGCATCAAAAATTATAGATACGTTTGAGACGTATCAGAGACTACCTACAGCATTTTAAGGGTGCTTTTTGACAATGCACCAAAACCCGTCCGGAGTACTTCAACACACAACACAGAGCATAGTTTGGAGCGTAACCACGGCAGGCACTTAGGTTTACAGACCAGAAACAAAGGAAAATAGCAGATGAAGCAAACGTTGAAAAGCATCAGCATATTCTTGCCACAGTTGGAGCCCAGCCATGCGCCTTGGCGTAGGCCTCACGAATCACCATCTTTAGCTTCAAAACGCCCTCATCAACTCTTCCTTGATCTTGGTTTTTCTGCAACAATGCCCAGCTGTTAAGAACATTACAGAGCCTGTAAACCACATTTGCCAGATCACTAACAGTAGCTCGATTGAATGATACGTCTCAAACGTATCTATAATTTTTGATGCTCCATGCTTGTTTTTATACCATTTGCCTTGTGTTTCGTTACACTTCGTGGCATTTTTATGCGATTTCCGGAACTAACCTATTGACAAGATGCCACAGTGCTAGTTCCCTATTTTTTTTCTGTCTTTGTGTTTCAGAAATGCTACACAGGAAATATTCTCGGAATTGGACGAAACAAGTTCCAGAACTCCTATTTTTCCCGGACGAAGGACGAGGACCGAAAGAGAGTCGGAGGGGGGCCAGGGGCCAGCCTCACACCAGGGCGGTGTGGCCCAGGCCCTGGCCGCGCCCCCTATGTGTGAGGAGGCCCTGGCAGCCCCCTGACGACGCCCCTTCGCCTATATAAAGCCTCAGGATGGAAAACCCTAGGGGAGTCAGCAATTTTCCAGAAAGAGTTCCACAGCTCCGCCGCCGCCGTCGATGAATTTCAAGGGATAGAAGTCTCTATTCCAGCACCCTGCCGGGACGGGGAAGTGCCCCTGGAGCCATCTCCACCGGTCTCCATCGCCGTCTCCGTTGTCTCCATCGACCTCACCGCCATCTCCATCAACCTTGCTGTCTCCTATGATGAGGAGGGAGTAGTTCTCCCCTGGGGCTGAGGGCTCTACCGGTAGCTATGTGGTTCACCTCTCTCTCACATGATGTGATCTTTATGTGATCGTGAGCTTTGTATCTAGTTGAATTGATAGATGTTATTATACAGATATTATGCTACTCCTATGCTTAATTATTATACTCTCCGGAGATACCTCGTATCATGGTGTAAAGGTGACTAGTGTGTGCATCATGTGTATCTTTTTGGTTAATGTCTCTATGAATTGTTGGTGTTTGTTGGAACCATCTAGTGCGTTCATGGTGATAGTGTGGGACAATCTAGTTTGGGTACATACGGACTTTGAGGAGTGCTTCGTAGCCCTACACATGATTAGTGTTCATTTTCCATTGGAGAATTGTTTTGAGTTGCATATGGATGATAGTATCTATTGGTTCAATTATGTTATATTTGTTGGGAGTGTGTCCACTAGTGAAAGTATGATCCCTAGGCCTTGTTTCCAAGCATTGCACACCGTTTACTTCCTGTTTTGTTACATGTTTGCTCGCAGCGATATTTATTTCATATTACAGTTACTACTCATAATCATCACTACTACTTGTATTTCACTATCTCTTCGCCGAACTAGTGCACCTATACATCTGACAAGTGTATTGGGTGTGTTGGGGACACAAGAGACTTTCTGTATCATAATTGTAGGGTTGTTTGAGAGGGATAGCTTTGACCTCTTCCTCCCTGAGTTTGATAAACCTTGGGTGATCCACTTAAGGAAAACTTGCTGCTGTTCTACAAACCTCTGCACTTGGAGGCCCAATACTGTCTACAAGAACAGACGCGTGCGTAGACATCATTGAAGCACACATTGTTTCTTATTTTCCAGAGCACCCATCAAACAGCTGAGGCTCCACACATGACCAGATGCCTCTGGTCTTTGGGAAAGGATTTTATCCAATTCCCAAACAAGTCTGAGGTATTTTCTGGAGGCCTCACCAGCTGAAATGCACACATGATCACCTGCCATATCAACTTGGCCAAAGCACAAGAGAATAAGAGGTGATCAATACTTTCATTTTTACTGCAAAAATGACAGTGTGGATCTCTAGTCCAACCTCTCCTTAACAGGTTATCTTTTGTTAACACACTACACTTTATCATTAACCAAAGGAAAATTCTGACTTTCATAGGGATTTTTGTTTTCCACAAGAACTTTTGAGGGAAACTCCCCTCAGCTCTCATTTGTAGATAAAGGTCTTTAACTCTAAATTGACCAGAAGTTCCAATTTTCCACTTTACCCTGTCTTTTCCTTCAGTCAGCTGGATTTCATCCACCATATTTTTCAAAGTATCCCAATGTTGCAAGGTATCTCCAAGTAAAGTTCTCCTGAACAGAATCATATCCCAACCTTGCTGTTTTAGATTCTTCACTGTGAAGCCTTTTTGGAAAGACAACTGATACAATCTGGGAAATTGCACTGCAAGTGGTGCATTATTCACCCATTTGTCTTTCCAGAAAAGAGTCTTTTCTCCATTTACCATCACTATCTCACTAAATTGCTGAAAGATTTCATTTACAGAAAGCAAACTTTGCCAGAAATGAGAGCACCCAGGCCCCATTTTAGCCTGAGACAAAACCTGATTAGCTAAGTATTTTCTATTAAGCATTGTTTTCCAAGTCCCTTCTGTATTCTCAAGTTTCCACAACCATTTGCATAATAAATTCTTATTCATTGTAGTTAAGTCCAACACACCTAATCCACCACAGTCTTTGGGTAGACAAACAGTATGGCAGTTAACTAAATGATATCTCTTCTTACCATCAATTTCCTACCACACCATCCTTTTCCTGTGAATATCTGCTCTATGTATAAAGCCTTTTATAGCTTCCAGAAAGGAAAGCATATACATGCATATACTAGTCAGGCATGCATTCACCAAAGTAACTCTATTTCCTATTGAAAGCATATTACCTTTCCAACCAGCAATTTTTTTAGCAAACTTCTCCTCAACTGGTATCCATTGAGACACAGCAAGTTTTTTCTCATCTACAGGCATACCCAAATATTTCATGGGCAGCTCAGCAGTAGGACAAGTGAAGATCTCACTATACCTTTGTGCTTTTTCTTTAGCATTTCCCAGACAGAATATTTCACTCTTGTGAAAATTAATCTTAAGGCCTGAGATTTGTTCAAAGAGGCACAATATATATTTCACATTTCTTGCATTTTCCAAATCATCTTCCAACAATAAGATGGTATCATCAACATATTGCAAAACATATATCCCTCCATCTATTAAGTGTGGAACCAAACCTTTGACCAAGCCCTCCTCTTGCCCTTTCTTCATAAGTAATTCAAGTCCATCTCCAACCACATCAAATAGAAGTGGAGATAAAGGATCCCCTTGTCTGACACCAGCAAAAGTAGGGAAATATGGTCCAATTTCATTATTAACTCTAATCGCCACTCTTCCTCCTTTGACCACTTTCATTACCCAATCACAAAAAGTATCTCCAAAACCTTTCAATTGCATCATCTGGTAAAGAAAGGCCCAATTTACTTTGTCATAGGCCTTCTGAAAATCTATTTTGAAAAGGACACCCGACATTTTCTTGTGATGTATCTCATGAATTGTTTCATGAAGTATCACAATACCTTCCATGATGAATCTATCTCTGATAAAAGCTGTCTGAGTATCAGCAATTACCTTATGAATTATTAACCCTAACCTCACTGCCAAAATTTGCGTTAGTATTTTATAACTAACATTTAGCAGACAGATTGGTCTTAATTTCTGTATCACATCTGCATCTGGAACCTTTGGAATGAGAGAAATGACCCCATGGTTCAATCTCTCAATATTCAACTAACCAGAATGAAATTTATCCAGCATTTCCTTCAAATCATGTTTGATACAATCCTAAAATTTCTGATAGAACTCAGCTGGGAACCCATCAGGTCCAGCTACTTTATCATGTTTCAGATCATCAATAACTTCCTTGATCTCCTCTAGAGAAAAAGGTTTAATTAAATTCTGTCTATCTTCTTCACTCAGTTGATTGCAAACTACCCCATCCATTCTCAGAGAGGTAACAGGAGAAGGGCCAAAAGGCTTTTTGTAAAAATCTGTTACATGCTTAATTAGCCCAGTCTCCCCCAAAATCTCCTCTCCATTATGATGCAGCACTGAAATGTGATTTTTCTTTTTCCTGCCACTAGCCTTCAGATGAAAATACTTTGTGTTGCCATCTCCCTCTTTCAAGTCTTTTTCCTTTGCTCTCTATCTCCACTTTATTTCTTCATCTCTCAAAAGCTTCTTAATTCTTTTATGCATATCAATCTGCATCTCCTTCTCTTGCACACTCAGAGGAGTGTGCTCCTCCTTCTTATCTAAAATATCCATCTTCTCCAACAGTAATTTCTTCTCTTTTCTATAAGCCCCTTCCACATTTATATGCCAGCCTTTAATATGTCTTCTTAGTCTTCTCATTTTTTCTTGCCACTTATCAATATCAAATTTATGATAAGTATTGGCAGTCCAGCTTTCCATTACAATCTCCACAAAACCTTCTCTCTCCATCCAACAGTTTTCATATCTAAATGAATTACTGTGAGGAGGTGTAGCTCCATATTTTAGCAGCAATGGTACATGATCTGAAATATCCCTATTCATACCTGTAACCACTACCAAAGGAAAAGATTGATCCCACTCAGTAGTAACTAGAACTCTGTCTAGTTTCTCAAAAGTTGGATCAGGTAAATTATTCGCCCAAGTATATTGTCTGCCCAAAAGTCTAATCTCTTTTAATCCATTCACCTCAATGATGGAATTAAAGACGTGACTCCACCTGGGTAATATACATGGTTTGTTTTTCTCAGATGTTTCCTGATGATATTAAAATCACCCCCTGTAACAGCAGCTCCTGTGCATTTATTACACAACTGTGTAAATTCTGCCAGGAAATTATCCTTACGTTCCACCTGAGCTGGACCATAAATAACTACCAGATGCCAGCATAGTCTAGAAACTTTGTCAGACAACTGCATCCTGATAAAATGTTTGCCAGTTTTAGTTTCCAACACCTCATGCAGATCAGAATCCACACCTAGTAATAACCCACCAGATCTTCCAACTGGAGGTATGTTTTCCCAAACAAAATTTCTATTACCAGATATTTTTTAAGCCAATTAGGAGTAAAGTTACTTTTTATGGTCTCACATAGGCCAATAAAGCAAACCCCCTCTTCCCTAATTGTTTCTCTCAGGAACCTTTGTTTGTCAGGGTGTTCCACTCCCCTAATATTCACAAAGCACCATGTCATTGTTTAACCTTTGGGGGTCTACCCCTTTTCTTTTTTACCAGCTCAACCCTGAAAATAGGGGAGCACAGTTTGACAACTTTATTAGCTGGTTTGCTTAACTCAGTCCTACTAGGACTAGTATGCATTTCTAGCTCATCATCACTATCCTCATCCATATTGATGACCCACAAGTATAGGGGGTGTATCGTAGTACTTTCGATAAATAAGAGTGTCGAACCCAACGAGGAGCAGAAGGTGTTGATGAGCGGTTTTGATCAAGGAATCACTGTAAATACTAGCAAACAGGTTTTCAAGGGTATTTGGTAATACGAGTAAATAAAGTGCGAGTAAATAAAAGACAGTAGTAACAATTGCAACAAGTGGCCCAATCCTTTCTTCAGCAAAGGACAAGCCGGTTGAGTACTTATAATAACCAAACGTTCTCGAGGACACACGGGAGTTTCTGTCAAGAGCTTTCGCTTCATAGAGCCAATAGTATTTATTGGTTTGATAGGTGTTATGGGGGTGAACCTGTGCTAGCGCACTACCCTTACTAGGATAAATACACACTTGTGATTATACCCCTTGCAAGCATCCACAAATACAAGAAAGTAATTAAGATAAATCTAACCACAGCCTTAAACTCTAAGATCCTACGCTCCCTGGTGCAATGGTTTCCCAACTGAGGTTTAGGTTTCTGTCACTCCAGCAACCCCACAATCGGTAGCCAAATACACAATGCATCTCACTAGGCCCATAAATGGTGAAGTATCATGTAGTCGACGTTCACATGACACCACTAGTGAAATAGCATCACAACAATATCAAACCATTAAATATTTCTCAACAATAATTCACTACTAACATCTTGACTTCTCCCATGTCCTCAAGAACTAAACGAACTACTCACAAGACATCATGTGGATCATGATCAGAGGTGAAATAATGCTAAATAACAATCTGAACATAAATCTTAACTCAACGGTTCCACTCAATAGCATCAACTACGAGAGTAATCAACACCGGGAAAGTTTCCCCTATGAATATAACAAGATCCAACTCAAGATGTTACAGCGGGATGGCGTGGTGATGGTGGAGATGAAGGTGCTGGTGATGGAGATGATGACGATGATGATCCCGATGAAGTCCGGTGCGGTGGTGATGACGATGGCGACGATCTCCCCTCTTCGGGAAGGAATTTCCCCGGCAGATTTCTCCCTACCGGAGAGCTTTTCTCTCTCTGTGTTCTCCGCCCCGCAGAGGCGGCTGTGTCTAACTCTGAGCCCCTCCCTTGACTTAGGTTTTCGGGGACGATGATGTACGCGAAGGGGCGAGACCAGAAGTGGGCCAGGGCGGCCTCACGCAGGGCCCGCGCGGCCAGGGGGCTGGCCGCGCCACCCTGGCGTGTGGGGCCCCCCTGGCTCCTCTCGACTCATCCTTCTGGCTTCCTGAGTCTTCTGGGAAAATATAATTTCTAGATATTTTTCTGGAATTTTCCTGATCTTCAAAATATGGTCTCTTGATGGTCCTTTTTCCAGCAGAATCCTGACTCCGGCAGCAACTCCTCCGATGATCATCAAACATGTGAAAGCAAAGGAAATAACATAAATATCATATCTAAATATGAAATATATCAATGAATAACAGTAAATTATGATACAAAATAGTGATGCAAATTGGACGTATCACATATCGTCAACCATTTCTGTAACTTGAGTAAACATATCAAGATTTTTTGGTGGTGCTAACTCTTTGTTTTTCATACCCTCATCATAAACAATGTTCCTATTATTCTCAAGGTTTTTAATAACAGAAACAATGGAATAATCTTCCCCTCCTTTACTAGATACTACTCCTAGTTTGTTATTCATATCAAGAAGAACTTCATCAGAAGAATTCAGTACAGTCAGAGTAGTATCATTACCTGGAATTTCATTTTTCTTTGATGTCCTCTTCATTGCCAACTCAGTCCTGTCAGCATCTTCCTGTTCTTTCAGTCTTGAGCATCTCCTGGGCTCCTCCAGTGTAGCTTTGCTCTTGGTTTTCTCATGCTCCATCTTGACAGCAATCAGCTCCTCACTTGATTTGGAAACAACAGTAATTTTGTTTACTTTTGTCGTAAATGACTCCTGTGACTCAAGAACATCATCCTCCTCTTGATCTCCTAGCTTATCCTGGCTGTCCTCAAAGTCAACTAGTTCTTGTTCCCTTTCTTCTTCTCCCTCTCTGCTTCAACTGCCACCTTCTGCATCATATCGATTGCCACTTTATTATTGAGCACCTCCTTCTCCTCTGTCAGCTTCTCTCCATTTTCCTGTGATTGGCTCTCATTTTCAACCACCATCTCCTCCTCCTTTTTCTTCTCTTTATCCCCTTCGTCAGTATTTCTGTTGCTATTTTTATTCTCATCAGCTGAGGCCTTGAGTTTCTTGGCTGCCCTAGCCTGCTCTTCTTCATCCACCATTTGCACTGTATCATTAGGTTTCTGAACCTCATTTGCCATAGTTTCTACCTCATCCAAAGTTCCCTCATCAATAATTCTTTCAATGGAGAATGTGATGTTATACATCCAAGGTTTGACAGCAAATTGCTTCACCATAGGAAAATTCTTGATGCTTCTCACATCCACCTGAAACCTCACCACATCTAAGTCTGCAAGTATCTGCATATCAACATCATCCACTGCTCCAATCAAAGACCCCACTTCACAAATTCCTTTATAGTGTTTAACTTCATCTGGGACTCCTTCTGCCCTAGCCCAAACTGAGTAAAGCCTGTCAACTGGTACAACCTTCTTGGAAACTGAGGACACTTTGATATAAGCACCAGTACCCTTCAATTTGAACTCATCAAACTCCATCATCATCTTTAATTTCTCCACACTCGGAAACTGCACCACAAAATCTTTCCCCTTCTCAACCACTTTCCATGTCCATTGCCACTGAAACTGCTCAATTAATCCACCATACAAAGTAGTAGCAGTCACATAGCCACTCACCACTTGGATTAAACCAAGGGCAGACTCTTTAGCATTCATCTTCTCTGTTCTAACATGCTGAGCAGAGAAGAAACCCAAATCAGGATCAGCCAGGCCAACAGCCGGCATTACTGGTTTGGGCTGATTTGGCCACACACACCTTCTTGTTTTATGAGTGTCCTTCTCACACACCAGACAAGTAACTTTGAGAGAGCACTCCTTGGAATTATGTCCTTCAGCATCACATTTGTAACATACCACTGTCTTGTTTGCAGTTGTGACTGGCTTGGGAGCAACTTGAGAAGAAGAATTCAGTGGTGTTACCTTTGGCGCAGATGATTGCCCCGAGCTCTGGGTTATTGATGAAGAAGATTTGTGCTACCACTGCATCGGCTGCCTAGGGAACAGAGGTGGAGGTGAAGTTCTCGAGGGATTGATGATACCTCTGGACATCCCTCCTCCAGCAGCATCTCGACGAGTATCCCAGTTCCTCTCTCGATCTGCTCTATCATCGCGCCTGTACCTCTCATCACCAGCCCTCTCTTGATTCCTATGTGCCATCTTGCGTCTAGTTTGCTTCCACCGCTTCTTCTTCATCCCAACGATAATCTCCCTCACCGGCGTCAGAAGAACCTCCTTGTACGATCTACGCTGCTCCGCCGCGCCGCTGCTGGTTCAGGATGGGTTAGGGTTTGGAATGAGGCATGAGCCGGTTCCTTTCCCATTTTATCCCCCCTTTTATCGGGCTGGGCCGGCCCAACAACAACTTTCTCTGTCGAAACGGTAACACCTCGACCGCCTCTGTTCTGAAAATTTGACTGAATCTCCAATCGATCCCCCTCGACTGCAGAGAGACTGCATCCGCCGGTGATCGATAGAGCCACCAGTTCGCAGTCGATCGAATCATCCCGATCTGAGGCATCGAAGCCATCATGAGATGATTCGGATCCAAACTATGTCGAATTTTTGCTGTATGACATGGAAACTCAACAGCTGCCACCAAACTCATCTTCTCTCCTTCGTGAAGAAAACGCGCATCAACAACCTCTCTAGTAGAACTCATCAACACTAATCTCTGAGCCCCTCTTCACAGCCAGACCTCGCCGGAGTAGATCTTTTTAACTGCATAGTCGAGGGAGGTGGTATAGGTCACTGACCATTTCCATGGCGGCGGTTCCACACCTCCTCCTCCCGCTTGAAGCATTGTTCCCCTGCAACTGCCAGGATCTGTAACTTATTCACCGCCTCCGAATCTGCATCCCGTCGAAGTCTGGCCAGCGTCGCCGCCGCCGTGACATCCTGGACCGGAGCAGGCGGGATTCGCTGCATCGGATCTATCCGATGATTGAATCGCACCAATTGTTCCTCCGGTCTCACGCCCCACCGCGGATAAGGGATGGGTGGAAGCATCTGGGGCCTCGGAGCTCCCAACGCCATGACCACCCGAGTTGGAGGTCGCTCCCTCTCCGCCAGCCACTCCATACGCCTCACCTCCCGATTCGCCTCCTCCAGGAGCTCCTGCGCCGATCTCCTCTCTCCCTCCATCGCACACGCACTCGAGTAGATCCACATCGGGGGAACGAGAGAATACCTGCACGCCTCCATGGAGAGACGACGCGGACTCGCATATCGCCACATGCGAGCTCACGAGCGCCACGGTGAGCTCACGGGAGTCTCCAGGTGGCTCTCCGCCATGGCTCATCCCTGTCGTCTGCGTGTCGCGTGAGAGCGCCCGAGCGAGAGAGAGAGAGAATATCCATCTTTTCTTATACCTGTGTTAACCTCCGAAAGTGCTCCAAATCGAACAAAGGAGCCAGCCAATGGCTGTTTTTTTTTCAAAGGTGGAAGAAGAGAGAATGAGACGCTCAGAGGTGCACGTAGTAGTAGGTTGGATACTTGGATCGATGGCCAGTACTGTCACGATATGCGAAGTATCCATTAAATATTGTGCAAGCGTGATTATTTATATGAGCACACCTAGTGTTGTTGTACCTCTGCATCTATTCATGACCCTGTGGTGGGGCTATAACCAGCTCCCATCTTGCGCCATATAGATCAGGACATGAGCAATGAGGGCAGTAGTATGCTAGTGTCTTACGTAAGCACAAATTTTAATTTTTTTTTTGAGAATTTACCTAAAAATTAAATGAAATAATAGGTATAAAAAATATTGGTCTAACCCATAATACTTTTCTCTCTTCCTCAAAAGCAGCTTTAGTTTTTCTTTTTTCCCTCAAAATCTTAAGAGTCATAAAAACTAATGTAACTTTCACTAAATAAGTTAATCCAGGTGTAAAACTGTTAAAAAAGGCAAGTCATGTTGAAATATGAAAGTAGGAGGTAAATTTTTTGAATTGAAAAGGCAAAGATGCTGTAACAGTGTTTTCGTTAGAACAAGAGTATGCTGTAACGGTGCTGCTGCCGACGCTGTCGTTTCTTCTGGCTAGCCCAAAAAGGCCCCGGCCCACGCAAATGGGATATTCGCACTCACTACCCCCATTTCCCTCCTAGCCACACCAACCACCCCGTCTCTCCCGTCCCTCGCGGATCCAAAGCTCCCCGCCGGCGCGGCGCCGGCGCCGTTGCCCCGGTGTGCTCCTGCTTCCCCCTCCGGCACGCACAGCCCCTCCCATTTCATCATCCCCCGTCACCTCTTCCTGCCATGGTGGCGTCCCCATCCCCAAATCGTGCATCCAAAGCTTCCCTCCGTCCGCCGGCGCGGCACCCGCGCCCACGCCCCGGCGTCTCCGGCCGTCCTGTGCGGCACACCTCGGCGCTCGCACACCCTCACCTCCCCGCCACGCTCCCGGCGATGACGCCTTCCCATCCCCAAAAGTCGCGGATCCAAATCTTTCTGTCCGTCCGTCCGCCGGCAGGGCGCCGGCGCCCCGGCCGCCTCTGTCTCCCTCATATCCCCGCCTCTCCTACCCCTACCGCACCCTGACCTCGTCGCCACCTCGCTTCCGCCGTCCCATCTCAAAGCCGACGGCGGCGCAGCCTGCACCCGCCGGAAGATCCATCGGGGAGGAATACAAGCTGGACATTTTGTCATGCTTCAGCTGCGTATTCCTCCCAACCACGTCAAGCCCGCCCCGGATCTCGCTGTTCTACACCGGCGAGGAGCTGTTCAGGGATCTCGAGCTGTTCAGACATATGCTAGCTAACGACCTGCGTTAGTTATATGCCAACCTTCTTCGGGAAGCTGTGGGCAGGAGGATTAAGTGATCACCAAAATATTCCTTCAGGTGGAAGAGCCTATTACCAATTTGTTTTCCAAATCTGTATTACTGAGAGTTCTGCTTTATTTTTCAGTCCTTGATTTCTCACTGTAACAGATCTTTCACTTTCAGGGTGCTGTATGATTAAGTGGCTAACTCTCTATTGTTCTATTGGACGCTGATGGTGTGCATCGTATATCAGATGATACAAAGGTGTTCCTCCAGCTTTCTTTTTCATTTGTATCTTCATTTGTGTGGCATCTTTTGTGTTTCTAAATAGTAAGCAGAATGCTTGGTTAAAATGTTGAATAACAATATCCTAAGTAAATTGGATAAAAGGTAGCTTGAGTGAGTGCATCCGTAATAGAATCCATATATTACTCTGAGACTTAAATAAATCACTATATGTTGCATTCTTGCCACCTAATGTTTAAATTCTAAAATTTATGGAAGTTATAGTATTTTTCAGGTCTTTATATTGATTGCACAGTTAAAAGATTTATTCTGTAAGTAACCGACAAAGCGGCATCTGGTTTCTTAAGTGAAGAAAGGAATATCTGCTACAAATCTAAATGCTTGCTGTTTTCTTCCCTTCGCAGTCCTTTCGAAATATGCGGCATTCAGAAATTGTAGTTGCAACAATATATGTGCTACCTTGTGAGAGTATGATCTACTGTCGGATGCATCATGTAGTAGGCGTTTAGGACATGATATATTGGCAATCACTTGAATATGTACAGATTTAAAAATAGTTACACATACTTAAGCAAAATTTTCTTGCCTTTGGTAATTGGCACCGGCATCCCGCACACAGCAGATTATTTATTTCCTGGTCCAGCCTGCTACTGAAAATAGTGCTCTGGTTAGTTTCGTAATGAAAACAGTGTAATTGCTTGAATTGGACATCTTCAAAACCGAGACGGTGTCATGTATGCTTGCTTTAGATCCCTGGTATACGGTGCAGTTTGATATCATGATTGTGAGACTGTTTGCATCTCCACAGGGCCTCTCATTTGTGTGTCCATGAATGATTATGCTCCTTCATTGTCATTGTTATGCAATGACATGGACTTGACTTTAGCACTTCTGAGCTGGAAGAAGTGACTAATCTTAATTGCACATAGTGGTAGCAACAAAGATACAATCTGTACACCTACTATTAATTCACGGAAAACTATGATGACCATTGATCTCTATATGTTGAAAACATTTACGATGACAATCAATGAACCAATGTGACACTGTGTCCCATGTGCTTTTTTTAATGGCATTTCCTTTGTCCTGTTTCTTTGTGTCATTTATTCTATGATGCACATTAATTTTCAGTCTGTTGTTTTATCACGACACTGCTTTTACTTCTAACCTAGAGATCATATCCAATTTCTTTTACTAAAGCATACGTCTTCTGGTCTATGGACCTCCAGTTATTATTCAGCTTTTACGGCTAGAAATATGCTACCTGCCTTACCTTGACTTCACTTTTTGCTTATTAGTCTGTTCTTCGATCTTCGTATGAGGTTACTGATAAAGTTACTACTGAGCATTGTATATTCATGGTGTAAGTAAAGAATTATGAAATTTCTTAGGAGAAAACACAACCTGAATATAGCTTGGTTTATATAATTTGTTTGCATAAAAACTATCCTTGCATTCTTCTTACGAGATCTGAGCATACGCATAGCACTTTGGGATACCACAATCGTACTCCAGTGGGAAAAAAGAAATGAAAGTTCAAAGAAGCTGACTCTAGGAGCACTAGATGTTTACCAGAGAAAAATAGCATGGGCCTTTTCAGTGATGCGATGTGTTTCAAGAAAAGAAAGAGGAATTGTATTTTGCTTTTGATTTGCGATAAATTGAAAATTCTTGCTTAATCTTCATGGTTTGAACTCTCGCAGCAGGCCATTCAAGCTATCACTGAGGATCCAAAGGAACCACCGGCACCATCCGACACAGCTTCATCAGATAAGAGGTGAGCTCTCTTCTTCTTTGCGAAACGAGTTATGTGTACATGCCTGTAGAGTCTACTCACTCATAAGTATCTTGAACCAGGTTCTATTGGAAATGCTCCCTGAGGCAGGCAGCCAAAGCTCTGTTAGATGCCCAGTCCAAGAAGAAGAAGACCTAACCTGCCACCTTCGTGGTAGTGGTATAAGGTAAACAATTCAGCTACACCGTTTGTCCCTTTCCCTTTTGTTTGCCCAAGCTAAAAGTTAGAACCAGCCTGATTCGAAGTCTGATTTTAAAGTATTGCTGTCTTTTGGTATTAGAAAGGCCTGTTGGTGTTCCTTTTATGTCGTTTGCATGCTCTGGACTATAAAAAAAACGAGACCATCCTAGGCACTAGCACCCGATGGCTTTTTTTTTATAGAAGACTCCACGAGATAACCCAAATATTCAGCCCCCCATAGGACTCGAACTTGGGTCAGCAGAGAGCAAGACCTGCTCCCTTGCCACCAGGCTACTGCCTGGTTCTCCATGCTCTGGACTATGAATGCTGCAGTGTAGGCCCTACTCTGGATGATGCGTCTGCTATCCCTTGCCACTGACCATGTGTAAATAGCTTATGGTATTTACTGGTGTAAGTTTAGGGAATGAAGTAGGTTAATCAGCGGCATTATTCACCCTTATGAATTGCATGTGGAATCAATTTCCCTATTTATCTGCGTCTACTTCGCATATCACCACTTTAAAAATATCTGCTTTTGTTTATTGGGCTTTGATTATTTCTGTTCTAAAACATGCCGTGCTACTGAACTGCTATGCGTATTTTCTGTACTGCTCTGTAACTGTTCTTTTTAAGGTGTCTTTAACGTACAGACTGCTGTGTTTTTCTTGCTTCCAGTGCTATCAAAGCTCTGCCACTAAAAGAAGATCATGAAGAATCAATGGCTGTCTACACTGCTCATGTAATCTGTTACTGTCGTCGCATCCCCAGCTGACTTGGCCTTCAATCATCCAATGTATTTGATTGCTAAAGTATTGCTTTGCCCAAGATCTGCTGGAAATTTCCACAGCTGAGTGACATCGCAGGTTACCTCTGTCACACGGTTTATCCATTAAAAGTTTCATTTTTTTGGTCACTTAAAGTATAATGTTTGCTGTATGTATTGAATTTGATTTTTTTATTTTTTCTACCAAGTACCAACAATGTTTTATGCATCTCTGAAGTTATATGACTCTGATGTTATATACACCTGAATAGTCTGATTATTTGACCAGTAACATAAAAGTTACGTTGCAATTATATGTTTTATCAGGTAACTGTTTATTTAACTGTAGGAATTCGTAGTGCCATTTATTTAGCATTTGAAAAATCTTGAAACCAAGAAACATGAACCTTTTCTACTCATCATCATCAGAAAACACTTGATAGGAGAAGAATACTTTGCTGGTATTTTGAGTTCCTTGACACTTTTTCGAATTTGTAAGTGGTAGTGTGTGCAGTGAGTATGAGCTGATAGATTCTTCCTAGCTATCTAGTAGGTGTCTAGTATTTGCTGCAAGTTTATCACATAATCACAAGTCAGTTAATATGTAATGTAACCATGCCTAGACCAATTTGTAATGTTTGATTTAGTACTGTTGATTACTTCTTTCAAGAGAATGATTGTCTATTTATATATGGAGGAATTTGATCCTCACTACTGTACTATTTTACCCTGCCATCCATGCATGTTTAGCATGAAACCTGTAGCATCATGTCGAGCTGTAAACTGCAGTACTCCCATTTTACCCTGCCATCCATTCATGTTTACCATGGAACCTGTAGCATCATGTACTACTAGTGTGGAGTGAAGCGTGGTGAGTCATAGGATTCCTTCTAGTTTTACCGTGGTGAAAATGGGAGCCTGGTACCACTAGGCAGAGTATGGCATGGATTGTTTGTTTGAGAAGAGTGTAGCTTGTGTGAGTTTAGTCGCACTCACTCTCTCATTGGTACTAGTAGTCCAGTAAATTTAATTGCCT
The DNA here is from genome assembly GCA_007115705.1 of Dactylis glomerata. Lineage (NCBI taxonomy): Eukaryota > Viridiplantae > Streptophyta > Magnoliopsida > Poales > Poaceae > Dactylis > Dactylis glomerata. Next base: position 2,088,229 of record QXEO01000543.1, read on the forward strand.
TGCTCTACACGTGTATTCTCCTAGCAGTAAAAGGGTAGACTGGAGCGGTGAATACAGTGTGCATGTGGAGTACACTGCAGACGGCAGTAGAGGCTTGTATTTTGGTCGTAGAGTAGAATTGTTTACTCGATTTCAGCCTTGGATTCCCTGACCCAGGCCAAGGCCCAAGCCCATGATGTGCTGTGTGTAGTGTAGAGAGAGAGCCAGAGAGGGAAGGCGAAGAAAGCATCTCTGGAGCCCCGTGCCGTGCCGGGCGGCGCGTGCTGCTGGAGAGAGAGAGAGAGTGAGTACTGAGGAGGGATGGGACCTTTCGAGGAAGGGAATCCAATGGTTGTGCGTAAAAGTGATGGGGTGAGCGGGAATCCTGGCCGTCCAGATTTGTTGGCCGTTGGGCATTAAATTTTAATAGACGCGTGCGTGGCGCTTTCGATGGTCACGGACTTCTGCGCTTTAATTACTTGATTGACTGAGCTTTAACCCACCACCACCTACCCAGCGACCACTCGTCCTCACTCACTCCAGCTCCCTCCCACTCAGAATTCGACCCCTTCCACTCTATCTTTTGTGTTCTTCTTCACCCAACGCTTCTGCCTCTCCTCAGTCCTCACCTTCGCAGTGGCTCTTCCAGCACACTGGCGAGGCGATTTAGATAGAAATAACCCAAACTTGAAACAAATGTTAAAAATAAACCTGTGGTGAAAAAATTTCATGGGGCTAACCCTTTTTTGCCGCGCCATTCACGGTGGCGCGGCAGCGGGTAGTGCGGCGCCACCGCGGGTGGCGCGGCAAAGGCTCGTGCGGCGCCACTAGGAGTGGCGCGGCACTTTAGGGTTGCATAACCCGCCCCAACCCGCCCGACCGGCTCACTTCTCCCCCTACCTCACCTCTCCTCCTCTTCCATGGCGGCGGCGGCGGCTGTTCTTCCTCTCCCCCTTCTCTAATCCTCCAACTTGAAGACTAGGTGGTGTCTCCAAGATTTCCCCTAAGGTATTCTCCCCCAATCCCCCTTCTCTAATCCCCTAGGCTCTAATCCTAATCCCTTCTCTCCCCCTTCTCTAATCCTCCAACTTGATGGATGGATTTGTATAGTAGATTGAAATTGATTGTTGTTTGTATATGGAGATGAAATTTGGTATTTTGATGTGGAGTGTGTATGGTCCCCTAGGTAGTGATTGATGAGTGAAACCCTAGTTACATGTATTTGTATGGAGAGGAGATTTGCTATTTTGTATGAATGCCTTGTAGATGATTTATGTGAACTAGCAATTTTAGATTACTTGTGATGTGCAATTTGTGATGGGTGGATTTATATTGATTTGTATGGTGGACTTGTATGGTAGATTCCAATGGATGGATTTGTGTGATTGATTTATGTTGCTTGTTATTGAACTAGCAATTTTAGATTACTTGTGATGTGCAATTTGTGTGCTTCATCATATGTATGAAATTAGTAGAATTATTATTTGCATATTATATGGATTTGTTGTAGATTAATTGTTTGATTATGTGCATATATGCTCACATATATGTTAATAGGATGAGTTGTAGATGAATTTTGTAGTTGAAGTTAATTGTAGATGAATTGTATAGTTGTAGACGAAATATTGGAGATAAATTGTTATAGAAGAATTGTATGACTTATGTGCATATATGCTCACATTATAGTCGGATTGTTTAGGATGGAGGAGTTAACCAATGAAAGCATTCTCGAGGATGAAGTTGATGTTTGTCACCGTGCCTATATGATGACCGAGAAGAAGAAGGTAATTAAAAAACCAAGTACTCAAATGTAATATTGGTATGCTTGAATTGGTATGTGACACCGTGCGTATATGTTCGTCACCGTGCAGGTTCTTGGACCATTGCGACTTAGGTATCACCAGATGTCGGCAACGCCGATGAACTACGATGAGTGGTACACCCCCTACATCCACAATCTTGGGCTTCTACGGTTCATCCATATGGTCACCCGGTCCACACTTAACATGAATCCTGTCGCGATCACCGCGCTTGTGGACCGGTGGAGGCTGGAGACCCACACTTTTCACCTCCAGACCGGCGAGATGACGGTCACGCTAGAGGACATGGCGATGATACTTGCGCTCCCCATCGAGGGGGCTCCTCTTTGTATCGATACAGCCTGTGATGATTGGCACGGGAAGATGGTAGATCTTATTGGGAAGTGCCCCGGGGATACTCTCAACAAGAAAGGAGTAAAGTTGAGGGTCGCCGCCGGGGCTACTTTCAAATGGATCTCAGATAACTTCAATACCTGCCCTGAGGATGCCGATGAGGATGTCGTCAAGATCTACGCCCGCGTGTACGTGTGGTATGTTATCACACAGACTCTGTTCAATGACGCTAGTGGGAAGACCGCGCACTGGCATTGGCTGAAGACGCTCACCGTTATGGATAGGAAGTGGAGCTGGGGCACTGCTGCTTTGGCTTGGTTGTATCGTCAGGTAATGAGTTGTTTTGTCCACTCCGTACATTTGCTCTCCATTTTGGCTACATTCTTGTTATTGATGTTTGCTTTCATACCATGTGCATCTTGACGATGCTTGTTGTAGGACAGATCCACAAGCTTGTATTGGTGGTCCGCTGCTTCTTTCGGTGTGGAGTTGGGAACGCTTCCCTGTTGGACGGCCGAAAATTGGTCCTCGTAAAGACTGGCACGATGGTAACAACCCCCACCGGTTTCCCACATTTGCTTACCATTGCGACGTCCATTCTGAGTTTACTTCTGACCCACAACAAGCATATCAACAATACACCAACGAGTTTAACAACCTTGTCCCTGAGCAGGTAAAAAACTCTATTCCCTCACTCTCTCGTTTCCGGTATGTAGGATCTTCATTATTGGGCATGTTGTAGGTGATATGGCAACCATATGGCAAAGGATATTCTTACGGTGACGCTGCCTGGCAGCTTAACCCTGCTTGCACGGCTGAAAGAAATCTGTGGTATATGCGTTGCCCGTTGATATGCATGTGGGCTGTTGAGTTTCACTTGACGCAGCGGGTTATGCGGTAGTTCGATTTATTTCAAGAGTACCCGTCGGAGTATGAGGACACGGATCGTATGCTTCACCGGTATGAATCCTATTTCCGCCGTTCCGCCATTTTGTAAGAGTACCCGACGAGCAGCGCGCGGACCCGCGCTTCTACCCAGACAACTATCCGGCGTGGAACGCGTTCTTCCGGTGAAGGTATGAACGCGAGCTCGCCGCCTACGACGGCCCTCCCCCTCCTCCTGCGCGCAACAACGCCGCCGGCCGCCGCCGCTGGTGGAGCATGCGCGGCCGCACCCTCGAGGCCGTTCTCGAGCACATCGAGAACGGCAACTCGCCGGTCCTCGGGATGTTGCCGCCATAGCGGCCGACGCTGTCCCGCCGCCGCGGGAGCTATTGGATGCCACGGCGGATGGCATCCGTCTCCTCCGGATCGGCGTCCTTCGGATCGGCGTCGGCGAGGTCGGCATCACGGTCGTCGGCATCCACGCCGAGGACCGTCAAGTAGGAGCCACTGTCCGCGCCGCTGAGGCGCAGCAGCGGCACCCTTGTCATCCGCGAGGGGGCGCGCACCGGCGGAAGTACATTACAAAATGGCGGAACGGCGGAAATAGGATTCATACCAGTGAAGCATACGATCCGTGTCCTCATACTCCGGCGGGTACTCTTGAAATAAATCGAACTGCCACATAACCCGCTGCGTCAAGTGAAACTCAACAGCCCACATGCATATCAACGGGCAACACATATACCACAGATTTCTTTCAGCCGTGTAAGCAGGGTTAAGCTGCCAGGCAGCGTCACCGTAAGAATATCCTTTGCCATATGGTTGCCATATCACCTACAACATGCCCAATAATGAAGATCCTACATACCGGAAACGAGAGAGTGAGGGAATAGAGTTTTTTACCTGCTCAGGGACAAGGTTGTTAAACTCGTTGGTGTATTGTTGATATGCTTGTTGTGGGTCAGAAGTAAACTCAGAATGGACGTCGCAATGGTAAGCAAATGTGGGAAACCGGTGGGGGTTGTTACCATCGTGCCAGTCTTTACGAGGACCAATTTTTGGCCGTCCAACAGGGAAGCGTTCCCAACTCCACACCGAAAGAAGAAGCAGCGGACCACCAATACAAGCTTGTGGATCTGTCCTACAACAAGCATCGTCAAGATGCACATGGTATGAAAGCAAACATCAATAACAAGAATGTAGCCAAAATGGAGAGCAAATGTACGGAGTGGACAAAACAACTCATTACCTGACGATACAACCAAGCCAAAGCAGCAGTGCCCCAGCTCCACTTCCTATCCATAACGGTGAGCGTCTTCAGCCAATGCCAGTGCGCGGTCTTCCCACTAGCGTCATTGAACAGAGTCTGTGTGATAACATACCACACGTACACGCGGGCGTAGATCTTGACGACATCCTCATCGGCATCCTCAGGGCAGGTATTGAAGTTATCTGAGATCCATTTGAAAGTAGCCCCGGCGGCGACCCTCAACTTTACTCCTTTCTTGTTGAGAGTATCCCCGGGGCACTTCCCAATAAGATCTACCATCTTCCCGCGCCAATCATCACAGGCTGTATCGATACAAAGAGGAGCCCCCTCGATGGGGAGCGCAAGTATCATCGCCATGTCCTCTAGCGTGACCGTCATCTCGCCGGTCTGGAGGTGAAAAGTGTGGGTCTCCGGCCTCCACCGGTCCACAAGCGCGGTGATCGCGACAGGATTCATGTTAAGTGTGGACCGGGTGACCATATGGATGAACCGTAGAAGCCCAAGATTGTGGATGTAGGGGGTGTACCACTCATCGTAGTTCATCGGCGTTGCCGACATCTGGTGATACCTAAGTCGCAATGGTCCAAGAACCTGCACGGTGACGAACATATACGCACGGTGTCACATACCAATTCAAGCATACCAATATTACATTTGAGTACTTGGTTTTTTAATTACCTTCTTCTTCTCGGTCATCATATAGGCACGGTGACAAACATCAACTTCATCCTCGAGAATGCTTTCATTGGTTAACGCCTCCATCCTAAACAATCCGACTATAATGTGAGCATATATGCACATAAGTCATACAATTCTTCTATAACAATTTATCTCCAATATTTCATCTACAACTATACAATTCATCTAAAATTAACTTCAACTACAAAATTCATCTACAACTCATCCTATTAACATATATGTGAGCATATATGCACATAATCAAACAATTAATCTACAACAAATCCATATAATATGCAAATAATAATTCTACTAATTTCATACATATGATGAAGCACACAAATTGCACATCACAAGTAATCTAAAATTGCTAGTTTAATAACAAGCAACATAAATCAATCACACAAATCCATCCATTGGAATCTACCATACAAGTCCACCATACAAATCAATATAAATCCACCCATCACAAATTGCACATCACAAGTAATCTAAAATTGCTAGTTCACATAAATCATCTACAAGGCATTCATACAAAATAGCAAATCTCCTCTCCATACAAATAAATGTAACTAGGGTTTCACTCATCAATCACTACCTAGGGGACCGTACACACTCCACATCAAAATACCAAATTTCATCTCCATATACAAACAACAATCAATTTCAATCTACTATACAAATCCATCCATCAAGTTGGAGGATTAGAGAAGGGGGAGAGAAGGGATTAGGATTAGAGCCTAGGGGATTAGAGAAGGGGGATTGGGGGAGAATACCTTAGGGGAGATCTTGGAGACACCACCTAGTCTTCAAGTTGGAGGATTAGAGAAGGGGGAGAGGAAGAACAGCTGCCGCCGCCGCCATGGAAGAGGAGGAGAGGTGAGGTAGGGGGAGAAGTGAGCCGGTCGGGCGGGTTGGGGCGGGTTATGCAACCCTAAAGTGCCGCGCCACTCCTAGTGGCGCCGCACGAGCCTTTGCCGCGCCACCCGCAGTGGCGCCGCACTACCCGCTGCGGGGCCCGCCGTGCCTACGTGGCAGCCAGTGTCGCGCCACTGGCAGTGGCGCCGCTCCTTCATTTGCCGCGCCACCGTGAATGGCGCGGCAAAAAAGGGTTAGCCCCGTGAAATTTTTTCGCCACAGGTTTATTTTTAACATTTGTTTCAAGTTTGGGTTATTTCTGTCTAAATCGCCTCCATACCGCGGATACAGATCCAAGGAGCCAAAGGAAAGGTACGAATCGATGCCTTGCTGGATCTGCAATTTCTCCCCTTTTCCTCCTCGATCTCGATATGCTCGATTACGAACACGCAATGCTCGTCCCTCCCATCCCATCCTCTCTCGTGAATCCATTTTTTCCGGGATCTGGAACCCTCAAATTTTTCCCCTGTTTCTCGTCAGATCGACAGATTGCATAAAGCGGGACAGAGTATCGCATCGGGAGGAATATCGGAAGATTGGACCTCAGAGTTCCGCCCAACATTAGATAGTTTGGTAGGGTTAAACAGAGCGTTCTATCTTGATCTGAGTATGGCGCTGTCTATTTCTTGCGATTAGCAGAGATTTGACCCTATTCACCTCTTGCAATCTTGCAGATATGGCAGAACTGGTTCGTCTCGACCGCAGTGGAGGGTGGAGGAAGAGGCAGCGACAGGCTGAGGAGGTAGCAGTTGGCATACCGGTGAGTTTTTTGGTCCCGCCCGAAATCTTCCCTTTAACAGTTCGTGCTGAAAAACCTATGAATGCTTCTTTGTTAGTTCTGAAACAGGGTTACTGGGTTAATTAGGGTTACTGGGGATCTTATAGCATGGTTACTGGCTATGTAAGATAAAATTTAAAATTTCCAGTGTTAATTCTTGTGTTTTCACTCTTAAAACATGATCACTGCCTATGATTAGGTAGATTCAAGAATTTGATGTGTCAATGCTTGTCTGTTGTTCTTTCATGGCATGATTAGGTAGTTCCTTGCAGCCGTTACTAAAAACGTTTACATGATTAGATAGCATTCACTACTTCTGTCTCTAGATTAAGCTTGTATTCCCCCCTGCTTGCTGTAGCTTTTCTTCTATTTAATAACGAACTCTATGATTTATCAGGGACCCTTGCCTAGGCGCCAGGGCCCAGCCAACATGCTCGTTGCGAACCAGAACTACGGTGAGCCGACTTGTCAGTCCATTTTGGAGAAAGATGAAGAGACAATAACCACACTTAGAGAATCTAGAAGGGTTGACCCCAATGTGAGTACTGTCTCGAAATCATGAGATCATGGGAGTGTTGATTTATACTTTAGTCCAACTGCCTTTCTAATTTCTGTAGGAATTGCTCTGCTACATCACCCCTGAGCTCTTGGTAAATCAGGATGAGAGGGTGGACCCAAAAAACAGGCATATTACTGAAATAATCAATGAGATGGCTAGAGGCAGAAGGAGGTTGAGTTCTTTGAACTTCGGTTTAATAATTCCTGTTCATAGGTCTGTTCTGGATGATCAAAAGATCTAATGTTTGGTTGGTTAATTTTTTTGCTTTGCAGCTTGCTTCTCAGGAAGCTTAAGAAGAAAATCAATGATGCTGAATGTAGGCAGATCACCAAGAGTCTGTTGAAGTGGCCCACTGAGGTGTTGCAACTTCAAGCAGAAATCTCTGCGTTGAAGTACCGTTATGTTAGGGTACCTCAGATTCTTGTTGAGGAAGTGATTTTGATTTCATAGGTACTTAGTTCTCTGCCCTTCTACCTATTTATGTTTTTATTTTCTGCCAGCAGTTGTATAGCCTGCTAGGGACCTATATGGGGGTGGATCCACCCTGCTGAAATGCATTGAATTCTAAGAATCAAGTACTGCTGCTATATGGAAACTTTGTGACAATTGCCCAAGCTGAATTAGTTCTGTAGGCTAAATTGAAACAGTCGTTTCTTAGTCTCTTGTGTACTTTTGTACCTAGATTTATTCATCTTACATTTTTCAGTCTCAAATTTGTATCATTCACTCATTATGGAATTCTAAGAATTCTAAGAATCAAGTACTGCTGCTATATGGAAACTTTGTGACAATTGCCCAAGCTGAATTAGTTCTGTAGGCTAAATTGAAACAGTCGTTTCTTAGTCTCTTGTGTACTTTTGTACCTAGATTTATTCAGCTTACATTTTTCAGTCTCAAATTTGTATCATTCACTCATTATAGTCCTGATTTAATTTCTATTCCTTTTCTTCTCAGGTTAGTGGTGCTACGTATTTGACTTGTGAGATGGATTTCAAATTTGTATCATTCTTTCTTAGGTACTTACTTCTTTTCCTTTTGTACCTATTGTTTAATCTACCAATACTGCTATAAGAATAATTAACTTTGAAACCAACAATCTTAGAGTTACGGACTGGTAGGTTAAAAACTCTATGGATTGATTTTTTGGTTGGCTGTTACTTGCTTGCTGAAAAAATGATTTCGGTGTAGAATAATCAATTTCCGCTGAACCTGTAGGTGTAGCATTATTTTGCTGAGACGCTTTGTGTGAGTGCCTAAGCAATTTTCCATAGAATCTGTAGGCTACTCCTTTGAGATGCTGTTATTGAGTTGGCGGCTACATTGTCACTTAATGGTCACTTATGTAATAGATTTATACATATGACATTGAGTCTCTAAGTTGTATCTGACCCTATCAATTCTTATTACCTGATTTAGTTTCTATTCTTTTTATTCTCAGGTCAATTCTCTGGTTCAATGGTGGTACAAGTAGTTATGGTGACTCCTTTGAGACGCTATGTGTGAGTGGGTAAGCAATTTTCCGTAGAACCTGTTGGTGTAGGTTACTCCTTTGAGATGCTCTTATTGAGTTGGCTGCTACAGTGTCAATGGTCACTTATGTACTTAGATTTATTCATCTGTCATTTTGAGTCTCTAAGTTGTATCTGACCCTATCAATTCTTATTACCTGATTTAGTTTCTATTTTTATTCTCAGGTCAATTCTCTGGTTCAATGGTGATACAAGTAGTTATGGTGACTCCTTTGAGACGCTATGTGTGAGTGGGTAAGCAATTTTCCGTAGAACCTGTTGGTGTAGGTGTAGCATTACTCCTTTGAGACGCTGTTATTGAGTTGGCTGCTACAGCGTCAATGGTCACTTATGTACTTAGATTTATACATCTGACATTTTGAGTCTCTAAGTTCTATCTGACCCTGTCAATTCTTATTACTCTTTGCTAATACCGATGTATCTATTACTAAAATGCGTCTAGATACATCAATATTACCGAAGAGTATTATGGGTCGAAGGGAGTACCTGATTTAGTTTATATACTTTTTATTCTCAGGTCAATTCTCTGGTTCAATGGTGATAAAGGTTGCTATGGTAGCCTTGGTGGTTTACTTGAAGGACGGTGTTTCCTAAATATCAGATTTAAACTTGCCTCTTTAGTATGTGAACTGTATGGAATGTAATACTCTCTCTGTTTCAAAATATAAGATGTTTTAGCTTTGTAAAATAAATGTATTTAGACATCTTTTAGTGTGTAGGTTCACTTAAATATACACACTAAAACATGTCTAGATACATTCGCTTCACAAACCTAAAACATCTTATATTTTGAAACGGAGGGAGTAGCTGTGAAGTAACGGAATTGTCTGCAACCAAATAATTAGGTTTCTCAATCGTGGCTCCTGGTCATGTACTAATTCAACAGAGGCAGCGACACTCTTTGGCTTGATAAGGAAAAAATCAAAATACTTTCAGTGCGTTATTTGAATGTTTGCACTTATATTTTGTGTTTTAATTCGGCACATCAGGTTTGTAACATCTATGGCTCCCCATTTGAGCCGGACGTGTGTCTCTTTCTGTCCGTTTGGTAAGAGCAGAACCCAACGGGCACTCCAATGGGATAGTTCGTCCGCGCTGAGCGAGCGGACGCATCTGGACCTACCTGCCAGAAGACGGGTCTCAAGCAAAAGCGGCATCGTCGTGGTGGTCCCTAAAATTGGGAGTTAGTTCCCGTTTAACCAATAGTTAGGTTAACCCAACCTAAAATAAAGCCCAATGGGCTGAACGGTTCACCTGAAAACCCATTAGGTCTTTTAGGTTTGATCCAAATTAACCAAGGTTATCCTTCATCTCCCACGCGTACGCCTCCGAAACCAAGCGCCGCCTGCCGTCGTGCCTCCTGACACCAAGCATCGACCGGCGTCCTGCCTCCTTACACCAAGCGCTGCCCGCCGTGAAGCTCACGCCCGCGCGCCTGACCACCCTTCCAGCTCCTCCGCATCCCCGTCCGCGTGCCCGCGCATCCGTCCCCATCTTCTTCTCTTGGGATGAGTCATCAGTGGCTTCCCGGACCGCGACATCACCGAGAGGTGGCGGTGCCGGCGTCCCGGTTTTCCTACATCCTACTGGATCTTGGACCGCACTAGTGCTCTATTGGTGGTTGTGGCCTTATCAGTGAACTTTTTTTTGTAGATCTTGACTCTCGCCTTCTGAAAAATATTCACTGCATTTTTCAGCATGTAAACCTAGATTGACTATAATGAGGAAGGTGTGATGCAAAAAATGCGTTTATGGTTGCAGATGTTATTTTTCTAATAATATTGATTTTCTATTGTGAGGATGTTGATGTTTTTCTAATACAGCTGGACCGATTGTTCTACAAAGAAGCTCTGCAAAGCTTGTGAAAGTGTTAGGGAAAGAACCAGATCACTCAAATTTGGCTTCTGAAGAACCCAGTCAATGGTTACAGGGAGGTTACTGAAGCCATTGAAACGTCAACAAAATAGAAGTACATATTTCTTAGCCAAACATTCTAGAAATGAGCTCTTTACCGACTTGTGGTTAGCGGATGCAGATTGTTGTAGTACTTCTGTTCCTGAGTAATCCAAAGTCTCCGTCTTCACCGCAATAAAAGAAATATGGTTCGACCCTTAATAACCAAAGGTTAATCATTTAGCTCCTAATAACCTAATGGTTAACCTATATTAACCTTTTATGCAAAATGGTTCCGTAGGTTAGTATCCAAAACATAAATGGTTAACCAAATCCCATCCTTAGTGGTCCCTTTCTTTGGTGGTCGCCCCGCCTTCACCTGACCTGCTGATCTCAACCCACACAAGATCACCTCATGAAAACCTGATTCGGCTTCCGTGGATTTTTTGTCCCATTTTATTAATTAAGATGAAAATTGATATAACAACACCAAAAAAACCAACTAACTAAACGAACCTGCCAACTTGAATGGGACCATCAATCAAGTAGCCCGTAGAAGCTTCTACGAGATGACGCTCTTCTTCCTTTTGCTCATGAGAGACTTCTCCATATTTTTGATCATGTCCTTGGATGCCTTCTCCGCTAAGATGTAAGCAATCCTCATGTCATACCTAGGACTATGGGCTTCTAAACTGACGAGAGCCTCAGAGTTAGGTGCCAACACACCCGTCATGACAATCTCATCACTCAAAGACACCACATTCCCAATGTCCACGGAAATGAGGGTGGCCGAAGCATCCAAACCTCCACTATCCACATGGACGAGCATCTGGCAAGGCTCAAACAGCGGTGGTGAGGGTGTCGTGGACACCGCCACCACAGAAGGTTCCCCATAATACGTCTCAAACGTATCTATAATTTTTGATGCTCCATGCTTGTTTTTGCACCATTTGCCTTGTGTTTCGTTACACTTCGTGGCGTTTTTATGCGATTTCCGGAACTAACCTATTGACAAGATGCCACAGTGCCAGTTCCCTATTTTCTGCTATTTTTGTGTTTCAGAAAAGCTACACAGGAAATATTCTCCGAATTGGACGAAACAAGTTCCAGAAGTCTTATTTTCCCCGGAAGCTTCCAGAGAACCGAAGAGGAGACGAAGTGGGGCCACGAGGACCCCACACACCAGGGCGGCGCGGCCCAGCCCCTGGCCGTGCCCCCTACGTGTGAGGGCGCCCTGGCAGCCCCCTGATGACGCCCCTTCGCCTATATAAAGCCTCGGGACGGAAAACCCTAGAGGAGTCAGCGAAATTTCCAAAACAGTTCCGTAGCTCCGCCGCCGCCACCGACGAATTTTGGGGGACATAAGTCTCTGTTCCGGCACCCTGCTAGGACGGGGAAGTGCCTCCGGAGCCATCTCCATTGGTCTCCATCACCGTCTCCGCCGTCTCCATCGACCTCACCGCCATCTCCATCAACCTTGCTGTCTTCTATGATGAGCAGGGAGTAGTTCATCCCCGGGGCTGAGGGCTCTACCGGTAGCTATGTGGTTCACCTCTCTCTCCCATGATGTGATCTTTATGTGATCGTGAGCTTTGTATCATATTGAATAAGTAGATGTTACTCTTCTTCATTATGTGTACTCTAGTGTGTTATTAAAGTAATCTATTCCTCCTGCCATGGTGTAACGGTGACAGTGCGTGCATCGTGGTGGTACTTGGTCTAGGCTACGATTGTGATCTATTATGGATTATGAGAATAATTATCACTATGATAGTATTGAAGTGATCTTTTCCTCCTTTCATGGTGTAATGTTGACAGTGTGTGCACCGTGTTAGTACTTGGTCTAAGTTGCAATAATATTTATCTTGAGTTGTGATTTGATTTGGATATCTCTATCAGTGGTGTTTGTCAAGTACTTGATGAACTTTCAGGGGTGCTTCTGTAGCCACTATGCAATGATTAGTGTTGTTCAATAGGAGAGTAATTCAGAGTAACATAGTGAAGAGAAGTTATTTATTTGTTCAATCATGTTATATTTGTTGGGAGTGTGTCCACTAGTGAAAGTATGATCCCTAGGCCTTGTTTCCAAGCTTTGCACACCGTTTACTTGCTGTTTTGCTACTTGTTTGCTTGCTGCCATTTTCATTCCATATTGCATTTACTACTTATAATCATATATACCACTTGTATTTCACTATCTCTTCGCCGAACTAGTGCACCTATACATCTGACAAGTGTATTGGGTGTGTTGGGGACACAAGAGACATTCTGTATCGTAATTGCAGGGTTGTTTGAGAGGGATAGCTTTGGCCTCTTCCTCCCTAAGTTCGATAAACCTTGGGTGATCCACTTAAGGGAAACTTGCTGCTGCTCTACAAACCTCTGCACTTGGAGGCCCAACACTGTCTACAAGAACAGAAGCGTGTGTAGACATCAAGCTCTTTTCTGACGCCGTTGCCGGGGAGGTAAGGTAAAAGGTACTCACATTCTTTGGTTACTAAGTCTTTTAGTTGCTGGTGAGTGCTTGAAGTTATTTCCTTTAGATTCTGCAATTATATCTTTTTGTTTCTTGTTTTTATTTTCACTAGTTAGGCTTAATGGAAAACAAAGAGTTCTTTAGTCCTTTTCCTGAGTTTAGATTTGAAGAGAAAATTGAAAAACCGTTGGAACTTTGTTCACATGCTAATAGTGTTGTTAGTATGAATGCTTTGAATACCGTTATTGCTAATGCTATAGAAAAGTCTAAGCTTGGGGAAGCTGGTTTTGTTAAGCAATATATTTTTAGTTCCCCAGCTTTAGTGGAGAAAGTTTGCTCTGATGATATTTTATCTCCCCTATGTGATATTCCTATGCCTGTTACCTATGTTAGTGATCATGATTGGGAAAAGCACTCTACTTTTGATATTGAAAATCTTTTTGGTACAAATTCTAAGATTAATAATTGTTGTACCATTAGTACTATTCATGTTCCTTCTTATGATGATATGTTTGATGAATATGCTTTGCGAAATAGCCGTTCTCTAGCTTGTGATGATACTAAACCTCTAGTTTATGATGGTTATGATGATGGGTATAATATTTTCAGTTCACCTACTTTTGAGGAGAAAATTAGTTATGATTACAATATGCCTCCTGTTTTTGATGATTATGGTGATGAGAATAATTATTCTATTGAATCTGCTCCTACTACAATTGTTCATGTGGGGAATATTAATTCTTTTATGCATGTGGCTCATGATAGGGATGCTTTATGTGATAGTTATATTATTAATTTTATTCATGATGCTACTGAAAGTTATTATGAGAGAGGGAAACATGGTTTGATGGATCTCAACAATATTGGGTTTCCCCTCTTTATGTTGCAATTCTTGAAGTTGTACTTGTTTTGCCTTCCTATGCTTTTTGCTTTGCGCTTTTATGACTTGTCTCTTTAAAAGACTATTTTTCATAGAAAGTGGTTTAGATTTAAATATGTTTCATATTTGCTTTTTGAGGCTCTCTATTGCTTTAAGTTCCTATATGGCGCCTTTGCCTCAAGCTCTTATATGGCGCCCACATGAGCATCTTTGCAAATTACTGCGCCTAGCTCAAAGGCGTTAAAGAAAAGTACTCTTGGGAGATAACCCATTGTTTTATTTTCAGTACTTTTTCTTTTATTTGAGTCTTGGAAGTTATTACTACTGTAATAATCACTCCTTATCCTTTTTATTTCGTTGTTGTACCAAGAGAAGCCTCTAATTTGAGTGAGGTAAAATTTGGGGATGTTGCTGTCCTAAAATTGTTTTCGGTGCTGCACTGTAAAAATTCATGAAAATTCTCTGTATATCTTTTGGACCTGAAATTTCTTGTGCATATGCCCCAGGTTATATCCAAACTTTCATTAGTTGAACACTTTTTGATTTGAGCAACAAAAAACCCCTCAAAAATTCGACCTTTGTCAGCTGTTCTGTTTTGACAGATTTCTGCCACTATTCGTTTTGCCGCTTTATCGCTTTCTTTTTGAGTTCTTTTGATCACGGAACTTTTGGGGAAATTGCTACAGTAGTATATACTTAATATGTGGTGGTTTTGGGTTGAAACCTGAAGCAAAAAGAGGTTGATTATATGTTATGCTACACTAATGTTGCTAATAGATTTGTGTTTAGTTTTGTATGAAGGAAGTTTTCAAGTGTAGGGATTGGAGAATGATGAGATGAGTTGAAGAATGGACAAAAGCTCAAGCTTGGGGATGCCCATGCAACCCCCAAGAAATATCCAAGAAGTACAAGCATCAAAGCTTGGGGATGCCCCCGAGGCACCCCCTTCTTCATCGGCAAAAATCAGGTCACCTTTCAAAACACTATATTTTTATTGCTTCATGCACTATGCGTTTTTTTTGGAGCGTCAGTTGTTTTTATTTTCAGTATTAGTTTAGTTTAGGTTGCTTCCATAAATGGTTAGATCACATCATGTTTCTTTTGGAGGAGATGAACTCGCTTTTCATTTGCCAAGAACACTCTAGTTCTCACTCTTATCGTTCAACGAGTGTTCTCTTTTTCTGCTACTGCTTTTGGTTTTCGTTTTTGCCTTGATTTGCGTTCAGACCTTGTCATATCTTTTCATCAAGGTATATTTTTGACTCTGATCTTTGTTGGTTTTCATCAAAAGAGGTGTCTTAAAAAAATTCAAATGGTGTTGGAAAAGAGAAAAAGCTTTATGCAAAAAAGTGGTACAAGATGGAGCTTGTGTAGACTGCGGCTTAGGCTTTTTCATGTCATGCTTGATGTCTTTTTGATAGTATGCTTAGTGGTTTTGCTGTAGCATGACTTGTCTCAAATAACTGAGATTGCTTAATGAGCCTTTGAAAAAAACCATGCGTTGTTTTTATCGTTTGGAAGCATTATTTTGGTTTTCTCCTTGATGCTTTATTTGGGTTGACTTGGCGCATGCTCACACATGTTAGACTCTTACAAAGTCGCCAATAGCCTCTATGATTATTTGGTTTTTGACTTGTGATACCACTTTATGCTTCTTTTAATGTCGCTTTGTCGCTATGCATGATTATGGCCGTTTTTGCTCTCTTAGTTGGTCGCTCCCAGTCTTTTGCTAGTCCTCATTTTGTACTGAGTATGAGCTCTACTCATGCATCCAACTCCCAAAAACCAAGTTTGCCATTGTGTCCATGATACGTCTCAAACGTATCTATAATTTTTGATGCTCCATGCTTATTTTTACACCATTTGCCTTGTGTTTCGTTACACTTAGTGGCGTTTTTGTGCGATTTCTGGAACTAACCTATTGACAAGATGCCACAGTGCTAGTTCCCTGTTTTCTGCTGTTTTTGTCTTTCAGAATAGCTACACATGAAATATTCTCGGAATGGGACGAAACCAAAGCCAGTCGCCCAGAATTTCACCGAAGCTTCCATAGAATCGAAAAGGAGGTGGAGTGGGGCCACGAGGGCCCCACACACCAGGGCGGCGCGGCCCAGGCCCTGGCCGCACCCCCTATGTGTGAGGAGGCCCTGGCAGCCTACTGACGACGCCCCTTCGCCTATATAAAGCCTCGGGACGGAAAACCTTAGAGGAGTCGGCAAATTTCCAGAAAGAGTTCCGCAGTTCCGCCGCCGCCGCCGACGAATTTCGGGGGACAGAAGTCTCTGTTCCGGCACCCTGTCGGGACGGAGAAGTGCCCACAGAGCCATCTCCATCGGTCTCCATCTCCGTCTCCGCCGTCTTCATCGACCTCACCGCCATCTCCATCAACCTTGCTGTCTCCTATGATGAGGAGGGAGTAGTTCTCCCCCGAGGCTGAGGGCTCTACCGGTAGCTATGTGGTTCACCTCTCTCTCCCATGATGTGATCTTTATGTGATCGTGAGCTTTGTATCTAGTTGAATTGGTAGATGTTATTATTCAGATATTATGCTACTCCTATGCTTTATTATTATACTCTCCGGAGATACCTCGTATCATGGTGTAAAGGTGACTAGTGTATGCATCATGTGTATCTTTTTGGTTAATGTCTCTATGAAATGTTGGTGTTTGTTGGAACCATCTAGTGCGTTCACGGTGATAGTGTGGGACAATCTAGTTTGGGTACATACGGACTTTGAGGAGTGCTTCGTAGCCCTACGCGTGATTAGTGTATGTTTTCCATTGGAGAATTGTTTTGAGTTGCATATTGATAATAGTATCTATTTGTTCAATTATGTTATATTTGTTGGGAGTGTGTTCACTAGTGAAAGTATGATCCCTAGGCCTTGTTTCCAAGCTTTGCACACCGTTTACTTGCTGTTTTGTTACTTGTTTGCTTGCTGCCATTTTTATTCCAGATTGCATTTACTACTTATAATCATCTATACCACTTGTATTTCACTATCTCTTCGCTGAACTAGTGCACCTATACATCTGATAAGCGTATTGGGTGTGTTGGGGACACAAGAGACTTTCTGTATCGTAATTGCAGGGTTGCTTGAGAGGGATAGCTTTGACCTCTTCCTCCCTGAGTTTGATAAACCTTGGGTTATCCACTTAAGGGAAACTTGCTGCTGCTCTACAAACCTCTGCACTTGGAGGCCCAACACTATCTACAAGAACAGATGCGTGCATAGACATCAAGCTCTTTTCTGGCGCCGTTGCCGGGGAGGTAAGGTAAAAGGTACTCGCATCCTCCTGTGTGAGTGCTCGGAGTTATTTCCTTTAGATTCTGCAATTACATCTTTTTGTTTCTTGTTTTTATTTTCACTAGTTAGGCTTAATGGAAAACAAAGAGTTCTTTAGTCTTTTTCCTGAGTTTAGATTTGAAGAGAAAATTGAAAAACCGTTGGAGCTTTGTTCGCATGCTAATAGTGTTGTTAGTATGAATGCTTTGAATACTGTTATTGCTAATGCTATAGAAAAGTCTAAGCTTGGGGAAGCTGGTTTTGTTAAGCATGATATTTTTAGTTCCCCAGCTTTAGTGGAGAAAGTTTGCTCTGATGATATTTTATCTCCCCTATGTGATGTTCCTATGCCTGTTACCTATGTTAGTGATCATGATTGGGAAAAGCACTCTACTTTTGATATTGAAAATCTTTTTAGTACAAATTCTAAGATTAATAATTGTTGTACCATTAGTGCTATCCATGTTCCTTCTTATGATGATATGTTTGAAGAATATGCTTTGCGAAATAGCTGTTCTCTAGCTTGTGATGATATTAAACCTCTAGTTTATGATGGTTATGATGATGGGTATAATATTTTTAGTTCACCTACTATTGAGGGTAAAATTAGTTATGATTACAATATGCCTCCTATTTTTGATGATTATGGTGATGAGAATAAGATAGGGATGCTTTATGTGATAGTTATATTGTTAGTTCTATTCATCATGCTACTGAAAGTTATTATGAGAGAGGGAAACATGGTTTGATGGATCTCAACAATATTAAGTTTCCCCTCTTTATGTTGCAAATCTTGAAGTGGCACTTGTTTTATCTATCCATGCTTGCTACTATGTGCCTCGTTGATTTATTTTCTTGCAAGATTCCTATGCATAGGAAGTGGTTTAAATTTAAATATGTTTCATATTTGCTTTTTGAGGCTCTCTATTGCTTTAAGTTCCTATATGGCGCCTTTGCCTCAAGCTCTTATATGGCGCCCACATGAGCATCTTTGCAAATTACTGCGCCTAGCTCAAAGGCGTTAAAGAAAAGTACTCTTGGGAGATAACCCATTGTTTATTTTCAGTACTTTTTCTTTTATTTGAGTCTTGGAAGTTATTACTACTATAATAACCGCTCCTTATCCTTTTTATTTCATTGTTGTGCCAAGAGAAGCCTCTAATTTGAGTGAGGTAAGATTTGGGGATGTTGCTGTCCTGAA
The DNA here is from genome assembly GCA_007115705.1 of Dactylis glomerata. NCBI lineage: Eukaryota > Viridiplantae > Streptophyta > Magnoliopsida > Poales > Poaceae > Dactylis > Dactylis glomerata. The sequence continues at coordinate 2,106,714 of QXEO01000543.1, forward strand.
ACTGTTTTTGGTGCTGCACCGTAAAAATTCGTGAAAATTCTGTGTATATCTTTTGGACCTGCGATTTCTTGTGCATATGACCCAGGTTATATCCAAACTTTCATTAGTTGAACACCTTTTGATTTGAGCAACAGAAAACACCTTAAAAAATCGGCCTTTATCAGCTGTTCTGTTTTGACAGATTTCTGCCACTATTCGTTTTTGCCGCTTTATCGCTTTCTTTTCGAGTTCTTTTGATCACAGAACTTTTGGGGAAGTTGCTACAGTAGTATATACTTAATTTGTGGTGGTTTTGGGTTGAAACCTGAAGCAAAAGAGGTTGATTTATCGTTATGCTTACACTAATGTTGCTAATAGAATTGTGTTGAGTTTTGTATGAAGGAAGTTTTCAAGTGTAGGGATTGGAGAATGATGAGATGAGATGAAGAATGGACAAAAGATTAAGCTTGGGGATGCCCATGCATCACCCCAAGAAATATCCAAGAAGTACAAGCGTCAAAGCTTGGGGATGCCCCCGAGGCACCCCCTTTTTCATCGGCAAAAACTAGGTCACCTTTCAAAACACAATATTTTTATTGCTTCATGCACTATGCGTTTTTCTTGGAGCGTCAGTTGCTTTTGTTTTAAGTTTTATTTTGCTTTGTTTGCTGCAATAAATGGTTAGATCACATCATGTTTCTTTTGGAGGAGATGAACTCATTGCCAAGAACACTCTAGTTTTCACTCTTATCGTTCAACGAGTGTTCTCTTTTTCTGCTACTGCGTTTAGCCCTTGTTTTTTGCCTTGATTTTTGTTCAGATCTTGTTTTATCTTTCCATCAAGGTGTATTTTGACCTCGGGTCCATGTTGGTTTTCCTCAAAAGAGTTTCCTCAAAAAGGTTTTAATGGTGTTGGAAAAGAGAAAAAGCTTTATGCAAAAAAGTGGTACAAAAAGGAGCTTGTGTAGACTGCGGCCTAGGCTTTTGCATGTCGTGCTTGTTGTCTTTTTGATAGTATGTTTAGTGGTTTTGCTGTAGCATGACTTGTCTCAAATAACTGAGATTGCTTAATGAGCCTTTGAAAAAATTATGCGTTGTTTAAATTATTTGGAAGCATTATTTTGGTTTTCTCCTTGATGCTTTATTTGGGTTGACTTGGCGCATGCTCACACATGTTTTGACTCTTACAAAGTCGTCAATAGCCTCTATGATCATTTAGTTTTTGACTTTTGATACCATCTTATGCTTCTTTTAATGTCGCTTTGTCGCTCTGCGTGATTATGGCCGTTATTGCTCTCTTAGTTGGTCGCTCCCAGTCTTTTGCTAGCCTTCATTTTGTACTGAGTATGAGCTCTACTCGTGCATCCAACTCCTAAAAACCAAGTTTTCCAAAGTGTCCACCATACATACCTATTAGCAATTTGCTATTCCAAATTACATTTGACTTGCTTTTGTCTACTCTTCAAATTAAACTCTTACCAGTGTTATGCGAAAATTGGTCAGTAAAGCTCTCGCGAACCGGAAGGCACACTTTATTTTTTCTCGTTCTTAAAAATTTGACATTGTGGTCTCTTATGTTGAGTTGTTATGCTTGCAAGTTGTAAGTTGGAGACTAGCCCAACCATGCCGTCATGGGGCAAGCTTTCATTATTGCACTTCTTATTTGAGTTGATACCGTGATCTTTTGTTTATGGATGCCCGCGGTGTGAAATGAATTGGGAATCTTGCGGGATCATGGAGTTTGTATATGTGTTAGGGAAACGCCTGGGCCGCTAATCTAAGCCATGCATAATTCATGGTGGAAATTTGCAGCATACCCATAGTGGACATTCGATGACGCATCTCAAAATAAAAAGCTAAACAAATGGTAAATAAAAGAGATGTCAAGCTGTTCATTGTCTGCTTGTCCTGTCATTTTGATGTGGGCTTGTTCCATGTCATCGGGCACGGAGGTACCCCGTTGGCGGTTCTCGATGATACATATATACTTACAATGACAAGAGCCTTGCTTGGGACTCTAAGTAAAGTAGCATGAGGTTTGGGTACTCGTATTCATGGGACACGAGGTTTTCAACTTATGATTTGTCAAGCATATGCATCATAATTGTTCTTGCATTAACTTTAACCATTCAAGATGCTTATGATGGGGGCAATGAGAGCTCAAAGCCGGTAAGTACCATAATTTTTGAAGGTTTATAAAAGTTGCAATCAGTGCTTCCCTCCGCGAAGGGCCTTTCTTTTACTTTTATGTTGAGTCACCACCTTCTATCTTTATGCACCATTAAGAGAGCATAGTTGTCATTCTGAGTATAATGTGCATTGTCCCAAAGTTTTCATTGATTGATTCATGACTATGGTTTCACTTGTTCTTAAATTATTTGTATCTAGTCGCCCTCTTAAACTTGAAGGTGTCCTATGCATTTATGTTTTGCTCTCCATGAAGGACAAGCTGAAAACCATTTGTATGTTTTTCCTTATGATTTGAACACACATTTGACTTTTATTGTTTCATTTTCATGATCTTTTGTTTATGTTCATTTTCATGTTATAACATGGCTGCTAAGTTTCTATTATCAAGATTATGTCTTTCGTGTCCATGTTTTAAGTTCTTTGATCTCAGCACTCAATGCTTTACCTATATGATCAAGATTGTGATGGTGCATGTCACCTCAAAAATTATTTCTTTTGTTATCACTTACCTACTCGAGGACGAGCAGGAGTTAAGCTTGGGGATGCTGATACGTCTCAAACGTATATATAATTTTTGATGCTCCATGCTTGTTTTTACACCATTTACGTTGTGTTTCGTTACACTTCGTGGCGTTTTTATGCGATTTCTGGAACTAACCTATTGACAAGATGCCATAGTGCAAGTTCCCTGTTTTCTGCTATTTTTGTGTTTCAGAATAGCTACACAGAAAATATTCTCGGAATTGGACGAAACCAAAGCCAGTCGCCCAGAATTTCACCGATGCTTCCAGAGAACCGAAGAGGAGGTGGAGTGGGGCCACAAGGGCCCCACACACCAGGGCAATGCGGCCCAGGCCCTGGCCGCGCCCCCTATGTGTGAGGAGGCCGTGGCAGCCCCCTGACGACGCCCCTTCGCCTATATAAAGCCTCGGGACGAAAAACCCTAGGGGAATCGACAAATTTCCAGAAAGAGTTCCGCAGTTCCGCCGCCGCCGCCGACAAATTTCGGGGGACAGAAGTCTCTGTTCTGGCACCCTGCCGGGACGGGGAAGTGCCCCCGGAGCCATCTCCATTGGTCTCCATCACCGTCTCCGCCGTCTTCATCGACCTCATCGCCATCTCGATCAACCTTGCTGTCTCCTATGATGAGGAGGGAGTAGTTCTCCCCCGGGGGCTGAGGGCTCTACCGGTAGCTATGTGGTTCACCTCTCTCTCTCTCCCATGATGTGATCTTTATGTGATCGTGAGCTTTGTATCTAGTTGAATTGGTAGATGTTATTATTCAGATATTATGCTACTCCTATGCTTTATTATTATACTCTCCGGAGATACCTCGTATCATGGTGTAAAGATGACTAGTGTGTGCATCATGTGTATCTTTTTGGTTAATGTCTCTATGAAATATTGGTGTTTGTTGGAACCATCTAGTGCGTTCACGGTGATAGTGTGGGACAATCTAGTTTGGGTACATACGGACTTTGAGGAGTGCTTGTTGACACCGATTTTGTCTTAAACTATAAAAGAGCCGATGATTATGAAGTATGGTAAATTAAATAAATCCTAAAAGGTATAAGGCATTGCTTACAGATCAAGATGTGCCGCCACCAATACCAGTGATCTAATATTGACATAAATTCACAACATCAAAAGTGACTCTAAATTTCCAAAGTGTTCGACCGTGAGATAAATATCGGCTTAGTCCGACAACCTTGTAAAATGCGTTCACATATAAAAGTTGGTCATATACTGACTACCGGCGATTGATTATTGGTCAACTAAATTATTGGCTAATATACCATGGCCAAATAGTTATTTGTTATAACGATTAGGCCAAGCTCACTAGCACACTACACAAGCCTACGAGCATCCATGCATGGATTAAGTCCAGTGCACATGCAAGAGAGAATAACTAGGCAAAGTATGCACGGCTGCTGCGTGCGTGCAAAATGATTAAGCCAATCTAATTAACCAGCCCATGCCATAAGCTACACATACGTAGCTAGAGGCCTGCATGCATTAGTTTATCATGATTAGCTAACTAGGCTAGTTAAACTCTCAAAGCCCATGTCACAATCAACTAAGCCTGCGAAAAGCTAGAACCAGCCCCAGGCAGTGGCGGAGCCAGCCGCAAAATCTTGTGGGGTCAGGTAGTCTTGATGGTAGGGACCAATGCATAAATTTGTACAAACTAAAGGGGATTTACAAAAAAGCTGTGGGGTCATGCAGCTCCGCCACTGGCCCCAGGTCTGCTAACTTCGACCGATCGAGTATCGAAAATATCTGTAGACAGACCAAGTCCACGCAGAAGACTTGACGTCTAAACTGCATCTTGGCACTAGGCCGCTGTACGCCCACTATCTCTACCACGATCTGCATAAACGTGGGCGACGCGCTCGTCTCCGTCGTCGGAACTCGGAACTCCCTCGGTGGCTGCCTATATAAAGACCAACACGCAACATTGCTGGTGGATGGCCATACTCCATCAGCCCATATGCGCGGACGCTCCATGCAAATCATTCACAGCGGCCATATACCGCCCGTCGCTCGCCGCAGTCCATGGCTAGCACCACAAATCCATCGCTGAACTGCTGCTGCTCGAGATAGGATCGAGGAAAAAGACCGCTGCCCCAGCCATCGCTAATCGCTCACCAAATCAATCGCCCAGGAGTCCATCGCTCGCCGGCGTACACACCGCTCGCCCGTGCTCGCCCAGCTAGCCTGCCCACGCACGCGCTCGCATACACGCCGCCGACTGTCCGTCGTCGCCGGCCGTTCGCCGCCGGAATTTCGTCGCCGGCCGCTCGCTGCTCGTCGTTGGCCGTCTCCATCGCGTATAGGTGAGAAAAAGGAGGCAATTCACAATTCTCTTTCTTCCATGTCAATGGCAACGATGGCTTAGTGCATGCCGTAGATGTTCTAGCTGTTAGCTTGTCCAAATCAATGAACTCTTGTTTTGGTCTCATGGCGATTCGATCTCATGACGATACAATTCAAGAAGGAAAATAAGCTGCTCACCTTGTTTTGGTCTCATAGTGATCTTTGATCCTATGTTGATACAAATCAAGGATATGTGATAAAAAAAGATCATATTATTTCGAATTTCTTGTATATGCTCAAAGAAATTCAGTCTCAGTTACATATTATAGTTCCCTAGACGCATGAACTGCCATTGCATATTCTGGTGCTAGGATAAAATAAATGTTGTTGCATGCCAATCTACCAGCTAGTTAAACAAAGCCTGGATAGTTGAGTAGTATTGAGTCTAAGCAGAACCAAACCGCGTGCGCGTAATCAAATATGTTTAGTTAGCATCATGGAAGGCTAGCTGAATCCTGCTTGTTTTGGTCACATGACAATCATAGTCCATGTTGATACAAATCAAGTCTAGGAATAGGATAAACAAGAGGCTACTAAAGTTAATATTTCTGCTAGTGCTTGACAATCCTAATTATAAGATAATTTCTCCTTGGTTTGGTCGCATGGTGACTTCTAGTCCTATGTTGATACAATTCAAGGTGCGGCTGTTGTAGGCACATGCTAATTAAGATAAATTTGCTAAGTCAAAAGGAAATTGCCATACTTCACTCGGTTATGCTACCCGTGAGCATATTGCTACGCGGTGTTAGTAATAATACATGTGAGGTAAAATAAATAAATAAAATCTGTCCATCGCTAATCTATTTTAATCACCTAGTCATATGTAATCTAGGGATAATAGAAAACCAACGCATTGACATAAACAAACTCCAAATATAAGTTGGCTTCAATATTGAAGTTATATGCATGCATCACATATGTTAAACATGCTAATTGAGATATACTTCGAGTTTGGTCACACTACATGCTATGCTATGTTAGTGATAATACGAGCAATGAGAAATTACCATACTTCACTTGGTTATACTACACGTGGGCTTTTGCTACACGGCGCTAGTACTAATACAAGTGAAGTGAAAACCTCTCTAAATACATGACACTAGTCTTGCATGAATAACTAGTGTATTTTCATGGGTGCTGAAATCATGTGTCACGCCATCAAGCTGTATGCATGTGTTCATTATAAATCCAACATGCTTACAAACAGATATATACTTCGAGTTTGGTTATGCTACTGGCGTATCCTACGCTATGATAGTGATAATACAAATAAGAAGAAATCAACAAACTTCACTTGGTTAGGCTGCACATGGGCAAACTATTGCTAGTACTAATACAAGCAAAGCTAAACTTAACCAAATTATCATGCGGCATACCTATGTAAGAACCATAGAAAAATCATGCCTAGCCAAAGTCAACTTGTATTTATACTACCTTTCATGCTAGTAACATAAATGAAGTTGAGCAGAAATTAAACTTGTTGCATGTTCAAAATATAGCATGCATCAAATATCATCAAATAGTCGGTCGGTTTAAATGTCAAACCGTCAAATATTAAATCATGGTACTATTTATAAGGTACAACAAAGTTTGGCTGGACGAGTCTTTGAAATAGATAAATCTAGTCTGAAATGCAAAATGAAGTAAAATCTTCCTACGAGCTTCCATGCTCCAAATTAAATCCTAAAGACCATATGCTGCCATAAATTTTCCGTAAAATGGATTGGCAGCCCTATAATGATATATTCCTGTATATCCTAACAGGTACACAGGGCCAAAACAAAATGGAATGCATATAATCAATATTCCTCATACTAAAAGATAAAAGGAATTAAAACTATGTATACCCCAGCAGAGTGCCGATAATTAAATATGCAATCTGCTCCTAAGACAAATCCTATGCCTCGCTAGCGAGTACTAGCTAGAAGAAATAGGAAAGCTAACCATATGTAGCTTTCGTTGCATGTACATAGAACCATCTCATGTGCATGGTCCATGACGAATTGCATGCACCGTCTGGATGCATTTTTGTTTAGTCGGCTAATGAAACAACCCTATAATTAATTAAAGAGTATGCTTTATGATCAAGCCGATTAAATAAAGAGTGTGTCCGATGCATGTATTTTGCTTGCACTTCTGATAATAGTGCGAGTGCCAAAAACAAATGATATCAAATCACATGATGATTCAAAGAAGATTTGGGACACTTTTCAAGCACGGCGGCGACGACTACAGCTAGGAGGAGCTTCCATTTCTTATTTTATCTTTTGTAATAGTCATGCATTGTAATACCATGTAATAGCTATGTTGGAATTCTTAATCAGGGGTTTTCTCTACGGAGATGTAATTAACAGAATTTTTATGCAAATGTAAGAGTTCTGGAAGTAATGAACTGCAATACTTGATATTTGTCATTTACATTCGCGCACTTTAAATTAAATTCTATCTGTCTCTATGACGCGGACGCGAGTATTTTCGTCGCCCCATTTTCCCGTCATCAGTGCTTCATAGCCCTACGCGTGATTAGTGTATGTTTTCCATTGGAGAATTGTTTTGAGTTGCATATTGATGATAGTATCTATTTGTTCAATTATGTTATATTTGTTGGGAGTGTGTCCACTAGTGAAAGTATGATCCCTAGGCCTTGTTTCCAAGCTTTGCACACCGTTTACTTGTTGTTTTGTTACTTATTTGCTTGCTGCTATTTTTATTCCAGATTGCATTTACTACTTATAATCATCTATACCACTTGTATTTCACTATCTCTTCGCTGAACTAGTGCACCTATACATCTGACAAGTGTATTGGGTGTGTTGGGGACATAAGAGACTTTCTGCATCGTAATTGCAGGGTTGCTTGAGAGGGATAGCTTTGACCTCTTCCTCCCTGAGTTCGATAAACCTTGGGTGATCCACTTAAGGGAAACTTGCTGCTGCTCTACAAACCTCTGCACTTGGAGGCCCAACACTGTCTACAAGAACAGACGCGTGCGTAGACATCAGTCCACTATAAATTCCTATGCATGGTATTTGCAAGCCATTCTAAGTAAATTTTCATGTGCTACCTTTCAAAAAACTTTCAAAATACTTCTTATTTTGTCACACTGTTTTCAGATCATGGGGACGTAGTGATCGGATTTGCTATCTTCCATATTGCTTATTCCAAAAAGAAAAAAAAGAGAAAAAAAAAGAAAGAAAAAAGGCACTCCTCCATGGTATGTGGATGTTGGTGGGCACCCGATGGAATCGGTTAGCCATGGTTTGAGCAAGGAAAAAAGGTGGGGAGGAGTGCCAAGCTTTATAAAAGAGCACAAAAGTGCCAATCTCTCTCTCAAAAACTTGCTTCATTTTTATATGGAAGATAGTAAGAACCCCATTGCCAGTCGTTGACAAAGACAACCACCTCTCAAAACCAATTTTTATCTCTCTGTTTTACAAATGAAAAGCTCTAGCACATGTTTAATCACTGCTTCCCTCTACGAAGGGCCTTTCTTTTAATTTTATGTTGAGTCTTCACCTTCTACCTTTATGCACCGTTTAAGAGAGCATAGTTGTCATTCTGAGTATAATGTGCATTGTCCTAAAGTTTATCATTGATTGATTCATGACTATGGTTTCACTTGTTCCTAAATTATTTGTATCTAGTCGCTCTCTTAAACTTGAAGGTGTCATATGCATTTATGTTTTGCTATTCCATGAGGGACAAGCTGAAAACCATCTACTATGTTTTTCCATATGATTTGAACACACGTTTGACTTTCATTGTTTTATTATTCATGATCTTTTGTTTGTGTTTATTTTCATGTTTATAACATGGTTGCTAAGTTTCTATTATCAAGATTATGTCTTTCATGCCCATGTTTTAAGTTCTTTGATCTCAGCACTCAATGCTTTACCTATATAATCAAGATTGTGATGGTGCATGTCACCTCAAAAATTATTTCTTTTATCACTTACCTACTCGAGGACGAGCAGAAGTTAAGCTTGGGGATGCTGATATGTCTCAAACGTATCTATAATTTTTGATGCTCCATGCTTGTTTTTGCACCATTTGCCTTGTGTTTCGTTACACTTCGTGGCGTTTTTATGCGATTTCTGGAACTAACCTATTGACAAGATGCCACAGTGCCAGTTCCCTGTTTTCTGCTATTTTTGTGTTTCAGAAAAGCTACATAGGAAATATTCTCGGAATTGGATGAAACAAGTTCCAGAAGTCTTATTTTTCCCGGAAGCTTCCAGAGAACCGAAGAGGAGGCGGAGTGGGGCCACGAGAGCCCCACACACCAGGGCGGTGCGGCCCAGCCCCTGGCCGCGCCCCCTATGTGTGAGGGCGCCCTGGCAGCCCCCTGATGACGCCCCTTCGCCTATATAAAGCCTCGGGACGGAAAACCCTAGAGGAGTCGGCGAAATTTCCAGAACAGTTCCGTAGCTCCGCCGCCGCCACTGACGAATTTCGGGGGACAGAAGTCTCTGGTCCGGCACCCTGCCGGGACGGGGAAGTGCCCCCGGAGCTATCTCCATCGGTCTCCATCACCGTCTCCGCCGTCTCCATCGACCTCACCGCCATCTCCATCAACCTTGCTGTCTCCTATGATGAGGAGGGAGTAGTTCATCCCCGGGGCTGAGGGCTCTACCGGTAGCTATGTGGTTCACATCTCTCTCCCATGATGTGATCTTTATATGATCGTGAGCTTTGTATCATGTTGAATAAGTAAATGTTACTCTTCTTCATTATGTGTACTCTAGTGTGTTATTAAAGTAATCTAGTCCTCCTGCCATGGTGTAACGTTGACAGTGCGTGCATCGTGGTGGTACTTGGTCTAGGCTACGATTGTGATCTCTTATGGATTATGAGAATAATTATCACTATGATAGTATTGAAGTGATCTTTTCCTCCTTTCATGGTGTAATGTTGACAGTGTGTGCACCGTGTTAGTACTTGGTCTAAGTTGCAATAATATTTATCTTGAGTTGTGATTTGATTTGGATATCTCTATGAGTGGTGTTTGTCAAGTACTTGATGAACTTTAAGGGGTGCTTCTGTAGCCACTACGCAATGATTAGTGTTGTTCAGTAGGAGAGTAATTCAGAATACCATAGTGAAGATAAGTTATTTATTTGTTCAATCATGTTATATTTGTTGGGAGTGTGTCCACTAGTGAAAGTATGATCCCTAGGCCTTGTTTCCAAGCTTTACACACCGTTTACTTGCTGTTTTGTTACTTGTTTGCTTGCTGCTATTTTTATTTCATATTGCATTTACTATTTATAATCATATATACCACTTGTATTTCACTATCTCTTCGCCGAACTAGTGCACCTATACATCTGACAAGTGTATTGGGTGTGTTGAGGACACAAGAGACTTTCTGTATCGTAATTGCAGGGTTGTTTGAGAGGGATAGCTTTGACCTCTTCCTCCCTGAGTTCGATAAATCTTGGGTGATCCACTTAAGGAAAACTTGCTGCTACTCTACAAACCTCTGTACTTGGAGGCCCAACACTGTCTACAAGAACAGAAGCGTGTGTAGACATCACCCCACACAACTCATTAAGTCCTGTTGTGAACTGCAGCAGCGGAGCCAAGATCCCATCCATGCCATAGCTCTCAGAGGCAGGTTGTGGCGATGTGCAAGACTGCAACGAGAAGAGAAACAACCATGCAGATGTTCTTCCTCAACCACAGAAGACTTTTACTCGGTGGAGTCAAGCGCGGAAGCGAAGCCTGCGTGGGGGGGGGGGGTGAGCCCTACTGTACATGCCTTACTCGGCTCCAAGGAATCTCCAGCACGCGCTAATAACAGCTTGAGAGCTGCCTCCTCATCATGAAGGGGTCGAGACGCCTCCTCCACGCGGACGTCGACCAACTGAAGAAGCTGCATGCGCATCAATGTAACATTGGATTGAATGAGAGATTCCAAACTGCTATTGACACTGAACTCGCAACACCTAGGAGAGGATCAAGGCGGCAGTGCTGCACGCAACAGCGAGTGGCGCACAACCTGTGCCCAACTCCGAGACAACAAGGGACGACTAGGCCGAGCAGACGATGAACGACTCCGCTGGCAAGGAGCAGGAGCATCTGGAGGATAAGCATGAGTGTCTGAAGAGCGAGAACGAGCGACACGGCAAAATCATGCTCAATGACCAGGACGACGACATCGGATGCATCTGAAGGGCCCACAACATGTGCTGACCTGGTGGCCACGCTCAAGGCACCGAAAGCACACCCGACTCCTTGCCTCGCAAAGGATGCGTCAAGCATTCCTCCGTTTCGAAGGGCGAAACCTATACAGCGCCCGTTGTGTCCGATTTCAGCTTGACGCGCACCTCCCTATTTCTGTATTTAACTCGTCGGGTCTAGTTGGGCCGAGCCCATTAAAGGGACGGCGTTCGCTTTTTTATCAGCTTTAGAACACTAGGATTTTTCTGTTTTTATTTTATTTTTACTGGTTGGTTTTCTCTTTGATTTTTTCAAGGCGGTTTTCTGTTTTTCTTTTTTGTTTTCCCTTTCTTTTATATTTTTATTTTTTTTTAAAAAAATTGAATTTTGAACAGTTTGAAATTTGAACAAATTTGAGTTTGAACAAATTCGAATTTGAACAAAATCGAGTTTGTACAAATTTGAATCTAAATAAAATCAAGTTTGAACAAATTTGAAGCTGAACAAAATTGAGTTTGAACAAATTTGAATTTGAACAAATTCGAGTTCGAACAAATTTGTATTTGAACAAATTCGAGTTTGAATATATTTTTTGAATTTGAACATGAAATTCAAAATTGAACAGATTTCGAATTGAACAACTTTTAATCTGAACAATTTTATAAAATGAATTTTTTTGAATCGGAGCATTTTTTATTTTACTAAATATTTCAAAATTTATAAAAAATTATAATAAAAGAAAAAGAAAAAAGCTCGCCCGTATTTGGTCGGCCCACTAGGAGCGCTTGCAGGCGTTGACCCGCAAACCGAGGCTAAGAGCATCGTAAAGGAAGTCCCGTTTTGGGGGCTCCTTTACGCCGCCCGTTAGCGGTGGTTATCGCCCGCGCCACGTAGCTAACAAAGAAGGTCGGTTGCTATTGGGCCCAGCCCACTACTTCGCTTCGGAATTGTTTGACTTTTTTGTTTGACTGCTTCTTTGGTTCTTTTATTTGAATAAAAAAGTAGCGGGCAAATATTTTCAAATTAGAAATTTGAACAATTTTCGAATTTGAACACTTTACGAATCTGAACAATTTTCAAATTTAAACAAAATTATAAATCTGAAGAATTTTCAAATTTGAACACTTTTTGAAGTTGAACAATTTTCAAATTTGAACAAAGTAAAAATCTGAACAATTTTTAAGTTTTAACAATTTTCAAATTTGAACACTTTTTAAATTTGAACAATTTTCAAATTTGAACAAAATTTGAAATATGAACAAAATTAAAAATCTGATCAGTTTTCAAATTTAAACTATTTTTGAATTTGAACACTTTTTGAATTTGATTTTTTTTTCAAATTTTGACAAAATTTAAAATCTAAACAATTTTCAAATTTGAACAAAAAAAGAGAAACTAAAGTAAAATAAAGAAGAAGAAAAAAGAGAACAAAAAAAGAAAAAACACAGCCACTGAACTGAGCCGACCCATAATACAAAAACTCAAACAGGGGTACATGGTGCGCCCGGGCCTGCGGGCGGCGTATAGGATTTGGGGCGCTCCTCGCCTCCGCCTTCTGCGGCGCGGAAGCGAGCGCCGCAGGCAGGCAACTCCCAAACGGGCTGGCCCATCAGCACTTTTTCCTTCTTTTTCTTTTTTATAAATCTGAACAAATTTATTTTTTATAAATCTGAACGAAAATTCAAAATCCAAACAAATTTGTAATCTGAACAAAAATTCAAAATCCAAATAACTTTGAAATATGAACAAAAATTCAAAATATAAACAAATTCGAAATTCGAATAATTTCGAAATTAAACAAATTCAAATTCCAAAAAAATTCAAAATCTGAACAAAATTTCAAAATCCAAACAAATTTGAAATCTGAACAAAAAATCAAAATCTAAAATATTCTTTTCTAAATCTGAACAAAAATTCAAAATGCAAACAAATTTGAAATCTGAACAAAAATTCAAAATATAAATAAATTCGAAATTCAAATAATTTCGAAAATTAAACAAATTCAAATTCCAAACAAAAATTAAAAATGTGAACAAAATTTCTAAATCCAAACAAATTTGAAATCTGAACAAAAAATAAAAATAAAAAATATTTTTTTTCTAATCTAAAAAAAATTCAAAATCCAAACAAATTTGAAACAAAAATTCAAAATCCAAACAAATTTGAAATCTTAACGAATTAAAAAATATTAAATTTTTCAAAAAAAAACTGAAGAAATTTGAAAACGTAGAATTGAAATATAAAGAAATTTCGAAAAAAAAGATTAAAAAACAAAACGAGTAACCGAAAACGGAAAACAGAAAACAGAAAACCGACCAAAAACATCGGACAGAAAAACAGGAAAAAAAGTGGAGCGCCTCGTTCTACTGGGCTGGCCCATTAGAGCGATTGGCGGGTGAGCCAGGTACGCGGCGCCATACACCGGGCCGCAGAAGGCGGTGTATAGGAATTGGGTAGGATTTGCGCGTTTCGGAGGGTGAATCCTATTTGTCGCTCTTTGCGTCAACTACGAACCGACGCGCACCCTTCTCCAGCGGTACCGTCCGGAATGGGCCGGCCCAATAACATGGTGGTTTGTACGGGTGTTGGAAACTAGTTTATCTGGTTTTCGGTTTCACGTCTTTTAGTGGCCCGGTTTTTGGTTATTTCGCGTTTTTCTGGTCGGTTCTTTGCTGAAACTTTTTAAAATTGAAAATTTCGAATGTGAATATTTTTCAAAATTTGTTCACTTTGAAATCTGTTCCAAAATTCGAATGTTCAAATTCGTTTTTTTCAAAGAAAAAAGATTTTGGAACAGATTTTAAAGTGAACAAATTTGTATTTTGATCATATTTCAATTGCAAAAATTCGAATTATGAACAGATTTCAACATTGAACGAATTCGAATTTTGAACATTTTTTAAATTGAACAAATTTGAAATGGAACAGATTTTGAAATTGAACAAATTTGAAGTTTGAACAGTTTTCAAATGTAACAGATTTCATATTAAACAGATTTAAATTTTTAATAGATTTCGGTTTTTTTAGCAAATTTCAAATATTGAACAGATTTCAAATTAACATATTTCAATTTTGCAGAAAAAGTAAAAAGGAAATAGAACTTGGCTAAGTTGGGTCGGCCCACCTGACATACTTCAGGCGTCGGTTGGTAACTAACACTAGAAGCGCTGAATAGGATCTCCCGTTTCGGAGCGCCACACGTTCTGAAAGCCAGACTGGGCTTCATGTGTTGGATCTGTCCGGCCCCAGAAAGAGGAGGCCTCACGGAATCCTTGATGGACTCGATTTCCGACTCCGTCCCAGTCAGGTCTAGCCTAGGGTTGCAACTTGTGTATATATATCCTGTCGACGCCGCCGCCTAGCCTCCGCCTCGATATAGCAGTCCAAAATCCCCAATCCAACTGAAATCGCGAGATCTTTCGGCGGCTAAGAGTAAGGCTAATAGTATAGCCAGCAACCGGCTATAGAGATATGCCATGTCATTTTAGAGTTATTATAGAGCCTACTCATATAATAGATGGGCTATTAGGTTGACTCTTAGATGAGATTTAATTGCTTAATGCATGCATGCTATTGGTCTCTTGCTCCATGCAAGCTACTTTTTCTTGTTTCTTGTGCTATAGCCGGGCTACAAGGAAAGAACCAGCTCTCTTCTCTCTCCTTCACATAGGAATTTTAATAAGAGCAAGTACAATAGAGTCCAGTCAGCTGGCTATAAGGATTAAAATAGTATATTTGTGCTTAGTTGGAGGAGAGAGAATAGGAGAGAGAAGAGGAATGGGCTCTCATGCAAGAGCTAGCTACAACACGTGCTCCTAAGTGCTTTGTGAGAGTGTCAAGTGGGCCATACAACCATAAAGTAGTACACTTTTATAGTTAGCTATTGTACATATTGACTATAAGACTGGCTATAGATGACGTGGCAATGACTTATAGCTAACTACCGGCTATACTATTGCTCTTGCTCTAACATGGCACATGCTATAGCCTGCTGACTAGGCTTATTATACTTGCTCTAATAAGCCATGTCTCCTAGTGTGGACGGCAGGGAGGCCGGCGCGGCGACAGATAAAAGGAAATCGGAAGAAGAAACTCTTGATCAGGAGACCCACGAGAGGGCGGCGGGCGTCGACGATGAGGATTACGACGAAGACCCCGCTATCTGGAACCTGAACCGGATGGGCAGGCTGAATCTGAGGACGCCGGAGTGGATCGTGAACGCCAAGAAGGAGCGCTACGAATATGTCGCCTTCTACAACAAATCATACGACGACCTGCAGAACGACGACGACGAGGAAACCGATGAGGCCGCCATGGCCGAAATTGACCTGCTTTGTAAGAATATCTTTGCAAACGTCGACCTGAGCGGCCTCAACAGTGCCCCCGGCGGCGTGGACCCCGTCGCGGTGTACCCACGCGAAGAGGATGAAGACAAGGACCACGATGCTGCTGCTGATGCTGATGTTAGTGTATCTTCCTATGATGAACCAAAAAAACCAAATGTAATTTAGAACAGCTTGTAATTGCTCGTGTATCCAGTTCGATGATTATATTCTGTTGTTATTTTTTATCTGTTTGGCCAAATCTGCAATATTGTGGAATGCTTGTATCCTGGGATTGAACTGATCAAGGTGATCCTAGTTAAGATCCCCAACTCTCGGACGAAAAGAGCCCTCACCCTCGTCTCTTTGTGAAGGGAACGAATACCTCTGCCCGCTCTGCCACGAGGGCATGTCCAACGGGTCGACTTAAACGGACAACTCTTGTTTGAACGTGTCCAAACGTGTCCGATCGGACTGGGGATCGGCTCAGTGAGGCGACCCAAACAAACCGAGATCTCCATTTTGGCCTCATATTTATGTCGAAAATACGGTGGCCTCTACAGCCCGCGTGTCTAAGCACGCGTCCCCCTTGTCCGCCTCGGGCCCAAACTACAACGACACAAAGAGGCTATTCTCCACCCATCGCCTAGTTTGCCCTTGCACTCGCCGTCACCCATGCACCTACCCTTTCTAGTCTTTGGCATCGTCACAGCCGCCACCCACCTGTTCCCCCGCCAGCGATAGCCACGTCCTCCCACCCCTGCCACCGCGAGTCCGCCGCGCGGCCCTGCCGGTCGTCCACCTCTTCACCAGCCATGGGTGCACTCGGGCGAGTGCTCATTCCTAGCCGCACACAACCTGTTCGGTCATTTGCCAACAGGGGCGTGACAATAGACAACAGCTCGGAGGACGAGATATCTTCCATTGTAAGCGTCAACAATGACTTCTATAACAAGCATTTCATTGAAGAATAGTCGGACTCGGGTTCGAAGGATGATTCTAACTTGATGATTGCTGAGGCACAACCACCCTAATGGAAGCAAGCCAGGAATCTGGACCGCAACTGAGAGGTCAGCTATGTGCAGCTGTACAACGACTACTTCCACCCTGAAACGGCATTGTACCGGTTCCATTTTTGGTGCCGCTTTCGGATATTAAGGAAGTTATTTGGGCGAATTATTGAAGGAGTGTGCTATCAGGACCCATTCTTCAAATACAAGCAGGATGCAACAAGTAAACTTGACTTCTCTTCTTATCAAAAGTACTCAGTGGGTGTACGCATGCTTGCTTATGGATTTGTTAGTGATCCTGTTGATGAGTATTACAGAAGAAATTCTAAAAGAAATGACTGAATTTTCAAGGTCTGTGATATATTTCTTCGTCCAATACACAATCTTCTACCTTTCTAAAGCAGCCATTGAACAATGATCTTTTTCAAAATTGGTGCATCGCCCAGCCTCTGCATCAAAGCGATGCGCACGGCTAATTTGTATTGACCAAGTTCAAAGTATCAAAGTTATACAACTCACTTTCGACTAAAGTTGCAGCATAAATCAGCCACTCAAAAATATTACAAGATGCTTTACTCCTTCAATACGTTGCCGAGTCTCGTAGTGTGCAACCAACCACCCTGGCTGAGGATAGCCCGAACGACCGCCATCAAGCGATCGAATCCAGTATCCATAGTCCTCCTTTGCTCCGGTGGAAGGAGGTAGGACCACATGTGTATCAAAGAGTCGGTTCTATGGATAACCTGCAAAAAAATTGGTTTTGTACATCCGTTAAAAACAATCTCATTCCGACAATTTCAAATTGTCCACACTAAAGCGCAGATTGTTACACGGATTCAAGCTTTTGTTTGTTTGTCTATCCCATTCAACCAATTTCTAAAAATATTATTGATACTTGTGGGAGGAGGTATGTTATAAGTAAAATGAAGGACTTGCCAAACAAGATGTGAAAATGAACAGAATATAAAAAGGTGGTCAATTGTCTCCTGAGAACCACAAAATACACATTAGTACACCATGTTCAATGTCTTTTCGCAAGATTATCCTTTGTTAAGATCACCTTTTTTTATAAAGAAACCACAAAAAATCCTAATTTTTAGTGGAACCTTTATTTTCCACAAGTACTTTAAAAAAATGTATGTCCATTTATAAAATCGGGATACATACATTTAACTGTAAAAAGTCCCATACTAGTAATGTGCTATTTAAATCTATTTGGTTCATCATTTAAATGTACATTAGTTAGCCTTGTTACCAAATGTACCCAAGCATCCCATTTATTTCCAATTAAAGTTCCACTAAACCTTGTGTTCATGGATTTTGAGAGAGTATATCAGTAACTAAAACCTCTTTAGTTCTGACTATGTTATATAAAGTTGGGTACTGATTTGCTAAAGAAGTATCCCCATGCCATGTGTCTTTCCAAAATCAGATCCCTGTGCCATCCCCAACACAAAAAGATCCACGATAACCCACACTAGTCTTTTTCAAAAAGGTGAATCAGTGGGTTTTTCTTGTACTTGGGAGAGCGTTTTGCCACGGAGGTATTTTGTAAAAAGTAATTCCTGCCACAGTCCTTCTAAATACCAAGAAGTTGTCCCATAATTTTGAGCTGCGACTCCAAGGTTACGTGCATGACGCATCTACTAAAGTAATCAACCACAACCAGAGTACCAGCATAAAAAGCAACCGAATAGCCTAGTTAACACCGCTGAAGAGCTAAGAGTACGAATCACCATTGTTAAGGACGTATTAGTCAGGACAAACGTCAGGACAAACATTGTGAAGGCCAATCCTCCTCTTGACAATCATGAAAAAGTCCAAAATTAATCCGGCGAGGCAAGACCTAATTTTTTTTTAACTGCATGCTCCTTGAAGTCTCACCACACTTTGGTTGACTCATGCAAGGCAACATTACCTCCATCTTTTCAGCTTTATGGTACAGGGGCACTTCATCTAGAATAAGCTCGATACTTCCAACGGTTAATGGCGAATTGATCATCGGATTAGTGTCTAACAATGGGTCAACCAATTGCAACAAAACCTGTTATATGAAGTGCCAAATCGACCTCTAATAAGGGTCGGCATATTGAACCGTCTCGATAGCCACTTGGAAGAATGAAGGCAACCGTACAGCTGTGATAAGCACGGGAGCCTCACCTTGCAACATCCATTGAGGGGGGGGCATGGCTACCAATGTATTCGCGGAAGGGGTGTCCTCTCTGTTGATTGCCTAGACTAGATCATCTCGGTAGGCTACTGTCTATGCAACAATTAACTCGGGATCTGAGAGAGGGTCAGAGAGATGGTGAGAGGAGAGTACCTGCACCGGCACTCGATGAGCTTGAGCCGGAGGCCATCGGGGAGGGTGACGGCGTGAGCATGGTGAGAGAGAGGGTGGCGGCGGTGGTGCTTCTTGTCACTACTGCGAGAAACCCTAGATCAGGAGGGTGTATCGGTGGGGAGAACGGCGCACGACGAACCTCGTGCTGTGTGCCACCGGCTCCCACCTCTTTATATACGCAGGTGACAGGGGCCCACAACCATCGATTGGTTGAGCGCCCCCGATCAGGGCACGAGTCAAGGCCCGTTCAAGCCGTTGGGCTTGATCGGGGTGGAGATCATCCTAACATTCCCCCCTTGATCTCAACTTTACTTTTAACTTTATACTTTACTCATTTCATCACGGATCAGTACATAGAGCATGTTTCATCATCACAGCTCAATTGCCGATAGAATCAGACAGCCACTATACACTTTTCTATTTTGAAACAATTTCTGTTACTTTCGGGCCTCTTATGATCCAGGAATCATAGGCTTGCCATTAAACCCATGCCGGCTAAGTGTTCCTTGAACACATTGGGTGGCAAGCCTTTCGTTAGCCGATCCGCAAGCATATCCTTTGTCCTTATATGCTCGAGCCTTATAGTTTGATCCTGGATTTTATCTTTCACAACATAATACTTTACTTCTATTGGTCTGGTAGCTTTACTCGACTTGTTGTTGTGAGCATAAAATACTGCAGGCTGGTTGTCACAGTACATCTTTATTGGTTTGTCAATGCAATCCACCACTTTCAAGTCGGGTACAAATTTCTTTAGCCATAACACCTGATTCGTAGCCTCAAAACATGCTATAAATTCGGCATACATCGTGGATGATGCAACTATTGTCTGTTTGCAGCTTCTGCATGAAATAGCCCCTCCTGCGAGAGTGAACACATATCCAGTTGTGGACTTTCTTTCATCTTTGTCTCCCGCATAGTCTGCATCTGAATACCCTTTTATCTCTAGGGAATCAGATCTTCTGTAGGTTAGCATGAGGTCTTTTGTGCCTTGCACATAGCGCAATACTTTCTTTACCATCTTCCAGTGTTCTATGCCTGGATTTGACTGATATCTACCGAGTACCCCGGTGATAAAAGCTAAGTCAGGGCGAGTGCACACTTGTGCATACTGTAAGCTTCCAACAGCCAAAGCGTATGGTACTGCTTTCATTTGATCGATCTCATATTGATTCTTGGGGCATTGATATTCCCCAAAACTGTCGCCCTTGACTATTGGAGCAGGTGTGGCATTACTCTTATGCATATTATACTTTATTAGAACCTTTTCTAAATATGCCTTCTGTGATAGTCCTAACACTCCATTCTTTCTATCTCGGTGAATTTCTATGCCCAAAACATATGAAGCTTCACCAAGATCTTTCATATCAAAGTTTGAGGACAAAAAATTCTTTGTTTCTCGCAGAAGACTAACATCACTGCTAGCAAGCAGGGTATTATCCACATACAAGATTAGGAAAATATATTTCCCACTTTTAAACTTTGCATAAACGCAGTTGTCCTCGATGTTTTCTTTAAATCCAAATCTTTTAATGGTATCATTAAACTTTAGATACCACTGTCTAGAGGCTTGTTTTAATCCATAAATGGATTTCTTTAGACGGCATCCCATGTGTTCCTTCCCCTCCATGAAAAAACCCTTGGGTTGTTTCATGTACACTTTTTCTTCTAAATCTCCATTTAGAAATGCCATCTTTACATCCATTTGATGCAACTCTAAATCAAAATGTGCAACTAGTGCCATTATGATTCTGTAGGAATCCTTACATGAGACTGGAGAAAATGTCTCATTGTAATCTACCCCTTCTCTTTGTGTAAATCCTTTTGCCACTAAACGCGCTTTATACTTTTCTATGTTCCCGTTAGAGTCATACTTTGTTTTATAGACCCATTTACAGCCTACTGTTTTGGCTCCTTTGGGAATTTCCTCTAAGTCCCAAACATTGTTGGAACTCATCGACCTCATTTCATCTTCCATGGCCTCTAGCCACTTCGATGAGTTGGGGCCTCCCATAGCTTCTTCATATGAAGTGGGATCGCCTTCCATATGAACTGTTTCTGTGTTATAAACTTTATAGTCAGTAGAAATAGCTAATTTCTTGACTCTTTTGGACCTTCTAAGGGCCTCATTCTCTGGCTCATTTTGTACCTCAATTTCTGGTACATCTATTAGAGGTGGCTACTGCAGCTCCCTTTCATGCTCAACAAAGGGTTCAGTCGGCTCCTGACGGACAGGTTCTGAATCTTCACACCTTGTTGTCATGGGTGGAGTTACAACAAGTGCTTGTACTGCAACCTCAGGGATTGTTGGTGCATGCACCCTCTTCTCCTCAAGATCAATTTTCCTAGCTACCATGCTTCCCCTCATCAGTTCGTCCTCCAAGAAGACTGCATGTCTCGTTTCTACAAACTTTGTATATTTGTCTGGATAGTAGAAACGATAACCTTTTGATCTGTCAGGATAGCCAATGAAGTGGCAAGTTACTATTTTGAGGTCTAACTTTGCAATATTTGGATTAAATACTTTTGCCTCAGCTAGGCTCCCCCAGACCCTTAAGTGGCACAGGGAGGGAACTCTCCCTGTCCACAACTCATACGGTGTTTTGGGCACCGACTTGCTTGGTACTCTGTTGAGAATGTGAATGGCGGTTTTAAGCGCCTCCATCCATAATCCCAATGGAAGGGTGGAATAGCTCATCATACTGCGCACCATATCCATAAGAGTACGGTTATGCCTTTCAGCTACTCCATTTTGCTGAGGTTTGCCCGGCATAGAATACTGGGCGACTATTCCATTTTCCTATAAGAACCTTGCAAAAGGTCCAGGTACTTGACCATATGGAGTGTGCCGACTGTAGTACTCCCCTCCACGGTCGGACTGGACTATCTTAATTCTTTTATCATGTTGATTTTCAACTTTTGCTTTGAATATTTTAAATTTATCCAATGCTTCAGACCTTTCTTTAATTGGATAAATATAACCATATCGGGAGTAATCATCTGTGAATGTTATGAACGAGTCATAGCCATCCACACTTTTCACAGAAAACGGTCCACAAATATCAGTGTGGATGATTTCTAGTGCCGCTTTACTTCGGTTTGCACCCTTTTTAATTTGCTTTACATACTTTCCTTTTATGCAATCTATGCATTGTTCTATATCGGAGAACTCTAACGGAGGAAGAATATTATTTTTAATGAGGTTTTCGATTCTTCCCCTCGAAATATGGCCTAATCGATAGTGCCATAACTTCGATGAGTCATGAGTTCTCTTTATTTTCTTTTGTTCTTTGTTCGACAAGGAAGTTTGTTCATTCACATTACACACAGAATGCACTTTTTCACGTAAGGATAACAAATAAAGCTCGTTGTGAAGTAAAGCAACACCCACACAAGCATCTTTAAACCATATGGCACACTCGCCGTGTGCAAAATAACACTCATAACTGTCTTTATCCAAACGTGATACACTTATTAAGTTTCTGTGAAGTGAAGGAACAAATAAAACATCTCTAAGCAGAATCGAAAAACCATCAGCTAACTCCAAGGAGATGTCGCCAACAGCTTCCACGTCTGCTTGAACTCCATTCATAACTTCAATGCATCTTTCATTTCTTTTCATAGTCCTTGTCGAATGGAATCCCTGTAAAGAATTTGCAACATGAACAGTTGCACCTGAGTCAATCCACCAAGTAGATTTCGAAAACTGTGAATACAGGGATTCATTTACAAAAGAAAATGTATCTATACCTTTCCTTGCCATCATGGACTTGAGCCATTCTGGACAGTCTTTCTTGAAGTGCCCAGTCTTCTTGAAGTGGAGACACTGGTTGACGAGGTTCTACCCCGGCAATGCCCATGTTTAAGGGCTTTCGATCTAGGGAGCGTATTGGGGACCTGGCGAACTCGACGGCGATCAGACGAAAGCAGAAGAACATGGGATTTTACCCAGGTTCGGCCCCCTTTGGTAGGGTAAAGACCTACGTCCTGCTTGTCTGACTTTTTATTGATGGGGTGGCTTTGATGGAGGTGTTACAATGGTGGCGTAGATTGGATCTAGCCGAACCAGAGAGCTCTGAGTTATCGAGCGCTCCGGCGTGAGGTGGGTGGAAAAGTGTCTAGCCTTTCAAGACCTCCCTCCCAGCCTTTTATATGCGAAGGCTGGGTCTCGGGATTGTTCTCCAAGTTGATTACAGGTCGGATCAGTTAGAATAAACCCTAAACGAGTCCTATTTTGACTAAGTCTCCGTCTTCGAGTCTTTATCTTGTATGCCAAGTTACGTCCCTGGGCCGCGCCAGGCTGTCATCTTCATGGGCTTTGTGATCCCTTCGACGGTATCCCCCCTGGGCCGAAAATCCAGGTAGGCAAAAGTCGAGGGCCCATTTGTCATTCCTTCGTCAGTAGCCCCCGAGTGCCTGGGATAGTCGAAGACTATGGCAGGGACTCTAACTCGAGCCTCCCTCTCATCGCCCGAGACTATTTTCGCCCTTCCTGAAAAAACACAGCTACATAGCAAGTATACAAATGATGCATCCGACAGACGCGATCAATTCGAGTAATGCTCATGCTGAGCCTCGAAAAAGTGTTCAGCTTGGTTTGCAGGGGGATGCGCATAACCGGCCTGAGACTCACGCCGGGTCTCAGTTAATTGCATAGCCGCAAAGACATTCGGTTAGCTTACTCAGATTCGAGTCCCCCGACTCGAACCCACGTGGGCTGGCGCTACCCCGACCTGAGCCGCGTTGGACTCACCAGGTCGAAGCCCAGTTCATTGTGAGGCACCTGATGCGTCCATCGGTGCAAACTTCATACCGTAGGTATGGAAAATTTCTTGGCAGAGCACGCTTGATACGAATACCGGGCCATCTGGTGTTGCAAACCGTGGACTTACCTTCGTATTTGACATACGGTATCCAAACTGGTATGTTGCCACCAAAATTCGGGTATTTTGAGCGAAGGGTGCTGATAGCCCGAAACAGAGATTCGAGGGACCGAGGGCCGAGCTCGAATAAAGCAGAAGCGCTGCTGGCTCGAAGGAGATGATTCAAGGGACTGACACCCGAGTTCGAATAATTTGATTGCACTGCTGGCCCGAAGAAAACAATTCGAGGGACCAAAGCCCAGGCTCGAATAATTTGAAGGCACTGCTGGCCCGAAGAAGATAATTCGAGGGACCTAACCCCAGGCTCGAATAAGTTGAAGGCACTGCTGGCCCGAAGAAAACAATTCGAGGGACCGAAGCCCACTCAATACATCAAGTGAAAAACGAAATCGCTCAGAGAACAATGCACACACTCGGGCAGTGCAGAAAGAGCATCAAAACTTTGAGGAAAACTCAATACCAAAAAGTGTTCGGGTTACTGGACGTTCATACCTTTGAAATTTGAAGGGACCCTCGTCAACCTCGCCCCTTGGGTCGAATAGAATCAGCTTTTCCTGGGAGCTACGTCAGTGGTGATGCCAGATTTCCCCGAGATGTCACGCCATCCTCTGCTGAGATGGCCTGACTCTGACAAGACTAGACATGCGGCGGGCCCAGCGGCCGCACGTCCCGGTTGTTGACTGTATTTGACCGCACGTCCCGCGCGTGGGTGAAAAAAGTCTGCGCGGTTTCCTTGATTACCGTGCATAGTGGAGGCCATGGCTCCCGTGGTGTTGACACGTGGGCGGCCAGATCCGCTCCGCCGTTCCCACTTCATAGCAGATGGCCCAGATCAACCATAACTTCCGAATAAAACGGCAGCGGAGAGGTAACAGTTCACCCCACTCCACCGCCACCGTCTTCCTCCTTGCGCTCTGCAGAAGTTGCCTCCTCCGCCCATGCCATTTTCACAGCCTTCGCTGCGCGCCGAGCCCATGGGGAAGAGGAGTTCCTCCGCGACCGGCACCGCTGCCGACGCCGCCACCAAGAAGGCCAAGATGGCGGACGCTGACAGCTCCGTTGTCGGCTGTTGGGTCCAGACCAAGGCCGGGGACAAGGAGCTGTCCCAGGCCCAGAAGATGGGCCTCCTGAAGAACACGCCGGCGGAATCGCTTGCCACCGGCCCTGAAATCATTCCCCCGGCCTCCTCCTGGATTCTGGGTACATTTTATCGCCTTTCTGTTGCGGGGTTTGTCTCTTCCCCCGCATCCTTTCCTCTGCGGCCTTCTTTTCACTTACGAGATTCAGCTCCATGATCTGAATCCTAACACAATCCTACACATTGCGTGCTTCATCACGCTCTGTGAATGCTTCCTGGGGATTGAGCCCCACTGGGCGCTGTGGCACCGAATCTTCGTCATTCGGCGCCCTCTGCAATTCCAGACTGGCGGCTTCAGCTGCCAGGTGCGCCCGGATGTCCCCTACTTCTCCCTCCAGACGCCCGAAAACAATCCCGGCTGGAGGACGAAATGGTTCTACACCAAGGACAAGTTCTCCGACGGCGAAACTTTCGGGCTTGAGGAGTTCCAGACCACCACCGTCCTTCGACCCCGTGTGTCCTGGAGACATGATCTTTCGGATGAGGAGATGAAGATCACGGAGCCGCTGATGAAGAAAATCGAGCAGCTTCGAGCCACTCCAAAGAAGGAGCTTTCGGGCCTCCAACTTATTCGGACCTTCATCGAGTGTCGGATCCAGCCCCTCGCTGCTCGAGCCCACTGCATGTGGGATTACAACGACCGATGGGATTCGACCCGGATTTCCTCAGACGAGCTGCGCGAGGCCAAAATCGACGAGTGCATGCGCGCCGTCACGAACATCAAGAAGAAGTCACCTGTGCCGAAAGCTTTCGGCGCGGTGGCCTTCAGCAAGGCTTTTCCCTGCACCGAGGTATGCCTTTCATCTTGATCGAATACTTCTTTTGTACCGCAATTGTGTTGATCAGTTTTGAAGGCGATTGGAATCCTTGCATAGGTAATCGAGGTAGCCCGATGCTATCCGCCCCAGCCCGAAATGGGTGAATATCCAGGGCGCGATTTTACCGAAGTGCCGGAGGGATCGACCTCTGCCGCTCCATCACCACCAAGAGCCCCGAAAAAACAACTGATCGTGGATGTTGTCGAGGACTCGGAAGATCTCGATGATACCCATCTCACTTCAGGTGATGATGACGACAGTGCGATCCCTGCAGCGCCTTTGAGTAGCCATCCTCCTCTTCGAGTAGGGAAAAAGGCCCTTCCGAAATTTGGAATCGACGCCTCATAAGTTCCTCTTGTATCATATGGCCTTGCTTCGAAATGACTGTGATATATTGACTTTCATGTTTGCCTCAGATCATCCACCGAAGAGACCTCGGCTAGCCCGGGGGACCGCGACCAATATCATATTTGGCCTCATGACGACTCCCTCGAGCATACTGCGGATTCGCAAGAGAGGGCAGCTGGAGACGCCGCTCCTAAGGTCGACCCCCCGAAGCCACCGTCTCCTCCGAAGAAAAAGAAGAATGAGCCTGAATTCGTCCTGATTTCTTCCTCCGGCGAGCCTTCCAGCTCAAAAAGCCATGTAAGTCCGGAATTTCCAGCTTTTATGCCTCGTATGTTTGCCTGTCAGTAGCCCCCGAGGGTGAGTCAAAGTGTTTACACTTGGGATCACCCTCCTAACAATAATTCGGAGATTTTATCCTTGCTTCTTCTTGCTCAGCCCGTTGTTAGGGATTTATCGAAGGTATGCCAGAACTTTCTTGCGCTAGAGGAAGAGAACAGACAACTGATCGCCCAGCTCGACGACGTTCGACGTGAGTACTTCTTCTTCTCTTGTAGCAACTTGCTTCTGAAGGCTTTTTTGCTTCACTTCCTTACAACATCCTTTTAAATGGTCAGGGATTGGAGCGCAGGCTGCTGCTGATAAGACGTCCCTGAAGACTCAGCTGGACGATCTTGTCGCGGAAAACTCAGGCTTGAAGGCTAAAGCTGACGAGCTGGCCGACGAAATCGCCCGATTAAAGGCCGAATCGTCCGAAGCTCAAGAGCGTGCGAAGAAGAGTCACCTGGATGCTGAATCAAGAGAGAAGGACTTGCACCAGCGACTGCAGACCTCGCTCGACGCTTTACGCGGTGAGTCTTCGATATCCCTTGATTGGGTTTTTTCATGCCGATTAATTGTCTCCCATAACTAAAGAGCTTATCCTTTCTTGCAGCAGCTACAGAGTTGGATGCCAGGGCTATGAAGGAGCCTGCTGGACTCGAGTCCAGTGTCGGTACCGCCGAGCGCCTAAGTTAGGAAGTTAGCAGCTTCCTAGCGAAGGTGCGGTCGACGCTTATCCGCGTTCGGGATACATCTATCCCTGACTCGGTCAGCGACACCATGGCTGGGATCCTCGAAGCCCTGGCGGTGAAGCCGGACGGCAAAGATCCGTTAGTTGTTGCGGTTCGCCGACAGGTAACTATCGGCTCCGAGTCTGTCTTCTCTCTGATGATGATGCACGAGGTGGAGTTTGATGCCGACAAGGTCACAAGCACATATCCGAAGGACGTTGACGGATGTGACAAGTCGGTGAAGAGCTATGTTGCTCGTGCTCGTGACTTGGCTGCTCGGTTGACGAGCTTCTTGGCCGAAAGGAATGAATAGCGAGCGGCGGCGCGGGCTCGAAAGTGCGGGACCTCCGGCGCCCAATCCAGCAAGGCCCCTGGTAGCTCAGCGTAGTACCGTTGATGCCTTTGTCGCGCATCTGTAATTAGTCTTGTGATGCTATGTCGAACAATGTTGTTTTAATGCGGGTGCACCACCTGCTGTAACTTTGCTGCACTTGGTTTGTTATCATTTTCTATGTCTGCTTTCTTGATTACCGATGACTATGCATGACCGGGGTCGCCTTGTGTAGGATGCGTCCGTGCTTTCAAGTGCCTGGCCTATTTCTTACGAGACAGTTGCTAGCTCTTCCAATGCTAATGAGAGGAGAGCACCTTCCACGAGTGAATTGTCCTTGATTCGATCCTTGCGTGATCAGCTCAAGAACACACAACAACGGCTGAAAGCAGTTACTGCTAAGGTTGACGTTGCTCTGTCCAAGGCGTCGCAGGCTATAGATGCCGAGAAGTTTCTTCTCGAGGAAATCGAGAGGCTTGGGAAGTCCCTAAAGTGTGAGTCTATCAAACTTTGTTGGTCTGTCTTGCGATTTGAGCATGCAGAATCTGATATTCTTCTTCTTCCTGTAGATGTGTGCCTCGACAGCGTAGCTGAAGCCCGACGCGTCAACGCTCACGTTCTTGCTGCCCAAACACATGCTAATTCGATTGCTGATAACTTCTGGGAAGATCGGTCGAAGGTGATGAAGCTGACACTTCTCCAGGACAGGATCGCCCAGGCAGGAGTGTTGGCTGAAACGATCTGTAGCACCCTTGCTCTGGTTCACGAGGCGATGTTTCCTCTGAACAACCAACCCGAAGGCCTGCCGACGCTGCTCGACCGATTCGAGAATGGCAATGCTGTCTACTCCTTCATTCGGGAACATCTGCGCTGCGGAGCCGTGGTCGCCCTTTCCTTTGTGCGCGCTCGTTATCCTGAGATCGACTTAAAGCTGCTGAAGACACTTCCTTCGTCCCCCAGTGGTCGTGTTGACATGGAGCACCATTATGCTGATTACAGAGACACGGCCGATTGTATCGCTCAACAGATTATCACCGAAAGTGATCGTCAGAGGGCAAACCAGGGTGTCGCGGCGCACTGAGCTGGCCCTGTATCTGAACCTTGTGTATATATTGTATATGTGTGAGTCACTTTGGAGTTCATCTTGGTGCTTTGAATGGATTTATGTGGGCTGCGGAGCAAAGTTCCTTAGCGTATATTTAAGGGGTGAAGCCCCCGAGCATAGGGCGAAGCCCCCGAGCGTGGGTCGAAAGGCGAAGCCCTCGAGCGTAGGTCGAAAGGCAAAGCCCCCGAGCATAGGGCGAAGCCTTCGAGCATAGGGCGAAGCCCCCGAGCGTGGGTCGAAAGGCGAAGCCCCCGAGCATAGGGCGAAGCCCCCGAGCGTAGGTCGAAAGGTGAATCCCTCGAGCATAGGGCGAAGCCCCCGAGCGTGGGTCGAAAGGCGAAGCCCTGATACGTCTCCAACGTATCTATAATTTTTGATGCTCCATGCTTGTTTTTACACCATTTGCCTATTGTTTCGTTACACTTCGTGGCACTTTTATGCATTTTCCGGAACTAACCTATTAACGAGTTGCCACAGTGCCAGTTTCCTGTTTTCTACTGTTTTTGTGTTTCAGAAGTGATACACAGGAAATATTCTCGGAATTGGACGAAACAAGTTCCTGAAGTCTTATTTTACCCGGAAGCTTCCAGAGATCCGAAGGAGAGTAGGAGGGGAGCCACCAGGGCCCCATAGGCAGGGGTGGCGCGGCCAGGCCCCTAGCCGCGCGGGCCCCGCGTGAGGGCGCCTGGCTCCTCCTCTGACATCGCCCCTTCGCCTATAAAGACCCCCCGACGGAAAAAACCTAAGTACCCGATCACTTTTCCAGAACACATCGCGATCCGCCGCCGCCATCAACCCGAAGATCGGGAGGGTCCAGAAGCTCTTCCCGGCACCCTGCCAGAGAGGGGAATCGCCACCGGAGGTCTTCTTCATCACCATGCTTGCCTCCAGAGCGATGAGTGAGTAGTCTACCTTGGACTATGGGTCCATAGCAGTAGCTAGATGGTTGTCTTCTCCACTATGTGCTTTATGTTTAGATCTCATGAGCTGCCCTACATGATTGAGATCACCGTTATGTAATTCTACATGTTTGGTTTGTTGGGATCCGATGAATATTGGTGTTTATGATTGAGTTGCTGTACTGAATATTATCTTTTGTTATCTCTATGTTGTTTATGATCTTGCATGCTCTCCGTTGTTAGTAGCTATCTTGGCCGAGTAGTTGCTAGTGACTCCAAGAGGGGGTATTTATGCTCGATAGTGGGTTCATGCCTCTATTTAACCTGGGAGAGTGACAGAAACCTCTAAGGTTGTAGATGTGCTGTTGCTACTAGGGAGAAAACAACATTCATATGCTCAAGGGCATATGCTTTGTTTACATTACACACTTTGCTTAATGCAATTATCTGTTGTTCGCAACTTAATACTACTGGGGTGTTCGGATTGATATCCCCGGGAGTGGATTATTAGTCATAGATGCAGTTGGATGGCGGTCTATGTATTTTGTTGTAATGCCCAGAGTAAATCTCATAGTGATCTTCTTGACATATCACGTTTATCTTTATTCTATCAATTGCCCAACTGTAATTTGTTTACCTACCATGTGTTATTTTATCTATGGAGAGACACCACTAGTGAACTGTGGACCCCGGTCCTATTTACATCATATTGCTATCACCTGTTTACTTTACTTGTACTATTTACTTTACTCGCATACTTTACTGTTTTCCACTCGATACACTCAAAACCTTTGTTTCAAGCAAACCGGTGAGATTGACAACCTCATCGTAAGTTGGGAACAAAGTACTTGGTTGTGTGTGTGCAGGTTCCACGTTGCTACTGGCCGAAGACGAGTCAACAAGTGCACCCTTGTTGGAGTACTATTAAGCCAGTCTGCATCACCTTCAGTCGTTTGTCTCTCCTCTCGAAGATCGATATTAAACCTTGGTTTCTTAACTGAGGGAAAACTAGCTGCTATACTCATCACACCTTCCTCTTGGGGTTCCCAACGGGCTGGTTATTCACCACGCACAAGGAATCATCTGGGGGCCATCAAACGCCATCAGCTAATTTTCTGGTGCCGCTGCCGGGGATTGAAGAAGAATAAGCTCCCACGTCAACTTGGCACCATCAAAATAATTTTCTGGCGCCATTGCCAGGGAGGAAGTAGAAGACTTCTGTGAGGGGAGTTTTTCGCACGCACATCCTTTACTTTGTTATTGTTTTGCTTTACTTTATTTATTTTACCTGCATCATTTTATATCAAAAACCCAAAAAAATTAGAATCCTTGGTAGTTGTTTTTACTTGTTTACTTTAGTTTTGCTGAAATGGCCAATCCCGAAAACACCAAGTTGTGTGACTTTACTAGCACAAACAATAGTGATTTTATCTGCACTCCTATTGCACCACCTGCTACTGCTGCAAACTTTTATGAGATTAAGTCTGCTTTGTTGAACCTTGTTATGAAAGAGCAATTTTCTGGTGCTAGTACTGAAGATGCTGCAGCTCATCTCAACAATTTTGTTGAGCTATGTGAGATGCAGAAATATAAGGATGTTGATAGTGATATTATTAAGCTCAAGTTGTTTCCTTTCTCTTTGAGAGGAAAAGCTAAAGATTGGTTGCTGTCTTTGACTAAGAATAGTATTGATTCATGGGCTAAGTGAAAGAGAACAATGTTTTTGCTACCGCTAATGCTATTCAAGTTGGAATTGATGAAAATATTAGATTGTTAGCGGAATTGCATGCCAGGTGGGAAAGAGAAGATGATATGGCTAGAGAGATGAAGGTATGTACTATTACTACCTCTAATGATGTTGCTCCTACTGCTAGCAATCCTCTTACTTTGATTGGTGTAGAGAAAACTCCCACTCCTTGTGTTAAAAAGCCTAAAACTGCCAAAACTTTTTCTCAAAAGAGTGTTGAAATTTTTCGGAGTGTGGGAGATGATAGTTCTACTTCTTTTAATGATTTTGATGTTGATGGCTACAATATATCTGAAGTTATTTTGTTCTTGCAAAATCTTGCTTTGACTCCCAATGCTAGTTCTTTAAATATTGCTTTTACTAAGCATATTACCAATGCTCACATAAAGATTAGGGATGAAAAGTTGAAGCAAAAAGCCTCTGTTCCCAAGAAGTTAGAAGATGGTTGGGAACCCATCATTGATATGCATGTTAATGGTTATGATTGCCATGCTTTATGTGATCTAGGTGCTAGTATCTCTATCATGCCTAGAAAGATTTATGACATGCTTGATTTACCACCGCTTGAAAAGTGTTATTTTGATGTTCCTATTGCTGATGTTGCTAAGAAGAAACCTTTGGGAAGGATTAATGATGTTCTTATTGTGGTTAAAAATAACCTTGTTCCCGTTGATTTTCTTGTTATGGACGTTGAATGCCATGCTTCATGTCCTATTATTTTGGGAAGACCTTTTCTTCGAACTGTAGGTGCCATCATTGATATGAGGGAAGGTACCATCAAATATCAATTCCCACTAAAGAAAGGTATGGAACACTTCCCTAGGAAAAGAAAGAAATTACTTTTTGACTCTATTCTTAGAGCAAATTTTGAGCTTGATGCTTCATCACTTGATGTTACTTGATTCGCAAATTTTCTGCGCCTAGCTCAAAGGCGTTAAAGAAAAGCACTCTTGGGAGATAACCCATTGTTTTCTTTTCAGTACTTTTTCTTTTATTTGAGTCTTGGAAGTCATTACTACTGTAATGACCGCTCCTTATCTTGTTTATTTCGTTTTTGTGCTAAGAGAAGCCTCTAATTTGAGCGAGGTAAAGATTTGGGGATGTTGCTATCCTGAAACTGTTTTCGGTGCTGCACCGTAAAAATTCGTAAAAATTATATGTTTATCTTTTGGACCTGCGATTTCTTGTGAATATGCCCCAGGTTATATCCAAACTTTTGTTAGTTGAACACTTTTTGATTTCAGCATCAGAAAATCCCTCAAAAATTCGACCTTTGTCAGCTATTCAGTTTTGACAGATTTCTGCCAATATTTGTGTTTGCCACTTTATCGCTTTCTTTTGAGTTCTTTTGAGCACGGAACTTTTTGGGAGGTTGCTACAGTAGTATTTGCTATATATGTGGTGGTTTTGAGTTGAAACCTGAAGCAAAAAGAGGTTGATTATATGTTATGCTTACACTAATGTTGCGAATAGAATTGTGTTTAGTTTTGTATGAAGGAAGTTTTCAAGTGTAGGGATTGGAGAATGATGAGATGAGTTAAAGAATGGACAAAATCTCAAGCTTGGGGATGCCCATGCATCACCCCAAGAAATATCCAAGAAGTACAAGCGTCAAAGCTTGGGGATGCCCCGAGGCACCCCTTCTTCATCGGCAAAAATTAGGTCACCTTTAAAAACACTATATTTTTATTGCTTCATTTACTATGTGTTTTTCTTGGAGCGTCAGTTGTTTTAGTTTTCTTAGTTGGTTTAGTTTGTTTGTTTGCTGCAATAAATGGTTGGACCCCAACAAATTTCCTTTGGAGGAGATGTACTCGTTTTCATTTGCAAAGAACGCTCTAGTTTTCACTCTTATTAAAAATCGAGCGTTCTTCTTTTTCTGCTACTGCTTTTGGTTTTCGTTTTCGCCTTGATTTGCGTTCAGACCTTGTCATATCTTTTCATCAAGGTGTATTTTTGCCTCTGATCCTTATTGGTTTTCATCAAAAGAGGTGTTTATAAAAATTTCAAATGGTGTTGGAAAAGAGAAAAAGCTTTGTGCAAAATAGTGGTACAAGAAGGAGCTTGTGTAGACTGCGGCTTAGGCTTTTTCATGTCATGCTTGATGTCTTTTTGATAGTATGCTTAGTGGTTTTGCTGTAGCATGTCTTGTCTCAAATAACTGAGATTGCTTAATGAGCCTTTGAAAAAATCATGCGTTGTTTTTATTGTATTTAAGCATTATTTTGGTTTTCTCCTTGATGCTTTATTTGGGTTGACTTGGCGCATGCTCACACATGTTAGACTCTTACAAAGTCGCCAATAGCCTTCATGATCATTTAGTTTTTGGCTTTTGATGCCATCTTATGCTTCTTTTAATGTCGCTTTGCATGATTATGGCCATTACTGCTCTCTTAGTTGGTCGCTCCCAATCTTTTGCTAGCCCTCGCCTTGTACTGAGTATGAGCTCTACTCGTGCATCCAACTCCTAAAAGCCAAAGTTTTCCAAAGTGTCCACCATACATACCTACTAGCAATTTGCTATTCCAAGTAAATTTGACTTGCTTTTATTTTCTCTTCAAATTAAACTCTTACCAGTGTTATGCGAAATTCGGTCAGTAAAGCTCTCACGAACCGGAAGGCACACTTTACTTTTTCCTGTTCTTAAAAATTTGACATTGTGGTCTCTTATGTTGAGTTGTTATGCTTGCAAGTTGTAAGTTGGATTCTAGCCCATCCATGCTGTCATGGGGCAATCTTTCAACATTACACTTCTTATTTGAGTTGATATCATGATCTTTTGTTTATGGATGCCCGCGGTGTGAAATGAATTGGGAATCTTGTGGGGATCATGGATTTTGTATATGTGTTAGGGAAACGGCGGGCCGCCAATCTAAGCCATGCATAATTCATGGTGGAAATTTGCAGCATACCCATGGTGAACATTCGATGACGCATCTCACAATAAAAAGCTAAACAAAAGGCAAATAAAAGAGATGTCGAGGTGTTCATTGTCTGCTTGTCCTATCATTTTGGTGTGGGCTTGTTCCATGTCATCGGGCACGGAGGTACCCCATTGGCGGTTCTCAATGATATGCATATACTTACAATGACAAGAGCCTTGCTTGGGACTCTAAGTAAAGTAGCATGAGGTTTGGGTACTCGTATTCACAGGGCATGAGGTTTTCAACTTATGATTTGTCAAGCATATGCATCATAATTGTTCTCGCATTAACTTTAACCATTCAAGATGCTTATGATGGGGGCAATGAGAGCTCAAAGCCGGTAAGTACCATAATTTTTGAAGGTTATAAAACTTGCAATCACTGCTTCCCTCCGCGAAGGGCCTTTCTTCTACTTGTATGTTGAGTCACCACCTTCTTTCTTTATGCACCATTAAGAGAGCATAGTTGTCATTCTTAGTGTGATATGCATTGTCCCAAAGTTCATTGATTGATTCATATTGTTGGTTTCACTTGTTCTTAAATTATTTGTATCTAGTCGCCCTCTTAAACTTGAAGGTGTCCTATGCATTTATGTTTTGCTCTCTTTGAAGGACAAGCTGAAAACCATTTGTATGTTTTTCCTTATGATTTGAACACACGTTTGACTTTCATTGTTTCATTTTCATGATCTTTTGTTTGTGTTCATTTGCATATTTACAACATGGTTGCTAAGTTTCTTATTGTCAAGATTATATCTTCATGCCCATGTTTTAAGTTCTGATGATCCCAGCTCACAAACGCTTACATATATGATCAAGATTATGTAGGTGCATGTCACCTCAAAAATTATTCTTTTGTTATCACTTACCTACTCAAGGACGAGCAGGAGTTAAGCTTGGGGATGCTTGATACGTCTCCAACATATCTATAATTTTTGATGCTCCATGCTTGTTTTTACACCATTTGCCTACTGTTTCGTTACACTTCGTGGCACTTTTATGAATTTTCCGGAACTAACCTATTAACGAGTTGCCACAGTGCCAGTTTCCTGTTTTCTGCTGTTTTTGTGTTTCAGAAGTGATACATAGGAAATATTCTCGGAATTGGACGAAACAAGTTCCTGAAGTCTTATTTTACCCGGAAGCTTCCAGAGATCCGAAGGAGAGTAGGAGGGGAGCCACCAGGGCCCCACACGCAGGGGTGGCGCGGCCAGGCCCCCGGCCGCGCGGGCCCTGCGTGAGGGCACCTGTCTCCTCCTCTGACATCGCCCCTTCGCCTATAAAGACCCCCCGACGGAAAAAACCTAAGTACCCGATCACTTTTCCAGAACACATCGCGATCCACCGCCGCCGTCGACCCGAAGATCGGGAGGGTCCAGAAGCTCTTCCCGGCACCCTGCCGGAGAGGGGAATCGCCACCGGGGGTCTTCTTCATTGCCATGCTTGCCTCCGGAGCGATGAGTGAGTAGTCTACCTTGGACTATGGGTCCATATCAGTAGCTAGATGGTTGTCTTCTCCATCATGTGCTTCATGTTTAGATCTCATGAGCTGCCCTACATGATTGAGATCACCGTTATGTAATTCTACATGTTTGGTTTGTTGGGATCCGATGAATATTGGTGTTTATGATTGAGTTGTTGTACTGAATATTATCTTTTGTTATCTCTATGTTGTTTATGATCTTGCATGCTCTCCGTTGTTAGTAGCTATCTTGGCCGAGTAGTTGCTAGTGACTCCAAGAGGGGGTATTTATGCTCGATAGTGGGTTCATGCCTCTATTTAACCTGGGGGAGTGACAGAAACCTCTAAGGTTGTAGATGTGCTGTTGCTACTAGGGAGAAAACAACATTCATATGCTCAAGGGCATATGCTTTGTTTACATTACACACTTTGCTTAATGCAATTATCTGTTGTTCGCAACTTAATACTACTGGGGTGTTCGGATTGATATCCCCGGGAGTGGATTATTAGTCATAGATGCAGTTGGATGGCGGTCTATGTATTTTGTTGTAATGCCCAGAGTAAATCTCATAGTGATCTTCTTGACATATCACGTTTATCTTTATTCTATCAATTGCCCAACTGTAATTTGTTTACCCAGCATGTGTTATTTTATCTATGGAGAGACACCACTAGTGAACTGTGGACCCCGGTCCTATTTACATCATATTGCTATCACCTGTTTACTTTACTCGTACTGTTTACTTTACTCGCATACTTTACTGTTTTCCACTCGATACACTCATAACCTTTGTTTCAAGCAAACCGGTGAGATTGACAACTTCATCGTAAGTTGGGAACAAAATACTTGGTTGTGTGTGTGCAGGTTCCGCGTTGCTACTGGCCGAAGACGAGTCAACAAGTGCGCCCTTGTTGGAGTACTATTAAGCCAGTCTGCATCACCTTCAGTCGTTTGTCTCTCCTCTCCAAGATCGATATTAAACCTTGGTTTCTTAACTGAGGGAAAACTAGCTGCTATACTCATCACACCTTCCTCTTGGGGTTCCCAATGGGCTGGTTATTCACCACGCACAAGGAATCAACTGGGGGCCATCAAACGCCATCAAGCCCCCGAGCATAGGGCGAAAGGCAAAGCCCCCGAGCATAGGGCGAAGCCCCCGAGTGTGGGTCGAAAGGCGAAGCCCCTAAGCATAGGGCGAAAGGCGAAGCCCTCGAGCATAGGGCGAAGCCCCCGAGCATAGGGCGAAGCCCCCGAGCGTGGGTCGAACAATGATGTGAGGGAATAAACTTTATTACTTGGCGCCGAAGGCGCAATGGTTGAGCGTGGTCTGCTGCCGACGCTTAGTTACATAGAGATGGGGGGGATGTGCTGGCTCTAAGGATAGAACCGACGCAGCTGCTGTGCGTTCCATGGATTGTCGATGTCCTTCCCTGTCTTGGGGTCGCGCAGCCGATACGCGCCTCCCGGGATTGCTTCGTGGACGAGGTATGGGCCCTCCCATGGCGGCTCCAGCTTCGACGTGCTTGTTTGCTTGAGTCGAAGGAGGAGGTCACCTGGCTCGAAGGACCGTCCGCGTACCCGTCTGCTATGGTAATTGCGGAGGCTTTGCTGATAAAATGCCGCGCGAATGAGGGCGACGTCCCGGGCTTCATCCAGCAGGTCTTACACGTCTGCCAGTGCCTTATCTGCGTCTTCTTCAACATAGGCCACCACGCGGGGCGCGCAGTAGCGCACATCCGTAGGTAGCACTGCTTCTGCCCCGAAAAGCAAGAAGAAAGGTGTGTAGCCGGTTGAAGAGTTGGGCGTGGTCCACAGGCTCCATAAGACCGAAGACAGTTCTTCGACCCAAGCGCCTACCGCGCGTTTGAGGGGTCAAAGCAATCATTTCTTCAGGCCCCCGCAGACGAGCCCATTGACCTTTTCGACTTGGCCGTTGGACTTGGGATGTGCGACCGAGGCGTACTTGATCTTGATGCCGAGATTTTTGGCGAACTCCTGGAATTCGCCTGAAGTGAAGTTGGTGCCGTTGTCGGTGATGATGCTATTCGGCACCCCGTACCGGTAGACGATGGACTCGAAGAACTTGACTGCTGTGGTTGCTTCTTGGCTGGTGACCTGGACAGCTTCGATCCATTTGGAGAATTTGTCCACCGCGACCAGCAGGTATGTGTGCCCTCCCCGAGATGACTTGGGCAGGGGCCCCACCTAATCGAGGCCCCATTGTGCGAAGGGCTAGGCGACGGGTATAGTGTGCAGCTCGGACGCAGGTGCGTGAGGCTTGGTGGTGAAGAGTTGGCATGCTTCACAGTGCAGGACGATGTTCCTGGCGTCGTAGAGGGCAGAAAGCCAGTAGAAACCTGACCGAAAGGCCTTGGCCACAAGGGTCCGACTGCTGGCATGATGCCCACAGGTTCCTTCATGGATGTCTCGAAGGAGAGCGATTCCATCTTCCTGCGCTATGCATCGCTGGAGTACCCCGTGGTGCTCCGCTTGTAAAGCTCCCCGTTGATTATGGTGAAGGCTTTGGAGCGCCTCATGACTTGTCGCCGGTGGATGGGGTCTTCTAGAAGCTCGCCCCGAATCAAGTAAGCCAAGTACGGCTTCATCCAGACTGCTTTGACGAGCATAACTGCTGCTGCGTCTTTGGGGAGGTCTTCTGTTCCCGTCGTTAGGGTTGCGCTGCCTTGCTGAGCCCCCGAGCGTGTTGCTAACGCCGGGTCGGTCACTGGTTTGATCTTGACAGAGCGCTCGAATATTTCTTCGAAGAAGACTCCGGGCGGTATTGGGAGGCATCTTGACCCGATGTTGGCCAGGTTGTCTGCCTCTTCGTTGCTTTCCCTGCCGATGTGCGTTACTTCGCAGCCCTCAAACTCGCCTTCGAGCTTGTCGTACATGGCGCGATATGCGATCATGTTTGCGCAGGTTGTGTCGCACTCCTTCATGACTTGCTGGGCGATGAGGTTCGAATCTCCATGGATCTTAATGCGGGTGGCCTCGCAGGCTTTCGCCATGCAAATGCCATGGAGAACGGCTTCGTACTCTGCCTCGTTGTTCGAGGGGTTTGAAAAGCGCATGCGGAGAACATAGCGCATCCTGTCCCCCTGCGGTGATACGAGAACCACTCCTGCTCCTGCCCCCGAAACCCGCTTGGACCCATCGACGAATATGGTCCAGCTGTTTGACAGGTCTGGGAGTTCGGGCATCTGAGCTTCCGTCCATTCGGCTATGAAATCCGGTAGGACTTGGGACTTGATTACAGACTGGCACTGGTACGTGATCTCCTAGGGTCCCTGCGTGATTCCCCATAGCGACACACGCCCTGTGGTGTCTGGGTTGTTGAGGATGCTGGAGACTGGATTCGAAGCCACCACTATGATGGAGTGGCATTCAAAGTAGTGTGGCAGTTTCTTTCCCGTCATGTAGATGGCATAAGCTAGCTTCTGGTAGTGTGGGTACCGCTGTTTGGTCGGGGATAAGACCTTGATGAGGTAATATACCGGCCTTTGGACTCCATGCTCTTTACCATCCTCTGCCAGTTCGACCACAAGGACCGAACTGACGACCTAATTCGTGGCTGCTATGTACAGCAACATTGGCTCCTTCTCTCGGTGGGTGACTAACACTGGTGATGTCGACAGGCGACGCTTGAGATCGTCGAACGCGGCTTGCGCCTCTTCTATCCACGTGAAGTTGTCTGTCTTTCGAAGCAGCCGATAGAAAGGGAGGGCTTTTTCGCCGAGCTTGCTGATGAATCGGCTAAGCGCTGCGAGTCGACCTGTCAACTGCTGGATGTGTTGAATCGTTTTGGGTGGCTGCATGTTTATGATGGCCTGTATCTTCTCTGGGTTGCCTTCGATTCCTCTCTCGGAGATGAGGTAGCCCAGTAGTTGGCCGGTGGGTACCCCGAAGGAGCACTTCTTCGGGTTAAGCTTGATGCTGTAGCGGTCGAGGTTGGCGAAGGTTTCCCGCAGGTCGTCAAGCAAGCTGTCTGCTTTTGCCGTTTTGATGACGATATCGTCGACGTAGACCTCGATGTTGCGCCCAATCTGTTCCTTCAAGCATGCCTACATGCACCGTTGATAGGTGGCTTCGGCATTCTTGAGCCCGAAGGGCATTGTCATGTAGCAGTATACCCCATGTGGGGTGATGAACGCTGTCTTGTCTTCGTCTTCGACCTTCATCCGTATCTGATTGTATCCGGAGTAAGCATCGAGGAACGAAAGGTGCTCGCACCCCGCGGTAGAATCGATGATCTGGTCGATTCGGGGTAGTGGAAAGTAATCTTTTGGGCAGTGTTTGTTAAGTGCCGTGAAGTCGATGCACATCCTGTAGATCTTGGTGTCCTTCTTTTCCACCATGACTGGTGGCGAAAGCCATGTGGCTTCCTTGATCTCTCTGATGAACTTGGCTTCGAGGAGGCGATTGATTTCTTCGCCCATTGACTTGGCCTTTTCTCGGTTGTAGCGGTGCATGGACTGCTTAACTGGCTTCGCGTTCAGAAAGATTTTGAGCTCGTGCTCGGCGAGTTCCCTGGGGATGCCTGGCATATCTGCTGGACACTAGGCAAACATCCTCCAGTGCTCACGGAGGAACCCGACGAGCGCGCTTTCCTATGCGGGGGAGAGAGAATTCGACACCCGCACCGTCTTGGTTGGATCTGTCGGGTGGATCTGGTGCTCTCGAGTATCTTTGCTGGCATCGAACGAGAGTTCTGGGGCGTTCTGCTGCGCCGGCGGGTCGATGTCCATATTGGTGGCCTCCCTGATGTGATAGAGCTCCTCGTGCACTCTAAAAGTCTGGGACATGCTGTTGAAGTCCTTGTCACAGTTTTCAGAGCGGGCAAAACTACCGCTGATTGTCAGCGGTCCTCGATTGGCTGGCATCCGCAGCTTGAGGTAGGCGTAATGTGGGACTGCCATGAATCGGGCGAACGCTGGTCGTCCAAGAATGGCGTGGTACTGTGAAGGCCAATCGACGA
This sequence comes from Dactylis glomerata, assembly GCA_007115705.1. Taxonomy (NCBI): domain Eukaryota; kingdom Viridiplantae; phylum Streptophyta; class Magnoliopsida; order Poales; family Poaceae; genus Dactylis; species Dactylis glomerata. Next base: position 2,147,280 of record QXEO01000543.1, read on the forward strand.
CCTCGAACTCGATCTTCTCCTTCCGAAAGTTCGAAGGGGTGCCGAAAATGACATCCAAGTGTATTGCTCTTAGTGGGTACGTCGGCTTTCCTGGGACTATTCCGTGGAAGGATGTCTCGGTTGGCAGAAGATTGTTCATCGGGATCTTGATTTTGCGCAGGGTGTCTGCGTAGATCAGATTTAGACTGCACCCTCCATCCATGAACACTTTCTTCGAGGTGAACCCCCCAATCTGCATCTAAAGGACCAAGGCGTGGTGTCCAGGGCGTGGGATCTTTGGTGGGTGATCTGACCGGTCGAAACCAATTGGATGCTCGGACCAATTCAGGTACTCAGGCGTAGCAGGTGGCACGTGCTTGGCATGGAACACCTCCCTTGCACGCTTCCGCTGGACTTTGTTCGTCGGGCGCTGATATATCTCCAACGTATCTATAATTTTTGATGCTCCATGCTTGTTTTTACACCATTTGCCTACTGTTTCGTTACACATCGTGGCACTTTTATGCATTTTCCGGAACTAACCTATTAACAAGTCGCCACAGTGCCAGTTCCATGTTTTCTGCTGTTTTTGTGTTTCAGAAGTGATACACAGGAAATATTCTCGGAATTGGACGAAACAAGTTCCTGAAGTCTTATTTTTCCCGGAAGCTTCCAGAGATCCGAAGAGGAGACGGAGTGGGGCCACGAGGTGGCCACACACCAGGGCGGCGCGGCCCAGGCCCTGGCCGCGCCTCCCTATGTGTGAGACCGCCTCGGTCCACTTCTGACGATGCCCCTTCACCTATAAAGACCCCCCGACGAGAAAAACCTAAGTACCCGATCAATTTTCCAGAACACATCGCGATCCGCCGCCACCGTCGACCCGAAGATCGGGAGGGTCCAGAAGCTCTTCCCGGCACCCTGTCGGAGAGGGGAATCGCCACCGGAGGTCTTCTTCATCGCCATGCTTGCCTCCGTAGCGATGAGTGAGTAGTCTACCTTGGACTATGGGTCCATAGCAGTATCTAGATGGTTGTCTTCTACACCATGTGCTTCATGTTTAGATCTCATGAGCTGCCCTACATGATTGAGATCACCGTTATGTAATTCTACATGTTTGGTTTGTTGGGATCCGATGAATATTGGTGTTATAATTGAGTTGCTATACTGAAATTTATCTTATGTTATCTCTATGTTGTTTATGATCTTGCATGCTCTCCGTTGTTAGTAGCTGTCTTGGCCGAGTAGTTGCTAGTGACTCCAAGAGGGGGTATTTATGCTCGATAGTGGGTTTATGCCTCTATTTAATCTGGGGGAGTGACAGAAACCTCTAAGGTTGTAGATGTGCTGTTGCTACTAGGGAGAAACAAATATTCATATGCTCGAGGGCATGTGCTTTGTTTACATTACACACTTTGCTTAAAGCAATTATCTATTGTTCGCAACTTAATACTTGTGGAGTTCTCGGATTGATTCGCAACAAGTGGATTATTAGTCATAGATGCAGTTGGATGGCGGTCTATGTATTTTGTTGTAATGCCTAGAGTAAATCGCATAGTGATCTTCTTGACATATCACGTTTATCTTTATTCTATCAATTGCCCAACTGTAATTTGTTTACCCAGCATGTGTTATTTATCTTATGGAGAGACACCACTAGTGAACTGTGGACCCCGGTCCTATTTCCATCATATTGCTATCACCTGTTTACTTTACTCGCACTGTTTACTTTACTCGCATATTATTATCACTTTCCACTCGATACGCTCATACCCTTTGTTTCAAGCAAACCGGTGAGATTGACAACCTCATCGCAAGTTGGGAACAAAGTACTTGGTTGTGTGTGTGCAGGTTCCACGTTGCTACTAGCCGAAGACGAGTCAACAAGTATCGTTAAACGGTGCTCTTGTTGGAGTGTTATTAAGCCAGTCCGCATCACCTTCAGTCGTATTGTCTGCTCTTCTCCTGACCGACATACCTTGGTTCTTAACTGAGGGAAAACTTGCTGCTATATTCATCAAAACCTTCTCTTGGGGTTTTCCAACTGGCCGGTCATTTTCTACAAGCCAACAAGTTTTCTGGCATCATCATCACCGTGCCATCAACAAGTTTTCTGGCGCCGTTGCCGGGGAAGAAGTGGAAGACCTCTGCAAGGGGAGTTTTTCGCACGCACATCCTTTACTTTGTTTTATTGTTTTGCTTTACTTTATTTTTACCTGCATCATTTTATATCAAAAACCCAAAAAAATTAGAATCCTTGGTAGTTGCTTTTATTTGTTTCTAGTTCATCATGCTATTCCCTAAGTACATTTTGGAGGACCTCTTAGTAGGTAGTGGTTCAATTATTAGAAAAAGTAACATTGAGGAGTTCTTTAATCACATTAGTATGCATAAGGAAGTTGAGGAAAAGTCTTTGGTTGAGATAGCTCCTAGTATTGAAGTTGCTTCTACTTATTTAATTCACATGTTAGAAACTATGTTTGCTAGCCTTAATCCTTTTATGCAACACATGTTCCTTAAGCTTCATGAAATTGAGGATCCCGAAAAGAAAGCTTTTATTTTGGAAGCCTTGCGCCTAGAATTTAAAGATGTCGTTATTGAAGCTAGAAAAGTTCTTAAACGTTTTAATAAACTCGGTTCACCTATAAAGGTTATTAGTACAAACGATGAAGGAGCCGAAATACCTATACCTAGCAAGCTCTTGGGATTGTGTGAAGCTTTCGAAAATAATTTTGACTAGATCTGTCCCAAAAATCTTTTTAGTGATTTGAGTGAACCAAAGCGTGATCGCAAAGGGTCTTCTAAAACTTATGTGGATGAAATACAATGCCTTATTAACAATACCTCTGCAGTTGATCTTAATGCTCCTTCTGATGTTACTTGATTCGCAATTTTCTGCACCTAGCTCAAAGGCGTTAAAGAAAAGCACTCTTGGGAGATAACCCAATGTTTTATTTTTAGTAATTTTTCTTTTATTTGAGTCTTGGAAGTCATTACTACTGTAATGACTGCTCCTTATCCTTTTTATTTTATTGTTGTGCCAAGAGAAGCCTCTAATTCGAGTGAGGTAAAGATTTGGGGATGTTGCTGTCCTAAAACTGTTTTCGGTGCTGCACCGTAAAAATTCGTAAAAATTCTCTGTATATCTTTTGGACCTGATATTTCTTGTGCATATGCCCCAGGTTATATCCAAACTTTCGTTAGTTGAACACTTTTTGATTTTAGCAACAGAAAACCCCTAAAAAATTCGACCTTTGTCAGCTGTTCTGTTTTGACAGATTTCTGCCACTATTCGTTTTTGCCGCTTTATCGCTTTCTTTTTGAGTTCTTTTGATCACGGAATTTTTGGGGAATTTGCTACAGTAGTATATACTTAATATGTGGTGTTTTTGGGTTGAAACCTGAAGCAAAAAGAGGTTGATTATATGTTATGCTACACTAATGTTGCTAATAGATTTGTGTTTAGTTTTGTATGAAGGAAGTTTTCAAGTGTTGGGATTGGAGAATGATGAGATGAGTTGAAGAATGGACAAAAGCTCAAGCTTGGGGATGCCCATGCATCACCCCAAGAAATATCCAAGAAGTACAAGCGTCAAAGCTTGGGGATGCCCCCGAGGCACCCCTTCTTCATCGGCAAAAATCAGGTCACCTTTCAAGACACTATATTTTTATTGCTTCATGCACTATGTGTTTTTCTTAGAGCGTCCGTTGTTTTAGTTTTCTTTATTAGTTTATTTTTGTTTGCTGCAATAAATGGTTGGACCCTAACAAATTTTATTTGGAGAAGTTGCCTTGCTTTTCATTTGCCAAGAACGCTCTAGTTTTCATTCTTATCAAAAACCGAGTGTTCTTCTTTTTCCGCTACTGCTTTTTGTTTTCATTTTCACCTTGATTTTCGTTCAGACCTTGTTATATCTTTTCATCAAGGTGTATTTTTGCCTCTGATCTTTATTGGTTTTCATCAAAAGAGGTGTCTATAAAAAATTTAAATGGTGTTGGAAAAGAGAAAAAGCTTTATGCAAAAAAGTGGTACAAGAAGGAGCTTGTGTAGACTGCGGCTTAGGCTTTTTCATGTCACGCTTGATGTATTTTTGATAGTATGCTTAGTGGTTTTGCTGTAGCATAACTTGTCTCAAATAACTGAGATTGCTTAATGAGCCTTTGAAAAAATCATGCGTTGTTTTTATTGTATGGAAGCATTATTTTGGTTTTCTCCTTGATGCTTTATTTGGGTTGACTTGGCGCATGCTCACACATGTTAGACTCTTACAAAGTCGCCAATAGCCTTTATGATCATTTAGTTTTTGAATTTTGATGCCATCTTATGCTTCTTTTAATGTCGCTTTGTCGCTTTGCATGATTATGGTCATTATTGCTCTCTTAGTTGGTCGCTCCGAGTCTTTTGCTAGCCCTCGCCTTGTACTGAGTATGAGCTCTACTCGTGCATCCAACTCCTAAAAACCAAAGTTTTCCAAAGTGTCCACCATACATACCAACTAGCAATTTGCTATTCCAAGTAAATTTGACTTGCTTTTATCTTCTCTTCAAATTAAACTCTTACCAGTGTTATGCGAAAATTGGTCAGTAAAGCTCTCACGAACCGGAAGGCACACTTTACTTTTTCCTTGTTCTTAAAAATTTGACATTGTGGTCTTTTATGTTGAGTTGTTATGCTTGCAAGTTGTAAGTTGGATTCTAGCCCAACCATGCTATCATGGGGCAAGCTTTCAACATTGCACTTCTTATTTGAGTTGATATCGTGATCTTTTGTTTATGGATGCCCGCGGTGTGAAATAAATTGGGAATCTTGTGGGGATCATGGAGTTTGTATATGTGTTAGGGAAATGCCTGGGCCGCCAATCTAAGCCATGCATAATTCATGGTGGAAATTTGCAGCATACCCATGGTGGACATTCGACGATGCATCTCAAAATAAAAAGCTAAACAAAATGGCAAATAAAAGAGATGTCGAGGTGTTCATTGTCTGCTTATCCTATCATTTTGATGTGGGCTTGTTCCATGTCATCGGGCACGGAGGTACCCCGTTGGTGGTTTTCGATGATACATATATACTTACAATGACAAGAGCCTTGATTGGGACTCTAAGTAAAGTAGCATGAGGTTTGGGTACTCATATTCACGGGGCACGAGGTTTTTGACTTATGATTTGTCAAGCATATGCATCATAATTGTTCTCGCATTAACTTTAGGGATTTCTATTTTTGTGCCCCTGGTTCGTTAGTTGTACTTAGTTTTCCCCAGCCGCTTAACTTTTTCTCAGTTTTTCCCTCGCTCTAGTTTGAAACCCCTCGCAGACGCTCGGACAGGAGGGTTGCCGTCTGGTCAGAGGCCTTAGACCGTTACCGGTGACGGCTAGGGAGCCGCGGTGGTTGTGAATGGACCGTTGCTTTTGAATGGTGTTGACTGTTGACCCAATGAGACACGTCGGACTGGCGGTCTGTCATTCAAAAAAAAGCTTTCCCCTCCGCCCGAGACTAGAAGAGCTCACACACCGCCCCTCCGCCGCCACGCCGTCCTGCCCTCCTACCTTATGGTGTCGTCCGCCCCCAAGCCGCCCCCGCCCCCACCACCACCCCCGGGAGGCGGAGAGGGCTCCGCCTCCACTAGATCTACCCCTATCACGGTAGAGTTTGTACAGCCATCTGGTATGCCGATTATGCCCCTCAACAGCGGAGAAGATTGGGAATCGGAGGGATCTAACGCATGGATTCCATCTGGGTAAGCATCGTCTGCCTATGTGAATTAACAGTAGGCAGTTTTTGAGAGCGAATCATTGTTGCTCAACTAACTGCGTTGCTTTTTGAATAGGATTGATCCAGCGCTGGCTTTTCGGCTGGTGGTTAGGCTGGATACTAGCTTTTTGCGTGATTCTGAACGCAATGTGAGCGGATTTTACATCCCAGCGGTGGTTGCAACTACCATCTCGTTGAGGGATTTAAAAGATAACATCTGCGCTCGGTACCCCTAGGGCTCTGGCGATTCAGTTGATTTCCAATATTTCAACAGCACGGAGGGAAGATATGTTCCACTAATTTCCGACGAGGATTTGGGAATTCTTTTTGCTTTAAATGATTCTTGCCGTGTCGGTAAAATTCGAATCCATGTGGACAGGGTCCAGGCATCATCTGGTGTTGGGGCATCATCAGGTGGTCGGGCATCATGTCTCTCTAGTGTTGCTGCCTCTGCTAATCGTGTGCGCTGACCTGCTCCTTGTAGGTCCACAGCAGCACCATCTGTCCCCAGTGCTAGTGGTAGTGGTAGCCAGATCGTTCCTGCGGTCGATGTGGAGGACGATGCAGAGATTGAGGATCCGTCTCCTCAAGATGATGAGGATGAGTTGATGTTTCCTAATTTGGTAGATCGATACAGTAAGCAGGCAATGGAGGATCAATACATGGAAGATATTGCACAAGGTGCCAGATTTGATGACACTGATGATGAAGAGAAGGATGAGAACAATGACAGCCTCGTTTTAGCCGATTACGAAGGTGATGACTTGCCAACAATTGAGTGGAACAGGAAGGATCCTCAGCTTGCAGAAGGCACCGTATTTGAAACGATGATGGACTGCCATAATGCAATTACTACATATTGCATTCTCACCAAGAATGATTATGAGGTTATTAAAAGTGAGCCAGGTAGGTTCACAGTTAAGTGCCCATACAAGAGGTGTAAGTGGAGGCTGCATGCATCCACAATGCTCAGAAGCACCGTGGTTCAAGTACTACGCCAACCAGTTGTGTATTTTAGATCACGGTGTAAAATTTGTTAACTGTTACTGACATCCCTTATAATTATGTTTCAGATAAAGAAGAACTCGATCGACCATACTTGTCCACCTCGAGCGGGAGCGCCAAAGGAGAAATCAAAGCTAGCAAAGACTAGGTGGTTGGCAGATGCAATCATAGATTGGCTGGTCCAACAGCACTCATAAAATTGATATCTGATAAGTTTAGTATAAACATACCATACATGAGGATGTTCTATGCAAAGGAAATGGCTCTTGACAGGATGAATGGTCCATGGAATGAAAGCTTTCAGTTGCTTTACACTTTCAAAGCTGAAGTGGAGATGGCGAGTCCAGGCAGTGTTGTAGCGATAGACAAGCATACAGTTCCCTACAAATTGAAAAGCGGAAGGATAATGCAGAAGGAATGTTTTAGAAGGGCTTTTGTTTGTTTCAAAGCTTGCTGGAAAGGCTTTCTGGACGGTTGCAGGCCTTATTTGGCCATGGATGCAACAGCTCTTCATGGCAGGTTTAAAGGACAGCTAATTGCTGCTACTGCAGTTGATGGACACAATTGGATGCTCCTTGTTGCTTATGGAGTTTTGGAGATTGAGTTAGAGGAAAGTTGGACTTGGTTTCTGCAGAATTTGCGCGACCTTATAGGTCATCCACCAGGACTTGCTATCCACACAGACGCTTGCAAAGGTTTGGAGAGTGCAGTAGAAGCAGTATTCTCTGGAGTGGAGCATAGGGAATGTATGCGACACTTGGTACAGAATTTTACAAAGAAATTCAAGGGTAAAGTTTATACTGACAACCTATGGCCAGCTGCATACACATGCAGCATTAGGAAGCATCTGTTTCATTTGGAAGTGTTGTTTAAACAAAAACCTAGGGTGAAGGAGTACTTGAATGAACATCATGGTAGGGTGTGGTCAAGAAGCCAATTCAATGTAATTTGCAAGGTAGACTATGTAACAAGTAACCTTGCGGAGAGTTTCAATGCAAAGGTCAAGTCATTGAAAGGGCTTATGCTATGGCAAATATTTGATAAGATTAGGCAGATGATCATGATAAAGATCGATCTGCGTCAAAGAATTGCAGCCACAAAATATGTTGGCCATCTCATGCTCCCATCTTTGATTAAGTCTTTGCATGCCAGGGCAAAACAATTGAAGATGAAATGCATCAGAAAAGGAATGGAGGCTGAGGTAACCTACACTGATAGTAAAAACAGGCAGTGGAGGTATCCAGTGAGTTTGGTTGATAGGACATGCCATTGTAGGCTGATACGTCTCAAACGTATCTATAATTTTTGATGCTCCATCCTTGTTTTTACACCATTTGCCTATTGTTTCGTTACACTTAGTGGCACTTTTATGCATTTTCCGGAACTAACCTATTAACAAGTGCCACAGTGCCAGTTTCCTGTTTTCTGCTGTTTTTGTGTTTCAGAAGTGATACACAGGAAATATTCTCGGAATTGGACGAAACAAGTTCCTGAAGACTTATTTTACCCGGAAGCTTCCAGAGATCCGAAGGAGAGTAGGAGGCGAGGGACCAGGGGCCCACACGCACAGGTGGCGCGGCCAGCCCCTGGCCCGCGCCACCCCCGTGTGTGGCCGCCTGGCCCCTCCTCTGACACCGCCCCTTCGCCTATAAAGACCCCCCCGACGGAAAAAACCTAAATACCTGATCAGATTTCCAGAACACATCGCGATCCGCCGCCACCGTCGACCCGAAGATCGGGAGGGTCCAGAAGCTCTTCCCGGCTCCTTGCCGGAGAGGGGAATCGCCACCGGAGGTCTTCTTCATCGCCATGCTTGCCTCCGGAGTGATGAGTGAGTAGTCTACCTTGGACTATGGGTCCATAGCAGTAGCTAGATGGTTGTCTCCTCCACCATGTGCTTCATGTTTAGATTCATGAGCTTCCCTACATGATTGAGATCACCGTTATGTAATTCTACATGTTTGGTTTGTTGGGATCCGATGAATATTGGTGTTTATGATTAAGTTGCTGTACTGAATTATATCTTTTGTTATCTCTATGTTGTTTATGATCTTGCATGCTCTCCGTTGTTAGTAGCTATCTTGGCCGAGTAGTTGCTAGTGACTCCAAGAGGGGGTATTTATGCTCGATAGTGGGTTCATGCCTCTATTTCACCTGGGGGAGTGACAGAAACCTCTAAGGTGGTAGATGTGCTGTTGCTACTAGGGAGAAAACAACATTCATATGCTCAAGGGCATATGCTTTGTTTACATTACACACTTTGCTTAATGCAATTATCTGTTGTTCGCAACTTAATACTTCTAGGGTGTTCGGATTGATATCCCAGGGAGTGGATTATTAGTCATAGATGCAGTTGGATGGCGGTCTATGTATTTTGTTGTAGGGATTTCTATTTTCGTGCCCTCGGGTCCTTAGTTGTACTCAGTTTTCCCCAGCTCCTTAGTTTTTCCTCAGTTTTGTCCAAGCCCTTGGCTGAAACCGTCACCGGTGCTGGAACGGCCGGTTGCCCGACGGTTGAACACCTTTGACCGTTAACTGCTTAGTGGGGCCACGTAGAGCCCGCAAAGACACGTCAGAGCATCCATCTTTGTTTGACCGTAAGCATCGCCGTATCCCTGACCAAAACGCGGACGAGTGGGGCTTCGGTATATCGAATGACAAGTGGGGCCATGACGCTGATACAAGGTGCAATACACGGGTAGGATTAGATTTTTAAACGGAGCTCTACAGCGATGGCACGGAGGAGGTGGCCTGCGGGGTGCCAAGATGAGATCGACGTCCACAAAGAATTGCATGAGGCGAGACCAGACGCATTAGATAGATATGAACTAGACACGTTTAACCATGCAAAGAAGAGAAGAAATGGTCGAGGACATCGACGACGACCTCAACACTTTGACTGACGGTGTCGGACACGAACGCGAGCAATGTAGAGAAAACTAGTGTCTCTCCTTTCTGGCGTGTATAGATAGGTGCTAGGGGAGTGTGGTGGCGAAGGGAAAGAACTCGCGGTGGTCTGTGGCGTCGAGCATAGCGGGGCGACGTGGCCGTGCCCACAGCGGCGTGCATGTTCGGCATTGGCATCAGCATGTACGTTCGTCATTGGCCTCGGCGGTATCTCTGGTGTGTCAGTGATCGGATGAGGGGACGGGATTGAGGGTGCATCCCGACGGTGACCTAGCAGTGGCGGCGAGCATGCATAGCCGTTCTGACCATGCCGATATCGGCATCGGCATCGTTTGGAGGCTGTGGTGCTCGAATCATGGTGGAAATTGCGATTCCCTATTATTTTTACATGCATAATATATAGAAAATAGCTAGATCTCTAAATCGATGCATATGAAGCTACATATATATTCTTGGTCATAATCCCCTTATCTAAAGGGGATGGATGCATGGCTTCACATCGTCGTCGCTTTCATCGTCAGTATCTTCGTCGTCCGTGTAGTAGTACTTCCTGCACAATGTTACGTCGAACACCTTCACTGTGAGCACATCATCGCCTTCATATTTGAAGTGTAGGATGTAGCCAAAATCCACACCGTGCACGATGGCGAAATTCTCCCAGCCCTTGTCGAGGTACATCCGGCCTTGTCCGTCAAATAGGACCTCCACGGTCCAGAGACGAGGACCGCAGTCAGCTGCTCGCAGATACACCTTTGCGGGCTCCTGGCCGTCAAGATAGTCCGCAAACTTTTGTGGGAGTGCCTGCAAAGAGATCAAGCGCCGATCGTTTGAAATTAAAGGCTTTTTGGAACATGCACATAATTAATCACATGCATCATATATGTGGGAACGTGTACGTACCTTCTTGGCCAAAGGGTCTTCATAGATAATGATTAAGAACTCCTCTATGATCAATGGCAGTGTTGACGGTGGTGGTGGCAATGATGATGATCCACCACCCAGGCCGCCCCTTCCTCTTCCCCTTCCGGTCGGCGTCCGAGACGTGGAAGCCATGGCAATGGATCAAGTGTATGTGAACGAAGAAGAGAGAGGCAGAAACGAAGAAGATAGAGGCAGAACCTATTGACATGAGGGATGGCCGAGGTGGGGGTTTATAAGGGCGAGATGACCGTTGTGGGGTTACATAATAAATTAAGGAGGAGATGACCGTTGTGGGTGTTTATATCTCAACAAAAAAGTAATGCCTAAAAGAAATGGAAATTCGTGATAGTTTATTATTTTACCGTGAAAAGTAATGCCTAAAGGAAATTCGTGATAGTTTATCATTTCACCGTGAAAAGTAATGCCTAAAGGAAATTCGTGAAAAGTAATGCCTAAATGGAAATTCATGATAGTTTATTATTTTACCGTGAAAAGTAATGCCTAAAGGAAATTCGTGATAGTTTATCATTTTACCGTGAAAAGTAATGCCTACAAGAAGTGGAAATTCGTGATTACCAAACTTGTTGAATCCGGTGGCCAACTCGTTATTTAGCATACATAGAGGGGTAGTAGTTTGCCACCGACAGATAGAGAGAGGGTGGCACGATCCTGCCCGTTAGATCATAGGATCGACGGTAGGTGGGCACGATCCGTGTGACAACAGCTCGACCAATCAGGCCAAGTTTGGGCTTCTGTGAGAAGGGAGAGGGTAAAACTGAGTAGTATCAAGGATACAAGGGCAAGTAAATAATAAACAGGCTAAGGAATTCAAATAAGAGATTTAGAAAAAGAAAAACACATGTTTTGTACAATGAAACCCAGGTTGGCCTACCTCAAAGTATTAGCAATTCAAATATACATGAGTGTAAAAATTATGGCCTCATTCAGACAAACTATATTTTGGGTATAGATGTTTTGAGAAGGGGTTTGAGTGGAAAGCCATGAACCTTCATAGCTACTAGTGATTTCAGAAGTGGCCATTTGTGTGAAAACTTGATTTATATATGATTGTTATGATTTTATTTTGCGCATGAGTTGGAGGCACTATGATTTTATTTTTTTGAATATTTTTGCGCATGAAATGACTCAATTAGATGGCTTAATCCCATCTGTTGACTCTCTGTTGACCAGCCACTTGAGGGTAAAACTGAGTTTATTGCACTAGCCAGTATTAGTACTCGAGGGAAAAACTGAGTACATATATTTTTCCAGTGTAATACTCGAGGGTAGAACTGAGTACACGTAACGGTGCTGACGTGCAGTCCCACGGACGCGTGTCGCGGTGAGCAGCGGTTAGCCGCGCGGTGCGCGTGCTGAGACCAAAACGTCAACTGCCAGAACAGAGCCCCTCTCACTCCCTCTGCACACAGTCTCATCATAACTCACACACGCAACCACGCCTCTCACGTCCCATCACCTTCTCCAAAAAACCCCAGCCGCCCTACGCGCGCTCCCCTGCCGGCGATGGAGAAGAAGAATGCGCCGGCGGCCGTCGCCCCCGAGCCCGTCGCCTCCGAGCCCATCGCCTCCGAGCCCGTCGCATCCGAGCCCGTCGCCGCCGAGCCCGTTGCATCCGAGGGCGGCGCATCCAAGCGCGGCGCCTCCGTGAACTGGGCCTCTCTTAAGGGTGACGGACCACTTCACAAGATCGGCGACTGCTTACTGGCGAACGAGGAGTACGTGGACACCTACGCTGCTTTGAGGCAAGTTTGTACAAATTGGCGCTCAGATCTACCTGAGCCCGACGTGCACCTGCACGAATGGATCGTGGTAGAACACGCCCTTCCACGCGCCGCTGAGTTCTCCTTCCTCAACCTCCGCACATCCCGCTACGTCACCCTCGATCTAACGGAAGTTCATGCAAGGTTCAAATTCCTCCATATCTATAGAGTTAATCTATTTTTATTTTCAATCGTAAACATCTTAGTGCTGAATGTTATCTTCATCAACTCCCTTTTAGATACTACTTCGTCGGCTTTTACCGTGGCGTCATCGTGCTTGCCCAGAGGAACCAGCCGCACAAGATACGGCTTCTGAACCCACTCACAAAGACTTTGAACGCTATGTTTGAGGCGCAGATGCCATCTATGATTGTGGAGTCAGTCGCTGTAATGAAGTCCCCGACTATGGTCTTCATTTGCACAGGTTACCCCAATGAAATTGCTTGGGTCGATAAGAGCTCTCCAACTAAGGATATAGATGTACATGATTGGGGAGAAGGAAGATTTACGATCGAGGACCATTCTCTGCGTTGCATTACCCCGTTCAATGGTGAATTGTATGCAATAGCTGTGAATGAGTTCGGAAGAATAGTGTGCACCAACAATGTCCAGTTGGAGCAGCGCGCGAGCACTGTCAGCATGAAGACACTATTTTCATTTCCAGAACTTGGAAATGATTATGATTCCAAGTTCTACCTTGTGGGGTCGGATGGTGATCTGCTGCTTGTGTTGTTGGGCGGCAGCACTGACGACAACCGGCATTTGGAGGAAGGTCAACCATTGGTGTACCATGTGGACACTGAGAGCCGCTCTCTCCATGCCGTCAGTAACATTGGCAGTCGTGCCCTCTTCGTCAATTTTAGCCGGTGTATCTCCGTCGACACCAGAGTGCACCCGACAGTTCGACCTGGCTGCATCTACTACGCGGATTTGGGTTATATCAGAGAGTATGATGATGATAGAAAGGCCTGGGATGAGTGGCCACGACGTGCGGATAGAATAGGATATGGTCCAAAAAATGAACAAAGGCCATACCGTTTGGAGGATGTATTTGCTGCACACTGCAGACGGAGGGAGTTTAGTGAATATTTCTTTCATCTCATGAATTGTAGCGACGACGAAATATATGATACAGAATGAAGAACATTGTTATTGGCTGCTTTTGGCTGCTGTATACAGTTTATGTATTATACTTAGTTTTCTAGATTTATTATGCTGCTGTGAATTCATCCTATACTAGCTTCTAGATTTGTTACCATATTGGGCAAAAAACGAGGGCCAAAAGGCAACAATCATTGAAGAAAGACAGAAATAGAAGCTTCTCTAGATTTGATACTAATTTGGTGAAAAGAGAGAGAACTGTTACAGAGAGAGAGGGGAAAAAGGCGCTCTGAAAAGGTGCTCTGAAAAGGCAATGCCAATTTGGCCCGAGAGTGACAGAACCGAGCTCTCACGTACAACCAAACGCGGTCTCGTCCTGTCCCACGCGGTCCCTTTCTACCAGCCCCACGCGACGTGGCCCCACACGACGCGGCCCCACACGTCAGCACGGAAACGGTCAACTAAACGGAAAACCTCCCGTCCGAGCTCCTTCTGAGGGTTTTAGACAACGGCTTGGGGAAAACTGAGGAAAAACTAACGAGCTGGGGAAAACTGAGTACAACTAACGACCCGAGGGGACGAAAATAGAAATCCCTTTGTTGTAATGCCCAGAGTAAATCTCATAGTGATCTTCTTGACATATCACGTTATCTTTATTCTATCAATTGCCCAACTGTAATTTGTTTACCCAGCATGTGCTATTTTATCTATGGAGAGACACCACTAGTGAACTGTGGACCCCGGTCCTATTTCCATCATATTGCTATCACATGTTTACTTTACTCGCACTGTTTACTTTACTCGCATACTATTACTGTTTTCCACTCGATACACTCATAACCTTTGTTTCAAGCAAACCGGTGAGATTGACAACCTCATCGTAAGTTGGGAGCAAAGTATTTGTTTGTGTGTGTGCAGGTTCCACGTTGCAGCTAGCAAGCAAAGCTTGGATGAGGCGCCATATATAAATTGTCAGCTACTGTCGCAAACTAGCAAGCATCACCTTCAGTCGTCATTGTCTCTCCTCTCCTGACCGATATTAAACCTTGGTTTCTTAACTGAGGGAAAACTAGCTGCTATACTCATCACACCTTCCTCTTGGGGTTCCCAACGAGCTGGTCATTCACCACGCAACAAGCTAATTTTCTGGCGCCGTTGCCGGGGAGGAAGAGAAGACTTCTGCGAGGGGAGTTTTTCGCACACACATCATTTACTTTGTTATTGTTTTGCTTTACTTTATTTATTTTACCTGCATCGTTTTATATCAAAAACCCAAAAAAATTAGAATCCTTGGTAGTTGTTTTTACTTGTTTACTTTTGTTTTGCTGAAATGGCCAATCCTGAAAACACCAAGTTGTGTGACTTTACTAGCACAAACAATGGTGATTTTATCTGCACTCCTATTGCACCACCTGCTACTGCTGCAAACTTTTATGAGATTAAGCCTGCTTTATTGAACCTTGTTATGAAAGAGCAATTTTCTGGTGCTAGTACTGAAGATGCTGCAGCTCATCTCAACAATTTTGTTGAGCTATGTGAGATGCAGAAATATAAGGATGTTGATAGTGATATTATTAAGCTCAAGTTGTTTCCTTTTTTCTTTGAGAGGAAAAGCTAAAGATTGGTTGCTGTCTTTGACTAAGAATAGTATTGATTCATGGGCTAAGTGTAAGGATGCTTTTATTGGTAGATACTATCCTCCTGCTAAGATTATAGCTTTGCGCAGCAATATTATGAAGTTTACTCAGTTTGATAATGAACATGTTGCTCAAGCTTGGGAAAGAATGAAATCTATGATAAAGAATTGCCCCACTCATGGACTGACTACTTGGATGATTATCCAAAAAATTTATGCAGGACTGAATTTTTCTTCAAGGAACCTACTTGATTCAGCTGCTGGAGGCACTTTTATGACCCTTACCTTGGGCGCCGCATCAAAGTTACTCGACAACATGATGGTAAATTATTCTGAATGGCACACCGAGAGAGCTCCACAAGGTAAGAAGGTAAATTCTGTTGAGGAAACCTCTTCCTTGAATGATAAGATTGATACCATTATGGCTATGCTTGCTAATGATAGGACTCATGTTGATCCTAATAATGTTCCTTTGGCCTCTCTGGTTGCTCAAGAAGAGCATGTTGATGTGAATTTCATTAGAAACAATAATTTTAACAACAATGCTTATAGGAACAATTTTGCTAGTAACAATTTTAGGCCATATCCTTCTACCAATGGTAATGGTTATGATAACTCTTATGGTAATTCCTACAACAACACTAGGGCCGCGCCCTCCGAACTTGAGGTAATGCTCAAGGACTTCATCGGTAAGCAAACTGCTTTTAACAAGTCTGTTGAGGAAAAGTTAGGCAAAATTGATATTCTTGCTTCTAAAGTTGATAGCCTTGCTCATGATGTTGAACTTCTGAAATTAAAAGTGTTGCCTAATGATGTGAAAGAGAACAATGTTTTTGCTACCGCTAATGCTATTCAAGTTGGAATTGATGAAAATATTAGATTGTTAGCGGAATTGCATGCCAGGTGGGAAAGAGAAGATGAGATGGCTAGAGAGATGAAGGTATGTACCATTACTACCTCTAATGATGTTGCTCCTACTGGTAGTAATCCTCTTACTTTGATTGGTGTAGAGAAAACTCCCACTCCTTGTGTTAAAAAGCCTAAAACTGCCAAAACTTTTTCTCAAAAGAGTGCTGAAATTTTTCGGAATGTGGGAGATGATAGCTCTATTTCTTTTAATGATTTTGATGTTGATGGCTGCAATATATCTGAAGTTATTTTGTTCTTGCAAAAGCTTGCTTTGACTCCCAATGCTAGTTCTTTAAATATTGCTTTTACTAAGCATATTACCAATGCTCTCATAAAGATTAGGGATGAAAAGTTGAAGCAAAAAGCCTCTTTTCCCAAGAAGTTAGATGATGGTTGGGAACCCATCATTGATATGCATGTTAATGGTTATGATTGCCATGCTTTATGTGATCTAGGTGCTAGTATTTCTATCATGCCTAGAAAGATTTATGACATGCTTGATTTACCACCGCTTGAAAAATGTTATTTTGATGTTCCTATTGCTGATGTTGCTAAGAAGAAACCTTTGGGAAGGATTAATGATGTTCTTATTGTGGTTAACAATAACCTTGTTCCCGTTGATTTTCTTGTTATGGACGTTGAATGCCATGCTTCATGTCCTATTATTTTGGGAAGACCCTTTCTTCGAACTGTAGGTGCTATCATTGATATGAGGGAAGGCACTATCAAGTATCAATTCCCACTAAAGAAAGGTATGGAATACTTCCCTAGGAAAATAAAGAAATAAATTTTTGACTCTATTCTTAGAGCAAATTATGAGCTTGATGCTTCATCACTTGATATTACTTGATTCGCAATTTTCTGCGCCTAGCTCAAAGGCATTAAAGAAAAGCACTCTTGGGAGATAACCCAATGTTTTCTTTTCAGTACTTTTTCTTTTATTTGAGTCTTTGAAGTCATTACTACTGTAATGACCGCTCCTTATCTTATTTATTTTGTTTTTGTGCCAAGAGAAGCCTCTAATTTGAGTGAGGTAAAGATTTGGGGATGTTGCTGTCCTGAAAGTGTTTTCGGTGCTGCACCGTAAAAATTCATGAAAATTCTCTGTTTATCTTTTGGACCTGCGATTTCTTGTGCATATGCCCCAGGTTATATCCAAACTTTTGTTAGTTGAACACTTTTTGATTTGAGCAAGAGAAAATCCCTCAAAAATTCGACCTTTGTCAGTTGTTCAGTTTTGACAGATTTCTGCCAATATTTGTGTTTGCCACTTTATCGCTTTCTTTTGAGTTCTTTTGATCACGGAACTTTTGGGGAGGTTGCTACAGTAGTATTTGCTATATATGTGGTGGTTTTGAGTTAAAACCTGAAGCAAATAGAGGGTTGATTATATGTTATGCTTGCACTAATGTTGCTAATAGAATTGTGTTTAGTTTTGTATGAAGGAAGTTTTCAAGTGTAGGGATTGGAGAATTATGAGATGAGTTGAAGAATGGACAAAAGCTCAAGCTTGGGGATGCCCATGCATCACCCCAAGAAATATCCAAGAAGTACAAGCGTCAAAGCTTGGGGATGCCCCCGAGGCACCCCTTCTTTATCGGCAAAAATCAGGCCACCTTTCAAGACACTATATTTTTATTGCTTCATGCACTATGTGTTTTTCTTGGAGCGTCAGTTGTTTTAGTTTTCTTAGTTGGTTTAGTTTGTTTGTTTGCTGCAATAAATGGTTGGACCCCAACAAATTTCTTTTGGAGATGTACTCGTTTTCATTTGCAAAGAACGCTCTAGTTTTCACTCTTATTAAAAATCGAGCGTTCAACTTTTTCTCTGCTACTGCTTTTGGTTTTCGTTTTCGCCTTGATTTGCGTTCAGATCTTGTCATATCTTTTCATCAAGGTGTATTTTTGCCTCTGGTATTTATTGGTTTTCATCAAAAGAGGTGTTTATAAAAATTTCAAATGGTGTTGGAAAAGAGAAAAAGCTTTGTGCAAAATAGTGGTACAAGAAGGAGCTTGTGTAGACTGCGGCTTAGGCTTTTTCATGTCATGCTTGATGTCTTTTTGATAGTATGCTTAGTGGTTTTGTTGTAGCATGACTTGTCTCAAATAACTGAGATTGCTTAATGAGCCTTTGAAAAAATCATGCGTTGTTTTTATTGTATGGAAGCATTATTTTGGTTTTCTCCTTGATGCTTTATTTGGGTTGACTTGGCGCATGCTCACACATGTTAGACTCTTACAAAGTCGCCAATAGCCTTCATGATCATTTAGTTTTTGACTTTTGATGCCATCTTATGCTTCTTTTAATGTCGCTTTGTCGCTTTGCATGATTATGGCCATTATTGCTCTCTTAGTTGGTCGCTCCCAGTCTTTTGCTAGCCCTCGCCTTGTACTGAGTATGAGCTCTACTCGTGCATCCAACTCCTAAAAGCCGAAGTTTTCCAAAGTGTCCACCATACATACCTACTAGCAATTTGCTATTCCAAGTAAATTTGACTTGCTTTTATTTTCTCTTCAAATTAAACTCTTACCAGTGTTATGCGAAATTCGGTCAGTAAAGCTCTCACGAACCGGAAGGCACACTTTACTTTTTCCTGTTCTTAAAAATTTGACATTGTGGTCTCTTATGTTGAGTTGTTATGCTTGCAAGTTGTAAGTTGGATTCTAGCCCATCCATGCTGTCATGGGGCAAGCTTTCAACATTGCACATCTTAATTGAGTTGATATCGTGATCTTTTGTTTATGGATGCCCGCGGTGTGAAATGAATTGGGAATCTTGTGGGGACCATGGAGTTTGTATATGTGTTAGGGAAACGCCGGGCCGCCAATCTGAGCCATGCATAATTCATGGTGGAAATTTGCAGCATACCCATGGTGAACATTCGACGACGCATCTCACAATAAAAAGCTAAATAAAAGGCAAATAAAAGAGATGTCGAGGTGTTCATTGTCTGCTTGTCCTGTCATTTTGGTGTGGGCTTGTTCCATGTCATCGGGCATGGAGGTACCCCATTGGCGGTTCTCAATGATATGCATATACTTACAATGACAAGAGCCTTGCTTGGGACTCTAAGTAAAGTAGCATGAGGTTTGGGTACTCGTATTCACGGGGCACGAGGATTTCAACTTATGATTTGTCAAGCATATGCATCATAATTGTTCTCGCATTAACTTTAACCATTCAAGATGCTTATGATGGGGGCAATGAGAGCTCAAAGCCGGTAAGTACCATAATTTTTGAAGGTTATAAAACTTGCAATCACTGCTTCCCTCTGCGAAGGGCCTTTCTTTTACTTTTATGTTGAGTCACCACCTTCTTTCTTTATGCACCATTAAGAGAGCATAGTTGTCATTCTTAGTGTGATATGCATTGTCCCAAAGTTCATTGATTGATTCATGATGATTGGTTTCACTTGTTCTTAAATTATTTGTATCTAGTCGCCCTCTTAAACTTGAAGGTGTCCTATGCATTCATGTTTTGCTCTCTATGAAGGACAAGCTGAAAACCTTTTGTATGTTTTTCCTTATGATTTGAACACACGTTTGACTTTCATTGTTTCATTTTCATGATCTTTTGTTTGTGTTTATTTGCATGTTTACAACATGGTTGCTAAGTTCTTATTGTCATGATTATATCTTCATGCCCATGTTTTAAGTTCTTATGATCCCAGCTCACAAATGCTTACATATATGATCAAGATTGTGTAGGTGCATGTCACCTCAAAAATTATTCTTTTGTTATCACTTACCTACTCGAGGACGAGCAGGAGTTAAGCTTGGGGATGCTTGATACGTCTCAAACGTATCTATAATTTTTGATGCTCCATGCTTGTTTTTACACCATTTGCCTATTGTTTCGTTACACTTAGTGGCACTTTTATGCATTTTCCGGAACTAACCTATTAACAAGTGCCACAGTGCCAGTTTCCTGTTTTCTGCTGTTTTTGTGTTTCAGAAGTGATACACAGGAAATATTCTCGGAATTGGACGAAACAAGTTCCTGAAGTCTTATTTTACCCGGAAGCTTCCAGAGATCCGAAGGAGAGTAGGAGGCGAGGGACCAAGGGCCCACACGCACAGGTGGCGCGGCCAGCCCCTGGCCCGCGCCACCCCCGTGTGTGGCCGCCTGGCCCCTCCTCTGACACCGCCCCTTCGCCTATAAAGACCCCCCCGACGGAAAAAACCTAAATACCTGATCAGATTTCCAGAACACATCGCGATCCGCCGCCACCGTCGACCCGAAGATCGGGAGGGTCCAGAAGCTCTTCCCGGCTCCCTGCCGGAGAGGGGAATCGCCACCGGAGGTCTTCTTCATCGCCATGCTTGCCTCCGGAGCGATGAGTGAGTAGTCTACCTTGGACTATGGGTCCATAGCAGTAGCTAGATGGTTGTCTCCTCCACCATGTGCTTCATGTTTAGATCTCATGAGCTGCCCTACATGATTGAGATCACCGTTATGTAATTCTACATGTTTGGTTTGTTGGGATCCGATGAATATTGGTGTTTATGATTAAGTTGCTGTACTGAATTATATCTTTTGTTATCTCTATGTTGTTTATGATCTTGCATGCTCTCCGTTGTTAGTAGCTATCTTGGCCGAGTAGTTGCTAGTGACTCCAAGAGGGGGTATTTATGCTGGATAGTGGGTTCATGCCTCTATTTCACTTGGGGGAGTGACAGAAACCTCTAAGGTGGTAGATGTGCTGTTGCTACTAGGGAGAAAACAACATTCATATGCTCAAGGGCATATGCTTTGTTTACATTACACACTTTGCTTAATGCAATTATCTGTTGTTCGCAACTTAATACTTCTAGGGTGTTCGGATTGATATCCCAGGGAGTGGATTATTAGTCATAGATGCAGTAGGATGGCGGTCTATGTATTTTGTTGTAATGCCCAGAGTAAATCTCATAGTGATCTTCTTGACATATCACGTTATCTTTATTCTATCAATTGCCCAACTGTAATTTGTTTACCCAGCATGTGCTATTTTATCTATGGAGAGACACCACAAGTGAACTGTGGACCCCGGTCCTATTTCCATCATATTGCTATCACCTGTTTACTTTACTCGCACTGTTTACTTTACTCGCACTGTTTATTTTACTCGCATACTATTACTGTTTTCCACTCGATACACTCATAACCTTTGTTTCAAGCAAACCGGTGAGATTGACAACCTCATCGTAAGTTGGGAGCAAAGTATTTGTTTGTGTGTGTGCAGGTTCCACGTTGCAGCTAGCAAGCAAAGCTTGGACGAGGCGCTATATATAAATTGTCCGCTGTTGTCGCAAACTAGCAAGCATCACCTTCAGTCGTCATTGTCTCTCCTCTCCTGACCGATATTAAACCTTGGTTTCTTAACTGAGGGAAAACTAGTTGCTATACTCATCACACCTTCCTCTTGGGGTTCCCAACGGGCTGGTCATTCACCACGCATCATAGGCGATGGCAGATCCGTGGGATACCCTGCATACACGCATTGTTTTTCATGAGTGTTATAGCGGGTGCAGAAGGTGAAGTTGATCAGTATGTGTCAGAGTATTTCTCTGTTGCCAAATTTAGGGCTGCATATACTATGAATGTTCCTACCTTGTTGGGAAAAGACCAATGGATGAAAGTCGATCCAGGCTTCAAACTGTACTCTCCAGTTTTGACTAGATCGGCAGGTAGGCCGAGGAAGAATAGGATCAGAGCTAGTGCAGAGGGTGGTGCACCGATTCGACGACGTAAGTGCAAACGTTGTGGAACCCCTGGACACATTGCTAGGCTTTGTAAAAATCTAGTTGACCCAGCTTTTGGAATGGAATATCAGGCGGGAGCAGCAAATGCAGAGGAGTATGAAGCAGCAATTCAACATGAGGAGATTGAAGCAATGAATCGAGAGCTGCTTGAACCGATGGATCGAGGGCAGATTAAACAGATGAATCGAGAGCTGCTTGAACCGATGGATCGAGAGCAGAGGGAACAGATGGATCTAGAGGCCGTTGAAGCAATGCATAGCCACTTGAGTGAAGGAATTGATCTAGAGCTGGGTAAACCGATGGATCAAGAGCAGATTGTAGAAGCAAGGGAAGAAAATGCATTAGAAGAAAGAGCACAAGCTTCATATGATATGGTTGTCTCGGTCTTGGCACAACCCGAAGAGAAGAAGAAGAAGAACAAGAAAGAGGGCAAAAGGAAGGTAGACACCGATAATATCCCTGGTAGGGTTACCCGGAGTAAGGTGGTGGACCCAGCGAGTCACACCAGGAGCAAGAGAAAGATTTAATTTTGAACAATTAATTGGAATGTATGTGTTATTGCAAGTTTTCTATGGTCATGCACCTCGAATAGATGAATCTAGAGCTGCTTGAACCGATGGAGTCTTGTTATGTTACCTACAACCTAGAGAAATAATAATGGAAAAGGAAATTTATCATTTTCTAAGTGACTAAACTCAAAAAATATAGTTTTGGGTTTAGTTTAATTCAAAATAATTCAAAACATGGTGGAACCTTCCCATGGAGTCTTGTTATGTTACCTACAACCTGGAGAAATAATAATGGAAAAGAAAATATAGAGATATGAAGTTTTTCCCAAAACCACTTCCTAGTCCATGAGCTACTAGCTATGAAGATGCAGGGCTTTCTACTCAACACACCTCCCAAATACCCACTATGCTTACAAACTTTGTCCAAATGAGTCCAAATTCGTCACACTTGTGTATCTTTGAATTGCAAACAATATTACGTCAGCCAAAATGTACTATATTGTTCAAATAGCACAATCTAACAATTTTTATGCCAAAAGCTTCAATTTCCCTTACTCCCTTTATTATTTGGGTGCCCCTGTTTTACTTAGTTTTACTCAGTTTTCCCCCTCCGGGTCCACTTGTTTTACTTAGTCCTACTCAGTTTTGCCCTTCCGATAAACATTTCCTCACTTTTCCCCCTCTTAGTTCTACTCAGTTTTCCTCACTTGTACTCACTGGCTGATCTCTGATTGGTCGAGATGTATATAACACGGATCTTGGTTGGTTGATAGCTCAACATACGCTTGCACCGTGGGATCATTTATGATCGGACGGCCTGTATATCTCTCTCTACCTCGATGGACGCATACGGAGAGAAGAGCAGAGCACATACCTACCAACCCTAGCAGTCGCATCTTCCTCTCTTACTCTGGCGGTCGCGGCAGCGCGGATCTGCAGCGTGCGTGCGTGCGGCGGCACGGATCTAACCGTGCGTGCGGCCGCGTGGAACTGCAGCGTGCGGCGGCGCGGATCTAACTGTGCGTGCGGCGGCGCGGATCTAATCGTGCGGCGGCGTGGATCTAAGAGTGCCGGTGAGGATCTAAGAGTGCCGGTGAGGATCTAACCATCAGAAATAGTTGAAATGTCTCTCTCTGTCTCACTTTCGTTTATCTTCTCAGATCTGTTGATGATGAAGAACACGAAGACGGTGGTCGTGCCAACAGTGTTCACCGATGCCAAGACGATTGAAGCCATCGCCTACAACATCGCTGCGATGGCGGAGATCCAGCCTTCAATGTCGGAGCCTGCCGATGTCTCACTTCCGTTACCCTCCTCAGATCTATTGCTGATGGACACCAAGACGGCGGCTGTGTCGACAGTGCTCATCGATCATCTTGAAGCCATCGCCTACAACATCGCTGCGACCTACAACATCACTGCGACGGCGCAGATCCAGCCTTCAATGTCGGAGCCTGCCGATGTTTCACTTCCGTTGCCCTCCTTAGATCTGTTGCTGATGGACACCAAGACGGCGGCCGTGTCGATAGTGGTCATCGATGCCAAGACGATTGAAGCCATCGCCTACAACATCACTACGACGGCGTAGATCTAGCCCTCCTCCATGTCCGAGTTTGCGGATGGCGCAGATCCAGCCACCAAGACGGCGGCGGTGCCAAGAGTGGTTGCGAAGCCACAGATCCAGCCCTCCGCCATGTCCGAGTTTGCGGATGGCGTAGATGACCACCCCTCAGCCGCCCGTCGTCCAGGCCCTTCTAGCCCATCGATGCGCGGCCGTGTTCAACGCCGCAAATTGGGATAAATTATGATAAATTTGTATTTTTCAATTACAATTTGGGATAAAATTGTCCGAACTACTACCTCCGTCTCAAAAAAAGCTTCTCCACTTTCTCGATGTGTCCCTGTGAATGTATGATTTGAATTCTATCCCAACTTGATTGGGAAGATTGATATGTATTTGATCCGAGAGGCAGGTACATGCTTTCACTTTTGGGATCCCTTCACTTTTGGAACTCATCCAAATTCACTTTTGGGATCCCTGCACTTTTATAAGATGTTCATGCATGCTAAAATTATCGCGTGCATTACTTAGCACAACTAGGAAATTGTACGCCAAAATAAAGTGGTAGAGCCACACCAAAATACAGTGGTTCGAGCCATCTACTGAATAACAATTATATACTATCTAAATCATCTACCACAACCACATAACTGCTAGGACAGGGATGTGCTAACGTGGAGCAGTAAGTCCTTGTGCGTGGTGAATGACCAGCCCGTTGGGAACCCCAAGAGGAAGGTATGATGAGTATAGCAGCAAGTTTTCCCTCAGTTAAGAAACCAAGGTTTAATATCAGTCAGGAGAGGAGAGACAATGACGACTGAAGGTGATGCGGAACCTGCACACACATAAACAAATACTTTGTTCCCAACTTGCGATGAGGTTGTCAATCTCACCGGTTTGCTTGAAACAAAGGTTATGAGCGTATCGAGTGGAAAACAATATAGTATGCGAGTAAAGTAAATAGTACGAGTAAAGTAAACAGGTGATAGCAATATGATGTAAATAGGACCGGGGTATACAGTTCACTAGTGGTGTCTCTCCATAGATAAAATAACACATGCTGGGTAAACAAATTACAGTTGGGCAATTGATAGAATAAAGATAACGTGATATGTCAAGAAGATCACTATGAGATTTACTCTGGGCATTACAACAAAATACATAGACCGCCATCCAACTGCATCTATGACTAATAATCCACTCCCGGGGATATCAATCCGAACACCCTAGAAGTATTAAGTTGCGAACAACAGATAATTGCATTAAGCAAAGTGTGTAATGTAAACAAAGCATATGCCCTTGAGCATATGAATGTTGTTTTCTCCCTAGTAGCAACAGCACATCTACCACCTTAGAGGTTTCTGTCACTCCCCCAGGTGAAATAGAGGCATGAACCCACTATCGAGCATAAATACCCCCTCTTGGAGTCACTAGCAACTACTCGGCCAAGATAGCTACTAACAACGGAGAGCATGCAAGATCATAAACAACATAGAGATAACAAAAGATATAATTCAGTACAGCAACTTAATCATAAACACCAATATTCATCGGATCCCAACAAACCAAACATGTAGAATTACATAGCGGTGATCTCAATCATGTAAGGCAGCTCATGAGATCTAAACATGAAGCACATGGTGGAGAAGACAACCATCTAGTTACTGCTATGGACCCATAGTCCAAGGTAGACTACCCACTCATCGCTCCGGAGGCAAGCATGGCGATGAAGAAGACCTTCGGTGGCGATTCCCCTCTCTGGCAGGGTGCCGGGAAGAGCTTCTGGACCCTCCCGATCTTCGGGTCGACGGCGGCGGTGGATCGCGATGTGTTCTGGAAAACTGATCGGGTACTTAGGTTTTTTCCATCCCGAGGCTTCTTATAGGCGAAGGGGCGATGTCAGAGGAGGGGCCAGGTGCCCACACGCGGGCCCCGCGCGGCCAGGGGGCTGGCCGTGCCGCCCCTGCGTGTGGGGCCCTGGTGGCCCCCCTCCTACTCTCCTTCAGATCTCTGGAAGCTTCCGGGTAAAATAAGACTACAGGATGTGGTTTCGTCCAATTCCGAGAATATTTCCTGTGTATCACTCTGAAACACAAAAACAGCAGAAAACAGGGAACTGGCACTGTGGCACTTCGTTAATAGGTTAGTTCCGGAAAATGCATAAAAGTGCCACTAAGTGTAACGAAACAATAGGCAAATGGTGTAAAAACAAGCATGGAGCATCAAAAATTATAGATATGTTTGAGACGTATCAAGCATCCCCAAGCTTAACTCCTGCTCGTCCTCGAGTAGGTAAGTGATAACAAAAGAATAATTTTTGAGGTGACATGCACCTACACAATCTTGATCATATATGTAAGCATTGGTTAGCTGGGATCATAAGAACTTAAAACATGGGCATGAAGATATAATCATGACAATAAGAACTTAGCAACCATGTTGTAAACATGTAAATGAACACAAACAAAAGATCATGAAAATGAAACAATGAAAGTCAAACGTGTGTTCAAATCATAAGGAAAAACATATAAATGGTTTTCAGCTTGTCCTTCAAAGAGAGCAAAACATAAATGCATAGGACACCTTCAAGTTTAAGAGGGCGACTAGATACAAATAATTTAAGAACAAGTGAAACCAACAATATGAATCAATCAATGAACTTTGGGACAATGCATATCACACTAAAAATGACAACTATGCTCTCTTAATGGTGCATAAAGAAAGAAGGTGGTGACTCAACATAAAAGTAAAAGAAAGGCCCTTCGCAGAGGGAAGCAGTGATTGCAAGTTTTATAACCTTAAAAAATTATGGTACTTACCGGCTTTGAGCTCTCATTGCCCCCATCATAAGCATCTTGAATGGTTAAAGTTAATGCGAGAACAATTATGATGCATATGCTTGACAAATCATAAGTTGAAAACCTCGTGCCCCGTGAATACGAGTACCCAAACCTCATGCTACTTTACTTAGAGTCCCAAGCAAGGCTCTTGTCATTGTAAGTATATGCATATCATTGAGAACCGCCAATGGGGTACCTCCGTGCCCGATGACATGGAACAAGCCCACACCAAAATGACAGGACAAGCACACAATGAACACCTCGACATCTCTTTTATTTGCCTTTTGTTTAGCTTTTTATTGTGAGATGCGTCATCGAATGTTCACCATGGCTATGCTGCAAATTTCCACCATGAATTATGCATGGCTTAGATTGGCGGCCCGGCGTTTCCCTAACACATATACAAACTCCATGATCCCCACAAGATTCCCAATTCATTTCACACCGCGGGCATCCATAAACAAAAGATCACGATATCAACTCAAATAAGAAGTGCAATGTTGAAAGCTTGCCCCATGACAGCATGGCTGGGCTAGAATCCAACTTACAACTTGCAAGCATAACAACTCAACATAAGAGACCACAATGTCAAATTTTTAAGAACAAGAAAAAGTAAAGTGTGCCTTCCGGTTCGTGAGAGTTTTACTGACCGAATTTCGCATAACACTGGTAAGAGTTTAATTTGAAGAGAAAATAAAAGCAAGTCAAATTTACTTGGAATAGCAAATTGCTAGTAGGTATGTATAGTGGACACTTTGTAAAACTTTGGCTTTTAGGAGTTGGATGCACGAGTAGAGCTCATACTCTGTACAAGGCGAGGGCTAGCAAAAGACTGGGAGCGACCAACTAAGAGAGCAATAATGGCCATAATCATGCAAAGCGACAAAGCGACATTAAAAGAAGCATAAGATGGCATCAAAAGTCAAAAACTAAATGATCATGAAGGCTATTGGCGACTTTGTAAGAGTCTAACATGTGTGAGCATGCGCCAAGTCAACCCAAATAAAGCTTCAAGGAGAAAACCAAAATAATGCTTCCATACAATAAAAACAACGCATGATTTTTTCAAAGGCTCATTAAGCAATCTCAGTTATTTGAGACAAGTCATGCTACAGCAAAACCACTAAGCATACTATCAAAAAGACATCAAGCATGACATGAAAAAGCCTAAGCCGCAGTCTACACAAGCTCCTTCTTGTACCACTATTTTGCACAAAGCTTTTTCTCTTTTCCAACACCATTTGAAATTTTTATAGACACCTCTTTTGATGAAAACCAATAAAGATCAGAGGCAAAAATACACCTTGATAAAAAGATATGACAAGGTCTGAACGCAAATCACGGCGAAAACGAAAACCAAAAGCAGTAGCAGAAAAAGAAGAACACTCGATAAACGATAAGAGTGAAAAACTGAGTGTTCTTGGCAAATGAAAACGAGTACATCTCCTCCAAAAGAAATTTGTTGGGGTCCAACCATTTATTGCAGCAAACAAACAAACTAAACCAACTAAGAAAACTAAAACAACTGACGCTCCAAGAAAAACACATAGTGCATGAAGCAATAAAAATATAGTGTTTTGAAAGGTGACCTGATTTTTGCCGATGAAGAAGGGGTGCCTCGGGGGCATCCCCAAGCTTTGACGCTTGTACTTCTTGGATATTTCTTGGGGTGATGCATGGGCATCCCCAAGCTTGAGCTTTTGTCCATTCTTCAACTCATCTCATCATTCTCCAATCCCTACACTTGAAAACTTCCTTCATACAAAACTAAACACAATTCTTTTAACAACATTAGTGTAAGCATAACATATAATCAATCCTCTATTTGCTTCAGGTTTCAACTCAAAACCACCACATATATAGTAGATACTACTGTACCAACCTCCCCTAAAAGTTCCGTGATCAAAAGAACTCAAAAGAAAGCGATAAAGTGGCAAACACAAATATTGGCAGAAATCTGTCAAAACTGAACAGCTGACAAAGGTCGAATTTTTGAGGTATTTTCTGTTGCTCAAATCAAAAAGTGTTCAACTAAGAAAAGTTTGGATATAACTTGAGGCATATGCACAAGAAATCGCAGGTCCAAAAGATAAACATAGAATTGTTTACGAATTTTTACGGTGCAGCACCGAAAACAGTTTCAGGACAGCAACATCCCCAAATCTTTACCTCACTCAAATTAGAGGCTTCTCTTGGCACAAAAACGAAATAAACAAGATAAGGAGCGGTCATTACAGTAGTAATGACTTCGAAGACTCAAATAAAAGAAAAAGGTACTGAAAAGAAAACATTGGGTTATCTCCCAAGAGTGCTTTTCTTTAACGCCTTTGAGCTAGGCGCAGAAAATTGCGAATCAAGTAATATCAAGCGATGAAGCATCAAGCTCATAATTTGCTCTAAGAATAGAGTCAAAAAGTAATTTCTTTCTTTTCCTAGGGAAGTGTTCCATACCTTTCTTAAGTGGGAATTGATATTTGATAGTGGTTTCCCTCATATCAATGATAGCACCTACAGTTCAAAGAAAGGGTCTTCCCAAAATAATAGGACATGAAGCATGGCATTCAACGTCCATAACAAGATAATCAATGGGAACAAGGTTATTGTTAACCACAATAAGAACATCATTAATTCTTCCCAAAGGTTTCTTCTTAGCAACATCAGCATGTCATAAATCTTTCTAGGCATGATAGAAATACTAGCACCTAGATCACATAAAGCATGAAAATCATAACCATTAACATGCATATCAATGATGAGTTCCCAACCATCTTCTAACTTCTTGGGAACAATGGCTTTTTGCTTCAACTTTTCATCCCTAATTTTTATAAGAGCATTGGTAATATGCTTAGTAAAAGCAATATTTAAAGAACTAGCATTGGGAGTCAAAGCAAGCTTTTGCAAGAACAAAATTACTTCAGATATATTGTAGCCATCAACATCAAAATCATTAAAAGAAATAGATCTATCATCTCCTACACTCCGAAAAATTTCAGCACTCTTTTGAGAATTTTTTTTGGCAGTTTTAGGCTTTTTAACACAAAGAGTGGGAGTTTTCTCTACACCAATCAAAGTAAGAGGATTGCTACCAGTAGGAGCAACATCATTAGAGGTAGTAATGGTACATACCTTCATCTCTCTAGCCATCTCATCTTCTTTTTCCCACCTGGCATGCAATTCCGCTAACAATCTAATATTTTCATCAATTCCAACTTGGATAGCATTAGCGGTAGCACAAACATTGTTCTCTTTCACATCATTAGGAAACACTTTTAATTTTAGAAGTTCAACATCATGAGCAAGGCTATCAACTTTAGAAGCAAGAATATCAATTTTGCCTAACTTTTCCTCAACAGACTTGTTAAAAGCAGTTTGCTTACCGATGAAGTCCTTGAGCATTACCTCGAGCTCGGAGGGCGCGGCCCTAGTGTTTTTGTAGGAATTACCATAAGAGTTACCATAACCATTACCATTGGTAGAAGGATACGGCCTATAATTGTTACTAGCAAAATTGGTTCTATAAGCATTGTTGTTAAAATTATTGTTTCTAATGAAATTCACATCAACATGTTCTTCTTGGGCAACCAGAGAGGCCAAAGGAACATTATTAGGATCAACATGAGTCCTATCATTAGCAAGCATAGCCATAATGGTATCAATCTTATCACTTAAGGAAGAGGTTTCCTCAATAGAATTTACCTTCTTACCTTGTGGAACTCTCTCGGTGTGCCATTCGGAATAATTTACCACCATGTTGTCGAGTAGCTTTGATGCGGCGCCCAAGGTAAGGGACATAAAAGTGCCTCCAGCAGCTGAATCAAGTAGGTTCCTTGAAGAAAAATTCAGTCCTGCATAAAAAGTTTGGATAATCATCCAAGTAGTCAGTCCATGAGTGGGGCAATTCTTTATCATAGATTTCATTCTTTCCCAAGCTTGAGCAACATGTTCATTATCAAACTGAGTAAACTTCATAATATTGCTACGCAAGGATATAATCTTAGCAGGAGGATAGTATCTACCAATAAAAGCATCCTTACACTTAGCCCATGAATCAATACTATTCTTAGTCAAAGACAGCAACCAATCTTTAGCTTTTCCTCTCAAAGAAAAAGGAAACAACTTGAGCTTAATAATATCACTATCAACATCCTTATATTTCTGCATCTCACACAGCTCAACAAAATTGTTGAGATGAGCTGCAGCATCTTCAGTACTAGCACCAGAAAATTGCTCTTTCATAACAAGGTTCAATAAAGCAGGCTTAATCCCATAAAAGTTTGCAGCAGGAATAGGTGGTGCAATAGGAGTGCGGATAAAATCACTATTGTTTGTGCTAGTAAAGTCACACAACTTGGTGTTTTCAGGATTGGCCATTTCAGCAAAACGAAAGTAAACAAGTAAAAACAACTACCAAGGATTCTAATTTTTTTTGGGTTTTTGATATAAAGCAATGCATGTAAAATAAATAAAGTAAAGCAAAACAATAACAAAGTAAAGAATGTGTGTGCGAAAAACTCCCCTCGCAGAAGTCTTCTCTTCCTCCCCGGCAACGGCGCCAGAAAAGAGGCTACTAACGTGGAGCAGTAAGTCCTTGTGCGTGGTGAATGACCAGCCCGTTGGGAACCCCAAGAGGAAGGTATGATGAGTATAGCAGCGAGTTTTCCCTCAATTAAGAAACCAAGGTTTAATATCGGTCAGGAGAGGAGAGACAATGATGACTGAAGGTGATGCGGAACCTGTACACACACAAACAAATACTTTGTTCCCAACTTGCGATGAGGTTGTCAATCTCACCGGTTTGCTTGAAACAAAGGTTATGAGCGTATCGAGTGGAAAACAATATAGCATGCGAGTAAAGTAAACACTACGAGTAAAGTAAACAGGTGATAGCAATATGATGTAAATAGGACCGGGGTCCACAGTTCACTAGTGGTGTCTCTCCATAGATAAAATAACACATGCTGGGTAAACAAATTACAGTTGGGCAATTGATAGAATAAAGATAACGTGATATGTCAAGAAGATCACTATGAGATTTACTCTGGGCATTACAACAAAATACATAGACCGCCATCCAACTGCATCTATGACTAATAATCCACTCCCGGGGATATCAATCCGAACACCCTAGAAGTATTAAGTTGCGAACAACAGATAATTGCATTAAGCAAAGTGTGTAATGTAAACAAAGCATATGCCCTTGAGCATATGAATGTTGTTTTCTCCCTAGTAGCAACAGCACATCTACCACCTTAGAGGTTTCTGTCACTCCCCCAGGTGAAATAGAGGCATGAACCCACTATCGAGCATAAATACCCCCTCTTGGAGTCACTAGCAACTACTCGGCCAAGATAGCTACTAACAACGGAGAGCATACAAGATCATAAACAACATAGAGATAACAAAATATATAATTCAGTACAGCAACTTAATCATAAACACCAATATTCATCGGATCCCAACAAACCAAACATGTAGAATTACATAGCGGTGATCTCAATCATGTAAGGCAGCTCATGAGATCTAAACATGAAGCACATGGTGGAGAAGACAACCATCTAGCTACTGCTATGGACCCATAGTCCAAGGTAGACTACTCACTCATCGCTCCGGAGGCAAGCATGGCGATGAAGAAGACCTCCGGTGACGATTCCCCTCTCCGGCAGGGTGCCGGGAAGCGCTTCTGGACCCTCCCGATCTTCGGGTTGACGGCGGCGGCGGATCGCGATGTGTTCTAGAAAACTGATCGGGTACTTAGGTTTTTTCCATCGGGG
Organism: Dactylis glomerata; assembly: GCA_007115705.1. Classification (NCBI taxonomy): domain Eukaryota; kingdom Viridiplantae; phylum Streptophyta; class Magnoliopsida; order Poales; family Poaceae; genus Dactylis; species Dactylis glomerata. Next base: position 2,179,697 of record QXEO01000543.1, read on the forward strand.
GGTCTTTATAGGCGAAGGGGCGATGTCAGAGGAGGGGCCAGGTGCCCTCACGCGGGCCCCGCGCGGCCAGGGGGCTGGCCGCGCCGCCCCTGCGTGTGGGGCCCTGGTGGCCCCCCTCCTACTCTCCTTCGGATCTCTGGAAGCTTCCGGGTAAAATAAAACTTCAGGATGTGGTTTCTTCCAATTCCGAGAATATTTCCTGTGTATCACTCTGAAACACAAAAACAACAGAAAACATGGAACTGGCACTGTGGCACTTCGTTAATAGGTTAGTTCCGGAAAATGCATAAAAGTGCCACTAAGTGTAACGAAACAATAGGCAAATGGTGTAAAAACAAGCATGGAGCATCAAAAATTATAGATACGTTTGAGACGTATCAGGATGACACCTAATAAAACTGCCCAGATGAATCTACTTTTCGCCTCTCCCATCACTTGAAGTTCATGTTCTAGATTTTCTACCACTTGATCAGATACGGCAAGATCTGTCTCAAGTATCAACTTCGCCTTGCGAATAAGCTCTGAATTCTTCTTTTGTACCTCCACAGTACGCTTCAGCTCTAATATCATCACGTTTTTACGGGTCAATTCATCACCTAAATTGGCCACCTTCTCCTCCAAATCCATCCATGGCTACACCACTGGGTTGATTTATCTTGGTATGCAATGTACCATGGATCATCGGCTTGCCTGGCGAACTGTAACAATAATGGAAAAAAGAACAACTGAAATCACTCTAACAGGCCATGGCAGCACTTAAATTCAACAGTAGCACAAAGAGCAGAAGCTAGATACCTGCACTTCCGACGAGGTAGGAGAAGTAGAACGTGGCCACGACATGATCGAATCCCCACCCTCGCCGGTGTACCCGCTACGACCAGACATTGAGGACTATTTCACACCTGCAAACTCCAATAAATTATGGGAACCGAATTGATTAGGGGGCGGGGGAGGCGGAAGCGGAGGTCTTACTAAGCTATACTACCAATTGGTGCGCGGAACAAATCCCGGTCCTCATGGGCGACAGATCTGCTTGCGGCGGACTTTCCTGCGGTGGGTACAATGCGTGCGGACGAAACAAGTGCTGGAGCCGTGGTTGACGTGCAGCGCTGCAGTCCATCCGACGCCGTCGGGGGACAGAGCCGGCGGCGCAACGAGGCGCCGGCGATGGCTGCTCCGTCCGAGGGTGGGGAACGAGCTGCCAGCGGTTCTCCGATGACTAATGAGATACACAACACTAGGTTCCAGCCATGTTTAGCATAAGATTCACTTTAGATTAAGCTGCGAAAATAGTCACCTGCTGGGTCTAGCTTAAGAAAAATTAATTAGCGAACTTGTTGCTTCTCTCTAGCGAAAATAGTCACCTGCTGGGTCTAGCTTAAGAAAAAGGGCGACCCCAGTGATCATTGGCTGAGGCGGCCCCACAAAGCGGCTCTATATGATTTTCTCTAAATAAATAGATGACCCCAGTGGTCATTGGCTGCGGAGGCCCCACAGAGCGGCAATATATGATTTTCTCTAAATAAATAGACGACCCCACTGGTCATTGGCTGCGGTAGCCCCACAGAGCGGCCCCATTGGTTATTGGCCGCGGAGGCCCCACAGAACGGCAATATATGTATTTTCCTAAAAAATACACGACCCCACTGGTCATTGGCTGCGGCAGCCCTATAGAGCGGCCCCATTTGTCATTGGTAGCACCGCGTATACAATCAGGAAATAAAACGGCCAACACGTCAGCGATAGATGGATGGCTGCTCCGATGTGTCTCCTGACCCTACCCGTCAGCACCATTCAAAAGCATCGGTCAATTCACAACCACCGCGGCTCCCTAGCCGTCACCGGTAACGGTCAAGGCCTCTGACCAGACCGCAACCCTCCCGTCCGAGCGTCTGCGAGGGGTTTCAAACTAGAGTGAGGGGAAAACTGAGGAAAAACTAAGCGGCTGGGGAAAACTAAGTACAACTAACGACCTGAGGGCACAAAAATAGAAATCCCTTAACTTTAACCATTCAAGATGCTTATGATGGGGGCAATGAGAGCTCAAAGCCAGTAAGTAACATAATTTTTGAAGATCTATAAAACTTGCAATCACTGCTTCCCTCCGCGAAGGGCCTTTCTTTTACTTTTTTGTTGAGTCACCACCTTCTATCTTTATGCACCATAAGAGAGCATAGTTGTCATTCTTAGTATAATATGCATTGTCCCAAAGTTTTCATTGATTGATTCATATTGTTGGTTTCACTTGTTCTTAAATTATTTGTATCTAGTCGCCCTCTTAAATTTTAAGGTGTCCTATGCATTTATGTTTTGCTCTCTATTAAGGACAAGCTGAAAACCATTTGTATGTTTTTCCTTATGATTTGAACACACGTTTGACTTTCATTGTTTCATTTTCATGATCTTTTGTTTGTGTTCATTTGCATGTTATAACATGGTTGCTAAGTTTTTATTGTCAAGGTTATATCTTTCATGCCCATGTTTTAAGTTCTTTTGATCCCAGCTCACAAATGCTTACATATATGATCAAGATTGTGTAGGTGCATGTCACATCAAAAATTATTCTTTTGTTATCACTTACCTACTCGAGGACGAGTAGGAGTTAAGCTTGGGGATGCTTGATACGTCTCCAACGTATCTATAATTTTTGATGCTCCATGCTTGTTTTTACACCATTTGCCTACTGTTTCATTACACTTCATGGCACTTTTATGCATTTTCCGGAACTAACCTATTAACAAGTCGCCACAGTGCCAGTTCCCTGTTTTTTGCTATTTTTGTGTTTCAGAAGTGATATACAGGAAATATTCTCGAAATTGGACGAAATAAGTTTCTGAAGTCTTATTTTTCCCGGAAGCTTCCAGAGATTCGAAGAGGAGACGGAGTGGGGCCACAAGGTGGCCACACACCAGGGCGGCGCGTCCCAGGCCCTGGCCGCACCCCCTATGTGTGAGACCGCCTCGGTCCACTTCTGACGATGCCCCTTCGCCTATAAAGACCCCCCGACGAGAAAAACCTAAGTACCTGATCAATTTTCCAGAACACATCGCGATCCGCTGCCGCCGTCGACCCGAAAAACGGGAAGGTCCAGAAGCTCTTCCCGACACCCTGCCGGAGAGGGGAATCGCCACCGGAGGTCTTCTTCATCACCATGCTTGCCTCCGGAGCGATGAGTGAGTAGTCTTCCTTGGACTATGGGTCCATAGCAGAAGCTAGATGGTTGTCTTCTCCACCATGTGCTTCATGTTTAGATCTCATGAGCTGCCCTACATGATTGAGATCACCGTTATGTAATTCTACATGTTTGGTTTGTTGGGATCCGATGAATATTGGTGTTATGATTGAGTTGCTATACTAAAATTTATCTTATGTTATCTCTATGTTGTTTATGATCTTGCATGCTCTCCGTTGTTAGTAGCTATCTTGGCCGAGTAGTTGCTAGTGACTCCAAGAGGGGGTATTTATGCTCGATAGTGGGTTCATGCCTCTATTTAATCTGGGGGAGTGACAGAAACCTCTAAGGTTGTAGATGTGCTATTGCTACTAGGGAGAAAACAACATTCATATGCTCGCGGGAATATGCTTTGTTTACATTACACACTTTGCTTAAAGCAATTATCTGTTGTTCGCAACTTAATACTTGTGGAGTTTTCGGATTGATTCGCCACAAGTGGATTATTAGTCATAGATGCAGTTGGATGGCGGTCTATGTATTTTGTTGTAATGCCCAGAGTAAATCGCATAGTGATCTTCTTGACATATCACATTTATCTTTATTCTATCAATTGCCCAACTATAATTTGTTTACCCAGCATGTGTTATTTATCTTATGGAGAGACACCACTAGTGAACTGTGGACCCCGGTCCTATTTCCATCATATTGCTATCACCTGTTTACTTTACTCGCATATTATTATCACTTTCCACTCGATACGCTCATACCCTTTGTTTCAAGCAAACCGGTGAGATTGACAACCTCATCGCAAGTTGGGAACAAAGTACTTGGTTGTGTGTGTGCAGGTTCCACGTTGCTACTAGCCGAAGACGAGTCAACAAGTATCGTTAAACGGCGCCCTTGTTGGAGTGTTATTAAGCCAGTCCGCATCACCTTCAGTCGTATTGTCTGCTCTTCTCCTGACCGACATACCTTGGTTCTTAACTGAGGGAAAACTTGCTGCTATATTCATCAAAACCTTCTCTTGGGGTTTTCCAACTGGCCGGTCATTTACTACAAGCCAACAAGTTTTCTGGCATCATCATCACCACGCCATCAGGCGCCCTCTCTGAATCATGGGCACGAATCCTCTTGGTGGCGGGAACGCCTTCTCTTTGTTAGTTGGTTGCCGTGGCTCGCCGTGCTGGATTGTCGCGGCTTGGTGACCCTGCTGGACCACGTTCGCCGGCGGATTAGGTGGCGGCGGTGGAGCGTTGTAAGCTACCGCACCGGCCACTGGTTGCTCGGTCTGCATCCTTTCTTGGAGGGCTCGACTGAGACGAAGGAATTCCCTGCACTCGATAAGGAGATGTGCAGGTCTTCGGATGCCGTCTTTATCGAGGTAAGTGTGTCTTGTGCACCCTCCATCGAGCATCTCTTCTGCTAATAGTTGTGGCTGCTCGCGTCGTCGACGCCACTCTGTTCTCGGCTTCGAATCACGGCTAGCACTTCTGCTGCTACTGCCGTAGTAATTGTTCCCTCGTCACGGTAAGTCGCGATTGTCGTCATGGTCTTCGTGTATGTAGCCTGCTGCTACCATGTCTGTGTTCTCCGCATCATCGAAATGGTTCCAGCGGCCTTTCTTTCGGGAACCTAAATGGAACTGGTCTTTTGCGTCGACGTCGCGCTCCGCTGATCGGCGACGGCTTCTAGGTGCTGCAATGGAGTCTTCGCCATCGGCCCATTCGTTCGCCAGACTCATGAGGTGGTCGATGGTCTTTGGCTTGCAGCGTCCAAGCTCCTCCTTGAAGTCGCGTCGGAAGAGACCGTCCCGAAAGGCATCAATGGCTCTTTTGGGCGAAATATTTTCCGTCGTGTTGCGGAGGCTGATCCATCGCGAGATATATGACCTCAAATTTTCTCCGGTCCTCTGCACGCACAAGCGCAACTCTTCGAACGACGTAGGTCGGCGTGAGGTGCCTCGAAAGTTAGCAATGAACGCTTGCCGGAACTCCTCCCAAGAGCGGATACTATCTGGGGCAAGATTGTTCAGCCATGCCCTTGCATTGTCCTTTAAGTGCAACGACAACAACTGGAGGGCATTGTCCCTGGATCCGCTGCTGATTTTGACGGCGGTTACAAAGTCGTCGAGCCAAATTTGGGGGTCCTGCTGCCCGTTGAACTTGACTACACCGTCACTGAGCTTGATTCCCTTCGGCAGCGGTGTGGAACGGATTAGGAGACTAAAACACTCTGCCCCACAGAGTCTGTCCTGAGCTCCACCGAGCGTATCATGTTCTTCCTCGAAGCGGTGCGCCTCGCGTCGCGCTCGCCCTTGGTCTATTCTTGTTTGGGCCAAGCCATGCCGAAGCTCCCCGTTGATGGGTTCGACCACTTGTGTTCTGGGCACCGCAACTGGCACCGCTGCTGGGTGCCTAGCTTGCTCCGGCTGTGGTGCGGTTGTCCTTGGTGTCGCGTCGTGTACTGGGTGGGGTGTGCCTTGAAGCACCCTTACCCCTTCGAGTGCCAGGTTTCGCAGGTGCCTCATGTGCTCATCTCCGTTGGATGCGTTTGAGGCAATGTATGCTGCAGCAGCCATGATTGCAGCTTCCCTGGTCTTGGGCATCAGTTCAGCCTCGTTGAACTCTGCCTCCAGATTTCGGGTGATATTGTGCATATCGGGCCCAGGCTGGGTGCGTGACCTCGTCCTATGCTGGACGCTTGATGAATAACGGGACAATCTTTCGGCCCGTCTTCTGCTGGACGCGTTGGCTTCTTCTCTTCATCGTTCCAGTATTTGCCTGTCGGCGCTGATCTGGTCTTTTTGCTCCTGGATGACGAATCGGAGCGCAGCCATATCGCTTGGGCATGGATTGGGACCGAAGTTTGCCTCACCCGCGTAAACCCTTCTTGCGAGCCAAATCTGATCGTGCGTGACCACCTGGCGGCCACTGTTTGTCCGGTTTCGGCCATCATTAGCTCTGTTCTCGTTTCCGTCGTCGTGCGACGCCATCATGCAGTGGCCTCCGGACCACGGAATCGAATCGTCACTGATTTCACCCAGCGCTGGAGGGTAGACATTGTCATTTTCGACGTAGGGTCCGACCTCGATCATGAAGTCAGAGTCGTAATCGGCCGCATAGTCTTCGCTTGATGCGGCAGATTCGCTTGGTGAGCAGGAGCTTGCTGAATCACCGATTTTCCCCTTAGCTTCGGGGTAGACGTCATCGTCATCGTCTGAGCATGTGTAGTCCGAATATAACCCTTCGACGTAGTTGGGGTCATATGGTGTAGTACGGAGCGTAAGGGCGTTGAGAGCCCGCTCGCACTCGGATATTGTCGGGTAGACAGCTGCCGTGCCCCCCCGAGGATCTTCACAGTTGGTGATCTCATGAGATGAGAAATCTCCGGCACCCACGTAGTGGTATGCGTCGCAGTCGACGCAGTATGCGGTGGTTGGGGATGGCGGTGGATCTTCGAAGCCATTGGACCCTACTGATGGGGTCAACTCCTCCAGCCTTGGTTCCTCCTCCAGCAGCGTCGACGGCACTGGCGGTGCGGTTGTCGAGAGATTGCCCTCGGTAACTGGTGGTGTGCCTGGGGTCATCGTAGGTGGCGCGGAATTGCCGATGGAGATCAGTTCGGCGACTCTGTTGTCATCCACGTGGAAGCTGAATAGCCCGAAGGCCATGTCAAAACCTCTAGTGACCGTCAAAGCTGCTCCTGTCGTGCCCGAGGTTGGGCCGACGATAGTCGCGGCCGGAACTAGTTCGGTGGCGCTTGACGGGATGGTGCCGATGCTGATGTCGGCGTTGGGGTCGGTGTAGATCGGCACAGCGATGCCGATGGTGGTGTCGATGGCGGGGTCAATGTCGATCTTGGCGTTGGTGTCGGTGTCGATCGGCACAGCGATGCCGACGGCGGTGTCGATGACGGGGTCGATGTCAATCTTGGCGTTGGTGTCGGCGTTGATCGGTACAGCGATGCCGACGGCAGTGTCGATGACGGGGTCGATGTCGATCTTGGCATTGTTTGGTGATGGAGCCGGCGAATCCGTAGATCCAGATCCCATCATCCCCACGGTCGGCGCCAATTGACGAGGTTCTACCCCGGCAATGCCCATGTTTAAGGGCTTTCGATCTAGGGAGCGTATTGGGGACCTGGCGAACTCGACAGCGATCAGACGAAAGCAGAAGAACACGGGATTTTACCCAGGTTCGGCCCCCTTTGGTAGGGTAAAGACCTACGTCCTGCTTGTCTGACTTTTTATTGATGGGGTGGCTTTGATGGAGGTGTTACAATGGTGCCGTAGATTGGATCTAGCCGAACCAGAGAGCTCTGAGTTATCGAGCGCTCCGGCGTGAGGTGGGTGGAAAAGTGTCTAGCCTTTCGAGACCTCCCTCCCAGCCTTTTATATGCAAAGGCTGGGTCTTGGGATTGTTCTCCAAGTTGATTACAGGTCGGATCAGTTAGAATAAACCCTAAACGAGTCATATTTTGACTAAGTCTCCGTCTTTGAGTCTTTATCTTGTACGCCAAGTTACGTCCCTGGGCCGCGCCAGGCTGTCATCTTCATGGGCTTTGTGATCCCTTCGATGGTATCCCTCCTGGGCCGAAAAGCCAGGTAGGCAAAAGTTGAGGGCCCATTTTTCATTCCTTCGTCACTGGTCTTTATCCACTGGAAGAGTGGGCTGATGATACTGTTGGGGACCTTTGCCATATGGCTTAGAGGGAGAACCTTGATTGCTGTTCTGGTAGTTCTGGTAGTTCCTTTTCCTGTTGTCCTTGACATAGTTGATGGAACCACCATTTGAGGCTTTAAGCCTATCCTCCTCTTGAACACACATGGCAATCATCTTTTCTATGTCCTATTTATCAGGGGACATGTTGTAGTTGATAACAAAGTTATCAAACTCTTTAGGCAATGAAGCCATGACAAGGTGAACAAGAAGAGCAGGCTTTAGTTCCAGATCAGCATCCATGGGCTTCAGTTTAGAAGCCATGTTGCTCATCCTCAAGATGTGCTCCCTGATGCCATGTGCACCTCCTGTGTACTTTTCTGTGACCAACTGCTTGAGCAGCTGGGTAGCATACACCTTTGAAGAGCCAGTGAACTGGCTCTTTATCTTTTCCAGAAACTCCCCAACGGAAGTGCACTCTGCGATTGAGCCCGCAATGGCGTTCTCAATCGTATTCTTTATAAAGGATATGCACTTTTTGTTTGCATTGACCCACTTTTGGTTCTCTAGCACATATGCCAGCTCCACTGGAGCAAAGTTCCTTTTCTTGTTCTCCCATGCAGCATCGTCATCATTTGCATCTCTGACTGGCTCTATCGGCTTGACTGGCTGTGGAGTGTCCACAACCCAGTCGACTTCAGCGCAGACAAAAGCCAGATCAACTTTCTTCCTCCACTCAGTGTAGTTGTCACCCCTGAGCGTCAGAACATCTTTGAGGCAACTCATCAGACTGTAGCCTCCTGAAATTCACAAAGATGTGAGATAACAAAACAATTGCATGCATAATCCAACGTTGGTATAAATCAACACATACAACTGTTTGTGCAATTAAAACTATATCACCGTTGGGCAAAAATAGAGATAAATGCACCATTTAATCCATATAACAAATAAATTGTGATCATGCTATTAACAACGTTGGTTATATAATAACAGAAACACAATCACTTTTAAATCCACTTTATCACATCTTTAAAAAAAATCATCACTTTATTGCTTTTAAGCAATTACTTTAATTATTTGCAATGGAAACATGAATTAAGAAATTCATTAACTTTAAACTTTATAGAAAAGTTTCTGTAACTTTTTGCAATCTCTAATCAAAATTTCGTTGGAAAAATTTGAATAGAAAAACTGTATGAAATTTGCCCAAAATTTGGACAGAAACTATTAAAACTGTGTTTCTGTATAAAAAAGTAACAGAAAAGCCAATTTGGCCCGCAGACGGACGTGGCCCGTGGCCTGCTTTGCGCGCTTGGCGCCCAGGGCGGCAGTTACTGGCTGCCGATCCCTCTTTCGGCCTAGCCCGAGATAGCCCAATGGCCTGCCTCTCACGCGCCGCCAGCTGCTGGCCGTCGGATGAAATCCGACGGTCCAGCGCTATCTTCGCTGGGACAAAACGGTCCCGACCGGTTAGGGCGGAAACCCTAGCCCCCATTTCGTCCCCACTGTCTCTGCTCTCGACGGCGGCTGGAGGATCCCGGAGAGAGGACGGTGCCGGAAGACTTCCCGCCGGCAACCGGCGGCGAGCCCGTGGCCGGCGAGCCTTTCCCCATCTATTCCCCTCTATCTTTTCTCCATCCACCACAGCCCCTTCTCTGTCCCGCGCGTGACGGCTGGAGGGAGGCCGAGCCCCGCGACGGCGCTTCCACCGGTGACGGCGCTCCGCCGGCGACCGCGTGCAGCCACCGCGGGGGCTCCTGAGCAGCTCCTCCCCACCTCCCCCTTCTCCTCTCTCTGCAAGGCGACACACGCCGGAGCACCCGACGGCGCTGTGGTACAGAGGATGATGGCGGTGGGTGGAGCGCCCTTTGCCCCCGAAGGGGTCTTCCTTTCGGCCGTGGCAGAGGCGTGCTCCTCCACTGCCATGTTCTTCGTCCTGTGCCTCGGCATGCCGATGCGCACAGGGTCGAGAGGAACGGCGCGGCCACAGTGGCGACGCTCTTTGCCGGAGGTCCGGTGAGTTTCTTTTGCTTTCCTCTGTGATTTACTTTGGAGATCGGGTTCTGTGGGTGGGGATTTACTTTCTTGATCTCTACCGAAACCATCTAGCACTAGCACTTGCTCTGATACCATTGTTGATTGCCTAGACTAGATCATCTCGGTAGGCTACTGTCTATGCAACAATTAACTCGGGATCTGAGAGAGGGTCAGAGAGATGGTGAGAGGAGAGTACCTGCACCGGCACTCGATGAGCTCGAGCCGGAGGCCATCGGGGAGGGCGACGGCGTGAGCGTGGTGAGAGAGGGGGTGGCGGCGGTGGTGCTTCCTGTCACTACTACGAGAAACCCTAGATCGGGGAGGGTGTATCAGTGGGGAGAACGACGCACGACGAACCTCGTGCTGTGTGCCACCGGCTCCCACCTCTTTATATACGTAGGTGACAGGGGCCCACAACCATCGATTGGTTGAGCGCCCCCGATCAGGGCGCGAGTCAAGGCCCGTTCAAGCCATTGGGCTTGATCGGGGTGGAGATCATCCTAACACTCTCACGTGACCACGACACAACCAAACCTTGAAACGAAATGGGTCCTCCTCAGCATCACATCAAAAACTTTAGTGGTTGCCAAGAAGAGAGGAAATTGCAAAAGAATACCCACCCAACCTTGAAGGACCGGCGAGTAGGAGGTGGTGGTGGATGGTGATGTGGTCGGTATCCACCTCATCGCCGCCTACATCTTCGGTGCCTGACGAGAGGGGCGTGGCTGCTAGAGATGCCGTGGCTATTGGTGGTGGTAACATTGCCTCCATCTCCCATCTTTTCTTTGTGTGCCCATATTCCCGCTCTAGAAATCTCGTTGTTTGCTTCTTTGCTAAAATTTATGCGGTTTCAGTTGATCCCAAATTATAGGAAACGGATGCCTTCGTGGTGTGACGTGCTCGTAACAAGTTTCTTTTGGTCGACCAAAAGAACCTGGTTACTGATTAAAGATGAGAATCCTTCCATGAGGCTACCAACTAAAGAGGTGATCATGTCAGTTAACACATTCACAGCATATTCCTAGACAATGAGATGGTGACGACATTGTTTTGCAGTTCAAGATTACGACAATATGTGTACAGCCGCAATGGATGGGATCTCCTCTCTAAGCTTATGAGCTACTGCTCCTCGGACGGCCACCACACCTGCTACAGGGCCCGTAAGTCGGACTTTCACGACGGATCTGTTGATTGTGACAAACTTGAGACTGCCGCCTCCTGCTCCAGCAAGGTATGAACTGATTTTATTGAGTACCTGCCATTGGATGATGGAAGGTATGAGCTACTGGTTTTCGCCCATATTATGGAAAAGGCAAAGTTACACTATTCATCTGAAGGTGTACACAGATATGCATCAAGGAGACAGTGTACAATGTTTGACAATTGTTGGCACTATAGTAGAGAAGACTTGGAAGATTTTCACTTAACCAACCATAAAAATATGAACATGTTCTGCGTTCTGTACTCAAATGTAATTCTACGCAAGCACAACCATCACACGGAGCAGTCATGAATTCACTGCAACATTTAACTGGCAAATTGCATATCCAATGATAAACAGAAGCTAGCCCCAATGGTTGTTGCTCCGGTGGAGTACTTGATACTAGTATTTACTGTGCATTTTATTTATGGACAACAAAAGAAATACAGCTGCAAACCAAACTGCAGCACTAGCATTTTATTCAATGATAAGAAAAAAAAGATTAACTTAGAATTTTTTTAATGCTACAAGACCCTCCTACAACCAGAGATGGGTTGGAGTAAACCCCATTCTATTTTATTTTGAGGCTAAGATGCTGACACATACCTGGTATCTCTAACTGTAGGTCATTTAAAGAAATAGCCAGTTTCATCATTAAGTTCTGATTATTCCGCATTTGGCATTTACCTTTTCAACATTCTCCTGATTGAGATTAGGCCCATCCTCCTTGTCCGTGATAGCTTCAACTGCAACAATCTCTGGTATTTTAGCCATCAAGCGCCGTTGAATTGTATTCTTCATCGTCATCACCGAGCTTGGGCATGATCCACACGCTCCTTGAAGCTTCACTCTTACCACATTCCCGTCGATCTCATGCAAGGCAACGTTGCCTCCTTCCGCCTTAAGGTACGGGCGCACTTCATCGAGAACTAGCTCGATATTTACAGCGCTTAATGGCGAATCGATCACCGCATTCATGTCTGCAATGGGTCGAACAACTACTGCAAGAATACATGTTATATGAGGCTTTAAAATCAACCTCTAATAAGGATAAGCATAGTGAATTTTCTCGATAGCCACACAAAAGAATATAGGCAACCATAGAACTTTGACAAGACGAGAGCCTCACCATGCGACGGCCAGCCAGTGGACACGGCAACTGATGTTGCCAAAGAAGAGAGGTTTCTCTTCCCGCGCGACCATGGCACAATCCCAACCTTCAAAAGAAACAAGTCATCCTCGGTATCACATCACAAAATGAACTGGTAGCTAAGAAGAGAGGGAATACAAGAGTACGCTCGCCCAACCTTGAAGGGCGAGTAGGACGAGGAGGAGATGGAGGTGGACGGCGAGGTGGTCGGCGTCCACGCCGCCGCCGCCTGCATCTCCGGTGCCCGACTGGAGGGCGCGGTTGGTTCCAATCGGTCCTGGAGATGCTACAGATATTGGCCATAGCTGGGATGGTATATATTTATGTGCTTGTATTCCCATTCCAGCGCTCATTTGGTTCCTTTCTGTCCAAAATTTGTGTGGTTTGGGTTCAACCCAAACTAAAGCAGCCTGATTCTCTCATGGCGTGTTGTGCTCGTGCACAAATGCTATGTACTACTCCCCAAATATAGTCTTTACTATTTTTTGAATTATTCTATTAAGGCCAGGTGCCCCACGAAACTACTCTTTTCGTCGTGGGGAGTTAGCTTCCTGCCATATAAATGCGCGCGAAGGGACCAACACATGCAATGCATGCAAATTTTGTGCGGTTTCAGTTTAACCCAAATTAAAGCAGTGTGATGCCTTCATGATGTGTCGACTCATGCACACATGCTATGTACTACTCCCAGTTCATTCAACATATGGGCATGCAGTACGAAAATCACATTTGTTGAATGAACTGGGCAACTGCGCATGTTTTAATCCATTATTTAACTTTGCTTCAAAACGGACAATGCATGGTAAGATGGATTTATAATTTACTTTCCAACTTTAGTAAAACTTAAGGACAGCTGGGGATATTAGCTTAGATTTCCAGAGAGTCATTGACAAGGGGGAAAACATGTCATGGTTGACTACATTTACAGTATCTGGATGACGAAAGAGAAAACTGACCTAAGTCTTACGAGCCATCTCAATTGTGTTCATAAACCATCTAAAAAAAGAGTAAAAGCCTTCCGGGAACCTCAGTGCTCCTTCAGGCCCTGACCATCTTCAGTAACTGTGACCTGTCAGCAAACAACCCTGGAAAAGGAACATCAAACCATTTCTTGATTGAGTGGATGAGAAAACAGTCTGAGTGGAGAAAAATATCTCGCTGCAAAAGAAGGGAAAACATGATATTACCCCGACCAACCTTATCCTTGTCAAGACTGCTTCTGGCCTGCTCTGAAAATACCCATCCTGAAGCTTCACATCATCTATGTGGTAACCCATGATCAGGATACGCGCAATTCAGAAGTGACAGACTCTGTGTAGTAAACATGTCTTCTCAACACTTTCCAAAAAACCAAACTGTGTGTAGTGAACAGACCTCTTTAGCACAAAAGTAGTTGCATGACTAAACAAAACTGATACAACAATTTGAGTTCATAAGGATTTGTATTGTTTCAACAGCCGCATCTAATTTTGCTTTGCCAATTTTCCATAGCGTTAATATTTGAACCAGCAACATTCCATTCTCTTTGCACTAGATCATAAAATCCATCTTGTCGGATCCATGATAGTTCGAACGAGAAATGAGTTTTGTTTCCAAGGTGAGCTTGTTCACCTGAGTCTATAAACATAGGGGTATGATCAGATCCTGTTCTTGTTAGAGCTCTGACTGAAACCATGGGAAACTTGTTTTCCCATTCAACACTAGCCAGAACCCTGTCTAACTTCTCAAAAGTTGGATTATCACGACGATTTGCCCACGTATACTGTCGCCCGGACAACATAATTTCTCGCAGATCTAAACTTTCTATAATTGCATTGAACATGAAAGGCCACCTACCGTTGAAGTTGTCATTATTCTTATTCTTACCTTAGAAGCTATCTTCGAGGGTGGGCTAAGAACCGCAGCAGTATTTATAAGACAGAGAAAGCTCGTCTAATAAATATAATAGATACTTTGGACACCAAGGCCGAAATCTCCCCTTTAGATAATGACGAGCGTACAATTTTGTGAAATGCGAATGATGAATTAGCAAAGCTTAGAAGAGATGAGGAAACTAAGTGGGCACAACGAGCGAAAGTTAAGCATATTCAACAGGGAGGGAAGATACAAAATATTTCCATCTTATCGCAAATGGTAAGCACAGACGGAAGAAATTTTTTCAACTAGAACAAGAGGAAGGTACAATAGTTGGACAAGACAACTTAAAGACCTATATTTCTGAATATTATAAGAACTTGTTTGGTGATCCTACTCCTAATCATGTCCGTATGATAGAATCTGAAAATAATGATGTCCCTCAATTATCCAACGAAGAAAATAGGATCTTAACGGCTGACTTTACGGAAAAAGAGGTTCATGAGGCAATCTTTCAAATGGAGAAAAATAAAGCGCCCGGTCCGGATGGTTTTCCGGCGGAATTTTACCAAAATTTTTGGGAGGTGATCAAAGATGATCTTATGGCCATGTTTTTTGCGTTCCAAAGAAATGAGCTACCCCTTTTTCATCTTAATTTCAGAACAATTATTTTATTACCCAAGAAAGAGAATGCTATTCAGATCCAACAATACCGACCGATTTGTTTACTTAATGTGAGTTTCAAGACATTCACAAAAGTGGGTACCAATAGAGTCGCAAAGGTTGCACATTCTGTAGTTCGACCCACTCAAACCGCTTTCATGACGGGGCACCATATTCTTGAAGGTGTGGTAGTTTTACATGAGACCATTCACGAACTCCATAGAAAGAAATTAGATGGTGTGCTCCTTAAAATTGATTTTGAAAAGGCATATGATAAAGTACGTTGGGATTTTTTGCAACAAGCGCTAAGAATGAAAGGATTTGATCCTAAGTGGTGTAGATGGATACAAGAATTCATCTCACGTGGAAGCGTTGGAATTAGAGTTAACGAGGACATTGGTCATTATTTTCAAACTAGGAAAAGTTTACGACAAGGTGACCCTCTGTCACCTATCTTGTTCAACATCGTTGCCGATATGCTGGCTATTATTATCAATCGTGCAAAAGAGGATGGTCAAGTAAATGGTTTGATACCGCATTTAGTTGATGGAGGTGTCTCAATTCTTCAGTATGCAGACGACACTATTATTTTTTTGGATCATGATTTAGAAAAAGCTCTGAACATGAAATTAATCCTCTGCATTTTTGAACAACTCTCTGGACTGAAAATCAACTTTCACAAAAGTGAAATCTTCTGTTTTGGTAAAGCTAAAGAAGAGGAAGAATAGTACAAGATTTTATTTGGATGCGAATCCGGAACTCTACCGTTCAAGTACTTGGGGATTCCGTTTCACTTCCGTAGGTTAAAAAATGGCGAGTGGAAACCGGTAGAACATAGGTTTGAGAGAAAACTTAGTAGTTGGATTGGAAAACTTCTGTCTTATGGCGACCGTCTAGTTTTGATTAATTCGGTACTCACCAGTCTACCCATGTTTTTGCTTTCTTTTCTTGAGTTACCGAAAGGGGTCCGAAAGAGACTTGATTTTTTTAGATCACGATTTTTTTGGCAAAGCGATGGGCATAAACGTAAATATAGAATCACTAAATGGAACATTATTTGTCGACCAAAGGATCAAGGGGGTCTTGGGATAGAAGTGTTGGAGATTAAAAATCAATGTCTTCTTAGTAAATGGTTTTCTAAGTTGCTAAGTGAAGAAGGAATGTGGCAAGAACTTATACAAAACAAATACCTTCATTCAAAATCTTTATCAGACGTAACAGTTAAGCCAAATGACTCTCCTTTTTGGAAAGGTCTAATGAAAATAAAGGAGGATTTTTTTAGTAGAGGGTCATTTAAAGTGGGTAACGGAGAAAATACTAGATTTTGGGAAGACACATGGCTAGGGAACAAGTCCTTGGCACATCAATACCCTTCTTTATATTCTATAGTGCAGCGAAAACAAGTTTCTGTTGCAAACGTGCTTTCAAACAATCCGCTGAATATTTCTTTTAGAAGAACACTGACAGATAACCGTTGGGAGCATTGGTTACAGCTAGTACATCGTCTAATGCAGGTCCAGCTTTCGAATGAAAAAGATATTTTTGTATGGGGGTTAACTAGGTCCGGGGTTTATACAGTCAAGTCACTTTATCTTGATCTTCTTAATGACAATATCAAATACTTGAAGAAATACATTTGGAAAATAAAGGTACCTCTCAAGATAAGAGTTTTTATGTGGTTTCTTCATCGCAAAGAGATTTTAACAAAAGATAACCTTATTAAGAGAAGATGGACAGGGAATGGGAAGTGCTGTTTTTGTGACAACAAGGAGTCCATACAACATCTTTTCTTTGATTGTCCATTTGCTATACTTGTTTGGCGTATAATTCACATGACTTTTGGATTAGCCCCTCCTAAGAACATAGCTAATTTGTTTGGAAATTGGCTCAAGGGCATTCCAAAAAAAAGACTTAATTCTTGTTAGGGTGGGAGTCTGCGCAGTGATATGGACTATGTGGAATACAAGAAATGATTTTATTTTTAACAAACCAAAAAAACACTCATTTTTGCAGGTTATTCCTATGGTTACCCACTGGATCCGTATGTGGTCATATCTCCATCAAGAGGAGCAGCGTGCGGAGATGGATTCTGGGTGCAACCGTTTGGAGACGGTAGCTCGGGATTTATTCAGCCGGTGCGGATGACGATTGCACAATAGAATCGCTTCATAGATGTTTCATAATAATTGTAAAAGTTTACTCTTCCGTTGGCTGATCCGGGTGTCCACTTTGTGTGACCCTTGAGTTGTAAACACTGTGGATTCTAGACTCAATAAGTTAATAAAGGGCCATATGCATCATATTGATGCAGAGGCTGGGGATTCTCCGTTTCAAAAAAAAAACAGCCGCATCTAAGCCATTTCTCCACCAGCAGGAACGTGGAATCAATAAACACTAGAAATCTACACGTCTTACCTATTTTTTGTGATGCAATCCTGTTTACCAGATTGAACATAAAGCTACTAGAATATAAAGACGAACTGAAAAAACTTTCTGCAAGGAGATTCAGAAACCCTAAATGTAAGGATTTTGCATGAGCAGCTCAGAGACTCTAGAATTGGCAGCCTTGACCGAGAAGTGGTTGTCCTTTTTGGAGAGCACTATAGATTAGAAACTAAATTCAAGTGTTTATATAACTAAGTAAGCATACCTTGCTCTTAGAATCAAGCCATTGGTAGAACAGCTTTGTAAGAACAATGAAACTATGCACTCCTGGTTTGTCAGTCTATACAAAAATAAAATTCGGAGGAAAAATGATTGTACTTTAATCACGTTCAGTGAGATGTGTTCGAAGAAACTGGTGGATTCACTAGACCAAAGTTCAGCGGTCAAGCAGGAGCCTATATGAATATAAAAGGCATGCCTGCTCATCAGCGCTGTGCGGCAATCAGATATTCAGATGCTTCAGATAACCTGCTAGATTTTGTTAAGTTTTTTAGCAGTTCCATTTTTAACTACAAGGCATTGAAACAATCCAGAATTAGTTCAGGTTTTAACAGTTGTTAAATTCAGATTCCACACTCAGGCAGATAAGAACACATGATTACATGATGATATGCTGTAAAATTAGAGAGAATAAACGGTTTAATGAATCAAAAAGCACATGCAATACTTTGTGTAGATAAACAATGCCAATTATCTTGTTATTGTCATGCCTAAACTTTCTTATGGTAGTTTAGTTTGGGGGTATATCTCATGAGAGTTTTGTCAAAAGAAAATGACAGTAAGAGGTAACATTAATTATTACCACTAAATAGTTAAATAAACAATTAAAGATTCCACCATAATATCGCCATTCATATTTATTGAAAAAAATAGGATTTTAAAAGTTTGCATCAGTTTTGTTTGAGCTATGAGTGTGAGTTGATATATTGAGCTGATCCCTCTATAAGGCAGTGCTCAAATGTAACCTTCACGAAATAGATGGATATGTAACAGTCCTCGAAAATACCATTTGGCGCAACATTTACGATCTCTTTGCTTTCAGAATTGTGGATATTTTCATAACATCCATATCTCCCAATAACCTTTTACCCAATTAACTCTAAGATATTTTTTTATGTTGTCTGAAAACCTTGACTTCAGCAAAAGAAACATCCACACTAACCAATGCTGATACTATTAACTACTCCCTCCGTTTTAAAATATAAGATGTTCTAGATTTGTGAAGTGAGTGTATTTAGACTCCTTTTAGTGTATAGATTCGGACGAATCTACGCACTAAAATGGGTCTAGATACACTCTCTTCACAAACCTAAAACATCTTATATTTTGAAACGGAGGGAGTATTTTCCTACCTTTTATGGGTTTCCTTTACTGCTTTTTCACAAAGTAGGAGTATGTAGTAGCCAAAAACAAAACTATACACACCGTGATAGCTACTCTTCTACCCAACAGCCTACACATGTCTAACGCCGCTAGTTTAGTAGAATCTTTTCACTCCACTAGCCTCCACGACCACAGCCACTCACCTCCAAGCCTTATCCTCTCCATTTCCGTCTCTTTCATCTTCCCACCGCTCCCACCCGTGACACGCATGACTTGCAGCCCGTGGTCGCGAGGAGGATGGCCAGGTGCCGCGAGCGGAGAGGCCGGCAGCGGAGCGACAGCAGTACCTCCCGTCGAGGATGAGGACGGCGGCGGCTCCTGAGAAGCAAGGCGGCTGGCGGGGCAGATGTAGGGAGCCGGGCTCACCAGAGAGGAGCCAGGGGATGGCGAGTATGGGGAAGGTCGAGGACGGCTTCCTGGCGACTGAGGGGCGGTCCGGCGGTGTCAGGCATCTCCGTCCTGCTCCGCCACTCTGTTAGGAATCATAATCCCGATCGACACCGGTACGGTATCGTAGTGTGTTCGTGTGTCCAAACTGAGTAGGACTAGAGTCCATCACCGTTTGTGTATTGGCGCTGCGTCGCTTCCGGGTATATATACCCATGTAAAGTACCCTGTAAGCTACCGAGAAATCAATACACGAAACATCAGGTGCGACACGCACCTGTTGCAATCACTTGATCGCTTTCCTGTGTTGTGAATACGAGTACGTGAAGTAGTACTAGCTAGATCAGTTTGATCAGCTAGCTTCAGCTGTACGTGCGTCGCGGCGGTTTGTTATTCGTGTACGTGCGTGCGTGTCTTGCCGGAGTTTATCGTCAAAGGTCGTCGAAAGCTACTCGGCGGCAGGGGCTGGTCCAACACACTCCGGCTCCAAGCTCATCCTTGTCGACCCTGCTCTGCTCCCGATCCTCGACGAGACGCTCCGCCTCCTGCCGCCAGGCCAGCCGGCCCCGCGCGTCGTGCTCGTCGAGGAGCCCATGGCCTGGTCGCGCGAGGAGCCCAGCGAGCTCCTCTGTCCCGTCCCTATCTCCCCTGGCCCGTCCATGATACTTGATGTTTTTACTGTATGGTTCTGTTTAGTGCAACATCTTCAGGATTTTCTTGAACTGACTAATACTCCCTCCGTTTCTAAATATAAGATGTTTTAGCTTTGTGAAGAAAATGTAGCTAGACATCTTTTAGTGTGTAGGTTCACTCGAATATACACACTAAAAGGTATCTAGATACATTTGATTCACAAACTTAAAACATCTTATATTTAAAAACGGAGGGAGTATGTCTGTTCTATTAGACATTGTTTGGGCCGGTAGCAGCACAGGCTGGTCTTGAGCCTTTGAACTCACATAGCTGCCTAACGTGACCCAGGTCGTGTTATTTGGATAAGGCAATTTTTCTGTCTGAACTTTGTTCCAAGATTAGGCATTCATCAATCCATGTTTCAACAGTGCTTTATTTTGTTTGTGCTCGCAGCTTCAATTCTCCCTTGTTGGTTGGCGGCTTCAATTCTCCAGCTTCGACGACCACAACGCGCCGCGGGGCAGGTCGGCGGCTGTCGTGGCGCCGGTCGATGACCCGAGAGACAACCTGCACATGTTCCAGTGGAGCTCCAGCGCCTCCGCGACCGCCGGGCATGACCGCTGGCGACGCTAGAATACAACACGACAGAAACGGAGCAGGATCAGCCGGCTAAGCACGACGGCATCGGGGTGCGCATCGCCACTGTTGCTCTCATTCTTGTTCATATGGAGGACAACCTGGATCCATAATGAGTTTTTGCTCGGAGACCTCTTTTGCTCGTGATGATTCCTGTTCTAAATCAATATCCTAGACATGATTCTGTTATTCCCTGTCCGGAGCTGTTCTACTCCTTCCGGCCCATGCATTGTGTTCTTTCGCTAGCTATTTTTTTGCTTGTATGTTCATGCATGGATGCTGTTACTGACGAGAGGAAACTTCCTACTAATTTCACCTAATCCTGTTCATCTAGTCGTTTTGGTATGTTTTTTGTCCCAAAGCTTTTGCTGCTAATTAGTTGTTTTCCGCTAAGCTGCTAACTAGCTGGTAATTAGCGGAGACTTATTTTGGTTGAGGCAGTTTGTCACCTCGGGATAGAATCGAATCTTTGGCAATAGTTCCAATGACAGACACTTAGTGACAAGATATGGAGCATCTTTTATTTTTTTATTATCTCTCAAATGTCACTTCTATGCATGTATGCCGTTAGTGGCCGTCTGTTACCTGTTAGTAGCCGGAAGAATCCAACGATCTTATACAAGATCCAACGGTGATTAGAGGGTGAGTAGGTACCCAGATGAGCACCAAATTCACTATCATGTAGTAGCTATTCTTATTTGGCCGCAATCACCAAATATATGGTCTATGGCGAGTATATTCACAGAACTATAGAGAAAACACATGAACATGTAAATTTACTTGCTCCTGCAACCATTTTCAAGTTCCAAACATGCTAATTGCCTCTCTCCAAACTGAATTTCATAAGACACCCCCATTTCAGAAAAAAAAAACCTTGCATGATTACAGTTAAGGTAGTTTTCCACCAAAGATTAATCTAACCCCAAACAAGCTACAGTACTAAGCATGCATCACTTTCCCTAACATACCAATGGACATCATCCACATCGACATGCTAGCAGCCAATTGAGTTGTACTAGCTTTAGACAACTAACTGAGGAACTTAGCCGGCCATGGCTCTAATTAAGAAACTGGCCTACATAAAACTAAGGCTAGATAGGTTGCAGCAAAAATCAACAGAGCGAACTTTTTGGAACCAAATCCATCAGGCATTGGGGACTGAAAGTGGAGCCAAATCCATCAAGCCGCCGCAACCGGGTCCTGGAAAATCGGCACGTACTGTCCATGGGCGTCGTAGGAGTGTGAGCGGTGCCAGATCCTGACAATCTCGACGGGGACGACGCTGATGGAGCCATCGCGGTACTCGATCCGTAGTTCGTGGGCGATGTCTCCAGGGTACTCGAGCTGAAGGACGACACGGACGGTGGCGAGATCGGGCGCAGCGAAGCAGGCCGGGTCGATCTCGCGCACGTGCCCCAGTTGGTTGCAGTTGCCCTCGATCTTCTTCCGGGTCCGCTGCTCGACGGGGTAGTGGCGCAACGCGGCGTGGACGATGTAGCTGTTCGAGGCCCGCCTGATGTCGGGGGTCTCGCCGTCGCGCAGGAGCTTCACCGTGGCGCCGTCGAGCAGGAACGGCTGCCGGCGCATGGCCGTCTCCCGGTCGTCGGGCGTGCGGAAGCGCATCGTCACGTCGGCGCCGTGGGAGGAGACCTGGCGGAGCTCGAAGGTCTACGGCAGGTCGAGGGCAAGGGTGCGGAAGACGAGGCGGATGAAGGGGCACGGCTCGGCGCGGCACGGGGCGTCGGCCGGGGTGATGTAGGCGTAGGCCATGCGCCTCGCGTGGTACTCGAGCTCGGGATTGGGGGCGAAGTCGACGTTGATGTACACTGGCGGGTGTCTCGTGGGCGTCTCCGGTGGGAGGAAGACTGCGGTGGCCGCCGGAGGGCCCCTGTAGCACGGGCGAATGACGAAGGTTGGGCGGTCGGAGGGGATCTCCAGCGCCGTCGCCCCCTCCGGCATGGTCCGGTGGCCGTCGGCCGCGAGCATCTTTTTTTTTTAAACAATACCATAATATATTATAGCAACGAACGGTACATACTAGAGATATATAAGCTGTCTCTAGCGATTACAAAATAAAGTCTAAGAAAAAACAAGCTAATCTTCGAGGCCTTCAAACTCTTCTTCTTCCATGACACAATCTTGTATTTTCTTGAAGCCAGCCAAAAGATAATGGCACAGATACCAAACCATAAACCTGTAAATACCAATAATGGTTCTCCTCTTTTTTTTAATTTGACTCGCATTGCCAAGGCTATGTGCACGCACGTAACCATTAAAGCAATCATACCACATCGGCAAGAGTACCAACACCAGTATTCCAGGGAAGAGAAACCGAACAGCCTTATTATCAACGTCGCTGGAAAGCCGAGCGTACGAATCACCATTGTCGAAGACGTAGCAGTCGGGACAAATATTGCGAGGATAACCCTCCTCGCGGCAACCAGGAGAAACAATCCAAAACTGATCTGGCGAAGCAAGATCTTGAAGACCGTACCTAAAAAACTGTAATCTTACAGCACCACCATTGACGTCGGGAAGAAGATCTCGTCGCCGAACGAAGAGCTGAAGGTCACTTACTATGAACGATGACATCTCCATCGACGTAGAAGAAAACGAAGATGGCTACCAAAACACTAACCTAATCTTTAGAAAATACTACTTTTATTAAAATCTCCACCCATAGATTGGGTTCCCCACCCCTCCCGACACCGGCGAAGCCGGCCGGAGGAGGGGGAACCGATCTATCCGGCCGCGAGCATCTTGGTGTCGATGGCGAAGACAAACGGTGGTGGGTACCGATGAAAGTGGTGTTTTTTGTGTGCTGCTGCGCTGCACGGGGTCGACCAGGGATAGAATGGACGCCAGCCAGGGCAGGGGCTGTTGCACGAGTCTAGGACTGTAGCGGAGTGGATAACAGCAAGGAGCAACTGAGCAAGCATACATCTCTCTTCTGCCATTCCATATTTTCATCGGCAACTGAGATGTTAGGGAGAAAAAAAGGAGAGTGGATAAATGGATACCGAGTAACATGTAGTATTATTTTCAAATATTTAAAATTCGTATTTTGAAGTTTTACAAAAAATATAAAATAAAATTTTTGGGTAGCCGTTGAGGAATACTATAAACGTGGAAATCTGAATATAAACTACTTTATATATTAGGCTACACAAAAATGGTGAAATCATACAAATTATATAGTGTTGAAACGTGCATTATTCATTATAAAATTTATTACTCCCTCCGGCCACTATGGTATAGTGGTCGAAGAGAGTAGATTTATCTTCTTTATGTACGTAGCCTAGAATACAAAGTAGAGATTTTGTATATTTGTACTTCCTCCGTTTAGAAATATAAGATATTTTAGGTTCGTGAAGTGAATATATTCGTTCGAATGTATACACTAAAAGATGTCTAGATAGACTAGCTTTACAAAGCTAAAATATATATTTCTAGTATTTATTATTGTCTACCTCTAAAATTTTGTTTTGAAATTTAAAATTTTAATGTTTAAAAATAAAAAGCTAGGGTAGCTCTACATCTGTCTTAAGTTTGCGACGTGACATGATCATGCATTGCCATGGTTTGTAATTCACCTCAGTCTGTAGGCTGAACGGCGTGTCAGCATGAATCAGGCAATGTTTGCTGGTGCGCAGTTAAATGGCACTACGGCAGGCGAGGGTAAGCCGGCGTGCTTTCCGGAGATTAGGCGACTGACCGCAGTGCCACGCATAGGCATTGAGCTTCCGTGCCAATCCATGGTCTCTACTCTCTAGGATGGAGACGCTCTCGCATCAGCTCCGGATCGTCCGAGATCTTCTCGTACATCTTGGAGAGTTGGAGTGGTCTCATATGTAAATTTAGATTAATTTTAAACTAAAAGGTTTTAGCACATGTGCTATTGAAAAGGTCATGTAGCTCAGCTGGTTAGAGCGTCGGAAGTTTGAGCCGTATGCCGTGGGTTCAAGCCCCACCGGGACTATATTTTCTTTACTCCTAAAAAATATATATATATCTCTCTACTAATAATATTGTTACAGGTATGGTCCGTGGCTCGTAAGTACGCTTTCAATCCACCAAAAAATACGCTTTCATCTTCTCCCAACAAAATTACCCGAGTTGCCACCGCTTATATAGTTATAAAAAAAGGTTCGTACTTGTCCCTTTCCTCTGTTTTTCAATCCACCCGGAGCGGCCATCCCTGTTGGCGAGATTCCCGCCCGTATGTCCCAACGCGCCGCCCGGCCCGATTGCTGCCCCGCGTGCCTCCACGGACCTCGCCGCGGCGCAACGCCCCGAGAAGAGGTCTTGACGCCAGGACGCGGATGAGCTGCGAGCTGCCGCATCTGATTGCTCAGGGATCATATGCGGTCTCTCCCTCGAGCCGGACAAGGCAGTTTTATCACCTCCTCTTTTTGCCAGTGCCCAGTCAAGCGTATGTCGCGGCCGCCTGAACCTCTTTCTGACCGGAGCCCAAGCGACCGCAGCTAATCCTGCCGAACAAGGACCGCTGCCGCCACCCCTCGATCTCCGGCCAACGGTGACCTCCACCTCCTACGGGTACAGGTAGTTGGGGCAAGGTAGACAATGTCGGATTCCAAGCAGGCGGAGCGCATGGGGATGGAGGCGGCCTCCTGCAAGGAGTAGGGGAGGCCGGAGAGTGGTGCGCGGCTGGTAAGAGCAGGAATTGGAGCCCTGCCTGCCGACGTGGTAGTTGTGGGGGCTCCTGGCGGTGAGGTGCGATGGGCGACTGGGGGCGGCGCGGTGGGTGTGTGGCTGCCTGGCTGTGGCAGCACGGTGTGTTGGGTAACCACTCACCAGGGGCAGTGCACCATCGTGGCGCTCGGAAAACGCTCATCTGATATCGAACATGAACATCTTAATGCGGACAGCGGTGGCATACTGAAGCTCCACAAGGACGTGCAGACTTGCAGATACCAGGGACGTGCAGATCATGTTCTGACATGCTCACCTATGAGATGCAACCTGCAAGCAACGCACGCTCGCAAACAACATTGGTTGCAGTTTATGGAACTGAAAGATTGCTGAGAAAAACATTACGAGGCCTTTGTTGCCTACACTTTTTCTGCCCAGATAAAGAAAAATTGCCTTCTTAATGTGTGTAAATAGAGGCAGGCTCTGAAATTTTTGTCAGCCGGGAGGAAGACGGAGCAAGGGGGGTTTCACCGCTATAGTTTAATTTGCAATTTGTGGTGTTATTTTCTCGTCAGAATTATGCAGTTTCGACATGTTGTCCATGTGTTTGGAAGAACTTAATCTCCGGTTCAAATAATCAGAGATCATATGAGCAATTCAGACTTGTTTGTTTTCAGAATTATATTCGATACACATGGTTTACATCTTCGCATCTTAAGCTTCTCCGGCAAAACAGTCTCTATATCAGGCAACCTGATGTGTGATTCGAGATGAGCGGCGCCAATAGAGAAGTAGTGACGGCCTGATAGGACATGAGAGGCCGCCGTCGTTGAGCCAGCGCTGGATGCTACGGCACTCGAATGTGTAGCTGGAGGAAAGTGGTTCGTCTTGACCTCCATTGAGATTGGGCAGCGTTCGGTGACGACGCCAGCTCTAGAACCTCCATGCTCTTCAACGACTCCCTTCATAAAACAATTCCCGGACCAATTCGTGAGCACATTATAAATATTTGTAAACCAATTCTTATTTGTAGTATGCATCTACAACTGACCTGCAGCCAAAAGTTGATGCGCTTTTTTCTAGGTCACCGGATGTATCATGCACCTGCGTATTCTTGCTATAAATTCTCTATTTCAAACTCCCAAAGGCTTCAGACACCATTTTAACATATGACCAAGATTTAGGCTATTTAAGTTAGTGACACAATGGTAGCTACCTACAGATTTTCTATATTCACCAGCTCGGTGTATACCCTGACAATTGTGTCTTGGTTGTAGCAAGTAGGCTGGCATGTTCATGCGTTATAAGGAGTGTCGACATTTGCAGTTCCGTTATTAAACTTTAGCTAAATGTCTGATTAGATTACAATATCATCATTTCTTCTGCTATGCTTAGTCTAATTAGAACTTAAAAAAATGCATTCTGCATCCAAGATTTATACCCACAACACATAGCAAATGCATTATTCGTCATTCTATTTTTATTTAGCCGTAGTAACGCACGGGTTTTGTGCTAGTATATAGGAATATAGGAATTGTTTCGTTCCCCCAGCTGGAGGGCAATTTTATTTTATTTCAGAATAGAGACGGCAAATTTAATGCTGCATAGACGAATTAGCGGCGAAAAATCAGCTTGCCTTCTAGATCCATATATGCTCCATATACCAAGCAAGCACAGTTTTTTTTTTTGAGGTAAAGAGAACTTATATTAACATGCTGGCACTCAGGTTTTTGTCCTGTGTTACAAGATCGTGGATACAATCTGGGAACTGATCGAGCCAGAGGCAGCTGCCTGCTGATCTGCCCATCTTCGCTAGTGTATCTGCAACCCTGTTGCTCTCTCTGTTTATCTTCTCCACGCGGTGCTCCTGGAAATCCGCCAGCAGGCTTCTCGCTTCTTCATACTTCCCCCAGAGCTTTGATCTGTCAACAGCCTTAGACCTCAGGGCGTTGGTGACGAGCGCAGAGTCCCCTTCGATGATGATCTTGTCTATCCCACGATCGGTCAGCAGTTTGATCCCCATGAGAGCTGCCTTAGCTTCCGCGTCCTCGGCATCCAAGCAGCCGATCAAGGGTGAGCAGGCAGCTAGCACTACATCTCCCTTGTGGTTCCTCGCCACAGCACCAGCCGCGCCTGGCCTTCCATTGCCGATGAATGACGCATCGGTATTCAGCTTTATCCATCCAGGGCTTGGAGGCGTCCACCTGTGCTTCACCGAGAGCACTGATGCCTGGGCAGCTTGCGGAGAATCGTCCTGCACGGGCCTTTTTCCTTTGTCTAGGTTGCCGGCTTGCGGGACAGCAGGATGACCGCTGTTGTAGGCTAGGAGGAAGCAAGCAAGCACAGTTTTGAAATACAAAATATTCCAAAAAACAATTTTGTATGTACATCTTCAGATTCTACGTGTGTGCAAACTTACAAAAACGGGATTTTTTTGCATTGTGTAAAAATATTTTGTGTAAAGCCTTATTAATATCAAATTTTGACTTTTTGCACAAGTCATACAATAAGATAGTTTTTAATGGAACGACTTTGTGCGCACATTTAGTTATTACAATTTGAAACATATTGAAAGTATAAAAATATCGGAATTTCTTCATGGCGCAGCTGCGATGAAACGGGAGTCTCGTCGGTCGCTCGTGGGCCGTTGGATCGAGGGCGATCGTGCGCGATGATGTCCCCCGCCCCGACAGTATCTGCGTGGTGGACCCGGTCTCCTTTTTGTCTGTTTGCTGCCTAGAACTGCTACCAGGACCCACTTGTCAGCGGCAGTGTAATAGGCACTGCCGTTCCCCATTTCGCTCCGCTAGAGAGAGAAGCAGTTCCGCGGGAGAGACGGCGTCAATCTCGTCTCTCCACCTGAGTGAGACGGCGACGATCTGGTGGCGTGGGGCGGCGATTTGGGCTGCGTTGGAGGTGGTCTTGGGGAGGTTGTCTGCGGAGGTGGTGAGCGACTCAGCGGCGAGGGAGGTGGTGTTGGTCTGCGGCGAGGGAGCGGCGAGGGAGGTGGTGCATCGACGACGGCTTCGTCCACGGCGACGCATCCTCCACGGCGACGCATCGACGACGGCGCAGTATCGACGACGGCATCGTCCACGGCGCAGCGCAGCATCGAGCACGGCGCAGCATCCAGCACGGCGGGAGATCTGCACGTCGTTTTCTCCGGTTAGTTTTCCTTCGGCTAGAGATCTTCACGGCGAGGGAGTGAACTCGTATCATAGATCGACGTTTGCTGTCGCACATGGCGTGGATAGAATCGGTAGACGATATCTTTGAGTTTTCGTTGTGTGTTTTTGTAACGCCCCAAAAGCGGCACCTTGCAGATTATAGCGATCAAGCCACAATCTACATGATGTCGCTTTGGAAACGCACACCAGGCATAATATGCACATCGAAACATACACATTATGCGGGTGGAATCAAGGTAGCAACAGTTACACAAGTTCACGATGGAACCCACAAAAGAATATATAATATAACGGCAAAGACTCCACGAGTCAAGAATCC
Source organism: Dactylis glomerata (assembly GCA_007115705.1). Taxonomy (NCBI): domain Eukaryota; kingdom Viridiplantae; phylum Streptophyta; class Magnoliopsida; order Poales; family Poaceae; genus Dactylis; species Dactylis glomerata. The sequence continues at coordinate 2,208,082 of QXEO01000543.1, forward strand.
AAATATACATACAAAGATCCAAATCATACATAAAGCAAATAGTATCCGAGTACGGACAAGAATACAAATGGGCCTAAGAGGCCTGAAGATAACGATGGCGTCCAAACCCTGCCCAGGCCAAGCCGGAAGGGTAACCTTGCTAACGTCGTCGCTCCCATACCTGTGAACAGCGTCGGGCCAAAGGTTACCGAACAAGGAGGGAGAAAGAGAAAAGGAAAAAAAAACGAGGGTAAGTACCGAGGCACGTACTCGCGAGACTGGAATTCAGCTGTGCTCGCCTACAGGCTATATGGTGGACTTAGCGGCAACAAAAGAAGCTCACTACAGAGACACACTACAACTTTCGTCTAAATAGAATGAGATAAGAGAGCGCATAAAAGTAACCAACTAGAAACTAACACCAAACATAACCCAGCCGATGAATCACCTCCTCGTGACCAAACGAAGAAGCAAGTATCAAAGGCACTCACACGGTTACCAAGTTTTATTGCAGGTTTATTGTTGTAGTTGTGCTAGCTTACTACACAAGTTTATTAGTATTGAAATAGCAGGTGCAAGTTGTTCTATGATCGAGTAGTACAGCTCCAAGTCGTCCATAACCGCGGACACGGCTTTTCGAAAAGATTTAACCCTGCAGGGGTGCCCAAATGTACCCACACGTACGATCAATCCTTCCGGCAAATCTCGCACCCTTAATAAAAACAGGTGCGCCATTAGGATAGTCACGACTCGCACTCTCCTTCACTACAAACAAGTCCAGGAAGCCACCTAACTAAGTTTAACCCGTATCGAGAGTCCGGCCGAATCTCCGAACGGACTTAGCTGTTTGCGCCGGCGCTGCATAATGGGCTGGAACCTCGCTCTGGGGAGGGTGCCCACCTGCAGTCGTCCCGCACCTACACGAGCGTGCAGAAACAAAGGGGTTACAAGGCACTCTGGGGCTTCCCCCTAATAAAATAGGACCATAAGATACAAGCTGCACGCTCGACAAGAAACAAATGGAAACACCTCGAACTAGTTGTGGCCACTGGACAAGTATGTAGATTCCGGCAGTGATCAAGGAGAGGCCCAGAAGCGTACCCACGTATGGTTAGAGCGCTCAGTCTCAGAACAGTTCATGCGATCTCGGGGTCCTAGGGGACACAAGTGAGCCGTCGGAAAACTGGCAAAATGACTCACCGATGCCTCTGCTTAATTCAATTTTAAGTATTAACAATAAAGTAAGCCATGAGTATTTCCAACAACATATATTCATAAAGTAGAGAATGTGATAACTTTCCCAACCGAACAAGATAAAACAACTCCAACAACCTGAAGATGCCTACGACTCGCAAGGCCAACTCAAACAACAAGCACATGGGTAATAGGGATGTATGAAAGGTGCTATGGCTTTGCTTTGGATAAACAGGTGGATAGGACACGTGACTCGAACAAAGCATCGCGACACAAGGCTAGAATATAGAGCTAGCGAGAGCAAAAGTGTTAAATGGGTAGAGAGAAAAGGGCTCGCCTGAAAAGATGGTCGAAGAACTTCCGAAGAACTTGTCGTTGCTCACATCACCACGAAGCGTCCTATCCGGGAAGAAGCAAATCGCTACAACAAACAACGAATGCAACACTTACTACTACGGAGAAAGAATCGGCATGCTCATGTGAAGCATGCATGACATGGCAATTATGATGCAATGCAACTTATCCAAATTAAACGGAATTGAAATTCCGACACACAAATATTTGGTTCAAGTTGTTTTACTACACCACAAATTGATTATTTATTAGCATGGCAAAACAAGGTATAGGTGAGCTAAACAAAATTAAATGAAGTGGGAAACCCATATTTGGCAATCTCCAATTTCTCCATATGTTATTAAAGGTGCGATGCAAACTAACAAGTGACTATATGATGCAAGATGCAAACAGGTATATGGATGACATATTCAGATTCTACACATTTTTCCGATCAAATTTCATATAAAATACATTTTATTTCGAGTTACGGTTTGCAAAATATAATTTATGCAAGATTCAAATACTTGCAGCAATTTCCGGAAAAAAACAGAGAAATATGTGAGATTTTTCTCACCCAGCGAAAAGGGAGCCTCGGAGACTGACGTACGGGACCCGGAAGCTGATGGGGACTTGACTGGATAGAGATTGCTGCGCTGGCGCCTGAGGATACCGACGAAAGGGGCCCGGCTATCAGCGCTCAGGGAGAACGCAAAAAGATTGGACTTTTGTCCAGCCCTGGAATCGAACTACGGATCTCCTGCATGTTACGAAGGAACAGACCAGTTGAGCTACTAATTGGATTGGTACATAGAAGGAAACCGTACTTTATATTGGGATGGAGACGATGTTGTTTCTAACAAAACTGAACCTGAACGAGACACAGAGACGGGAAGCCGGAGACGACCTTTGCGTCGGGGACGGAACGCCTGGCGCTGGGCATGCGCTAGAGGCTGCATGCGCGCGGATCAAGAAGGCCGAGGAATGCTTGAGGAAGCTGGAGGACGCGCTCGTCGGAGGACGCGCTCGTCGGAGGACGCACGTAACCATGCTGCACAGATGATGCTCGGGACGAGGACTAAGAACGCGATGGAGGCCTTGCAGACGTCAGGGTCGAGCTTGGAGAGACGGAGGCGAAGCAGCGACGTCCGGAGCAGCGCACGCAGTTGCCGGAGCACGGCCGACAGGAAGATGCGCAGAAGAGGAGTACTTGAGCATGACCGGGACTTGCTGAAGAAGCGCCGGGAGATGGCGATCATGGACGAGGGACGACGGCAGCTCGCGAGCTGCAGGTCGCGATAGAATAACTTGGCGGCAGGCGAGGTTGCAGAGCACCGGCGATGCAGACACGTCCAGGACGTCGGAGAGCAGGCGGGCGTGCTCCGGGGAGATAGACGAGGCGGGAACAACTTGCAGGGACCCTTGGCGACGGGGCTTGGCCGTGGCTGTCAGAGGCCGTCGAGGACGAGCGGGCGAAGATCTCGTCGGACGGTGAAGAGACGAAGGCGAGCACGGGCGAAGCAAGGAGGAAGGCGAGCTGCGTGCAGTCCAGGTCAGGCTTGATGATGAGCATGCACAGAAGTACAGAAAATCGCGCCTTGGCTCTGGGACCTGGGAGAAGACGACGACGTACAAAGATGGGACACGCGTCTGTACGAGTTGAGGACGGAAGAAGGTCGGCGTGCTCGGTGGAGGCTTGCAGAGACGATGAAGAAGCCACGGGCAAGCAAGAGAGGGAGGCGGGCGGAGCTTCTCCGGATCTTGGCGACGGTGTGTTGCGAAGAGAGAGGCAGAGAAGAGTGGCGGCGCACGGACAAGACCAGGGCTAGGGTTGAGGCTAGAAGCACCTGGGGTTTTTATAGAGAGGGGAAGAAGAGGACAGCCGTCCCATCACGCACAGGGGAGACGTGGACATGTTCGATGCACTGCCGTACAAGCTAGGAAGAAGACCAAAGAAGGGAAGGGTTCCATGGGCTGCTCGTGTAGGTGGTTAAATGGAATGAACTGGGCCGCCGGTGATTTGGACCAAAAAGGCAAGGAGGCATGGGAGGCTGCGGCCTTTCATTTTCTGGAATTTACAAGAAGATACAAAGGACGAAAGAAAGAATAGAGAGGAAAAGGGAATACTTGAATACAGGTTTCAAACAACATTTTCAAAGTTTGATTTGTTTCTCAAAAACAATTATTAAAGTTTTGCAAACATTATAGTTTTTTTTTAATTTAAAATAAGAAAAGAAGAAGAGGGTTTCTTATGAAACCATACAAGCAAAAATAAAAATAAAGTTTGTAGAAAATAAATTTTGGGTTTCATAAAAGCATGCAAGGTTATAGATGCATGAGGATGCACAATGTCACGATGACGAAAAATAAAATAACAAACAAATATTTAATAGGGGTATTTTTCCGGGTCGTTACAATCGACACCACTAACAAGGGATCTCGCCCCGAGATCCACACTCGTGTAGGGGGAAAGAGTTGGTAAAACTATCGAGTCTTCGCGCTTCATGTTGACATTCCCGGACCTTAACGTGGATCTATTTTTCTTGACACCACTAACAAGAGGTTTCTTCTCGACACCACCAACAAGGGATGCTTGCTCACGTTGACGATGAAGAACTTCCGAAGAACGAACCTATTAGGATAGAGGCAAGAGATCGTCCACCCACGTAGGAACCTAAAACTCGAAGAAGGAGGCAAGAGAGAGAACTCAAAACTTATAAAGGTAAGAGGGGAGAAGCACAAAGGTAAGAAGAAAAATGCAGAACTAGTTAGATCTATCCGACACATTTTTAGCAAAATAATTTTGACACTAGACTCAACTCGGCCGTTGGCAAGGTTATCCTACAGGCAGACTGGACCCGTGGGTATCGACAAAACCTGGGCTCTGATACCACTTGTAACGCCCCAAAAGCGGCACCTTGCAGATTATAGCGATCAAGCCACAATCTACATGATGTCGCTTTGGAAACGCACACCAGGCATAATGTGCACATCGAAACATACACATTATGCGGGTGGAATCAAGGTAGCAACAGTTACACAAGTTCACGATGGAACCCACAAAAGAATATATAATATAACGGCAAAGACTCCACGAGTCAAGAATCCAAATATACATACAAAGATCCAAATCATACATAAAGCAAATAGTATCCGAGTACGGACAAGAATACAAATGGGCCTAAGAGGCCTGAAGATAACGATGGCGTCCAAACCCTGCCCAGGCCAAGCCGGAAGGGTAACCTTGCTAACGTCGTCGCTTCCATACCTGTGAACAGCGTCGGGCCAAAGGTTGCCGAACAAGGAGGGAGAAAGAGAAAAGGAAAAAAAAAACGAGGGTAAGTACCGAGGCACGTACTCGCGAGACTGGAATTCAGCTGTGCTCGCCTACAGGCTATATGGTGGACTTAGCGGCAACAAAAGAAGCTCACTACAGAGACACACTACAACTTTCGTCTAAATAGAATGAGATAAGAGAGCGCATAAAAGTAACCAACTAGAAACTAACACCAAACATAACCCAGCCGATGAATCACCTCCTCGTGACCAAACGAAGAAGCAAGTATCAAAGGCACTCACACGGTTACCAAGTTTTATTGCAGGTTTATTGTTGTAGTTGTGCTAGCTTACTACACAAGTTTATTAGTATTGAAATAGCAGGTGCAAGTTGTTCTATGATCGAGTAGTACAGCTCCAAGTCGTCCATAACCGCGGACACGGCTTTTCGAAAAGATTTAACCCTGCAGGGGTGCCCAAATGTACCCACACGTACGATCAATCCTTCCGGCAAATCTCGCACCCTTAATAAAAACAGGTGCGCCATTAGGATAGTCACGACTCGCACTCTCCTTCACTACAAACAAGTCCAGGAAGCCACCTAACTAAGTTTAACCCGTATCGAGAGTCCGGCCGAATCTCCGAACGGACTTAGCTGTTTGCGCCGGCGCTGCATAATGGGCTGGAACCTCGCTCTGGGGAGGGTGCCCACCTGCAGTCGTCCCGCACCTACACGAGCGTGCAGAAACAAAGGGGTTACAAGGCACTCTGGGGCTTCCCCCTAATAAAATAGGACCATAAGATACAAGCTGCACGCTCGACAAGAAACAAATGGAAACACCTCGAACTAGTTGTGGCCACTGGACAAGTATGTAGATTCCGGCAGTGATCAAGGAGAGGCCCAGAAGCGTACCCACGTATGGTTAGAGCGCTCAGTCTCAGAACAGTTCATGCGATCTCGGGGTCCTAGGGGACACAAGTGAGCCGTCGGAAAACTGGCAAAATGACTCACCGATGCCTCTGCTTAATTCAATTTTAAGTATTAACAATAAAGTAAGCCATGAGTATTTCCAACAACATATATTCATAAAGTAGAGAATGTGATAACTTTCCCAACCGAACAAGATAAAACAACTCCAACAACCTGAAGATGCCTACGACTCGCAAGGCCAACTCAAACAACAAGCACATGGGTAATAGGGATGTATGAAAGGTGCTATGGCTTTGCTTTGGATAAACAGGTGGATAGGACACGTGACTCGAACAAAGCATCGCGACACAAGGCTAGAATATAGAGCTAGCGAGAGCAAAAGTGTTAAATGGGTAGAGAGAAAAGGGCTCGCCTGAAAAGATGGTCGAAGAACTTCCGAAGAACTTGTCGTTGCTCACATCACCACGAAGCGTCCTATCCGGGAAGAAGCAAATCGCTACAACAAACAACGAATGCAACACTTACTACTACGGAGAAAGAATCGGCATGCTCATGTGAAGCATGCATGACATGGCAATTATGATGCAATGCAACTTATCCAAATTAAACGGAATTGAAATTCCGACACACAAATATTTGGTTCAAGTTGTTTTACTACACCACAAATTGATTATTTATTAGCATGGCAAAACAAGGTATAGGTGAGCTAAACAAAATTAAATGAAGTGGGAAACCCATATTTGGCAATCTCCAATTTCTCCATATGTTATTAAAGGTGCGATGCAAACTAACAAGTGACTATATGATGCAAGATGCAAACAGGTATATGGATGACATATTCAGATTCTACACATTTTTCCGATCAAATTTCATATAAAATACATTTTATTTCGAGTTACGGTTTACAAAATATAATTTATGCAAGATTCAAATACTTGCAGCAATTTCCGGAAAAAAAACAGAGAAATATGTGAGATTTTTCTCACCCAGCGAAAAGGGAGCCTCGGAGACTGACGTACGGGACCCGGAAGCTGATGGGGACTTGACTGGATAGAGATTGCTGCGCTGGCGCCTGAGGATACCGACGAAAGGGGCCCGGCTGTCAGCGCTCAGGGAGAACGCAAAAAGATTGGACTTTTGTCCAGCCCTGGAATCGAACTACGGATCTCCTGCATGTTACGAAGGAACAGACCAGTTGAGCTACTAATTGGATTGGTACATAGAAGGAAACCGTACTTTATATTGGGATGGAGACGATGTTGTTTCTAACAAAACTGAACCTGAACGAGACACAGAGACGGGAAGCCGGAGACGACCTTTGCGTCGGGGACGGAACGCCTGGCGCTGGGCATGCGCTAGAGGCTGCATGCGCGCGGATCAAGAAGGCCGAGGAATGCTTGAGGAAGCTGGAGGACGCGCTCGTCGGAGGACGCGCTCGTCGGAGGACGCACGTAACCGTGCTGCACAGATGATGCTCGGGACGAGGACTAAGAACGCGATGGAGGCCTTGCAGACGTCAGGGTCGAGCTTGGAGAGACGGAGGCGAAGCAGCGACGTCCGGAGCAGCGCACGCAGTTGCCGGAGCACGGCCGACAGGAAGATGCGCAGAAGAGGAGTACTTGAGCATGACCGGGACTTGCTGAAGAAGCGCCGGGAGATGGCGATCATGGACGAGGGACGACGGCAGCTCGCGAGCTGCAGGTCGCGATAGAATAACTTGGCGGCAGGCGAGGTTGCAGAGCACCGGCGATGCAGACACGTCCAGGACGTCGGAGAGCAGGCGGGCGTGCTCCGGGGAGATAGACGAGGCGGGAACAACTTGCAGGGACCCTTGGCGACGGGGCTTGGCCGTGGCTGTCAGAGGCCGTCGAGGACGAGCGGGCGAAGATCTCGTCGGACGGTGAAGAGACGAAGGCGAGCACGGGCGAAGCAAGGAGGAAGGCGAGCTGCGTGCAGTCCAGGTCAGGCTTGATGATGAGCATGCACAGAAGTACAGAAAATCGCGCCTTGGCTCTGGGACCTGGGAGAAGACGACGACGTACAAAGATGGGACACGCGTCTGTACGAGTTGAGGACGGAAGAAGGTCGGCGTGCTCGGTGGAGGCTTGCAGAGACGATGAAGAAGCCACGGGCAAGCAAGAGAGGGAGGCGGGCGGAGCTTCTCCGGATCTTGGCGACGGTGTGTTGCGGAAGAGAGAGGCAGAGAAGAGTGGTGGCGCACGGACAAGACCAGGGCTAGGGTTGAGGCTAGAAGCACCTGGGGGTTTTTATAGAGAGGGGAAGAAGAGGACAGCCGTCCCATCACGCACAGGGGAGACGTGGACATGTTCGATGCACTGCCGTACAAGCTAGGAAGAAGACCAAAGAAGGGAAGGGTTCCATGGGCTGCTCGTGTAGGTGGTTAAATGGAATGAACTGGGCCGCCGGTGATTTGGACCAAAAAGGCAAGGAGGCATGGGAGGCTGCGGCCTTTCATTTTCTGGAATTTACAAGAAGATACAAAGGACGAAAGAAAGAATAGAGAGGAAAAGGGAATACTTGAATACAGGTTTCAAACAACATTTTCAAAGTTTGATTTGTTTCTCAAAAACAATTATTAAAGTTTTGCAAACATTATAGTTTTTTTTTAATTTAAAATAAGAAAAGAAGAAGAGGGTTTCTTATGAAACCATACAAGCAAAAATAAAAATAAAGTTTGTAGAAAATAAATTTTGGGTTTCATAAAAGCATGCAAGGTTATAGATGCATGAGGATGCACAATGTCACGATGACGAAAAATAAAATAACAAACAAATATTTAATAGGGGTATTTTTCCGGGTCGTTACAGTTTTGATCTGGATGCTAGTGGTGGTGAGATGATTCTCGGTGGAGGTGGAAGGGGGGTGGAACTGATGATCCTTGTTGAATTGGTTTCTGAACATGTTGCCTTTTATATTAAGTAGTTGCCTATTCTAGCCCGTTTGTTGCTATCATCTGGTGCATAGTTGCATGTCTGAAGAAGAGGCAACTCACTAGTTCAATTTGTGTTTGCTTGAATCATATTTTTGTGTTAAATTATTGCTTACCATATGAAATATGTTGCTCATATGTTTGGTTATAGTATAGTTGTATATCCTCTAAGCAACTTTTATGTCTGAGAGGTTGATCCCCCTGATTTTGTTTTTTCTGAACAAGTTGCTTTGTCATAGCATGTAGTTGCCTACCCTAGTCCATTTTGTTGTTGTCAGCTGGTTCATAGTAACATGTTTGAAGAAGGAACTAACCAGTTCATTTTGTATATTTTCTGAATCACATCTGTGTTAAATTATTGTTTACAATATGTAATATGTTGCTCATATATTTGGTTATAGTTGCTATAGTTGTATATCCTCCAAGCAAATGTGTTGCTCATATAATATGTTGCTTTTTTGTAGGTCTAGATAATTTTGTTGACTTATGTTGCTTTTTTATATCTTTGTTTTTGGTTGAATGTCCGATACAATAGGGCTGGCTAAATTATAGCATGTATGAAGTTATAGGAAAACCACAATTTAAAAACCGGGGGTGGTCGTGTAAGATAATGTGTGTTCTTTTTTTTGCTAGTATTTATTGCTTCCATATTTGATTGCTATTTTTTTGTATTTTTTGTTCCTGTACCATAGAGTTTCTTCACAGTATCCCAATTATCTTCCGTGATAGGTTTTTAGGTAGTTTGGCTATGTTATTGCTGTAGTTGCCAACATTGATGGCAAAGTTGCTCTCATGTATACTATTTGTTGCTTTTTTTTCCAAATGTTAAGTATTTTTTGGGGTGGGTTCTATGTTGTGTGTCTCTCACTTTTTGTTTTGTACCTGTGCAGAACACACACTTTTGATGGAGAATACAGGTGCACCAACAGCTGGGATGGCTTCATCATCTGGGCAGGACATCCCCAAGGTAATTTCATCCTTTCTTCGTCAATACTTTTTTGTGTTCTTGTTTTGTATTCAATGTTTTTTACTAACTACAGTGTTGGATTATGTTATTTCCAGGATAAGAAGATGAAGGTTAAGGTTGTCTATGCCCGTGGATGGAAACAAAAAGGGAATGAGGACGGAAACAACACCAAAGTGTCCACAGTTGCCGCAACTACGAGTAGGAAGGAATCATCAACTTCAGATGTTGCTGTTCAAAAAGAGAAGGCATGTAAGCAGAAGGGGAAGGCTATAGCAACAAAGCAAAATGAAGCTGTTGAGGTAAATGTAATACTGTCATATTTTTTCCTTTTTTGCTTATACAGTAGTTTTTGTTGCCACAAAATAGGCTGATAGTTGCTTTTCCTGGTGCTTTTTATGGCATAAAATATGTTGATAGTTGCTTTTCTGGCAAAATTACAGGAAATAAGAAACAGAGCATCACCATCACGCCTCTTCAACCTCAATAATGATTTAGTTCCGGCACAGAAGATTGCAATCATTGATGCGGATCTTGGTGGCCTTCTGAACATTGGCAAATGTACCATGCCTGCAGACTTGAGCCAGTTTGTGATGAAATGCTATGACCCTGTCAAGTCAACATTAGAAGTTCCAAACAGGGGGAGCATACCTGTTGATGCTGAAAGCGTTCACTGGATATGGCGTCTGCCAAACTCTGGTCTGAAAGTTTGCTACGAGATGAAAGCAGAGTTGATCCGAGCAATCAATGAAGATTACGGATTCCCAGGGACTAACGCTCCTGACCTGACAGCATGGTGCAAAATGATTAAAGCTATGAATGGAGCTGCTGACCACAGGTTCTTGCGAGTCTGGTCGGTAGTTGCATTCAACTGTTTCCTCGCACCGACAACTGGGCTCAAAGTTAGCCCTCGATGTTACCCAGCTGTAAATGATGTGTGCCTATTGCCGCGCACAAATATCTGTCAGTTTGTAGTGGACCAGATAAGGATAGCGTTCAGTGCGCTGGGAAACAAAAAGTCGGTCTGCTGTTGCGTGTTTCACCTATTGGTTAGGAAGTTGCTATCTACTCTGTTTTCTTAAGTTTTTCATATACTTAAGTCCTTACTTTTACCTGCCATAGTTGTCCTACTAATGACTGACATATTTTGCCTAACACAAACAGCTTCTGTACCTTGATTCGTTGGAGGTAGACGAAGTTATTAGCGACTGCACGCCACGTGTAGATGCATGGGATAGCTCCTTGATCAACAAAGTCAAGAAGAAAGATATGATCAGCCCCGGAGTTTTTGGGAAGCTACAGGTTAGCTCTGACACCATTCATAAGACCTTATTTCTGTTTTTTGCAAACACTTGTTTTTGGGCAAATTAATATTTCCGTGCTATCTAAATATACAGCTCAAGGAAAAGTACCACACCGAACAACAGGGTGGCTTGTTTGGAGGCTTGCTAAAGGCTGAACAATTTGTTGCCGCAAATCTTCCGAGTAGCTACGACCAGTCTGTGAGTTTCTTTTTTTTCACCTTCAGAAGTTGCTTAATTCAACACATGTTGTTGCTTCAATTGCAGTACCATGTTGCCTACTTATCTATGCTTTGTTGCTTAATGCAATACATGTAGTTGCTTCAATTTGCAGTACCCTGTTGCCTACTTTTCTTTGCTTTGTTGCTTAATGCAATACATGTTGTTGCTTCAATTGCAGTACCCTGTTGCCTACTTTTTGTTTCATGTTCACTTTTTCTACTATGCTTTTGTGTGCCTAATTTTTTTTTCTTTCTCCAACACACAGAAAAAAAGGAAAATTGGGATGATGGTTCATGGCTTGTGCTCTGAGCTTGAAGAGTCAATTGCCAAGTTTATTCATGGCATTGGCAAGCTGGACAAAGATACAGTTTCTGCAACAAAAAGGGCCAGAACACTTGCTGAAAAAGCTGGACCACACAGGCCAGGGAAGAGACAACGCGTGGCCCCTACTGCTGAAACATCTGGACCACACAATCAGGAAAGAGGCAGTGTGTGACCCATGAAGAAACCAGTGCTTGCGGACACGGAATCTGATAGTTCAGATGATGGAGATGTTGTGCCAGATAAACTATGCGATGACAATGAAAGCGACAAGAGCTCAGAAATGAGCAAGGAAGATGGTGAGGAGGATGAACAGAGGGAAGATGATGAGGACGAGGAAGACAAGGAAGATGATGACGAGGATGAACAGAAGGAATATGATGAGGAGGATGACAAGGCGGATCAGGACGATCACAGGAAGGAGGTTAGTGACGAGCATGGAGATGCAGGAGATGATGATGAAGACAATGATGGGGAAAGGCAATATGAGGATGATGTTGGGGGGGGCAAATGATGAGCTCGACGGATGCGAGGACCAAGCCAACTCTGAGGGGGGCAATGATGCTGATGAAAATAGCCAGCCGCGAAGTGAAGGAGGCGACATACCCCACAACGATGATGACATGGGCTTCAATGAGGGACCACAAGAGGATGAAAATTCAACAGATGACGACTTGTCAGTTGATGAAGGAACAACATGCCAGTACTATGTCAGTACCAGCGGACCATTGGAATCCGCAAGTGGTGTTCAGGACAATGTTTTTGTCAGCAGCCAAGATTTCGACAACATGTCTCTCATTGACTTATGCAGGATTGAGAAAAAGAACACTCTACCTAAAATTCCACTAATGGAGGAACCTGTCATCTTTGAAGAACAGTCGCAGGACTGGTTAAAGTGCAATATATCTGAGATGGTTACTAAAGAGAACTTACAGGAGAAAGGGGGCTTAGATGATTTCGGACAAATCCAATGCAGCCCAGGTGGATACATGGAGATGATTGACGATACTTACAAGAAGCTTAGATTGAGGGCCAAAGAGAACACAGTAAATATGAGTAAAGGTACTTCTTCCATGGCAACTTCTTCGGCAAGGAAAGCAACTTCTTCAGGGCCAGAAGCAACTCCAGCAACAGTTACGGCAACTACCACTCCAGTTCAGGCAACTATACAATCACCAACTTCCACTGCTGTGCCACCTTCATCACCAATGCTTCCAAAGCAAGCAGCAAAAAGGACAGCTACACCAGCTGCGTCGCCATTGGTTGCAAGTTCTGCTTCAAAAAAGGCAACTCCATTACCGAGTATATCATTAGATAAAAAGTCAACTCCATCGTCAACATAATTGGGCACCACGCAAGCAACGTAGCTTCACATTTCAGCAGCAGCAAAACAAGCAAATCTTCTTGCTAGTCAAGCAAAAGCAACGCTTATGCTGCCAACTACCAGTCCGGTCCACCAAAATACGCCGCAGGGGAGATCCGATGGTGGCCACTCATCAGACCAAAAATTTGAGGAGGCTGTCATCTTTGATGTAACACCTATTGGGAAAGAGGGGAATACATATTTTGGAAATTCCATGCCAATGAATTCACCTCAATTCGACTCTACACCTGTTGAGAAAAAACAAAATTCTTCATTTGATAAAGGTTCCATTCCAATGGTGGCAGGATCACCTATCTTTGACACAAGTCCTAATTCAAGCAAATCAGATTCTACCTTTGTCATTTCTTCAGATTCTCCGCTGGCAACCCCACCTACTTCAGCTCCAGTAGCAATCCAGGCAACTTCTGTCACAGCAAAAGCAAGTCCATCTGAAGTTCAGGCAACTTCTGTCACAGCAAAAGCAAGTCCAACTGAAGTTCAAAGCAGTATGTACTCTAAGTCTACCATCCCAACATGTCAAACATGTCCACCTCCTTTACCTCTCTACCAGAAGCAGCTGGGGATGCCACAAGATGATGTATTCAGTTCAATCAGAAAGTCCAACACACCATCTTCGAAGCTAGGTCAGCTACAGCGCAGTCGCTCAGCGGAAGCACAGAAAGGTCAAACTTCTATCGGGCTTAAAAGGAGCAGTTTTGGTGGGGACAGTATTGTGATGCTCCGAGTTTCAGCTTTGGAACAGAGTTTGATAGACCTGACAGCCAACCATTGACGCAGTGCACACCATCTGTCGCTCCATATGGGGACGATGTGCATGTTGATGTTGGCTTCGAAGGTATAGACCCTGAAGAGCTTGAAAGGTTGTGTGTTGAAGCTGAATTATCCTGCAAGAAACCAGTTGAGCAACAAAACATTGCAAAGAACGTCGAAAAGCTAAATTTGACTCATGGAAAAACAGAAACACCACCAGACAACTTCAAAACCCCTAGGAGAGATGATGTATCAGGTGTGAGCAACATTGCTGGCGGCGAAGGAAGTTCATCAGGCCCCACACAGTATGAGAGGAGAATAATCAAGCCCCCGCCATGCAAGAAATTTCCCTTTGTTGATACAAAAAGCAAGAAGCAGTACTCATGTAGCCCTGATGTCAACAAGCTTTATGCTCGGGTAATACAGCATGCTGGTAGAAAGACAAGACAGAAAGATCAAGCTGATAAGAGGTTTGTCATTTTCTATTCTCCCCCACTTACTGAAAAAGTTGCATGGATAGTGTTCATAGTTGCATATTGTTGATAGAAAGTTGCCTACATTGGGTGTATAGTTGGCTTAACAGGTGGACTTTTCAGCACATTTTTCCTTCCCAACTAATAGTTACAGGGACCATGTACTGATACTCAAAAATATTTTGTGTGCAGCCCCCATCTAGTCGACTTCAGTGGCCATCATGTTACGGCGAAAGAAGTTGCAGACTCAATGAAACCCGGTGGATGGCTACATACCTCTGTCATTGAAGTGGGAATTCAGTCAATAAGGATGAACATGCCAGAGAATAACAAAAAAGTGATTATGCCATTGCGGGTTGCAGTAAGTTTGATTTTATCCAATTTTCGTACTATTTTTTGCTACACTAACATTGTTTTTCTTGTTCGCTTTTATGCTTTTCTTCTATTATTTTTATGGTTTCAACTTTTTTCCAACAGACTTGGATGCAGGAACTGAATTGGACTGGTGCTGAAATAAATCGGTTGTTCAGCCATGAAAATAGATTATATCGCAAAGATATGGTATGCAACTTTTTGCACTAATTTTTTTTGTGGGACAACATTTCTGGCAACTTAATTTTACTTGTGTTTATGGCAACTTTTACTATGCTTTCGACGCAGATAATATTCCCTGTATGTGAGCCACTTAATCCAAAATCAGAGAACGTTATACATCATTACTGGGTATTGAACGTCAACATAAGGGATAGGAGCTTCCAGGTGCTGGATTCATGGAGGAGTACAAAAGACAAAGCGCTGAAGGCAACTTACCACAAGATCTGCACAACTCTTCTATCGCTGTGGGACTATCACTACAAATCATCCAAAGTTCAACTAGATGTATTCAAGATACAGGAAATTGAAGTCCCAAAGCAGGATAATAAGTGAGTTAGTTGCTTATTTTCTGAGATTTATTACTTTCTTGTTAAATTCAGTAGATGTTTAAGCAAGTCCTATACGAGTCTCCTGAAACGTGTTTTTTTTTGTGAGCAGCCATGATTGTGGCATCTACTCGTTGATGAACGTCGACAAGTGGGGAGTAAGGATACTTCTAGACTACACATCTAAGGACATACCTAACATCCGGAAGATACTCACAGATGGGTAACTTCAGATGAAAACAAGGTCGACTGGAAGTCCGTCCTAAAGATGTGATGTTTATAACACCAACACCTCCTACAAAGTATGTTATGCTTGCAACAACAACTTTATTTTTATGCGCCTCATGTTGAGTGCGAAGTTACCTCTGTTTTCCCTTTACAGTCTTTGTTTGCATACTATGTGTCATACAACATTGTAACCTTGTCGTGGAATATGTCATGCATTTGTTTCCATGGATAAGAAATTTTGCGTTCCACGGGTGTTAACAAGTGTTGGGGATTCCGTTTTTGTTGCTTTTTAAAAAATTTGTAGAAGTTGCTGGATGGGTGTTTTCTAGTTGCTAATAAGTGGATTAATTTTGGCTTAGACCTTGAAACTAATTGTTAGACACATCAACATTTTTAACAAGAAACTAATTTTCTGCTGTCCAAGTGAAAGGACACAGATGTCGCCTAGAGCGGGGGGGTGAATAGGCGATATTAAATTTTACGAATGGCTTGAACAAAAGCGGAATTAAACTAGCATTTATTTTGTCAAGCACACAAAACCTAAATAAACTAGGCTCACCTATGTGCACCAACAACTTATGCTAAGCAATACAAGTAACAAGGTGATAGCAAGATATATGACTTCAAGCACGAAGGCTATCACAATGTAAAGTGCATAAGTAAAGAGCTCGGGTATAGGAATAACCGAGGCACGCGGAGATGATGATGTATTCCCGAGTTCCTCCCTTGAAAGGGAGTACGTCTCGTTGGAGGGGTGTGGTATCGCCACAAAGGCCTAACCAACGCCACAAAGGCCTCACCCTATTCTCCGGTGTGAGCTTGCGCCACAAAGGCCTAGCTCACTCTTCCACTAAGGGGTTCCTCAAGGCGAAACCGGGCCTTTACACAAAGCTTGGGGCACACATCCACAACTTAATTGGAGGCTCCCAAGAATAGCCACAAAGGCACCACAAAGCCACAAAGCCGTCTAGGGTTCCAAGAACCCAAGCGTAATAAGCTCACAAACTTTCACTTACTCAAATCTCTGGGGAGAACTCAAACCGATGCAACTTATGCAATGGCAAGAGCACACAAAGTTCTCAAATCCTTCTCACCCAAATTTCACCAAAGCAACTAATGCTATGGAGAAATATGAGAAGAAGAACAAATGGAGGAAAACCACACAAGTCTCCAAGATCTAGATCCCAAGATGTTCCCCTCACTTAGAGGAGAGATTGATTGGTGGAGTTGTAGATCTAGATCTTCTCTTTCAAATCCCTCAACAAGATTCAAGAAATATGGGAGGGATAGAGAGTAATTGCAAGCTCTTGAAGGTCAAAACAATGGAGGAGAGAGAGACAAGCAACCAACCCCAAGGAGGAAGAAGGGGAGGGGTATTTATACCCCCTCCCATAAAAATGACCGTTACAGCGTCCCAGGCCGGATTATTCGGCCCCCTGGCCGGAATATCCACCCCCTTACTGGGTGACGCGCCCAAAAGTCCTTAGCAGAAATTCCAAAACGAAATCTTCGAGGGGGGGGGGGGGGGCGGATTATCCAGCCTCCCCCATTGTTTCCGGCCTCCCAAATTGTTTCCGGAATTTCCGGCCCAGTATCTGGGTGACGCCGAGCAGAAAATGCAATACGAAAACGGTGATAACTTTTTCATCCGGACTCCGTTTTCGATGATCTTGGGCTCGTTGGAATCACCACAATGAGCTCTACAACTTCATCCATAGAAACATCATAGTCCAACAAAGGAGGATAAAACCAAATAATGAAAGCTTTAAACTCTCTTCGAAGACAAACCGGTAAAACCTCCAAACATCAAAAACGCAATAAGAGTTTCATACGAAATCCGTTTTTGATGAGCTAGAGCTTGTCATGGAAATAACCACAAGCTCTAGAACCTCACATGGATAAAACCCAAATGAGAAACAAGAAAGATAATGCCAAGTATGCAAAGGTTTGAGGTCTCTTCGAACGATACAATTAAGTTACTCACTCGAGAGCCCCTCTTGATAGTACGGCTACCGATCCTATAACCCGGTCTCACAAATAACACCATGAGACCGGTAAGAAAGAAACCCTAACACTATCATACCTTTGCCTTGAGGATTCCACTTGAGGTGGATAAAGATGATCTTGATCTTCTCAAGTTGGACCACCTTTCTTGATTGAGCTTGCTTGGTGAAGTCTTGCAGATTGCTCCCCCATACTCTACTATGGAAGCGACTCTCTTTAAGCATATCTTCACATATCCATGATCACAATATATATGGCAAGCTTCAAGCATATGTTCTCTTCTAGTTGCTCATCTTGAACTTGCGCTTTGACTTGATCAATCCTCGAATCAATTCTTCTTTCTCCATAATGATGGTGTCTTGAGGATACACATGAAAGCTCACTCAATCTTATTCTTCAAGACACACTTGATATAAGCTCAAATCCCTTAAGACCAATCTTTGGATCACTCCTTGAATAACACCTTGGTCAACACATAATCTTCTTCTTACAACCTTGACTCCAACAAATGGTTCAAGCATTGTCTATGGACAAGTCCTACACATATAACTCAATGCAACCATTAGTCCATAGGGATTGTCATTAATTACCAAAACCACACATGGGGCTCGATATGATCTTTCAATCTCGCCCATTTTGGTAATTGATGACAATCTCTTTGAGAGGGTTTATATAATGAATTCAAAGAACCAAAATGATCTTGATTTCATTGCATATATTGCCAACCAAGGTTGTTGGTGGAGTTTCCACTATATACTCAACCATGCAAAGCATGCAAGGCAAATGCTTAAGAATAAACCAAAGCATAAAAGCCAATTCCCTTTAAACCCTCGAAAACTTCTCCCCCATTGGTATCCATTGCCAAAATGGGCGAAAAACTTAGAAGGCCAATAGTGTAAGTTCCTCCAAAACGGTGTGCATATCCAAAAGAAATAAGTGAAGACACATGCACATATACAAAGACAAATATATGAAGGAAACCAAACTATATGAGGATCAAAGATTGCAAAAAAAAAGATAACACGATGGATAAACTTCAACAAATGAAGAGAGCAATCAAACAATCCAAAGAGGAAATTGAATAAGGATATTATGATAAGATCGAAAAGGTGCTCTAAATAATATGAGGAAGCTCTCCAAGGTGTGTGCACAAAATATTCTATTTGAGTTGAAGTATAAGGTGCACGCACATGGAATCATCACTCCCTCAATATTATTCAAAACAAAATGATACCAAGTGAAATTAAATACTATGCTAACCGCAAAATGGTGCTTTAAATGAAATGAGAAAGCTCCCTAAGGTACGTGCAAAAAATTAGAATGTTTGTATTTGAATACAATTTTCACAACATAGAGTCCTCACTCCCTCAATAACATTTAAAACGCAACCATTTGCAAGAGATCATAGAGAAGAAATTAAGCTTACACTTGCATCAAACAAATGGTTGAGCAACAAGCAAGGGATAATATATTAAAAGGCTCAACCAAAGGAATGTGTGATAGGAATGACAAAGAATATTATAAGACTAACACAATGATAAGCATAGAGCATCCACATAGTCTTCAATGAATGATATTGCTTAGCATTCCATCCCAACACATAAGGTTCAAATAAGATATCAAATAATGAGATATCATCTCTCATGTGTATAAGTTTCTAAGTAGACAATATCACAAAGATAATTATCACAAAAAAACATGTACACACAAAATAGATACTAAGAATAGAACATGATATCCAAAATGAAGTCATGCAATATACCAATGAGATTTTTTGCTTTTAAAGCATGGCCAAAGGCTCAATTTATCTTATTGTATATTGATGAACTTCAACCACAAACATGTCAAAGACATCACAAATATCAACAAGGGAAAGAAGATAGTTGGGATGCTTTGATAAAAACAACAAGTATCAAAATGAAGGATACCAAACGGAAGAAATAAATTTGCAATTTCATCAATTTTGCACATGTGAGCTTATTGAGGAATTGATATGCAAAAAGATTGCTAAGTTGACATATATGGGATAGGAGAATCATGAGCATGATTTTTATATGTTCCCAATAATATGTCCTCATCTCAACTTGCTCACATTTGCAATAAAGAGGTTTCATTAGAATCCTTGCAAAAAGCACAACATTTGCAAATAAAGATTTTCAATGCCATAAAACAACCTACACAAGGTTGGATACTAGAGAAGCATGCATGAAGAAGATACTTGTTACCGGGATATAATGGTAGGATGTAGTAGATAGGAGTTCTTCAATAATCCTAGTTTGCCTCAAATTATCATTTAGTCACCACTTCATCCTTATTATTGAGACAGGCACCAATATATCTCCATGTACCTAAAACAAAGTTCAAGTACAAGATGGTCCCCAAACTCATTGGGTCCAAAGTAGTTAGAAACTACAACATATAGGACAAACTCCACATAAATATGTGCATATATATATATATATATGAAATTGAATTTCATGCACATCTTAGCCGATTTAGGATTTGATGGAGCTTCTCCTATATATTTGATCAAAGAAAGCAAAGCATGCCATAAAGTATACATTTAGTAAATATGCATGCACATGACTTTCAAGAGCCAAAGGAGATACGATTTGGACAAAACACCAAGAAGGACAAGCGAGCACACAAAATTGTGAAGCTACAAAAGGTTGTCTAAATTATATCAAAGAATCAAATCAACACAACATTGACTCCAAAGTTCAACTAGTGAACAAGCAAAAGCCAATGAGCATAAAGCATAACTAAAACACACATGCTCAAAGACATATCTCATTTTAAGAGTAAGAAATAAATAATAAGGAATGAGATCACCAACTCCCAAAGAGAGCAAGATTCAAACAAACAAACCAAACTCTCCACACATTTTATGATGGCACACTAAGTACCAAAAAGAAAAGATTTGTCTTCCAACAAAAAACCAATACCAATTGAAATAAGCACAAAGAGTGTGTTATAACAAATATAGGAGAGCTCCCCCAAGATTAGTGCATTATTTATGATTTTGCATTTGAATACAAAATGCACACAAGTGGGATCATCATATCTACCTACATATAAATAACAAAAAACAAGTTCAACGAAATCAAATGGAATAATAAAAGTCATGGAAGACAATGGGAGCTAAAACAAATACATTTTTGGCTAGAGATAAGGCAATTAAAAGCAATAGCCAATGTAAAGATGATCAATATACATGTGCCACATGATATAGTACCAATTGTCCAAGAACAAGAGGTATTTGGATTTATTTCTCGGTGGTAGTTTACATATAAATCCAAGATCATCTTCACAACAAAGAAGCATACGGAGAAGGATAAGAATTAATCACCATGCTAAAGAAGATATTCTTGATAGACTCAAATAGTTAAACAATCATGCAAAGCAATGATTAAGATAACTTGAAGCTAATGGTTTTCCAACTTTGATGTAGCATTCCACATTTTAGGAAAACCCTATCAAGAAAGTATCTCACAAACAAGATCCAAAACATGAGCAATAAAACAATTTGGCAAATTGGAACTTGTTTGAGAAAACATGCCACATAGAAGCAAGATAATTTACAATATCAACACTATGTGACACAACCTCAAATATACACATTATATTGGTTTGTAGTATGCACAAAGCATATTACTCCCCCATAATGTGATAAAACATTTATTTTTCACAAGAGGCAAATAAAATCCAACAAGATGATTAATGGACATTATAGAATTTGAATTTCTCATGAGAATGACATACCACATAGAGACTAGATAATCTTTAAATATTAACACTAAGTGGTATTCCTCATGTACACACATTTTTAGGATTGTGAAGTGCAAAGCTTATCACTCCCCCAAAATAGGATGGTCCAGTAATCTCTCACAAGAGCCAAGTAAGATAAAACGAGATGCAAAAGGCTCAACAAGAACAACCGTACATGGTGTGCAAACCAACATGCACATACTTGATTACTCAAAATGAAGCAAGTAGGAAGCACAACATATACAAACACATGCAAGATACAAAACCCAACACATGCAAAGGGGCGAGTAACTTTCAAGGTAGATAAGTTGAATACATGTTACCGCAAGGAGGGACATTGGATATATGATAGAAATAAGATAATCCAAATGACTTGACTTGAGAAAATATAATTGATGAAGATCCCTTAATTCTTTATGATATAGCCAAGTCTCCAATGCCCTCCAACAACACCTATTGTTCAAGTAATGGCTTGTTGGTCCCCAACCAAGTTGGGTCCTAAGAAGTTAGAAACAATAGGTTTGGCAACCCAAATGGTTCTTTTCTTGACACCACTTTGAGCACCAACAAATTTGGCAAACACATTGCCAACCATATCCTTGCAAAGTGAATAAACATCTTCAATTATGATAGGGTTGGATGAGTTACCACTAGTGCATGAAGAAGATAGGTGACCCTTCTCATGGCATATGTAGCAAGTTCTCTTCTTCACCTTCTTCTCACTTGATTTCTCCACAAGGGGAGCATTAGCTTGATTTTTCTTGGGAAGTGACCTTTCTTCAACTCGAGGTTGAGCATGGGCTTGAACTTGAGGCCGCTTCCCTTGTTGCTTCTCACTAAGAGGCTTCTTCTTCAAAGAGCAAGATCTAACATGGTGCCTGCTGCGTGGTTGACGTGGGAGCAGATTGTCCTTGTGCGTGGTGGATAACCAGCCCGTTGGGAACCCCAAGAGGAAGGTATGATGAGTATAGCAGCTAGTTTTCCCTCAGTTTAAGAAACCAAGGTTTAATATCGATCAGGAGAGGAGAGACAAACGACTGAAGGTGATGCGGAACCTGCACACACACAAACAAATACTTTGTTCCCAACTTGCGATGAGGTTGTCAATCTCACCGGTTTGCTTGAAACAAAGATTATGAGCGTATCGAGTGGAAAACAATATAGTATGCGAGTAAAGTAAACAGTGCGAGTAAAGTAAACAGGTGATAGCAATATGATGGAAATAGGACCGGGGTCCACAGTTCACTAGTGGTGTCTCTCCATAGATAAAATAACACATGCTGGGTAAACAAATTACAGTTGGGCAATTGATAGAATAAAGATAAACGTGATATGTCAAGAAGATCACTATGAGATTTACTCTAGGCATTACAACAAAATACATAGACCGCCATCCAACTGCATCTATGACTAATAATCCACTTGTGGTGAATCAATCCGAGAACTCCACAAGTATTAAGTTGCGAACAACAGATAATTGCATTAAGCAAAGTGTGTAATGTAAACAAAGCATATGCCCTTGAGCATATGAATGTTGTTTTCTCCCTAGTAGCAACAGCACATCTACCACCTTAGAGGTTTCTGTCACTCCCCCAGGTGAAATAGAGGCATGAACCCACTATCGAGCATAAATACCCCGTCTTGGAGTCACTAGCAACTACTCGGCCAAGATAGCTACTAACAACGGAGAGCATGCAAGATCATAAACAACATAGAGATAACAAAAGATATAATTCAGTACAGCAACTTAATCATAAACACCAATATTCATCGGATCCCAACAAACCAAACATGTAGAATTACATAACGGTGATCTCAATCATGTAGGGCAGCTCATGAGATCTAAACATGAAGCACATGGTGGAGGAGACAACCATCTAGCTACTGCTATGGACCCATAGTCCAAGGTAGACTACTCACTCATCGCTCCGGAGGCAAGCATGGCGATGAAGAAGACCTCCGGTGGCGATTCCCCTCTCCGGCAGGGTGCCGGAAAGAGCTTCTGGACCCTCCCGATCTTCGGGTCGACGGTGGCGGCGGATCGCGATGTGTTCTGGAAATCTGATCGGGTACTTAGGTTTTTTCCGTCGGGGGGTCTTTATAGGCGAAGGGGCGTCGTCAGAGGAGGAGCCAGGCGCCCTCACGCGGGGCCCGTGCGGCCAGGGGCCTGACCGCGCCACCCCTGCGTGTGGGGCCCTGGTGGCCCACCTCCTACTCCTCTTCGGATCTCTGGAAGCTTCCAGGTAAAATAAGACTTCAGGAACTTGTTTCGTCCAATTCCGAGAATATTTCCTGTGTATCACTTCTGAAACACAAAAACAGCAGAAAACATGAAACTGGCACTGTGGCAACTCGTTAATAGGTTAGTTCTGGAAAATGCATAAAAGTGCCACGAAGTGTAACGAAACAGTAGGCAAATGGTGTAAAAACAAGCATGGAGCATCAAAAATTATAGATACGTTGGAGACGTATCAAGCATCCCCAAGCTTAACTCCTGCTCGTCCTCGAGTAGGTAAGTGATAACAAAGAATAATTTTTGAGGTGACATGCACCTACACAATCTTGATCATATATGTAAGCATTTGTGAGCTAGGATCATAAGAACTTAAAACATGGGCATGAAGATATAATCATGACAATAAGAACTTAGCAACCATGTTGTAAACATGCAAATGAACACAAACAAAAGATCATGAAAATTAAACAATGAAAGTCAAACGTGTGTTCAAATCATAAGGAAAAACATACAAATGGTTTTCAGCTTGTCCTTCAAAGAGAGCAAAACATAAATGCATAGGACACCTTCAAGTTTAAGAGGGCGACTAGATACAAATAATTTAAGAACAAGTGAAACCAATAATATGAATCAATCAATGAACTTTGGGACAATGCATATTATACTAAGAATGACAACTATGCTCTCTTAATGGTGCATAAAGAAAGAAGGTGGTGACTCAACATAAAAATAAAAGAAAGGCCCTTCGCAGAGGGAAGCAGTGATTGCCTATGTGCTACAGCTTTTCATTTGTAAAACAGAGAGATAAAAATTGATTTTGAGAGGTGGTTGTCTTGGTCAACGACTGGCAATGGGGTTCTTACTATCTTCCATACAAAAATAAAGCAAGTTTTTTAGAGAGAGATTGGCACTTTTGTGCTCTTTTATAAAGCTTGGCACTCCTCCCCACCTTTTTTCCTTTCTCAAACCATGGCTAACCGATTCCATCGGGTGCCCACCAACATTCACATTCCATGGAGGAGTGCCTTTTTTCTTTCTTTTTTCTCTTTTTTTTCTTTTTGGAATAAGCAATATGGAAGATAGCAAATCCGACCACTACGTCCCCATGAGTTGAAAACAGTGTCACAAAACGAGAAGTATTTTGAAGGTTTTTGAAAGGTAGCACATGAAAATTTACTTTGAATGGCTTACAAATACCATGCATAGGAGTTTATAGTGGACACAATGGCAAACTTGGTTTTTGGGAGTTGGATGCACGAGTAGAGCTCATACTCAGTACAAGGCGAGGGCTAGCAAAAGACTGGGAGCGACCAACTAAGAGAGCAATAATGGCCATAATCATGCAAAGCGACAAAGCGACATTAAAAGAAGCATAAGATGGCATCAAAAGTCTAAAACTAAATGATCATGAAGGCTATTGGCGACTTTGTAAGAGTCTAACATGTGTGAGCATGCGCCAAGTCAACCCAAATAAAGCATCAAGGAGAAAACCAAAATAATGCTTCCAAACAATAAAAACAACGCATGATTTTTTCAAAGGCTCATTAAGCAATCTCAGTTATTTGAGACAAGTCATGCTACAGCAAAACCACTAAGCATACTATCAAAAAGACATCAAGCATGACATGAAAAAACCTAAGCCGCAGTCTACACAAGCTCCTTCTTGTACCACTATTTTGCACAAAGCTTTTTCTCTTTTCCAACACCATTTGAAATTTTTATAAACACCTCTTTTGATGAAAACCAATAAAGATCAGAGGCAAAAATGCACCTTGATGAAAAGATATGACAAGGTCTGAATGCAAATCAAGGCGAAAACAAAAACCAAAAGCAGTAGCAGAAAAAGAAGAACGCTCGATTTTTAATAAGAGTGAAAACTAGAGTGTTCTTTGCAAATGAAAACGAGTACATCTCCTCCAAAAGAAATTTGTTGGGGTCCAACCATTTATTGCAGCAAACAAACAAACTAAATCAACTAAGAAAACTAAAACAACTGACGCTCGAAGAAAAACACATAGTGCATGAAGCAATAAAAATATAGTGTTTTGAAAGGTGAGCTGATTTTTGCCGATGAAGAAGGGGTGCCTCGGGGGCATCCCCAAGCTTTGACGCTTGTACTTCTTGGATATTTATTGGGGTGATGCATGGGCATCCCCAAGCTTGAGCTTTTGTCCATTCTTCAACTCATCTCATCATTCTCCAATCCCTACACTTGAAAACTTCCTTCATACAAAAACTAAACACAATTCTATTAGCAACATTAGTGCAAGCATAACATATAATGAATCCTCTATTTGCTTCAGGTTTCAACTCAAAACCACCACATATATAGCAAATACTACTGTAGCAACCTCCCCAAAAGTTCTGTGATCAAAAGAACTCAAAAGAAAGCGATAAAGTGGCAAACACAAATATTGGCAGAAATCTGTCAAAACTGAACAGCTGACAAAGGTCGAATTTTTGAGGGATTTTTTGTTGCTCAAATAAAAAAGTGTTCAACTAACAAAAGTTTGGATATAACCTGGGGCATATGCACAAGAAATCGCAGGTCCAAACGATAAACAGAGAATTTTCACGAATTTTTACGGTGCAGCACCGAAAACAGTTTCAGGACAGCAACATCCCCAAATCTTTACCTCGCTCAAATTAGAGGCTTCTCTTGGCACAAAAACGAAATAAACAAGATAAGGAGCGGTCATTACAGTAGTAATGACTTCCTAGACTCAAAAAAAAGAAAAAGTACTGAAAAGAAAACATTGGGTTATCTCCCAAGAGTGCTTTTCTTTAACGCCTTTGAGCTAGGCGCAGAAAATTGCGAATCAAGTAATAATGAAAGGGGGATCAGGATCCACTATAGGAATAAAGAAATGAATACTATCCAATTGAGGTTTTGCATATCCCTTGTAGTCACGCTTTGGTACACTATTTTCATCAAAAAGATATTTTCATCAAAAAGATTTTCAGGACAAATCCAACTAGTATTAGCTACCAAGGCATTATGAATTCCTACAAGCTTACAAAGTATTGGCAATTTAGATTCTTCATTGGGTGTACCAACAATTTCAACAGGCGAGCCAAGCTTATTAAACTTCTTAAAAACTTTCCTAGCCTCAATTGCAACATCTCTAAATTCTATGCGCAAAGTTTCCAAGATAAAAGCTTTCTTTTCGGGATCCTCAATTTCATGAAGCTTAAGGAACATGTATTGCATAAAAGGATTAAGACTAGCAAACCTAGCTTCTAACATGTGAACTAAATGAGCAGAAGCAACTTCATAGCTAGGAGCTAACTCAACCAAAGACTTTTCCTCCACTTCCTTATGCATACTAATGTGATTAAAGAACTCCTCAATATTACTTTTGCCAATAATCGAACCACTACCTACTGAGAGGTCCTCCAGAACGTACTTAGGGATCAACATGATAAACTAAAGTAAAGAAATAACAACTACCAAGGATTCTAATTTTTTTGGGTTTTTGATAAAAAGCAATGCAAGTAAAATAAATAAAGTAAAGCAAAACAATAACAAAGTAAAGGATGTGCATGCGAAAACTCCCCTCGCAGAAGTCTTCTACTTCCTCCCCGGCAACGGCGCCAGAAAAGAAGCTGCTGCGTGATTGACGTGGGAGCAGATTGTCCTTGTGCGTGGTGGATAACTAGCCCGTTGGGAACCCCAGGAGGAAGGTATGATGAGTATAGCAGCTAGTTTTCCCTCAGTTTAAGAAACCAAGGTTTAATATCGATCAGGAGAGGAGAGACAAACGACTGAAGGTGATGCGGAACCTGCACACACACAAACAAATACTTTGTTCCCAACTTGCGATGAGGTTGTCAATCTCACCGGTTTGCTTGAAACAAAGATTATGAGCGTATCGAGTGGAAAACAATATAGTATGCGAGTAAAGTAAACAGTGCGAGTAAAGTAAACAGGTGATAGCAATATGATGGAAATAGGACCGGGGTCCACAGTTCACTAGTGGTGTCTCTCCATAGATAAAATAACACATGCTGGGTAAACAAATTACAGTTGGGCAATTGATAGAATAAAGATAAACGTGATATGTCAAGAAGATCACTATGAGATTTACTCTGGGCATTACAACAAAATACATAGACCGCCATCCAACTGCATCTATGACTAATAATCCACTTGTGGTGAATCAATCCGAGAACTACACAAGTATTAAGTTGTGAACAACAGATAATTGCATTAAGCAAAGTGTGTAATGTAAACAAAGCATATGCCCTTGAGCATATGAATGTTGTTTTCTCCCTAGTAGCAATAGCACATCTACCACCTTAGAGGTTTCTGTCACTCCCCCAGGTGAAATAGAGGCATGAACCCACTATCGAGCATAAATACCCCCTCTTGGAGTCACTAGCAACTACTCGGCCAAGATAGCTACTAACAACAGAGAGCATGCAAGATCATAAACAACATAGAGATAACAAAAGATATAATTCAGTACAGCAACTTAATCATAAACACCAATATTCATCGGATCCCAACAAACCAAACATGTAGAATTACATAACGGTGATCTCAATCATGTAGGGCAGCTCATGAGATCTAAACATGAAGCACATGGTGGAGGAGACAACCATCTAGCTACTGCTATGGACCCATAGTCCAAGGTAGGCTACTCACTCATCGCTCCGGAGGCAAGCATGGCGATGAAGAAGACCTCCGGTGGTGATTCCCCTCTCCGGCAGGGTGCCGGGAAGAGCTTCTGGACCCTCCCAATCTTCGGGTCGACGGTGGCGGCGGATCGCGATGTGTTCTAGAAATCTGATCGGGTACTTAGGTTTTTTCCGTCGGGGGGTCTTTATAGGCGAAGGGGCGTCGTCAGAGGAGGAGCCAGGCGCCCTCACGCGGGGCCCATGCGGCCAGGGGCCTGGCCGCGCCACCCCTGCGTGTGGGGCCCTGGTGGCCCACCTCCTACTCCTCTTCGGATCTCTGGAAGCTTCCGGGTAAAATAAGACTTCAGGAACTTGTTTCGTCCAATTCCGAGAATATTTCCTGTGTATCACTTCTGAAACACAAAAACAGCAGAAAACAGGAAACTGGCACTGTGGCAACTCGTTAATAGGTTAGTTCCGGAAAATGCATAAAAGTGCCACGAAGTGTAACGAAACAGTAGGCAAATGGTGTAAAAACAAGCATGGAGCATCAAAAATTATAGATACGTTGGAGACGTATCAGTGCCCTTCAATTTTGCACTTGAAGCAAATAATCTTGGCCAAATTCTTGATTTGTTCTTGGCCCTTCTTCTTCTTGTATATTTTGGACTTCTTCTTGTTGTTAGAGATAAATCCAAGTCCACTCTTGTCATTGGGGGATTTTTGCACACTCAAGATCTTATTGAGTGTGGACTTCCATTCATGTCATTTTTCCAAGTCTTTCTTCAACGAAGTAACTTTGGCCTTGAGCTCTTTGATTTCCTCTACATGGTTAGTGACAACACAAGTACTAGAGGAAGTAGAGGCTACATTGTTAGAGCAACAAGGCAAGGAGGGTAATTCGTCACTAGATGTAGCAATAGTATGAGTGGATGAATTACTAGGACTAGCACATGTCAATATAGCATTTTGAGAAATAGTGCTAGTGCCCACATGAGGCTCACAAGATGTTACCTTTGTAGATATAGCCTCATGAGCTAACTTTAGGCGAGCATGGGACATTAGAAGATCCTCATTAGAGCTAGATAGCCTTTCATAAATTTCTTCCAATTTCCCATACTTGCTAGTTAGCAATTCAAGTTGAGCCCTTAGCTCAACATTCTCCTTCAAAATAGATGCTTCACAAGAAGTAGAGTTAGTAGCACATGCATCATTATCATTATGAATAGGAGAAGACAACTTGGCAAGAGCGAGGTCACGTTCTTTAGTGAGTTTAGAAATAATTTCATTACATGACTCCTCAATGGATTCAAGCTTCTCCTCAAGAGAAACCCGAAGCTCTTGCTCTTCCTCTAGAGCATATTTTAAATCATGGATATCATTGGCATACTCACGCTCAAGAGAAAACATTTTATCAATTTGTTCTTCCTTCATCTCAATAAGTTTCATGCTCTCAATAGCACAACTCATGATTTCAAAGAAGTTGGGCAAAACATTTTTATGGTTATGCAAAGCATCAAAGACCACCTTACCCTTCTTGTTTAAATACTCAATATAGTATTCTTCATTTTCCTCATCCTCACCATTGTCCTCAACATCATTATGATTTGAAGACCTAGCCATAAGGCATATGTGGGAACCGTGAGAAGAAGAAGATGAAGAAATACTTGAAGCTCCATTCAAGACCTTGTCTTGGCCCAAAGACTCTTCGGTTTTCTCTATATGGTTAGCATCACAAATACTAGAGGAAATAGAAGCATTTGTATCATGGCAACAAGACAAAGCAAGCATATCATCATGAGATTTATTCAAGAAATTTACACATGATATGCAAGGACTATCAACACAAGCATGTAAAACATTTATGGGGCTACAAGTGTTTAAGTCCAAAGATGAAGCATTGCAATGAGATAGAGATGAAGGATCATCAAAAGTAAGCATACTATCACCATTGCAAGTTTCATCACCACTCACCATATCATTACCTTGTGTCTTGCCACACTTTGGTAAAGTGGATGAAAGTTCATTGCAGCCGGAAGTGGAAGGAATACAATCATCCTCAATAGTCTTGGACACACCATATTTTTCTTGAAGCTTTGTCCATATATCATGAGCACTCCGAAAAGGCGTGATGGAGAAGGTAACTACATCGCTCAAAGCATTAACAATCACATGAGTAGCTTGAGCATTGAGATACAAGTTTTTCTCATCCTCTAAATATAGATTTTGAGTATCCTTTGGAGGAGAAAAACCCACATCTAAAATTCGCTCCATAGATGGGTCCATGACCCGAAAATAATTAAGCATGTGAATTTTCCAAGTATCATAATTTGTGCCATCGAATATAAAAGTGTCATTGTGCACTAATCCCCTAGCCGACATCTTTGCTCTCAAGGCGGTGAAGCCTAAAATGAGAGACCGGGCTCTGATACCAATTGAAAGGACACAGATGTCGCCTAGACGGGGGGGTGAATAGGCGATATTAAATTTTACGAATGGCTTGAACAAAAGCGGAATTAAACTAGCGTTTATTTTGTCAAGCACACAAAACCTAAATAAACTAGGCTCACCTATGTGCACCAACAACTTATGCTAAGCAATACAAGTAACAAGGTGATAGCAAGATATATGACTTCAAGCACAAAGGCTATCACAATGTAAAGTGCATAAGTAAAGAGCTCGGGTATAGGAATAACCGAGGCACGCGGAGACGATGATGTATTCCCGAGTTCCTCTCTTGAAAGGGAGTACGTCTCGTTGGAGGGGTGTGGTATCGCCACAAAGGCCTAACCAACGCCACAAAGGCCTCACCCTATTCTCCGGTGTGAGCTTGCGCCACAAAGGCCTAGCTCACTCTTCCACTAAGGGGTTCCTCAAGGCGAAACTGGGCCTTTACACAAAGCTTGGGGCACACATCCACAACTTAATTGGAGGCTCCCAAGAATAGCCACAAAGGCACCACAAAGCCACAAAGCCGTCTAGGGTTCCAAGAACCCAAGAGTAATAAGCTCACAAACTTTCACTTACTCGAATCTCTGGGGAGAACTTAAACCGATGCAATTTATGCAATGGCAAGAGCACACAAAGTGCTCAAATCCTTCTCACCCAAATTTCACCAAAGCAACTAATGCTATGGAGAAATATGAGAAGAAGAACAAATGGAGGAAAACCACACAAGTCTCCAAGATCTAGATCCCAAGATGTTCCCCTCACTTAGAGGAGAGATTGATTGGTGGAGTTGTAGATCTAGATCTTCTCTTTCAAATCCCTCAACAAGATTCAAGAAATATGGGAGGGATAGAGAGTAATTGCAAGCTCTTGAAGGTCAAAACAATGGAGGAGAGAGAGACAAGCAACCAACCCCAAGGAGGAAGAAGGGGAGGGGTATTTATACCTCCTCCCATAAAAATGACCGTTACAGCGTCCCAGGCCAGATTATCCGGCCCCCTGGCCGGAATATCCGCCCCCTTACTGGGTGACGTGCCCAAAAGTCCTTAGCAGAAATTCCGAAATGAAATCTTCGAGGAATTTCCGGCCCCGTATCTGGGTGAAGTCGAGCAGAAAATGCAATACGAAAACGGTGATAACTTTTTCATCCGGATTCCGTTTTTGATGATCTTGGGCTCATTGGAATCACCACAACGAGCTCTACAACTTCATCCATAGAAACATCATAGTCCAACAAAGGAGGATAAAACCAAATAATGAAAGCTTTAAACTCTCTTCGAAGACAAACCGGTAAAACCTCCAAACATCAAAAACGCAATAAGAGTTTCATACGAAATCCGTTTTTGATGAGCTAGAGCTTGTCATGGAAATAACCACAAGCTCTAGAACCTCACATGGACAAAACCCAAATGAGAACCAAGAAAGATGATGCCAAGTATGCAAAGGTTTGAGGTCTCTTCGAATGATACAATTAAGTTACTCACTCGAGAGCCCCTCTTGATAGTACGGCTACCGATCCTATAACCCGGTCTCACAAATAACACCATGAGACCGGTAAGAAAGAAACCCTAACACTATCATACCTTTGCCTTGAGCATTCCACTTGAGGTGGATAAAGACGATCTTGATCTTCTCAAGTTGGACCACCTTTCTTGATTGAGCTTGCTTGGTGAAGTCTTGCGGATTGCTCCCCCATACTCTACTATGGAAGCGACTCTCTTTAAGCATATCTTCACATATCCATGATCACAATATAGATGGCAAGCTTCAAGCATATGTTCTCTTCTAGTTGCTCATCTTGAACTTGCGCTTTGACTTGATCAATCCTCGAATCAATTCTTCTTTCTCCATAATGATGGTGTCTTGAGGATACACATGAAAGCTCACTCAATCTTATTCTTCAAGACACACTTGATATAAGCTCAAATCCCTTAAGACCAATCTTTGGATCACTCCTTGAATAACACCTTGGTCAACACATAATCTTCTTCTTACAACCTTGACTCCAATAAATGGTTCAAGCATTGTCTATGGACAAGTCCTACACATATAACTCAATGCAACCATTAGTCCATAGGGATTGTCATTAATTACCAAAACCACACATGGGGCTCGATATGATCTTTCACCAAGTTACTTGGAGAATTTTTCAAGCTACTGATTAAGAAACTAATATTTGCATACATAAAACTAAAGTCTGCGCCAAAAGTTGCTTATTCTGGATTACCAAATTGCTTGACCATCAACTAAAACTTGCTTACAACTTAAAGTTAGTTGCCTACCAGCAAAACATTGTTGGTGCCTCTTGAAAATAGCAAAGTGCGCATAGATATTACAACTTTCAAAAAGAGGCGCAATAAATAGTGAGTCTTATACTACAATAACCTCCTTGAGCATGATGCGGAGTTGTGGTCTACTGACCCACATGCATTGCACTTTGTCTTCCTTTTTATGGTGCAACATGTTCGTTGAAAATGGATTATTTTTTGCTTAGACCTTGAATCAAATTGCTAGACACCTCAATTTTTTTACATGAAACTATTTTTCTGCTGTCCAAGTTACATGGCGGGGTTTTCAATCTACTGATTAAGAAACTAATATTGGTTACATGAAACTAAAGTGTGAGCCAAAAGTTGCTCCTTCTGGATTACCAAGTTGCTTGACCAGCAACTAAACTTGCTTACAACTTAAACTTAGTTGCCTACCAGCAAAACATTGTTGGTGCCTCTGGAAAATAACAAAGTTCGCATACATATTACAACTCTCAAAAAAGAGGCGCAGCAAAATAGCGATTCTTCTACTACAATAACCTCCCTGGGCATGACGCGGAGTTGTGGTCTACTGACCCACATGCATGGCACTTTGTCTTCCTTTTAGGTTGCAACTCAAGTGCGGATACAGTGCGCTTTGATTTAGTCCTGCCCTTAGTTGTTGTTTTTG
The DNA here is from genome assembly GCA_007115705.1 of Dactylis glomerata. Taxonomy (NCBI): domain Eukaryota; kingdom Viridiplantae; phylum Streptophyta; class Magnoliopsida; order Poales; family Poaceae; genus Dactylis; species Dactylis glomerata. Next base: position 2,241,324 of record QXEO01000543.1, read on the forward strand.
GCGGGTCTCTAGGTTTTGTAGTTTCAGCAGGTGCACTGTTGGATGGTCCAGCAGTAGGTTCACTATTTGATGTACCAGTAGCAGGTTTCTTCTTCTTCTTTGACTTGTTCAAGTGCGATATTTCTGTTGCAGCAGCACGGATGTGCTTGTTGACGATAGCTGTAGCTTCATCTGTTGCACTCGCCACACGAGCAAGTTTAGAGAACGTCATGTTCACGTTAGCATGTCGTACTTGCTTCTGTGATTCCGGTGGCATGACATCTGGCAACTCTTCTTGCACTGGTGGCATGTATCTAGAGACTGCCTTTTGTGTCCACCTCCTGAGAATATACCTATCAGGTATCTCATCAACACCAAGGTGTGTAAACATCTTCAGGATGTGGCAGCAAAGGAGTCCATCCCGTTCCATCTTGGCGCACTCACAAGTGTACAGTCCTTCATCCTTAGAAGCGATGACTAGGTACGTCCTAGAGCCATATTTTCCACAAAATGCACCATTTGGCTCTAGTTTGTAGTAGTTTCCGCCAAATGGGTGGACATTGTACCTACCAATTAGTTCAAACTCATTTCTGAACCTCAAGTATATATCTCGGCAGTACACTTGCAAGGCTTGACGCTCAACTGGGAACCGTGACCATGGACGCAGATCCAAGTAATCCGTCCTGTAGTCGTTTCCCCCTTCCTTTACAAGGACATGCACCTGAATCTTCTCATATTGCCTCACAAAGTTTAGCAGTGACTTATGCGGGTTGACATAGCATTTCAGGACAGCATTGAAGCCCTCACTACGCTGTGTGGACTGCAGGAAGGGAAAAAACCGGTGCTTGAAGTAGCATGGCACCCAACTTGCACGGTGCTCATACATAGTTGCAAAGTAGGTGTGTCCAGCAACAGCACCAAGCCATTTCGCCACAAACAAGGCCCATTTTGCTTCAAACTCTTCCGGCGAAAAGGAGAAGTCAATGCACTCATTGAAATCTGTAGCACCGCTTCCCACCGAAGGTAGCACCATCGCCCACCTACGGCAGCATCATCGGTAGCATGGCCGCCTTGGCTAGCAGCACTACCGCATCTCCTCATTGTTGAAAATGAACAACACTCCCGCTTGCGCTGTCGTTGAGGAAGACGCCCATTGCAGCACTGTCGTCGGCGCTGGTAGCACCGCCGCCTGCTCCCTCATAGCACCACCGCACGGATTGTGGCTCCGGCGGTAGCCTTTTACAGCTCCTACCCCGGCCGATTGCAGCTCCGCCGCTAGGCACCGTCGCTTGGAGATGAAAGCACTGACGGACATGGTTGGTAGCAGTACCTCCTCCCGCAGGTAGTACCTCCCGCCCATGGCTCGTAGCACCGCCGCTTGGGCTGGCAGCGCCGCTGGCATTGACTGGTAGCAACTACTGCTGCCGCCGGCAGCACCTCCCGTCGAGGCTCATAGCATCGCGACCAGCGTTGGTAGAATCGACCTACTCCGCCGTCGTCGAAGCCACATAGCTCTTCCTTGGCAGCATCGCTGCCGTGCTGTGCTAGCACCACTCCACAACGCCAGAAGCATCGCGTCTCTGCGCTGGTAGCATCGACCTCTTCCCGCCGCCACTCCCATGAATCCCCGCATCGCTTCCTTGGCGGCCTCGGAGGATCCCTGATTCCGCCTCACACCATGGACGGACACCGCTCACAACTCGGACGAGCGCCGCCGGGGCGCTGGTTATCGTAGCACAGCAGGCCTCCCCATGCTCGCAGCGGCGCTGGCTGCCCCCTCTACAGAGTATTCCTCGCCGTCATCGGCTCCCCTCAGGGGAGCAATTGGAGATAACGAGGTGGAGACGAGGGGCGCGATATGACGACGTGGCGGCGGTGCTCCAGTGAGAGAGAAGCTGCAGTGACGCATCGGGCAAGCGAGGGATGGGGCAGAGCGGTGAGAAGCTATGGCGGATAAATCGATGGTGTGTCGAGTGTTGACCGAGAGAAGAAAAGAGGTAGGAGACGAGCGGTGGTGAGATGCAGGGGAATAGAAAGAGAAGGAGATAAGGTGGGCCCACACCAGGACACGCGGCGTACAACGGAGGCAGAGGATCGGTAATAGCAATCCCCCGGGTGAACAATATCATTTTCCATATTATTTTCAAATATTTTAAATTTGTATTTCGAAGTTTTACAAAAATTTGAAATAAAATTCTAGAGGTAGCCGGTGATGAATGCTACAAACGTGTAAATCTTAATATAAACTAGAGTACTTTATACCGTAGGCTACATGGAAATGACAAAATCATACAAATTATATAGTGTTCAGATGTGCATTATTCAATGTAAAATTTATTAGATTTTATCTTCTTTATGTAGCCTAGAATATAAAGTAGACCGTATTAAGATTTTGTATGTTTATACTAGAATTTATCATTGGCTACCTCTAAAATTTTATTTTATAATTTTAAATATAACATTTTAATGTTTAAAAATAAAGTGCTAAATATAGCTCCGGCTGTGGGCTGAACGGCGATCGTGCATTGCCATGCTTTGCAATTCACCTCGGTCTGTGGGCTGAACGGCGTGTCAGCGTGAATCACGGAATGTTTGCTTGTGCGCAGTTAAATGGCATGCGGATCGCCGTTCGTCCACGAGGGAGGCGCTCTCGCATCAGCTCCGGATCGTCCGAGATCTCCTCCTACTCCTACATCTTGCCGTGGTCTTATTCTTTATTTTAGATTAATTTTAATAATTAAATTAAAATAGTCTTAAAACCTTAAATAAGAAAAAGGGTCCCGTAGCTCAGTTGGTCAGAGCGCCGGTCTTATATGCCGTCGGCCGTGGGTTCAAACCCCACCGGGACCAAAGTTTTTTGACGCCTAAAAGATAGGAATTGTTTTGTTCAGTGAGCTGGAAGGCAAGTTATTTTTTTTCAAAATTGGGACGGCAAATTGGTGGCTGCATAGCCCAATTAGTGGCGAAAATTCAGTCTACCCTTCCGGATGCACAGGCTCCCTTACCAAGCAACACGTTTCCCGATATACAAAATATTCTGGAAAATAATTTTGCATGTATATCTTCATATTCCATGCATGTGTGCATATAAACTTACAAAAAACCTGATATTGTGTGTGTCCTGTGTAAAAAGCATAAAACATTATTGGGCAAATCCTACTTTTAGTACCACATTCTTTTCTTTTTACATAAGCCATACAAAAAGTTAGTTTTTAATAAAATGATTTTGTGTGCATGTTATTTATTTTCATATTCCAATATACATTTAAAATGCATTTGAACTATATATAGAAAAATACGCAAGCCAATTTTTAGTGAGCCCGCAAAGCCTTTTGGCAGCATTACTATTTTAGTTAGTACTGTACTAGGCATCACCAACAGTTAACCCGAACGTGCTACCCATCGTGCCATCTAGGCGCCAACAAGCTTAGAGCATGTCTAACAGACCCCCTATTTTTCTGCCCCGTAAAACGCGAGTAGAGGGCCCTGTATCTAAAAAATAGGTCGCGACCACACAGTTCATCGGTGATCCGTCTAGCAGATCCTGTATCTCACCCCGTAAATTCAAAAAAACCAAACCCCGGGAAAATTCGAAACTACTTCTTCATTGATCATAGACATAGATTTTTACAAAATAGCGCGATCCTACTGGATCGCGACTTGTACACTGCTCTAGTCGTCGATGTTGACGACCGGGGTGGTGGCGGCGGCCTCCCGAGCAATCAGCTCGTTGATGGCGGCGATGGCCGCCGCCGCCTCCTCCTCCTTCCTCGCCTTGTTGGCGGCCTCCTTCTTGGACGCGGCCACCGCCTCCAAGAAGAGGGGGTCTTCCCCCTCCTCCGCCGCCTCTTCCTCGTCGCCGCCTCCTCCGCCGCTGGAGCTCCCCTCCCCCTCCCAGGCATGCTTCTTCTCCCGCGCCTCCTTCCACGCCTGCTCCTGCTCCCACCGGCGCCGCCACTTGTCGAAGTCCGCGCCACTCATCGGCTTCAGCGGAGGGTCCGCCTTGTAGTAGGGGCCGCCCTCCGCGAAGTCCCGGAGCGACGGCGGCATGGTGGCGGCGGAGTACTTGCACGCCGCACGCCAACATCCAGCGGCGGAGTACTTACAGTGCCGCTTCCATGCCTCCTCCAGCTCCGATCCGGCGGCGGGAGATGCGGAACCTCGGCGCTGTCCACTCATGGCGGCGGTGGTGGAAATGCGGTGGGGATCTGACCGGAATTCCTCACCGGAGGTGGAGGTGGCGGCGGCGGCGCTAGGGTTGAGAGTGAGGGGTTGCCCCCCACTCGCACCCTCGCCCACTATAAGTACGGGGCGGCGGGGTGGAAATGCCGGCCCCCGTATTCTGCCGATGAGGGGGGTTACCTTTCCATGAAGGAGGGGGTTACCACCACCATGAAGAGGAGAAAAGGGGGAGGGGCTGGCCGCACCTCTCATGGGTGGCTGCCCCCTCTCTCCTATATATATGTTGGACATGCTCCTCTTCTCTACACACTTAGTTGCTTCCATCCCCTACCTTGTTGCTCCACACCATGGCTGTTGCTTAAGCGAAGCGCTACCAAAATTGTTAGCCACCAACACTTGGAGAAGTGGAGGAGGAGGAGTTCCGGCGGATCCCTACTTCCGCTGCCCCGCTGGACCGAGGGCATGGAGGTCGTCACCGAACCATACGTGTATCCGAGTACGGGGGCGCTGCCACTTGTGGCGCCGTGTACACGATCTTGTGATCGTCAAGTGAACCACTACGTCGACTACGTCAAGTGAACAACTACGTCGACTATGTGCGTCTTCATCGACTCTCCATCGTCAACGTTTGTGCGGGAACGTAATCCCCGCTTACGGTCATCGAGGGTTAGTTAATCGTTGCTACCATCTCGTAGAGTTTCTTGGCTAGTTTATGTGTTCTTGCGTAGGAAAATTTTTGTTTTCTATGCTACGAACCCATCATCCACAACTCAATTGGAGGCTCCCAATAATCGCCACGGAGGCACCACAAAGCTGTGGAAGATCTCCACAACTTAATTGGAGGTCCCCAAGAAATCCACTGAGCCATCTAGGGTTCCAAGAACCCAAGAGGAAATAATCTTCTTGCTTTCACCACCGAATCTCCGAGGAGAACTCAAACCGATGCACCAAATGCAATTGCAAGAACACACGAAGTGCTCAAATCCTTCTCTCCCAAATCCTACCAAAGCAACAAATGCTATGGAGGATATGAGAGGAAGAATAAGGAGGAAATCCACAAAGAACTTCAAGATCTAGATCCAAAAGGTTCCCCTCACTTAGAGGAGAAAGTGATTGGTGGAAATGTAGATCTAGATCTCCTCTCTCTTTTCCCTTAAAAAGATGCAAGAAACATGGAGGGAATGGAGGAGGGAGGGCAAGCTTTGAAGGTCAACAATGGAGGAGAGAGAAGCCCAAAAATGTGGTTGGTTCAAGGAGGAAGAATGGTATTTATAGGTGGGGAAAAATATGGCCGTTGGAAGCAGCCCACCGGCCAGTTCGGCCGTAAGTCCGGCGGCGCCGGCCTCTGGGCCGGACGGTCGGCGGAAAGTCCGGCGGGACCGGATGCTTCGCCGGATGTCCGGCGGCCCGCCGGACGGATCCGGCGCTGGGCCAAAAACGCAGCCAGAACACCAGTTCGGCTGGACCGCCGGAACGGTCCGGTCCACCGCCGGAAGGTCCGGCCTGGAGCCCGGCCTGGCCGGACCAGGGGTCAAAATGGACAGCCCAAAAACCAAATAACTTTTGCAAGAAAACTCCGAATGAGATGAAACCAATTTTGTTGGAAAGCTAACAACAAGGAGAACCTCACAAAAGTGGAAATATTAAGAACCAGCAAGAGTTCCGGTAAATTCTCCAAACACCAAAAACGCAATAAGAGTTCCATACGAAATCCGTTTTTGATGAGCTAGAGCTTGCCATGGAAATAACCAAAAGCTCTAGAATCTCACATGGATAAAATCCAAATAAGAACCAAGAAAGATAATGCCAATTATGCAAAGGTTTGAGCTCTCTCCGAACGATACGAATAAGTTACTCACTCAAGAGCCCCTCTTGATAGAATGGCTATCGATCCTAAACCCGGTCTCCCACACTATGAGACCGGTAAGAAAGAAACCCTATCAAGAACATACCTTTGCCTTGCGCATTCCACTTGAGCTAGATGTTGACGATCTTGATCTTCTCAAGTTGGACTACCTTTCTTGATTGAGCTTGCTCGGTGAAGTCTTGCGGATTGTTCCCCCATACATCACTATGGGAGAGACACTAGAGAAATATCTTCACATGTCCATTACCACCAAATGGACACCGAGCTTCAAGCAAATGATATCTTCTGGAAGCCTATCTTGAACTTGCGCTTCGACTTGATCAACATTGATGATGTCTTGAGAATGCACATGAGAGCTCACTCCATCTTATTCCTCAAGACACACTCTATATAGGCTCAACTCCTTTATGACCAAACTTCGGATCACTTCTTGAATAACACCTTGATCATCACATAATCTTCTTTATTTGCATCTTCTTACAACCTTGAAACCAACATATGGCTCAAGCGTTGTCTACGGACAAGTCCTACAAATATAACTCAATGCAAACATTAGTCCATAGGGATTGTCATTAATTACCAAAACCACACATGGGGGCACATGCTCTTTCACCAAGACACTGCACTTTCATTCTGCTGACAAGTCTTTCAAGTTACAAGGTCACTGCAACAATAATATGCAGTGCTCTGCCATCTTGGCATCTTGGCGCGTCCTCTGTTCAACTTACTGAAGAAACATACACCTTTTGTGTGGACACGGGAGACAGAGTCTTCTTTCCAACTTCTCAAACAAGGCCTGATCGAAGCTCCAATGCTATCTCTGCCAAATTTTGGAAACCTTTCGTCATCGACACTAATGCGTGCGATTCGGTTGTCGGTGCTGTATTGCAACAAGACGGACACCCAATTGCCTATATGAGTAAACCCCTGAGTCCTCGCCACCGTGGATTGTCGACGTATGAGAAAGAATGTCTTGCTATTCTTATGGCAGTGGAACAATGGCGCCCGTACCTCCACAATGGAGAATTCCTGATCCGTACTGACCAAAAGAGCCTCATACATTTGGAGGAACAGAAGCTGACGACAATCTGGCAACAAAATGCTTTCACCAAGCTCCTCGGGCTGCGTTATCGCATTTGCTATCGCAAGGGAGAAGATAATCGGGCTGCCGATGCTCTCTCTTGTCGTCCTCATGACACGATCGAGGGAGTCGCCGCCATTTCCGTTTGTCAGCCTGAGTGGCTGCAGGACATCCGCGCTAGCTACCAGTCCAATCCACATGCAGCCAATTGGATTGCAAAGCTGAAACAACAGGAGGATCCAAAGGGTAGGTTCTCGCTCCGCGATGATTTACTGTATTTCCGCCGGCGTCTCTGGCTGGGCGGCGCACCCGCGATGCAGGAAGCAATCATGAAAGCCTTCCACGCCAGCAAGTTGGGAGGCATTCTGGATTCCCGGTCACGTACAGGCGTATCCGTCAGTTCTTTGCCTGGCCAAAAATGAAGCTTTAGATCAAACAGTTTGTCCAGACCTGTTTGATTTGTCAACAAGCAAAACCAGAACGAGTGAACTACCCTGGACTGCTCGAACCTTTGCCCACACCAGATGGCGCATGGAAAATGGTTACAATGGACTTCGTAGAGGGACTCCCCACTTTTGGATCAGCTAATTGCATCATGGTCGTGGTCGATAAATTTACTCGCTACGCCCATTTCATCCCCTTGAAGCATCCATTCACGGCTGCCATTGTTGCTGCAGCATACAAGGATAACGTGTTCAAGCTTCACAGCCTGCCCCAGGTGATAATATCTGATCGTGACCCTATTTTTACTAGTCAGTTTTGGAAGGAATTGTTCTCGCGCATGGGATCAGATCTCCGGATGAGCTCGGCCTATCATCCTGCAACTGATGGACAGTCGGAGCGTGTCAACCAAGTCCTGGAAATTTATCTCCGCTGTTTCACACATGCCTGCCCCAGAAAGTGGAGCAGTTGGTTGGCGTTTGCTGAGTACTGGTATAACACCTGTCATCACTCAGCTCTGAAAACGTCGCCATTCGTTGCTTTCTATGGCCATGAACCCAGGCACTGGGGTATCGAAGCAGATTCAGTTTGCAAATCTCCACACTTGCAAAATTGGATGGAAGAACGCAAAGTCATGCAACAGATGCTTCAACAGAATCTGCATCGTGCCACTCAACTAATGAAAAAGCAAGCTGACAAACACAGAACATTCCGGGCTTTTAACATTGGTGATTCAGTTTTCATCAAGCTCCAGCCTTACATCCAGGTTTCAGTTGCTCGGCGAGCCTGTTGACACCAATTTTGTCTTTAAATATAAATGGTAAAGGGTATTAAGGAAATATGAAGAATATAACAACATAGAGCACTAAGAAATGAATTTGCCATAAATTAAAAGAAGGTAAATTGTACATCATCAACCGCGGGATAAATTCACTCGCTAAATAAATGTTGGCGAGGTGAATTTAAATCTTGTCAGAATTTCTCACAATCGGAGCGACAATATATTTTATGAAATATTTGATCGCGGGACTAAAATATCGCCGCCATCTCGATAACCCTATAAAAAATACGGACAAGATTACATGACACCACCTAAATATTAAAATGTAGTGATATATTAACTACGAAAAAAATAGTCAGTTGACTAAATCACCAGCTGATCTACAAGAGCCTGGACCAAGGCTATACTATGAAAGAAAGGACGCTACATCAATAAAGAGAAGGGCTTGCTGATTAGTGCCTGCATGAATTAACCGGCACCATTACACGATGATGAGTAATCAGACCAAAGCCCAAAGGAGCAGTCCAATGTGTGTACGTTCGAAAGTCTAAAGCCCATGCATCTGTATTGGCTATTATACTTAACTAACATAAATATGGCCGAAGCCTATGCACGCGTAAACTTGTCTAAGCTTTCAATATAAGCTGGGCCCTGTGGTCTTTTCTCTAAAAAAAAAGCCTATGCACGCGGACGCAATTCATGCCTGGCACGGCTCGGCGCCGTCTGCGATTGCTCCGTCACCGTGCGACACGCTAGGAAACTTGATGCCCAAATAATCAGCTATCCACGATGCCCACGGGCCACGTCCTGTCCACGATCTCCAGGACGCGTGTGCGCTCCGTCTCAGGGACGCCTCGTGCTGGCCATCTATATAAGGACCAGAAAACGGACGCGTCCGGGGCATGGCCATATTCCATCAGCCCATATGCGCGGACGCTCCATGCCAATCATCCACAGCGGTCATATACCGCCCGTCGCTCGCCGCAGTCCATGCCTAGCACCGCAAATCCATCGCTGTTGCCTAAATCATCATTCACCAATCGACAGAGAATCACCACTCCAGTCCATCGCTGCTGCTGCCCAAATGATCTGGCACCAAATCAATCGCTAGCACCGCCGCTCGCCCACATATACGCCGTCGGCCGTTCGTCATCATGGACTGTTGTCGCCGCGTCGCCGGCCGTTCGCCGCCGGAATACGTCGCCGGCCGCTCGTTGTCGACCGTCTCCATCGCGTAGGTGAGAAAAGGAGGCAGCTCACCACTCTCTCTCCCTCCCATGTATATATGAATGTTGGTTTAGCACATGCCGTAGATGCTGTCTTCTACATATGCTACATGTTATAGCTTCTCTAATTAATTCACGCTTGATTCCGTCTCATGGTGATCTTGATCCCATGATGATACAAATCAAGACAATAAACCAAATCCTAACGTGGTCTCATAGTGATCTTTGCTCCTATGTTGATACAAATTAGGTGCACATAAATAAAATCGTTCTTGTCTGGTCTCATGGTGATCTTGCATCCCATGTTGATACAGTCAACAATAAAAATAAGTTCACCTTGTTTTGGTCTCATGGTGATCTTTGATCCCATGTTGATACAAATCAAGGATATGAGCATCAATTTAGTTCATATTGATCTAGTCTCATATGCTAGTGATATTAAGTCATGTTTGCCCCATCAAAAGTAGGTCCTGCTCCCATAAGCGCATGATCTCTTGGTTGGTCTCATGGTGATCTTTGATCTTCCATGATGATACAATTCAAGAATATAAACTATGTTCATGTCTTGATTGGTCTCATGGCGATCTTTGATCCCATGATGATACAATTCAAGAATATAAACTATGCTCACTTCTTGGTTGGTCTCATGGTGATCTTTGATCCAATGATGATACAATTCAAGGATAGATGTAATAAAAGGTCAATATTGATCTGCTCTCTTCAAATCCTATATTGGTAGAAATCAATATTATTTTCTCTATATAAGATAATATGCTAGCCTCTTAAATGTTTGAGCCACTGTTGCATATTAGTGGTGCTAGCCATATAGGTGTGAAACAAGGATCAAATAAAATATTGTTGCATGTTGTTCTACTCACATTAGACCATGCACTCCCTCCAATATGGATGCGTGTAGCAACTGATCAGATCATATTTCCATTTTGCACTAAACATAGTATAGTGCATCTGCGATATTTTTCCCTTAATCCCATACATGTGAAGGGTTCCAAATCATACATGTTGTCTACCCGTAAAATGAAATTGGTACGATATGGTGATAGTGTTAGAAATAAATGTGACACTAGAAATCCTCATGTATGGCAATTACTCAATGCTTAGTTTAGTCGCATATAGCTAAACCAAATTGATAGTTGCCGTCCTGTTCATATAAAAAATATAAAACAAGAAGAAATCAACAAACTTCACTTGGTTATGCTACCCACGGGCATATTGCTACGCGGTGTTAGTAATAATACAAGTGAAGCAAAACTTCATAAAATATGTTCATCGCTAGTCTATTTTAATTACCTAGTCATATGCGATCTAGGGACGATAGAGAACTAGTGCATTGTAAAACCAAACTCCATATGGCACATATATGCGTCAATACTCAAGTTATGTGTGTGTATCCCATATGTTAAACACGCTCATAACTGATATGTGCTTCAAGTTTGGTTACACTACATGCATATATTCTATGCTATGCTAGTGATAATACAAGCAAGAAGAAATCAACAAACGTCACTTGGTTATGCTACGCACGGGTGCAAATTTTGCTACGTGGTGATAGTATTAATACAAGTGCGATGGAACTTTATAAAAAAAATTCATATCACTAGTCTCGTAGTCTACATAAATGATAGAATAAAGACTATAAAAGGCTAGATAATATTAAAATATAATCAAATTGCATGCATATGTTGCAGATATAGGTGTCATATACCATACCAGCGACATTAGGTAAATAAAAATATTTGCCTTTTACTTAGCTGAGTGAATTGATAAATTAGCTAAGTATAGCGAAGCATCCTGCATGCTTCATATAGCATATATCGGTTCTTAAATTCCAAACCTTTCCACCATATAAACAATCTTCAAATTGCTTGCATTAATCATATTACAATGCAAGTGCAGATACTAGTAGTAAGTGAATCCATGCGTTGCTCTACTCCTATGTTCCTGTAGCATGCAAAATGATAAGTACTACATCCATAGGTACTAAAGGAAATATGAAGAGCTAGCTATATGCAGCTAGCGATGCATGCATGCATGTTCTGATCGGATTGCTCCCCTAGTCAGCTAAAGCGACTTCTCAAATAATTAAACGAATAAGCTGATTAAGGATGTGTCCTGTGCATGCATTCTACTTGTACTTCCAAATATTACTGCAAGTAAAAACATCCAGCTTGTGCTTCTGATATCAGTACAAGTATAAAATATGACTACGTGATAATCCAAAGAAGATTAGGTGCTCCCGATCACGCCGGCGACGACGACAGCGAGGAGGACTTTAGTTTCTACATTTTGTAGTCTTCTTGTATTTCTACATATTGTAGTATCCACATGTTGTAATGCCATGTAATAGCTATGTTGGAATTCTTAATCAGGGGTTTTCTCTACGGAGATGTAATTAACAGTTCTTTTATGCATATGTAAGAGTGCTGGAAATAAAGTGCCTGCAATGTTTGATCGTTTTATTTACTTTATGCATTTACGCATTTAAATCATATTATCTGTCTCTATGACGTGGACGCTGATACGTCCAATTTGCATCACTATTTTATATCATAATTTGCTGTTATTCATTGATATATTTCATATGTAGACATGATACTTATGTTGTTTTCTTTGTTTTCACATGTTTGATGATCATTGGGGGAGTTGCTGCCGGAGTCAGGATTCTGCTGAAAAAAGGGCCATCAAGGGACCATATTTTGAAGATCAGGAAAATTCCAGAAAAATACCCAGAAATTATATTTTCCCAGAAGACTCACGAAGCCAGAAGGAGGAGTCGAGAGGAGCCAGGGCGGCCCCACACACCAGGGTGGCGCGGCCAGCCCCCTGGCCGCGCCAGCCCTGTGTGAGGGAGCCCTGGCCCACTTCTGGCCTCGCCCCTTCGCGTACATCATTGTCCCCGAAAACCTAAGTCAAGGGGGGGTTCAGAGTTAGACACAGCCGCCTCTGCGGGGCGGAGAACACAGAGAGAGAAAAGCTCTCCGGCAGAGAGAAATCTGCCGGGGAAATTCCTTCCCGAAGAGGGGAGATCGTCGCCATCGTCATCACCATCGCACTGGACTTCATCGGGATCATCATCATCATCATCTCCATCACCAGCACCTTCATCTCCACCATCACCACGCCATCCCGCTGTAACATCTTGAGTTGGATCTTGTTATATTCATAGGGGAAACTTTCCCGGTGTTGATTACTCTTGTAGTTGATGCTATTGAGTGGAACCATTGAATTAAGGTTTATGTTCAGATCGTTATTTACCATTATTTCACCTCTGATCATGATCCATATGATGTCTTGTGAGTAGTTCGTTTAGTTCTTGAGGACATGGGAGAAGTCAAGATGTTAGTAGTGAATTATTGTTGAGAAATATTTAATGGTTTGATATTGTTGTGGTGCTATTTCACTAGTGGTGTCATGTGAACATCGACTACATGGTACTTCACCATTTATGGGCCTAGTGAGATGCATTGTGTATTTGGCTACCGATTGTGGGGTTGCTGGAGTGACAGAAACCTAAACCTCCGTTGGGAAACCATTGCACCAGGGAGCGTAGGATCATAGAGTTTAAGGTTGTGGTTAGATTTATCTTAATTACTTTCTTGTATTTACGGATGCTTGCAAGGGGTATAATCACAAGTGTGTATTTATCCTAGTAAGGGTAGTGCGCTAGCACAGGTTCACCCCCATAACACTTACCAAACCAATAAATACTATTGGCTCTATGAAGCGAAAGCTCTTGACAGAAACCTCCCGTGTGTCCTCGAGAACGTTTGGTTATTATAAGAACACAACCGGCTTGTCCTTTGCTGAATAAAGGATTGGGCCACTTGCTGCAATTGCTACTACTGTCTTTTATTTACTCGCACTTTATTTACTCGTATTACCAAATACCCCTGGAAACCTGTTTGCTAGTATTTACAGTGATTCCTTGATCAAAACTGCTCATCAACACCTTCTGCTCCTCGTTGGGTTTGACACTCTTATTTATCGAAAGTACTACGATACACCCCCTATACTTGTGGGTCATCAAGACTATTTTCTGGCGCCGTTGCCGGGGAGCTTAGCGCTATTGAAGAGTGGAATTGGTAAAGGTAACCGTCGCTGTGAGTATTGTTTTTATTTTGTCTTTTATTTTTGTTTAACTCTGCTATGGAGAACTCTCCATTTGGTTTCCTATTTGGAAACACATCTACTGCTGCTACTGCACATGCGGAGGAATCACCACCGCCACCGCCTGCTGAAATTGATCCTTTTAAAATACCTATGAAAATTGTTGGGCGTATTATGGACAACTGCTATTCAGGAGATGGAACTGTCCATCCGGGAGATCACTTATTATTTATACATGAATTATGCGAGTTGTTCAGATGTGCAGGTATTTCACCAAGCCAGGTCAAGAAGAAATTATTCTCATTATCATTGAAAGGCAAAGCTGAAGAGTGGTATCGACTACTCCAGGATGGTCCATCTATGGCATGGGAGGATATTGTGCCTCTCTTTTATTCCAAGTTTTATCCTCCAAGTGAAATTCATAAAGACCGTAACCGGATATATAATTTTTGGCCTCATGATGGAGAGAGTATTGCCCAAGCGTGGGGGAGATTGAAGTTACTAATGCTCAAATGCCCCATTCATGAGCTCCCCAATAATATTGTTATTAATAATTTTTATGCGCGGCTTACTCTTCCTGATAAGGATTATTTGGATGCTTCTTGCTTTGGATCATTTACTCATATGAAAGAAGATGCTAAGTGGAAACTTCTTGACCGTATACAAGAGAATGCTGAAGGTTGGGAAAACGACAAAGGTAGGAAGTCAGGTATAAACTATGATTATGAATGCATTAAATCTTTTATGGGAACCGATGACTTTCATAGTGTTAGCGCTGCTTATGGTCTTGATTCCCAAATACTTGCTAATTGTCTTAAGGCTTTTGCCTCTTATATTGATGTTCCAAAGAAAGATTGGAACAAATATCATGCGCCTTATAAAGATTCTATTAGTCATATTCCTGCTGCAGCTACTGAAGTTTGTACTATTGATAGCATTGTGCCTGAACCTTATTTTGAGAAGACACCTTTCCCTGCTAAGGAAAGCAAGTGTTCCTGTTATTTCTGTCAGGATTGGAGATCATTGCTATTATGGTTTATGTGACATTGGCGCTAGTGCAAGTGCTATTCCCTTAGAGCTTTACAAAGAAATTATGCACGAGATTGGCGCTTGTGAACTTGAAGATATTGATGTGGTTGTTCAGCTTGCTAACAGAGAGACAGTTTGGCCTCTTGGTATTGTTCGAGATGTGGAAGTTCTATGTGGTAAGACTAAATACCCTACTGATTTTCTAGTCCTCGGTAAGGAGGCTAGTAAAACTTGTCCTATTATTTTTGGTAGACCCTTTTTGAACACTTGTGGCGCCGTGATAGATTGTAAGAAGGAGAATTTTTTTACTAAGTTTAATGGAGAGTCTTATGAGTTTAATTTTTCCAAGTTTGCTAAGACTTCTTATGAGAATGAAATGCCTAACGAAAATTTTCGAGTAGAGCAGCTTGCTTCTATTGCACTTGCCCCTAATAATGCCTTGCAGCAATTCATGGAAGATCACGAAAGTGATGTTTTTAGCAAGGAAAGAGAAGAGATTGACGATATTCTTCTTCGTCAACCACCATTACTCAAGCATAATTTACCTGTGGAGGATCTTGGTACCACTTTGCCGCCTAAGGAAGATCATGTTTTTGAATTAAAGCTTTTGCCTGATGACCTCAAATATGCTTATATTGATGATAAGAAAATATATCCTGTTATTATTAGCTCTAAACTTTCAGGAAAGGAAGAAGAAAGATTATTGGAGATATTGAGAAAACATCGAGGAGCTATGGGATATACTCTGGATGATTTAAAAGGGATTTCTCCTACTTTATGTCAGCATGCCATTAATATGGAGAAAGATGCGAAGCCAGTTGTGGAGCATCAGCGCCGCCTAATTCCGAAGATGAAGGATGTGGTAAGAAATGAGGTATTAAAGCTCCTTGATGCTGGTATTATTTATCCTATTGCTGATAGTAGATGGGTTAGTCCTGTTCATTGTGTTCCTAAGAAAGGAGGTATGACTGTTGTACCTAATGAGAATAACGAGCTTATTCCTCAAAGGGTAGTTGTTGGTTATAGAATGTGCATTGATTATAGGAAGGTAAACAAAGTTACTAAGAAAGATCATTACCCCTTATCGTTTATAGATCAAATGCTAGAAAGGTTGTCTAAGAAGACTCATTTTTGTTTCCTTGATGGTTATTCTGGTTTTTCTCAAATTGTTGTTAAGAAGGATGATCAAGAGAAAACCACTTTTACTTGTCCTTATGGAACTTATGCTTATAGACGTATGTCTTTTGGTTTATGCAATGCTCCTGCTACTTTTCAAAGATGCATGTCTGCTATTTTTCATGGCTTTTGTGAAGAAATTGTGGAGGTCTTCATGGATGATTTCTCCGTCTATGGAACTTCTTTTGATAATTGTTTGCACAACCTTGATAAAGTTTTGCAGAGGTGCGAAGAAACTAACCTTGTTCTTAATTGGGAGAAATGCCACTTTATGGTAAATGAAGGAATTGTTCTTGGACATAAAATTTCCGAAAGAGGTATTGAAGTTGATAGAGCAAAAGTGGAGGCAATTGAGAAAATGCCCTGTCCCAGAGATGTTAAAGGTATTCGTAGTATTCTTGGTCATGCTGGTTTCTATAGGAGGTTTATTAAAGATTTCTCTAAGATTTCAAAGCCTCTTACTAATCTTCTTCAAAAAGATGTGCCATTTGTCTTTGATGATGATTGTAAGGAAGCTTTTGAAACTCTTAAGAAGGCTTTAACTACTGCTCCTATTGTTCAACCACCTGATTGGAATTTACCTTTTGAAATTATGTGTGATGCTAGTGATTTTGCTGTTGGTGCTGTTCTTGGACAGCGCGTAGATAATAAGTTGAATGTTATTCATTATGCTAGTAAGACTCTTGATGCTGCTCAGAAGAACTATGCCACTACTGAGAAAGAGTTTCTTGCTGTTGTTTTTGCTTGTGATAAGTTTAGATCTTATATTGTTGATTCTAAAGTTACTATTCATACTAATCACGCTGCTATTAGGTATCTTATGACTAAGAAGGATGCTAAGCCTAGGCTTATTAGATGGGTGTTACTTTTACAAGAGTTTGATTTGCATATCGTAGATAGGAAAGGTGCTGAAAATCCTGTGGCTGACAACTTGTCTAGATTGGAAAACATTTCTTTTGATCCTATTCCTGTTAATGATAGTTTTCCAAATGAACAGTTGGCTGTAATTAATGTAACTTCACGAGACCTTCCTTGGTATGCTGATTATGCTAACTTTATTGTTTCCAAGTATTTGCCTCCTACCTTTACAGCTCAGCAAAGAAGAAAATTCTTCTACGATTTGAGGCATTATTTTTGGGATGACCCACATTTATATAAAGAATGAGTTGATGGTATTATGAGAAGATGCATACCAGAATATGAGCAACAAGAGATATTAAGAAAATGTCATAGCAGTGCTTATGGAGGGCATCATGCTGGAGATAGAACCGCACAGAAGGTTCTACAATCAGGTTTCTATTGGCCAACTCTCTTTAAAGATGCCAAAAGGTATGTTTTATCTTGTGATGAATGTCAAAGAGTTGGTAATATTTCTAGACGAAATGAAATGCCTATGAATTACACTCTAGTTATTGAACCGTTTGATTGTTGGGGATTTGACTTTATGGGTCCTTTTCCTCCTTCAAAAGGCTATACCCATATACTTGTTGCTGTTGATTATGTTACTAAATGGGTAGAAGCCATACCTACAAAGAGTGCCGATGGCGAGACTTCGTTAAAAATGCTTAAGGATGTTATTTTTCCTAGGTTCGGAGTGCCTAGATATCTTATGACTGACGGAGGTTCTCATTTTATTCACGGTAGTTTTAGAAAAACTCTTGCTAAGTATGATGTCAATCATAGAATTGCTTCTGCTTATCATCCCCAAACTAGTGGGCAGGTAGAGCTTTCAAATAGGGAGATCAAGTCTATCTTGCAGAAGACTGTTAACAAATCTAGGAAAAACTGGGCTAGTAAGTTAAATGACGCTTTATGGGCTTATAGAACTGCTTATAAGAATCTCATGGGTATGTCTCCTTATAAGATGGTTTACGGAAAAGCATGTCACTTGCCCTTAGAATTAGAACACAAAGCTTTTTGGGCAGTGAGAGAGCTTAATAGAGATTTTAAACTAGCCGGTAAGAAAAGGTTGTTAGATTTGAGTTCTCTAGATGAGTGGAGAAATGAAGCGTATGAGAATGCCAGACTTTTCAAGGAGAAAGTCAAGCAATGGCATGATAAGAGAATTCTTAAGAGAGAGTTTCATGTTGGTGAGAAAGTTCTATTGTATAGGTCTCGTCTCAGATTTTTTGCAGGTAAATTACTTTCTAAATGGGAAGGACCATATGTTATTGTGGAAGTGTACCGCTCAGGTGCTATAAAAATTGCTTCATTGAAAGATGATTCTACACAAGTGGTGAATGGGCAAAGACTCAAACATTATATTTCTGGAGATTCTTATAATGAAGATGTTGATGTTATTGAAACAGTTTCTCCGGAAGATTACATCCAAGATAAACTGCAGGAACCTGCAGAGTTCGTTTTCGAATAGGTAACAGTTCTAGTCAGAAAAGTTTCGCGAAAAGTTCTTCCTTTAATATTTTTGCTGTTTTTAATAAATATGAAAAATCACGAGACGAAAACGGGGAGGAAAAGAAGTCCGTGTGTATCTCACACACGGGTGGCATGGGCCCACCCCTGGCCGCGCCACCTACGTGTGAGAACACCTCGGAACTCTTTTCCGTCCCGGTTTCCCTCTGTGGTTTCGTTTCGATGTATAATTTTCGTCTATTTAACCGTCCGGAGTCCCCGAGGTCTGTATATCGTTTTCTCGTCGTGTTTTGTTTCGAGCTGTTTCTGTCAGGAGTTGATCTTAAGCTTGGGGAAGCCATGACCTCTTCAAGTGACAACAATGGCAAAGGACCCTATGTGGATGATCACCTGCTCCAGAAGTGGAGAGAGGAGCGAGGTTCTGGAAGAGCAAGGCCGAAAAATTCTCCTTGGGAAGTACCAACAAAAGTTAGGCGTATCTTTTCTCATGATCTGCAGGGACCAACATATCATGTTTTGGATCTTGACTCCGTGCCCGTGATAGAACACGGAATGCTGGTCACTTTTGAGTTTTGCACTTATTATGAAGCCTTGAAGAGGGAGGTATATATGCTTCAGGAAGAGAATCTCAGGCTTCGCAGAATGCAGGAATATTTCCTTAATCCAAGGCTGCTACCAATACCGCCGAAGGAGTAATTCGTCATCGGTATAGGCATCCCCTTGGCTTGTTCCAAGCTTGGGGGAGTGCCTCGGTATCACACCATTACCTTTCGCTCATTTACTTTTCAAGTAGAGTCTTATCATGAATAGAGAAGTTATCATATAGAATAGTTTGCAGTTGGAGTATCCTCTTTAGTTAGTTTTCTATGTATCCCTTGGTGTGAGTTGCGGTAATGAAATATTAATGAGAAGTTTTATCGTTTACTTTTCGCACACTTTATGTTAGTCTGCAATCTCTCTTGTATGACTAGTCTTGTTGATTGGTATTGGTATCACATTGGGAGCATGAGTAGATTTAGTTGGTTTTGGCAAACCTAGCTTGGTCAGTAGCAACTTTACCTTGAAGTTTGAGTAGAAAAGAATAAAGAAGTGCTTGCAGTTACATCGCTTCAGTTTTCCCTTATGTTTGGCTTACAAGCATTGTTATTCTTAAAGTTAAAATCGTTGTACCTTCAAGGGAGTCTGCATGATTGTTCTTATTATATGTATGTTTGTTTGTTTCATGCAACTCTTATGCTTGCTACCCAGCTTTGCTAGCCAAAAACCTGTACTGAGAGGAAATACTTCTCGTGCATCCAAAACCCAAAAACCAAGTCACTTCCAAAGAGTCCACTATAAATTCCTATGCATGGTATTTCAAGCCATTCCAAGTAAATTTTCATGTGCTACCTTTCAAAAACCTTCAAACACTTCTCATTTTGTGCCACTGTTTTTAGCTCATGAGGACGTAGTGGATGGGTTTGTTATCTTCCATACTAAATTAAGTACCCTTCAACTAGGCAGCTTCATCTGCTCGTCATTAATTTTGCAAGGGAGCTGGTCAGACCATTATAATCTTAAAAAGAAAAAGGCACTCCTCCAATGGAATGTGAAAGTTGGTCGGCACCCGATGGAATCGGTTAGCCATGGTTTGAGAAAGGAAAAAAGGTGGGGAGGAGTGCCAAAGCTTTATAAAAGAGCACCAAAAGTGCCAATTAATCAAACATCTCGGAACCGCTCTCACTTGTTTAGTATGGAAGATATCAAGAACTCCGTTGCTAGTCGTTGACGAAAGCAACCACCTCTCAAAACAATTTTTACCTCTGTTTTACAAATGAAAAGCTCTAGCACATGTTTAATCCCTGCTTCCCTCTGCGAAGGGCCTATCGTTTACTTTTATGTTGAGTCAACCTATTTCCCTCTATCTCAAGCAAGCATTTGAGTTGTTATGTTTCATTCATCCATATGTTGATCCGTTTAATCATGTTTATTATCTTCCTTGTTTTGTATAATGCTTTTGTCTGAAGGAATATATCTTTGAAAGCTTTCTATGAATGCAAAAGTTTACTTTGTTGAGCATATAGTCTTTGCTATATTAGCTCTGATTTAAAATGCTCCGTCTAAAAGCAAGAATAGCTTGTTCATCGTTCTTTGACCAAGAGCTAAGGTTTGCCATTGCCAATTATAGTTTACCTTGTGCATCTTTGTATGTGATTCCCTTTTACCTATTGCAAGTCTATATCTTATAAAAGGAAGTTGCTGTCTATTATAATTTGTGCCTTAGTGAATGTGATGCTTCTTGTCTGTATTTTGATTATCGACACTTCACTCCATAAACCTGTGGGCATGTTTACCGAGTTTAGTTTTCGCTTGGGGACAAGCGAGGTCTAAGCTTGGGGGGGTTGATACGTCCAATTTGCATCACTATTTTATATCATAATTTGCTGTTATTCATTGATATATTTCATATGTAGACATGATACTTATGTTGTTTTCTTTGTTTTCACATGTTTGATGATCATTGGGGGAGTTGCTGCCGGAGTCAGGATTCTGCTGAAAAAAGGGCCATCAAGGGACCATATTTTGAAGATCAGGAAAATTCCAGAAAAATACCCAGAAATTATATTTTCCCAGAAGACTCACGAAGCCAGAAGAAGGAGTCGAGAGGAGCCAGGGCGGCCCCACACACCAGGGTGGCGCGGCCAGCCCCCTGGCCGCGCCAGCCCTGTGTGAGGGAGCCCTGGCCCACTTCTGGCCTCGCCCCTTCGCGTACATCATCGTCCCCGAAAACCTAAGTCAAGGGGGGGTTCAGAGTTAGAAACAGCCGCCTCTGCGGGGCGGAGAACACAGAGAGAGAAAAGCTCTCCGGCAGAGAGAAATCTGCCGGGGAAATTCCTTCCCAGAGAGGGGAGATCGTCGCCATCGTCATCACCATCGCACTGGACTTCATCGGGATCATCATCATCATCATCTCCATCACCAGCACCTTCATCTCCACCATCACCACGCCATCCCGCTGTAACATCTTGAGTTGGATCTTGTTATATTCATAGGGGAAACTTTCCCGGTGTTGATTACTCTTGTAGTTGATGCTATTGAGTAGAACCATTGAATTAAGGTTTATGTTCAGATCATTATTTACCATTATTTCACCTCTGATCATGATCCATATGATGTCTTGTGAGTAGTTCGTTTAGTTCTTGACGACATGGGAGAAGTCAAGATGTTAGTAGTGAATTATTGTTGAGAAATATTTAATGGTTTGATATTGTTGTGGTGCTATTTCACTAGTGGTGTCATGTGAACGTCGACTACATGGTACTTCACCATTTATGGGCCTAGTGAGATGCATTGTGTATTTGGCTACCGATTGTGGGGTTGCTGGAGTGACAGAAACCTAAACCTCCGTTGGGAAACCATTGCACCAGGGAGCGTAGGATCATAGAGTTTAAGGCTGTGGTTAGATTTATCTTAATTACTTTCTTGTATTTGCGGATGCTTGCAAGGGGTATAATCACAAGTGTGTATTTATCCTAGTAAGGGTAGTGCGCTAGCACAGGTTCACCCCCATAACACTTACCAAACCAATAAATACTATTGGCTCTATGAAGCGAAAGCTCTTGACAGAAACCTCTCGTGTGTCCTCGAGAACGTTTGGTTATTATAAGAACACAACCGGCTTGTCCTTTGCTGAATAAAGGATTGGGCCACTTGCTGCAATTGCTACTACTGTCTTTTATTTACTCGCACTTTATTTACTCGTATTACCAAATACCCCTGAAAACCTGTTTGCTAGTATTTACAGTGATTACTTGATCAAAATTGCTCATCAACACCTTATGCTCCTCGTTGGGTTTGACACTCTTATTTATCGAAAGTACTACGATACACCCCCTATACTTGTGGGTTATCAGACGCGTATTGCTCTCGCCCCATTTTCCCGTCATCAGAGCCAACCACAAGCTTTCCTTCAAATATTATGGTCCCTTTCAAATCATCAAGTGCATCAACCCTGTGGCCTATGAGGTGGATCTCCCTACCACTTCACGCATCCATCCTGTCTTCCATGTCTCGCAACTGCGCAAATGTCTGGCATCAGGTACACCTGCATCTCCTCTGCCACCTACTCCTCCAGATGAAGTTGTGATTCCTGCAAGGATCCTAGCACGTCGCTGGCGTTGTGCGGCAAATGGCATGAAGGAACAAATTCAGGTGGAATGGTCCGACCCCATGGCGACCGACATCACCTGGGAAGATGCCGTCGAGCTCCGGCAGCGTTTCCCCTCTTCACCGGCTTGGGGACAAGCCGTCTCTCAAGGAACAGGGGATGTCAGCACTGATACAGCAGGAACTGATGCTTCTGAACCTTTGGGCCTCAGCCAAAGGCTCTCTCGGCCCAAACGCTTTGTGCAGCCCAACAGGAAATATCTGGGAGGAGATTGGAGACTACTTAAGAAGGAGCAGGTCAACAGAAGGATCATCCTCGGGATCACGAACCAGGCGGTGGCGGCGGAGATATTTTCCCTTGCTTGTAATTTCCTGCTACTTTCTCCCTAGAACTCGAATTCCCCTTGTAATAGACCATAATTCTGGTGTATGTGAGTGAATCCATACTGGTACCCTAACAATAACAGCAAGGAGCAAGCATACATCTCTCTTCTGCCATTCCATATTTTCATGGGCAACTGAGATGAAAGGGAGAACATGTGGAGAGTGGATAAATGGATAGCGAGAAACATGTAGTATTATTTTTCAAATATTTAAAATTTCTATTTTGAAGTTACACAAAGATTTGAAACAAAATTATAGAGGTAGCCGGTGATGAATGCTACAAACGTGTAAATCTTAATATGAACTAGTACTTTATATCATAGGCTACACAGAAATGGCGAAATCATACAAATTATATAGTGTTGAAATGTGCATTATTCATTGTAAAATTTATTAGATTTTATCTTCTTTATGTAGCCTAGAATACAAAGTAGATCGCACTGAGATTTGTATGTTTATAATATTTATCATTGGTACCTCTAAAATTGTGTTTTAACATTTTGAAATATAAAATTTAAATTTTTAAAAATAAAGAGCTAGGTGTAGTTGGGCAAGTTTCCGACGTGACTCGATCGTGCATTGCCATGCTTTGCATTTGCAATTCACCTCGGTCTGTTGGCTGAACGGCGTGTCAGCCTGAATCACGGAACGTTTGCTTGTGCGCAGTTAAATGGCAGGCGACGAGATGCGTTGCGGAGAATAGGAGACTGACTGCAGCGCTACGCATGGAGGCGGCATTGAGCTCCTCCGTACCAAACAAGGTCTCTACGAGGGAGGCGCTCTGGCATCAGCTCCCGATCGTCTGAGATCTCCTCCTACTCCTACATCTTGCCGTGGTCTTATTCTTTATTTTAGATTAATTTTAATAATTAAATTAAAATAGTCTTAAAACCTTAAATAAGAAAAAGGGTCCCGTAGCTCAGTTGGTCAGAGCGCCGGTCTTATATGCCGTCGGCCGTGGGTTCAAACCCCACCGGGACCAAAGTTTTTTGACGCCTAAAAGATAGGAATTGTTTTGTTCAGTGAGCTGGAAGGCAAGTTATTTTTTTTCAAAATTGGGACGGCAAATTGGTGGCTGCATAGCCCAATTAGTGGCGAAAATTCAGTCTACCCTTCCGGATGCACAGGCTCCCTTACCAAGCAACACGTTTCCCGATATACAAAATATTCTGGAAAATAATTTTGCATGTATATCTTCATATTCCATGCATGTGTGCATATAAACTTACAAAAAACCTGATATTGTGTGTGTCCTGTGTAAAAAGCATAAAACATTATTGGGCAAATCCTACTTTTAGTACCACATTCTTTTCTTTTTACATAAGCCATACAAAAAGTTAGTTTTTAATAAAATGATTTTGTGTGCATGTTATTTATTTTCATATTCCAATATACATTTAAAATGCATTTGAACTATATATAGAAAAATACGCAAGCCAATTTTTAGTGAGCCCGCAAAGCCTTTTGGCAGCATTACTATTTTAGTTAGTACTGTACTAGGCATCACCAACAGTTAACCCGAACGTGCTACCCATCGTGCCATCTAGGCGCCAACAAGCTTAGAGCATGTCTAACAGACCCCCTATTTTTCTGCCCCGTAAAACGCGAGTAGAGGGCCCTGTATCTAAAAAATAGGTCGCGACCACACAGTTCATCGGTGATCCGTCTAGCAGATCCTGTATCTCACCCCGTAAATTCAAAAAAACCAAACCCCGGGAAAATTCGAAACTACTTCTTCATTGATCATAGACATAGATTTTTACAAAATAGCGCGATCCTACTGGATCGCGACTTGTACACTGCTCTAGTCGTCGATGTTGACGACGGGGGTGGTGGCGGCGGCCTCCCGAGCAATCAGCTCGTTGATGGCGGCGATGGCCGCCGCCGCCTCCTCCTCCTTCCTCGCCTTGTTGGCGGCCTCCTTCTTGGACGCGGCCACCGCCTCCAAGAAGAGGGGGTCTTCCCCCTCCTCCGCCGCCTCTTCCTCGTCGCCGCCTCCTCCGCCGCTGGAGCTCCCCTCCCCCTCCCAGGCATGCTTCTTCTCCCGCGCCTCCTTCCACGCCTGCTCCTGCTCCCACCGGCGCCGCCACTTGTCGAAGTCCGCGCCACTCATCGGCTTCAGCGGAGGGTCCGCCTTGTAGTAGGGGCCGCCCTCCGCGAAGTCCCGGAGCGACGGCGGCATGGTGGCGGCGGAGTACTTGCACGCCGCACGCCAACATCCAGCGGCGGAGTACTTACAGTGCCGCTTCCATGCCTCCTCCAGCTCCGATCCGGCGGCGGGAGATGCGGAACCTCGGCGCTGTCCACTCATGGCGGCGGTGGTGGAAATGCGGTGGGGATCTGACCGGAATTCCTCACCGGAGGTGGAGGTGGCGGCGGCGGCGCTAGGGTTGAGAGTGAGGGGTTGCCCCCCACTCGCACCCTCGCCCACTATAAGTACGGGGCGGCGGGGTGGAAATGCCGGCCCCCGTATTCTGCCGATGAGGGGGGTTACCTTTCCATGAAGGAGGGGGTTACCACCACCATGAAGAGGAGAAAAGGGGGAGGGGCTGGCCGCACCTCTCATGGGTGGCTGCCCCCTCTCTCCTATATATATGTTGGACATGCTCCTCTTCTCTACACACTTAGTTGCTTCCATCCCCTACCTTGTTGCTCCACACCATGGCTGTTGCTTAAGCGAAGCGCTACCAAAATTGTTAGCCACCAACACTTGGAGAAGTGGAGGAGGAGGAGTTCCGGCGGATCCCTACTTCCGCTGCCCCGCTGGACCGAGGGCATGGAGGTCGTCACCGAACCATACGTGTATCCGAGTACGGGGGCGCTGCCACTTGTGGCGCCGTGTACACGATCTTGTGATCGTCAAGTGAACCACTACGTCGACTACGTCAAGTGAACAACTACGTCGACTATGTGCGTCTTCATCGACTCTCCATCGTCAACGTTTGTGCGGGAACGTAATCCCCGCTTACGGTCATCGAGGGTTAGTTAATCGTTGCTACCATCTCGTAGAGTTTCTTGGCTAGTTTATGTGTTCTTGCGTAGGAAAATTTTTGTTTTCTATGCTACGAACCCATCATCCACAACTCAATTGGAGGCTCCCAATAATCGCCACGGAGGCACCACAAAGCTGTGGAAGATCTCCACAACTTAATTGGAGGTCCCCAAGAAATCCACTGAGCCATCTAGGGTTCCAAGAACCCAAGAGGAAATAATCTTCTTGCTTTCACCACCGAATCTCCGAGGAGAACTCAAACCGATGCACCAAATGCAATTGCAAGAACACACGAAGTGCTCAAATCCTTCTCTCCCAAATCCTACCAAAGCAACAAATGCTATGGAGGATATGAGAGGAAGAACAAGGAGGAAATCCACAAAGAACTTCAAGATCTAGATCCAAAAGGTTCCCCTCACTTAGAGGAGAAAGTGATTGGTGGAAATGTAGATCTAGATCTCCTCTCTCTTTTCCCTTAAAAAGATGCAAGAAACATGGAGGGAATGGAGGAGGGAGGGCAAGCTTTGAAGGTCAACAATGGAGGAGAGAGAAGCCCAAAAATGTGGTTGGTTCAAGGAGGAAGAATGGTATTTATAGGTGGGGAAAAATATGGCCGTTGGAAGCAGCCCACCGGCCAGTTCGGCCGTAAGTCCGGCGGCGCCGGCCTCTGGGCCGGACGGTCGGCGGAAAGTCCGGCGGGACCGGATGCTTCGCCGGATGTCCGGCGGCCCGCCGGACGGATCCGGCGCTGGGCCAAAAACGCAGCCAGAACACCAGTTCGGCTGGACCGCCGGAACGGTCCGGTCCACCGCCGGAAGGTCCGGCCTGGAGCCCGGCCTGGCCGGACCAGGGGTCAAAATGGACAGCCCAAAAACCAAATAACTTTTGCAAGAAAACTCCGAATGAGATGAAACCAATTTTGTTGGAAAGCTAACAACAAGGAGAACCTCACAAAAGTGGAAATATTAAGAACCAGCAAGAGTTCCGGTAAATTCTCCAAACACCAAAAACGCAATAAGAGTTCCATACGAAATCCGTTTTTGATGAGCTAGAGCTTGCCATGGAAATAACCAAAAGCTCTAGAATCTCACATGGATAAAATCCAAATAAGAACCAAGAAAGATAATGCCAATTATGCAAAGGTTTGAGCTCTCTCCGAACGATACGAATAAGTTACTCACTCAAGAGCCCCTCTTGATAGAATGGCTATCGATCCTAAACCCGGTCTCCCACACTATGAGACCGGTAAGAAAGAAACCCTATCAAGAACATACCTTTGCCTTGCGCATTCCACTTGAGCTAGATGTTGACGATCTTGATCTTCTCAAGTTGGACTACCTTTCTTGATTGAGCTTGCTCGGTGAAGTCTTGCGGATTGTTCCCCCATACATCACTATGGGAGAGACACTAGAGAAATATCTTCACATGTCCATTACCACCAAATGGACACCGAGCTTCAAGCAAATGATATCTTCTGGAAGCCTATCTTGAACTTGCGCTTCGACTTGATCAACATTGATGATGTCTTGAGAATGCACATGAGAGCTCACTCCATCTTATTCCTCAAGACACACTCTATATAGGCTCAACTCCTTTATGACCAAACTTCGGATCACTTCTTGAATAACACCTTGATCATCACATAATCTTCTTTATTTGCATCTTCTTACAACCTTGAAACCAACATATGGCTCAAGCGTTGTCTACGGACAAGTCCTACAAATATAACTCAATGCAAACATTAGTCCATAGGGATTGTCATTAATTACCAAAACCACACATGGGGGCACATGCTCTTTCACCAAGACACTGCACTTTCATTCTGCTGACAAGTCTTTCAAGTTACAAGGTCACTGCAACAATAATATGCAGTGCTCTGCCATCTTGGCATCTTGGCGCGTCCTCTGTTCAACTTACTGAAGAAACATACACCTTTTGTGTGGACACGGGAGACAGAGTCTTCTTTCCAACTTCTCAAACAAGGCCTGATCGAAGCTCCAATGCTATCTCTGCCAAATTTTGGAAACCTTTCGTCATCGACACTAATGCGTGCGATTCGGTTGTCGGTGCTGTATTGCAACAAGACGGACACCCAATTGCCTATATGAGTAAACCCCTGAGTCCTCGCCACCGTGGATTGTCGACGTATGAGAAAGAATGTCTTGCTATTCTTATGGCAGTGGAACAATGGCGCCCGTACCTCCACAATGGAGAATTCCTGATCCGTACTGACCAAAAGAGCCTCATACATTTGGAGGAACAGAAGCTGACGACAATCTGGCAACAAAATGCTTTCACCAAGCTCCTCGGGCTGCGTTATCGCATTTGCTATCGCAAGGGAGAAGATAATCGGGCTGCCGATGCTCTCTCTTGTCGTCCTCATGACACGATCGAGGGAGTCGCCGCCATTTCCGTTTGTCAGCCTGAGTGGCTGCAGGACATCCGCGCTAGCTACCAGTCCAATCCACATGCAGCCAATTGGATTGCAAAGCTGAAACAACAGGAGGATCCAAAGGGTAGGTTCTCGCTCCGCGATGATTTACTGTATTTCCGCCGGCGTCTCTGGCTGGGCGGCGCACCCGCGATGCAGGAAGCAATCATGAAAGCCTTCCACGCCAGCAAGTTGGGAGGCATTCTGGATTCCCGGTCACGTACAGGCGTATCCGTCAGTTCTTTGCCTGGCCAAAAATGAAGCTTTAGATCAAACAGTTTGTCCAGACCTGTTTGATTTGTCAACAAGCAAAACCAGAACGAGTGAACTACCCTGGACTGCTCGAACCTTTGCCCACACCAGATGGCGCATGGAAAATGGTTACAATGGACTTCGTAGAGGGACTCCCCACTTTTGGATCAGCTAATTGCATCATGGTCGTGGTCGATAAATTTACTCGCTACGCCCATTTCATCCCCTTGAAGCATCCATTCACGGCTGCCATTGTTGCTGCAGCATACAAGGATAACGTGTTCAAGCTTCACAGCCTGCCCCAGGTGATAATATCTGATCGTGACCCTATTTTTACTAGTCAGTTTTGGAAGGAATTGTTCTCGCGCATGGGATCAGATCTCCGGATGAGCTCGGCCTATCATCCTGCAACTGATGGACAGTCGGAGCGTGTCAACCAAGTCCTGGAAATTTATCTCCGCTGTTTCACACATGCCTGCCCCAGAAAGTGGAGCAGTTGGTTGGCGTTTGCTGAGTACTGGTATAACACCTGTCATCACTCAGCTCTGAAAACGTCGCCATTCGTTGCTTTCTATGGCCATGAACCCAGGCACTGGGGTATCGAAGCAGATTCAGTTTGCAAATCTCCACACTTGCAAAATTGGATGGAAGAACGCAAAGTCATGCAACAGATGCTTCAACAGAATCTGCATCGTGCCACTCAACTAATGAAAAAGCAAGCTGACAAACACAGAACATTCCGGGCTTTTAACATTGGTGATTCAGTTTTCATCAAGCTCCAGCCTTACATCCAGGTTTCAGTTGCTCGGCGAGCCTGTTGACACCAATTTTGTCTTTAAATATAAATGGTAAAGGGTATTAAGGAAATATGAAGAATATAACAACATAGAGCACTAAGAAATGAATTTGCCATAAATTAAAAGAAGGTAAATTGTACATCATCAACCGCGGGATAAATTCACTCGCTAAATAAATGTTGGCGAGGTGAATTTAAATCTTGTCAGAATTTCTCACAATCGGAGCGACAATATATTTTATGAAATATTTGATCGCGGGACTAAAATATCGCCGCCATCTCGATAACCCTATAAAAAATACGGACAAGATTAAATGACACCACCTAAATATTAAAATGTAGTGATATATTAACTACGAAAAAAATAGTCAGTTGACTAAATCACCAGCTGATCTACAAGAGCCTGGACCAAGGCTATACTATGAAAGAAAGGACGCTACATCAATAAAGAGAAGGGCTTGCTGATTAGTGCCTGCATGAATTAACCGGCACCATTACACGATGATGAGTAATCAGACCAAAGCCCAAAGGAGCAGTCCAATGTGTGTACGTTCGAAAGTCTAAAGCCCATGCATCTGTATTGGCTATTATACTTAACTAACATAAATATGGCCGAAGCCTATGCACGCGTAAACTTGTCTAAGCTTTCAATATAAGCTGGGCCCTGTGGTCTTTTCTCTAAAAAAAAAGCCTATGCACGCGGACGCAATTCATGCCTGGCACGGCTCGGCGCCGTCTGCGATTGCTCCGTCACCGTGCGACACGCTAGGAAACTTGATGCCCAAATAATCAGCTATCCACGATGCCCACGGGCCACGTCCTGTCCACGATCTCCAGGACGCGTGTGCGCTCCGTCTCAGGGACGCCTCGTGCTGGCCATCTATATAAGGACCAGAAAACGGACGCGTCCGGGGCATGGCCATATTCCATCAGCCCATATGCGCGGACGCTCCATGCCAATCATCCACAGCGGTCATATACCGCCCGTCGCTCGCCGCAGTCCATGCCTAGCACCGCAAATCCATCGCTGTTGCCTAAATCATCATTCACCAATCGACAGAGAATCACCACTCCAGTCCATCGCTGCTGCTGCCCAAATGATCTGGCACCAAATCAATCGCTAGCACCGCCGCTCGCCCACATATACGCCGTCGGCCGTTCGTCATCATGGACTGTTGTCGCCGCGTCGCCGGCCGTTCGCCGCCGGAATACGTCGCCGGCCGCTCGTTGTCGACCGTCTCCATCGCGTAGGTGAGAAAAGGAGGCAGCTCACCACTCTCTCTCCCTCCCATGTATATATGAATGTTGGTTTAGCACATGCCGTAGATGCTGTCTTCTACATATGCTACATGTTATAGCTTCTCTAATTAATTCACGCTTGATTCCGTCTCATGGTGATCTTGATCCCATGATGATACAAATCAAGACAATAAACCAAATCCTAACGTGGTCTCATAGTGATCTTTGCTCCTATGTTGATACAAATTAGGTGCACATAAATAAAATCGTTCTTGTCTGGTCTCATGGTGATCTTGCATCCCATGTTGATACAGTCAACAATAAAAATAAGTTCACCTTGTTTTGGTCTCATGGTGATCTTTGATCCCATGTTGATACAAATCAAGGATATGAGCATCAATTTAGTTCATATTGATCTAGTCTCATATGCTAGTGATATTAAGTCATGTTTGCCCCATCAAAAGTAGGTCCTGCTCCCATAAGCGCATGATCTCTTGGTTGGTCTCATGGTGATCTTTGATCTTCCATGATGATACAATTCAAGAATATAAACTATGTTCATGTCTTGATTGGTCTCATGGCGATCTTTGATCCCATGATGATACAATTCAAGAATATAAACTATGCTCACTTCTTGGTTGGTCTCATGGTGATCTTTGATCCAATGATGATACAATTCAAGGATAGATGTAATAAAAGGTCAATATTGATCTGCTCTCTTCAAATCCTATATTGGTAGAAATCAATATTATTTTCTCTATATAAGATAATATGCTAGCCTCTTAAATGTTTGAGCCACTGTTGCATATTAGTGGTGCTAGCCATATAGGTGTGAAACAAGGATCAAATAAAATATTGTTGCATGTTGTTCTACTCACATTAGACCATGCACTCCCTCCAATATGGATGCGTGTAGCAACTGATCAGATCATATTTCCATTTTGCACTAAACATAGTATAGTGCATCTGCGATATTTTTCCCTTAATCCCATACATGTGAAGGGTTCCAAATCATACATGTTGTCTACCCGTAAAATGAAATTGGTACGATATGGTGATAGTGTTAGAAATAAATGTGACACTAGAAATCCTCATGTATGGCAATTACTCAATGCTTAGTTTAGTCGCATATAGCTAAACCAAATTGATAGTTGCCGTCCTGTTCATATAAAAAATATAAAACAAGAAGAAATCAACAAACTTCACTTGGTTATGCTACCCACGGGCATATTGCTACGCGGTGTTAGTAATAATACAAGTGAAGCAAAACTTCATAAAATATGTTCATCGCTAGTCTATTTTAATTACCTAGTCATATGCGATCTAGGGACGATAGAGAACTAGTGCATTGTAAAACCAAACTCCATATGGCACATATATGCGTCAATACTCAAGTTATGTGTGTGTATCCCATATGTTAAACACGCTCATAACTGATATGTGCTTCAAGTTTGGTTACACTACATGCATATATTCTATGCTATGCTAGTGATAATACAAGCAAGAAGAAATCAACAAACGTCACTTGGTTATGCTACGCACGGGTGCAAATTTTGCTACGTGGTGATAGTATTAATACAAGTGCGATGGAACTTTATAAAAAAAATTCATATCACTAGTCTCGTAGTCTACATAAATGATAGAATAAAGACTATAAAAGGCTAGATAATATTAAAATATAATCAAATTGCATGCATATGTTGCAGATATAGGTGTCATATACCATACCAGCGACATTAGGTAAATAAAAATATTTGCCTTTTACTTAGCTGAGTGAATTGATAAATTAGCTAAGTATAGCGAAGCATCCTGCATGCTTCATATAGCATATATCGGTTCTTAAATTCCAAACCTTTCCACCATATAAACAATCTTCAAATTGCTTGCATTAATCATATTACAATGCAAGTGCAGATACTAGTAGTAAGTGAATCCATGCGTTGCTCTACTCCTATGTTCCTGTAGCATGCAAAATGATAAGTACTACATCCATAGGTACTAAAGGAAATATGAAGAGCTAGCTATATGCAGCTAGCGATGCATGCATGCATGTTCTGATCGGATTGCTCCCCTAGTCAGCTAAAGCGACTTCTCAAATAATTAAACGAATAAGCTGATTAAGGATGTGTCCTGTGCATGCATTCTACTTGTACTTCCAAATATTACTGCAAGTAAAAACATCCAGCTTGTGCTTCTGATATCAGTACAAGTATAAAATATGACTACGTGATAATCCAAAGAAGATTAGGTGCTCCCGATCACGCCGGCGACGACGACAGCGAGGAGGACTTTAGTTTCTACATTTTGTAGTCTTCTTGTATTTCTACATATTGTAGTATCCACATGTTGTAATGCCATGTAATAGCTATGTTGGAATTCTTAATCAGGGGTTTTCTCTACGGAGATGTAATTAACAGTTCTTTTATGCATATGTAAGAGTGCTGGAAATAAAGTGCCTGCAATGTTTGATCGTTTTATTTACTTTATGCATTTACGCATTTAAATCATATTATCTGTCTCTATGACGTGGACGCTGATACGTCCAATTTGCATCACTATTTTATATCATAATTTGCTGTTATTCATTGATATATTTCATATGTAGACATGATACTTATGTTGTTTTCTTTGTTTTCACATGTTTGATGATCATTGGGGGAGTTGCTGCCGGAGTCAGGATTCTGCTGAAAAAAGGGCCATCAAGGGACCATATTTTGAAGATCAGGAAAATTCCAGAAAAATACCCAGAAATTATATTTTCCCAGAAGACTCACGAAGCCAGAAGGAGGAGTCGAGAGGAGCCAGGGCGGCCCCACACACCAGGGTGGCGCGGCCAGCCCCCTGGCCGCGCCAGCCCTGTGTGAGGGAGCCCTGGCCCACTTCTGGCCTCGCCCCTTCGCGTACATCATTGTCCCCGAAAACCTAAGTCAAGGGGGGGTTCAGAGTTAGACACAGCCGCCTCTGCGGGGCGGAGAACACAGAGAGAGAAAAGCTCTCCGGCAGAGAGAAATCTGCCGGGGAAATTCCTTCCTGAAGAGGGGAGATCGTCGCCATCGTCATCACCATCGCACTGGACTTCATCGGGATCATCATCATCATCATCTCCATCACCAGCACCTTCATCTCCACCATCACCACGCCATCCCGCTGTAACATCTTGAGTTGGATCTTGTTATATTCATAGGGGAAACTTTCCCGGTGTTGATTACTCTTGTAGTTGATGCTATTGAGTGGAACCATTGAATTAAGGTTTATGTTCAGATCGTTATTTACCATTATTTCACCTCTGATCATGATCCATATGATGTCTTGTGAGTAGTTCGTTTAGTTCTTGAGGACATGGGAGAAGTCAAGATGTTAGTAGTGAATTATTGTTGAGAAATATTTAATGGTTTGATATTGTTGTGGTGCTATTTCACTAGTGGTGTCATGTGAACATCGACTACATGGTACTTCACCATTTATGGGCCTAGTGAGATGCATTGTGTATTTGGCTACCGATTGTGGGGTTGCTGGAGTGACAGAAACCTAAACCTCCGTTGGGAAACCATTGCACCAGGGAGCGTAGGATCATAGAGTTTAAGGTTGTGGTTAGATTTATCTTAATTACTTTCTTGTATTTACGGATGCTTGCAAGGGGTATAATCACAAGTGTGTATTTATCCTAGTAAGGGTAGTGCGCTAGCACAGGTTCACCCCCATAACACTTACCAAACCAATAAATACTATTGGCTCTATGAAGCGAAAGCTCTTGACAGAAACCTCCCGTGTGTCCTCGAGAACGTTTGGTTATTATAAGAACACAACCGGCTTGTCCTTTGCTGAATAAAGGATTGGGCCACTTGCTGCAATTGCTACTACTGTCTTTTATTTACTCGCACTTTATTTACTCGTATTACCAAATACCCCTGGAAACCTGTTTGCTAGTATTTACAGTGATTCCTTGATCAAAACTGCTCATCAACACCTTCTGCTCCTCGTTGGGTTTGACACTCTTATTTATCGAAAGTACTACGATACACCCCCTATACTTGTGGGTCATCAAGACTATTTTCTGGCGCCGTTGCCGGGGAGCTTAGCGCTATTGAAGAGTGGAATTGGTAAAGGTAACCGTCGCTGTGAGTATTGTTTTTATTTTGTCTTTTATTTTTGTTTAACTCTGCTATGGAGAACTCTCCATTTGGTTTCCTATTTGGAAACACATCTACTGCTGCTACTGCACATGCGGAGGAATCACCACCGCCACCGCCTGCTGAAATTGATCCTTTTAAAATACCTATGAAAATTGTTGGGCGTATTATGGACAACTGCTATTCAGGAGATGGAACTGTCCATCCGGGAGATCACTTATTATTTATACATGAATTATGCGAGTTGTTCAGATGTGCAGGTATTTCACCAAGCCAGGTCAAGAAGAAATTATTCTCATTATCATTGAAAGGCAAAGCTGAAGAGTGGTATCGACTACTCCAGGATGGTCCATCTATGGCATGGGAGGATATTGTGCCTCTCTTTTATTCCAAGTTTTATCCTCCAAGTGAAATTCATAAAGACCGTAACCGGATATATAATTTTTGGTCTCATGATGGAGAGAGTATTGCCCAAGCGTGGGGGAGATTGAAGTTACTAATGCTCAAATGCCCCATTCATGAGCTCCCCAATAATATTGTTATTAATAATTTTTATGCGCGGCTTACTCTTCCTGATAAGGATTATTTGGATGCTTCTTGCTTTGGATCATTTACTCATATGAAAGAAGATGCTAAGTGGAAACTTCTTGACCGTATACAAGAGAATGCTGAAGGTTGGGAAAACGACAAAGGTAGGAAGTCAGGTATAAACTATGATTATGAATGCATTAAATCTTTTATGGGAACCGATGACTTTCATAGTGTTAGCGCTGCTTATGGTCTTGATTCCCAAATACTTGCTAATTGTCTTAAGGCTTTTGCCTCTTATATTGATGTTCCAAAGAAAGATTGGAACAAATATCATGCGCCTTATAAAGATTCTATTAGTCATATTCCTGCTGCAGCTACTGAAGTTTGTACTATTGATAGCATTGTGCCTGAACCTTATTTTGAGAAGACACCTTTCCCTGCTAAGGAAAGCAAGTGTTCCTGTTATTTCTGTCAGGATTGGAGATCATTGCTATTATGGTTTATGTGACATTGGCGCTAGTGCAAGTGCTATTCCCTTAGAGCTTTACAAAGAAATTATGCACGAGATTGGCGCTTGTGAACTTGAAGATATTGATGTGGTTGTTCAGCTTGCTAACAGAGAGACAGTTTGGCCTCTTGGTATTGTTCGAGATGTGGAAGTTCTATGTGGTAAGACTAAATACCCTACTGATTTTCTAGTCCTCGGTAAGGAGGCTAGTAAAACTTGTCCTATTATTTTTGGTAGACCCTTTTTGAACACTTGTGGCGCCGTGATAGATTGTAAGAAGGAGAATTTTTTTACTAAGTTTAATGGAGAGTCTTATGAGTTTAATTTTTCCAAGTTTGCTAAGACTTCTTATGAGAATGAAATGCCTAACGAAAATTTTCGAGTAGAGCAGCTTGCTTCTATTGCACTTGCCCCTAATAATGCCTTGCAGCAATTCATGGAAGATCACGAAAGTGATGTTTTTAGCAAGGAAAGAGAAGAGATTGACGATATTCTTCTTCGTCAACCACCATTACTCAAGCATAATTTACCTGTGGAGGATCTTGGTACCACTTTGCCGCCTAAGGAAGATCATGTTTTTGAATTAAAGCTTTTGCCTGATGACCTCAAATATGCTTATATTGATGATAAGAAAATATATCCTGTTATTATTAGCTCTAAACTTTCAGGAAAGGAAGAAGAAAGATTATTGGAGATATTGAGAAAACATCGAGGAGCTATGGGATATACTCTGGATGATTTAAAAGGGATTTCTCCTACTTTATGTCAGCATGCCATTAATATGGAGAAAGATGCGAAGCCAGTTGTGGAGCATCAGCGCCGCCTAATTCCGAAGATGAAGGATGTGGTAAGAAATGAGGTATTAAAGCTCCTTGATGCTGGTATTATTTATCCTATTGCTGATAGTAGATGGGTTAGTCCTGTTCATTGTGTTCCTAAGAAAGGAGGTATGACTGTTGTACCTAATGAGAATAACGAGCTTATTCCTCAAAGGGTAGTTGTTGGTTATAGAATGTGCATTGATTATAGGAAGGTAAACAAAGTTACTAAGAAAGATCATTACCCCTTATCGTTTATAGATCAAATGCTAGAAAGGTTGTCTAAGAAGACTCATTTTTGTTTCCTTGATGGTTATTCTGGTTTTTCTCAAATTGTTGTTAAGAAGGATGATCAAGAGAAAACCACTTTTACTTGTCCTTATGGAACTTATGCTTATAGACGTATGTCTTTTGGTTTATGCAATGCTCCTGCTACTTTTCAAAGATGCATGTCTGCTATTTTTCATGGCTTTTGTGAAGAAATTGTGGAGGTCTTCATGGATGATTTCTCCGTCTATGGAACTTCTTTTGATAATTGTTTGCACAACCTTGATAAAGTTTTGCAGAGGTGCGAAGAAACTAACCTTGTTCTTAATTGGGAGAAATGCCACTTTATGGTAAATGAAGGAATTGTTCTTGGACATAAAATTTCCGAAAGAGGTATTGAAGTTGACAGAGCAAAAGTGGAGGCAATTGAGAAAATGCCCTGTCCCAGAGATGTTAAAGGTATTCGTAGTATTCTTGGTCATGCTGGTTTCTATAGGAGGTTTATTAAAGATTTCTCTAAGATTTCAAAGCCTCTTACTAATCTTCTTCAAAAAGATGTGCCATTTGTCTTTGATGATGATTGTAAGGAAGCTTTTGAAACTCTTAAGAAGGCTTTAACTACTGCTCCTATTGTTCAACCACCTGATTGGAATTTACCTTTTGAAATTATGTGTGATGCTAGTGATTTTGCTGTTGGTGCTGTTCTTGGACAGCGCGTAGATAATAAGTTGAATGTTATTCATTATGCTAGTAAGACTCTTGATGCTGCTCAGAAGAACTATGCCACTACTGAGAAAGAGTTTCTTGCTGTTGTTTTTGCTTGTGATAAGTTTAGATCTTATATTGTTGATTCTAAAGTTACTATTCATACTAATCACGCTGCTATTAGGTATCTTATGACTAAGAAGGATGCTAAGCCTAGGCTTATTAGATGGGTGTTACTTTTACAAGAGTTTGATTTGCATATCGTAGATAGGAAAGGTGCTGAAAATCCTGTGGCTGACAACTTGTCTAGATTGGAAAACATTTCTTTTGATCCTATTCCTGTTAATGATAGTTTTCCAAATGAACAGTTGGCTGTAATTAATGTAACTTCACGAGACCTTCCTTGGTATGCTGATTATGCTAACTTTATTGTTTCCAAGTATTTGCCTCCTACCTTTACAGCTCAGCAAAGAAGAAAATTCTTCTACGATTTGAGGCATTATTTTTGGGATGACCCACATTTATATAAAGAATGAGTTGATGGTATTATGAGAAGATGCATACCAGAATATGAGCAACAAGAGATATTAAGAAAATGTCATAGCAGTGCTTATGGAGGGCATCATGCTGGAGATAGAACCGCACAGAAGGTTCTACAATCAGGTTTCTATTGGCCAACTCTCTTTAAAGATGCCAAAAGGTATGTTTTATCTTGTGATGAATGTCAAAGAGTTGGTAATATTTCTAGACGAAATGAAATGCCTATGAATTACACTCTAGTTATTGAACCGTTTGATTGTTGGGGATTTGACTTTATGGGTCCTTTTCCTCCTTCAAAAGGCTATACCCATATACTTGTTGCTGTTGATTATGTTACTAAATGGGTAGAAGCCATACCTACAAAGAGTGCCGATGGCGAGACTTCGTTAAAAATGCTTAAGGATGTTATTTTTCCTAGGTTCGGAGTGCCTAGATATCTTATGACTGACGGAGGTTCTCATTTTATTCACGGTAGTTTTAGAAAAACTCTTGCTAAGTATGATGTCAATCATAGAATTGCTTCTGCTTATCATCCCCAAACTAGTGGGCAGGTAGAGCTTTCAAATAGGGAGATCAAGTCTATCTTGCAGAAGACTGTTAACAAATCTAGGAAAAACTGGGCTAGTAAGTTAAATGACGCTTTATGGGCTTATAGAACTGCTTATAAGAAT
Organism: Dactylis glomerata; assembly: GCA_007115705.1. NCBI lineage: Eukaryota > Viridiplantae > Streptophyta > Magnoliopsida > Poales > Poaceae > Dactylis > Dactylis glomerata. The sequence continues at coordinate 2,279,991 of QXEO01000543.1, forward strand.
CTCATGGGTATGTCTCCTTATAAGATGGTTTACGGAAAAGCATGTCACTTGCCCTTAGAATTAGAACACAAAGCTTTTTGGGCAGTGAGAGAGCTTAATAGAGATTTTAAACTAGCCGGTAAGAAAAGGTTGTTAGATTTGAGTTCTCTAGATGAGTGGAGAAATGAAGCGTATGAGAATGCCAGACTTTTCAAGGAGAAAGTCAAGCAATGGCATGATAAGAGAATTCTTAAGAGAGAGTTTCATGTTGGTGAGAAAGTTCTATTGTATAGGTCTCGTCTCAGATTTTTTGCAGGTAAATTACTTTCTAAATGGGAAGGACCATATGTTATTGTGGAAGTGTACCGCTCAGGTGCTATAAAAATTGCTTCATTGAAAGATGATTCTACACAAGTGGTGAATGGGCAAAGACTCAAACATTATATTTCTGGAGATTCTTATAATGAAGATGTTGATGTTATTGAAACAGTTTCTCCGGAAGATTACATCCAAGATAAACTGCAGGAACCTGCAGAGTTCGTTTTCGAATAGGTAACAGTTCTAGTCAGAAAAGTTTCGCGAAAAGTTCTTCCTTTAATATTTTTGCTGTTTTTAATAAATATGAAAAATCACGAGACGAAAACGGGGAGGAAAAGAAGTCCGTGTGTATCTCACACACGGGTGGCATGGGCCCACCCCTGGCCGCGCCACCTACGTGTGAGAACACCTCGGAACTCTTTTCCGTCCCGGTTTCCCTCTGTGGTTTCGTTTCGATGTATAATTTTCGTCTATTTAACCGTCCGGAGTCCCCGAGGTCTGTATATCGTTTTCTCGTCGTGTTTTGTTTCGAGCTGTTTCTGTCAGGAGTTGATCTTAAGCTTGGGAAGCCATGACCTCTTCAAGTGACAACAATGGCAAAGGACCCTATGTGGATGATCACCTGCTCCAGAAGTGGAGAGAGGAGCGAGGTTCTGGAAGAGCAAGGCCGAAAAATTCTCCTTGGGAAGTACCAACAAAAGTTAGGCGTATCTTTTCTCATGATCTGCAGGGACCAACATATCATGTTTTGGATCTTGACTCCGTGCCCGTGATAGAACACGGAATGCTGGTCACTTTTGAGTTTTGCACTTATTATGAAGCCTTGAAGAGGGAGGTATATATGCTTCAGGAAGAGAATCTCAGGCTTCGCAGAATGCAGGAATATTTCCTTAATCCAAGGCTGCTACCAATACCGCCGAAGGAGTAATTCGTCATCGGTATAGGCATCCCCTTGGCTTGTTCCAAGCTTGGGGGAGTGCCTCGGTATCACACCATTACCTTTCGCTCATTTACTTTTCAAGTAGAGTCTTATCATGAATAGAGAAGTTATCATATAGAATAGTTTGCAGTTGGAGTATCCTCTTTAGTTAGTTTTCTATGTATCCCTTGGTGTGAGTTGCGGTAATGAAATATTAATGAGAAGTTTTATCGTTTACTTTTCGCACACTTTATGTTAGTCTGCAATCTCTCTTGTATGACTAGTCTTGTTGATTGGTATTGGTATCACATTGGGAGCATGAGTAGATTTAGTTGGTTTTGGCAAACCTAGCTTGGTCAGTAGCAACTTTACCTTGAAGTTTGAGTAGAAAAGAATAAAGAAGTGCTTGCAGTTACATCGCTTCAGTTTTCCCTTATGTTTGGCTTACAAGCATTGTTATTCTTAAAGTTAAAATCGTTGTACCTTCAAGGGAGTCTGCATGATTGTTCTTATTATATGTATGTTTGTTTGTTTCATGCAACTCTTATGCTTGCTACCCAGCTTTGCTAGCCAAAAACCTGTACTGAGAGGAAATACTTCTCGTGCATCCAAACCCAAAACCAAGTCACTTCCAAAGAGTCCACTATAAATTCCTATGCATGGTATTTCAAGCCATTCCAAGTAAATTTTCATGTGCTACCTTTCAAAAACCTTCAAACACTTCTCATTTTGTGCCACTGTTTTAGCTCATGAGGACGTAGTGATGGGTTTGTTATCTTCCATACTAAATTAAGTACCCTTCAACTAGGCAGCTTCATCTGCTCGTCATTAATTTTGCAAGGGAGCTGGTCAGACCATTATAATCTTAAAAAGAAAAAGGCACTCCTCCAATGGAATGTGAAAGTTGGTCGGCACCCGATGGAATCGGTTAGCCATGGTTTGAGAAAGGAAAAAAGGTGGGGAGGAGTGCCAAAGCTTTATAAAAGAGCACCAAAAGTGCCAATTAATCAAACATCTCGGAACCGCTCTCACTTGTTTAGTATGGAAGATATCAAGAACTCCGTTGCTAGTCGTTGACGAAAGCAACCACCTCTCAAAACAATTTTTACCTCTGTTTTACAAATGAAAAGCTCTAGCACATGTTTAATCCCTGCTTCCCTCTGCGAAGGGCCTATCGTTTACTTTTATGTTGAGTCAACCTATGTCCCTCTATCTCAGCAAGCATTTGAGTTGTTATGTTTCATTCATCCATATGTTGATCCGTTTAATCATGTTTATTATCTTCCTTGTTTTGTATAATGCTTTTGTCTGAAGGAATATATCTTTGAAAGCTTTCTATGAATGCAAAAGTTTACTTTGTTGAGCATATAGTCTTTGCTATATTAGCTCTGATTTAAAATGCTCCGTCTAAAAGCAAGAATAGCTTGTTCATCGTTCTTTGACCAAGAGCTAAGGTTTGCCATTGCCAATTATAGTTTACCTTGTGCATCTTTGTATGTGATTCCCTTTTACCTATTGCAAGTCTATATCTTATAAAAGGAAGTTGCTGTCTATTATAATTTGTGCCTTAGTGAATGTGATGCTTCTTGTCTGTATTTTGATTATCGACACTTCACTCCATAAACCTGTGGGCATGTTTACCGAGTTTAGTTTTCGCTTGGGACAAGCGAGGTCTAAGCTTGGGGGGGTTGATACGTCCAATTTGCATCACTATTTTATATCATAATTTGCTGTTATTCATTGATATATTTCATATGTAGACATGATACTTATGTTGTTTCTTTGTTTTCACATGTTTGATGATCATTGGGGGAGTTGCTGCCGGAGTCAGGATTCTGCTGAAAAAAGGGCCATCAAGGGACCATATTTTGAGATCAGGAAAATTCCAGAAAAATACCCAGAAATTATATTTTCCCAGAAGACTCACGAAGCCAGAAGAAGGAGTCGAGAGGAGCCAGGGCGGCCCCACACACCAGGGTGGCGCGGCCAGCCCCCTGGCCGCGCCAGCCCTGTGTGAGGGAGCCCTGGCCCACTTCTGGCCTCGCCCCTTCGCGTACATCATCGTCCCCGAAAACCTAAGTCAAGGGGGGTTCAGAGTTAGAAACAGCCGCCTCTGCGGGGCGGAGAACACAGAGAGAGAAAAGCTCTCCGGCAGAGAGAAATCTGCCGGGGAAATTCCTTCCCAGAGAGGGAGATCGTCGCCATCGTCATCACCATCGCACTGGACTTCATCGGGATCATCATCATCATCATCTCCATCACCAGCACCTTCATCTCCACCATCACCACGCCATCCCGCTGTAACATCTTGAGTTGGATCTTGTTATATTCATAGGGGAAACTTTCCCGGTGTTGATTACTCTTTGTAGTTGATGCTATTGAGTAGAACATTGAATTAAGGTTTATGTTCAGATCATTATTTACCATTATTTCACCTCTGATCATGATCCATATGTCTTGTGAGTAGTTCGTTTAGTTCTTGACGACGGGAGAAGTCAAGATGTTAGTAGTGAAATTGTTGAGAAATATTTAATGGTTTGATATGTTGTGGTGCTATTTCACTAGTGGTGTCATGTGAACGTCGACTACATGGTACTTCACCATTTATGGGCCTAGTGAGATGCATTGTGTATTTGGCTACCGATTGTGGGGTTGCTGGAGTGACAGAAACCTAAACCTCCGTTGGGAAACCATTGCACCAGGGAGCGTAGGATCATAGAGTTTAAGGCTGTGGTTAGATTTATCTTAATTACTTTCTTGTATTTGCGGATGCTTGCAAGGGGTATAATCACAAGTGTGTATTATCCTAGTAAGGGTAGTGGCGCTAGCACAGGTTCACCCCCATAACACTTACCAAACCAATAAATACTATTGGCTCTATGAAGCGAAAGCTCTTGACAGAAACCTCTCGTGTGTCCTCGAGAACGTTTGGTTATTATAAGAACACAACCGGCTTGTCCTTTGCTGAATAAAGGATTGGGCCACTTGCTGCAATTGCTACTACTGTCTTTTATTTACTCGCACTTTATTTACTCGTATTACCAAATACCCCTGAAAACCTGTTTGCTAGTATTTACAGTGATTACTTGATCAAAATTGCTCATCAACACCTTATGCTCCTCGTTGGGTTTGACACTCTTATTTATCGAAAGTACTACGATACACCCCCTATACTTGTGGGTTATCAGACGCGTATTGCTCTCGCCCATTTTCCCGTCATCAGAGCCAACCACAAGCTTTCCTTCAAATATTATGGTCCCTTTCAAATCATCAAGTGCATCAACCCTGTGGCCTATGAGGTGGATCTCCCTACCACTTCACGCATCCATCCTGTCTTCCATGTCTCGCAACTGCGCAAATGTCTGGCATCAGGTACACCTGCATCTCCTCTGCCACCTACTCCTCCAGATGAAGTTGTGATTCCTGCAAGGATCCTAGCACGTCGCTGGCGTTGTGCGGCAAATGGCATGAAGGAACAAATTCAGGTGGAATGGTCCGACCCCATGGCGACCGACATCACCTGGGAAGATGCCGTCGAGCTCCGGCAGCGTTTCCCCTCTTCACCGGCTTGGGGACAAGCCGTCTCTCAAGGAACAGGGGATGTCAGCACTGATACAGCAGGAACTGATGCTTCTGAACCTTTGGGCCTCAGCCAAAGGCTCTCTCGGCCCAAACGCTTTGTGCAGCCCAACAGGAAATATCTGGGAGGAGATTGGAGACTACTTAAGAAGGAGCAGGTCAACAGAAGGATCATCCTCGGGATCACGAACCAGGCGGTGGCGGCGGAGATATTTTCCCTTGCTTGTAATTTCCTGCTACTTTCTCCCTAGAACTCGAATTCCCCTTGTAAGACCATAATTCTGGTGTATGTGAGTGAATCCATACTGGTACCCTAACAATAACAGCAAGGAGCAAGCATACATCTCTCTTCTGCCATTCCATATTTTCATGGGCAACTGAGATGAAAGGGAGAACATGTGGAGAGTGGATAAATGGATAGCGAGAAACATGTAGTATTATTTTTCAAATATTTAAAATTTCTATTTTGAAGTTACACAAAGATTTGAAACACAAATTATAGAGGTAGCCGGTGATGAATGCTACAAACGTGTAAATCTTAATATGAACTAGTACTTTATATCATAGGCTACACAGAAATGGCGAAATCATACAAAATTATATAGTGTTGAAATGTGCATTATTCATTGTAAAATTTATTAGATTTTATCTTCTTTATGTAGCCTAGAATACAAAGTAGATCGCACTGAGATTTGTATGTTTATAATATTTATCATTGGTACCTCTAAAATTGTGTTTTAACATTTTGAAATATAAAATTTAAATTTTTAAAAATAAAGAGCTAGGTGTAGTTGGGCAAGTTTCCGACGTGACTCGATCGTGCATTGCCATGCTTTGCATTTGCAATTCACCTCGGTCTGTTGGCTGAACGGCGTGTCAGCCTGAATCACGGAACGTTTGCTTGTGCGCAGTTAAATGGCAGGCGACGAGATGCGTTGCGGAGAATAGGAGACTGACTGCAGCGCTACGCATGGAGGCGGCATTGAGCTCCTCCGTACCAAACAAGGTCTCTACGAGGGAGGCGCTCTGCATCAGCTCCCGATCGTCTGAGATCTCCTCCTACTCCTACATCTTGCCGTGGTCTTATTCTTTATTTTAGATTAATTTTAATAATTAAATTAAAATAGTCTTAAAACCTTAAATAAGAAAAAGGGTCCCGTAGCTCAGTTGGTCAGAGCGCCGGTCTTATATGCCGTCGGCCGTGGGTTCAAACCCCACCGGGACCAAAGTTTTTTGACGCCTAAAAGATAGGAATTGTTTTGTTCAGTGAGCTGGAAGGCAAGTTATTTTTTTTCAAAATTGGGACGGCAAATTGGTGGCTGCATAGCCCAATTAGTGGCGAAAATTCAGTCTACCCTTCCGGATGCACAGGCTCCCTTACCAAGCAACACGTTTCCCGATATACAAAATATTCTGGAAAATAATTTTGCATGTATATCTTCATATTCCATGCATGTGTGCATATAAACTTACAAAAAACCTGATATTGTGTGTGTCCTGTGTAAAAAGCATAAAACATTATTGGGCAAATCCTACTTTTAGTACCACATTCTTTTCTTTTTACATAAGCCATACAAAAAGTTAGTTTTTAATAAAATGATTTTGTGTGCATGTTATTTATTTTCATATTCCAATATACATTTAAAATGCATTTGAACTATATATAGAAAAATACGCAAGCCAATTTTAGTGAGCCCGAAAGCCTTTTGGCAGAATTACTATTTTAGTTAGTACTGTACTAGCATCACCAACAGTTAACCCGAACGTGCTACCCATCGTGCCATCTAGGCGCCAACAAGCTTAGAGCATGTCTAACAGACCCCCTATTTTTCTGCCCCGTAAAACGCGAGTAGAGGGCCCTGTATCTAAAAATAGGTCGCGACCACACAGTTCATCGGTGATCGTCTAGCAGATCCTGTATCTCACCCCGTAAATTCAAAAAAACCAAACCCCGGGAAAATTCGAAACTACTTCTTCATTGATCATAGACATAGATTTTTACAAATAGCGCGATCCTACTGGATCGCGACCTTGTACACTGCTCTAGTCGTCGATGTTGACGACGGGGTGGTGGCGGCGGCCTCCCGAGCAATCAGCTCGTGATGGCGGCGATGGCCGCCGCCGCCTCCTCCTCCTTCCTCGCCTTGTGGCGGCCTCCTTCTTGGACGCGGCCACCGCCTCCAAGAAGAGGGGGTCTTCCCCTCCTCCGCCGCCTCTTCCTCGTCGCCGCCTCCTCCGCCGCTGGAGCTCCCCTCCCCCTCCCAGGCATGCTTCTTCTCCCGCGCCTCCTTCCACGCCTGCTCCTGCTCCCACCGGCGCCGCCACTTGTCGAAGTCCGCGCCACTCATCGGCTTCAGCGGAGGGTCCGCCTTGTAGTAGGGGCCGCCCTCCGCGAAGTCCCGGAGCGACGGCGGCATGGTGGCGGAGAAGGAGAAGTACTTGCACGCCGCACGCCAACATCCAGCGGGAAGAGAGAGTACTTACAGTGCCGCTTCCATGCCTCCTCCAGCTCCGATCCGGCGGCGGGAGATGCGGAACCTCGGCGCTGTCCACTCATGGCGGCGGTGGTGGAAATGCGGTGGGGATCTGACGGAATCCTCACCGGAGGTGGAGGGTGGCGTGGCGGCGGCCGCTAGGGTTGAGAGTGAGGGTTGCCCCCCACTCGCACCCTCGCCCACTATAAGTACGGGGCGGCGGGGTGGAAATGCCGGCCCCGTATTCTGCCGATGAGGGGGGTTACCTTTCCATGAAGGAGGGGGTTACCACCACCATGAAGAGGAGAAAAGGGGGAGGGGCTGGCCGCACCTCTCATGGGTGGCTGCCCCCTCTCTCCTATATATGTTGGACATGCTCCTCTTCTCTACACACTTAGTTGCTTCCATCCCCTACCTTGTTGCTCACACCATGGCTGTTGCTTAAGCGAAGCGCTACCAAAATTGTTAGCCACAAACACTTGGAGAAGTGGAGGAGGAGGAGTTCCGGCGGATCCCTACTTCCGCTGCCCCGCTGGACCGAGGGCATGGAGGTCGTCACCGAACCATACGTGTATCCGAGTACGGGGGCGCTGCCACTTGTGGCGCCGTGTACACGATCTTGTGATCGTCAAGTGAACCACTACGTCGACTACGTCAAGTGAACAACTACGTCGACTATGTGCGTCTTCATCGACTCTCCATCGTCAACGTTTGTGCGGAACGTAATCCCCGCTTACGGTCATCGAGGGTTAGTTAATCGTTGCTACCATCTCGTAGAGTTTCTTGGCTAGTTTATGTGTTCTTGCGTAGGAAAATTTTTGTTTTCTATGCTACGAACCCATCATCCACAACTCAATTGGAGGCTCCCAATAATCGCCACGGAGGCACCACAAAGCTGTGGAAGATCTCCACAACTTAATTGGAGGTCCCCAAGAAATCCACTGAGCCATCTAGGTTCCAAGAACCCAAGAGGAAATAATCTTCTTGCTTTCACCACCGAATCTCCGAGGAGAACTCAAACCGATGCACCAAATGCAATTGCAAGAACACACGAAGTGCTCAAATCCTCTCTCCCAAATCCTACCAAAGCAACAAATGCTATGGAGGATATGAGAGGAAGAACAAGGAGGAAATCCACAAAGAACTTCAAGATCTAGATCCAAAAGGTTCCCCTCACTTAGAGGAGAAAGTGATTGGTGGAAATGTAGATCTAGATCTCCTCTCTCTTTTCCCTTAAAAAGATGCAAGAAACATGGAGGGAATGGAGGAGGGAGGGCAAGCTTTGAAGGTCAACAATGGAGGAGAGAGAAGCCCAAAAATGTGGTTGGTTCAAGGAGGAAGAATGGTATTTATAGGTGGGGAAAAATATGGCCGTTGGAAGCAGCCCACCGGCCAGTTCGGCCGTAAGTCCGGCGGCGCCGGCCTCTGGGCCGGACGGTCGGCGGAAAGTCCGGCGGGACCGGATGCTTCGCGGATGTCCGGCGGCCCGCCGGACGGATCCGGCGCTGGGCCAAAAACGCAGCCAGAACACCAGTTCGGCTGGACCGCCGGAACGGTCCGGTCCACCGCCGGAAGGTCCGGCCTGGAGCCCGGCCTGGCCGGACCAGGGGTCAAAATGGACAGCCCAAAAACCAAATAACTTTTGCAAGAAAACTCCGAATGAGATGAAACCAATTTTGTTGGAAAGCTAACAACAAGGAGAACCTCACAAAAGTGGAAATATTAAGAACCAGCAAGAGTTCCGGTAAATTCTCCAAACACCAAAACGCAATAAGAGTTCCATACGAAATCCGTTTTTGATGAGCTAGAGCTTGCCATGGAAATAACCAAAAGCTCTAGAATCTCACATGGATAAAATCCAAATAAGAACCAAGAAAGATAATGCCAATTATGCAAAGGTTTGAGCTCTCTCCGAACGATACGAATAAGTTACTCACTCAAGAGCCCCTCTTGATAGAATGGCTATCGATCCTAAACCCGGTCTCCCACACTATGAGACCGGTAAGAAAGAAACCCTATCAAGAACATACCTTTGCCTTGCGCATTCCACTTGAGCTAGATGTTGACGATCTTGATCTTCTCAAGTTGGACTACCTTTCTTGATTGAGCTTGCTCGGTGAAGTCTTGCGGATTGTTCCCCCATACATCACTATGGGAGAGACACTAGAGAAATATCTTCACATGTCCATTACCACCAAATGGACACCGAGCTTCAAGCAAATGATATCTTCTGGAAGCCTATCTTGAACTTGCGCTTCGACTTGATCAACATTGATGATGTCTTGAGAATGCACATGAGAGCTCACTCCATCTTATTCCTCAAGACACACTCTATATAGGCTCAACTCCTTTATGACCAAACTTCGGATCACTTCTTGAATAACACCTTGATCATCACATAATCTTCTTTATTTGCATCTTCTTACAACCTTGAAACCAACATATGGCTCAAGCGTTGTCTACGGACAAGTCTACAAATATAACTCAATGCAAACATTAGTCCATAGGGATTGTCATTAATTACCAAAACCACACATGGGGGCACATGCTCTTTCACCAAGACACTGCACTTTCATTCTGCTGACAAGTCTTTCAAGTTACAAGTCACTGCAACAATAATATGCAGTGCTCTGCCATCTTGGCATCTTGGCGCGTCCTCTGTTCAACTTACTGAAGAAACATACACCTTTTGTGTGGACACGGGAGACAGAGTCTTCTTTCCAACTTCTCAAACAAGGCCTGATCGAAGCTCCAATGCTATCTCTGCCAAATTTTGGAAACCTTTCGTCATCGACACTAATGCGTGCGATTCGGTTGTCGGTGCTGTATTGCAACAAGACGGACACCCAATTGCCTATATGAGTAAACCCCTGAGTCCTCGCCACCGTGGATTGTCGACGTATGAGAAAGAATGTCTTGCTATTCTTATGGCAGTGGAACAATGGCGCCCGTACCTCCACAATGGAGAATTCCTGATCCGTACTGACCAAAAGAGCCTCATACATTGGAGGAACAGAAGCTGACGACAATCTGGCAACAAAATGCTTTCACCAAGCTCCTCGGGCTGCGTTATCGCATTTGCTATCGCAAGGGAGAAGATAATCGGGCTGCCGATGCTCTCTCTTGTCGTCCTCATGACACGATCGAGGGAGTCGCCGCCATTTCCGTTTGTCAGCCTGAGTGGCTGCAGGACATCCGCGCTAGCTACCAGTCCAATCCACATGCAGCCAATTGGATTGCAAAGCTGAAACAACAGGAGGATCCAAAGGGTAGGTTCTCGCTCCGCGATGATTTACTGTATTTCCGCCGGCGTCTCTGGCTGGGCGGCGCACCCGCGATGCAGGAAGCAATCATGAAAGCCTTCCACGCCAGCAAGTTGGGAGGCATTCTGGATTCCCGGTCACGTACAGGCGTATCCGTCAGTTCTTTGCCTGGCCAAAAATGAAGCTTTAGATCAAACAGTTTGTCCAGACCTGTTTGATTTGTCAACAAGCAAAACCAGAACGAGTGAACTACCCTGGACTGCTCGAACCTTTGCCCACACCAGATGGCGCATGGAAAATGGTTACAATGGACTTCGTAGAGGGACTCCCCACTTTTGGATCAGCTAATTGCATCATGGTCGTGGTCGATAAATTTACTCGCTACGCCCATTTCATCCCCTTGAAGCATCCATTCACGGCTGCCATTGTTGCTGCAGCATACAAGGATAACGTGTTCAAGCTTCACAGCCTGCCCCAGGTGATAATATCTGATCGTGACCCTATTTTTACTAGTCAGTTTTGGAAGGAATTGTTCTCGCGCATGGGATCAGATCTCCGGATGAGCTCGGCCTATCATCCTGCAACTGATGGACAGTCGGAGCGTGTCAACCAAGTCCTGGAAATTTATCTCCGCTGTTTCACACATGCCTGCCCCAGAAAGTGGAGCAGTTGGTTGGCGTTTGCTGAGTACTGGTATAACACCTGTCATCACTCAGCTCTGAAAACGTCGCCATTCGTTGCTTTCTATGGCCATGAACCCAGGCACTGGGGTATCGAAGCAGATTCAGTTTGCAAATCTCCACACTTGCAAAATTGGATGGAAGAACGCAAAGTCATGCAACAGATGCTTCAACAGAATCTGCATCGTGCCACTCAACTAATGAAAAAGCAAGCTGACAAACACAGAACATTCCGGGCTTTTAACATTGGTGATTCAGTTTTCATCAAGCTCCAGCCTTACATCCAGGTTTCAGTTGCTCGGCGAGCCTGTTGACACCAATTTTGTCTTTAAATATAAATGGTAAAGGGTATTAAGGAAATATGAAGAATATAACAACATAGAGCACTAAGAAATGAATTTGCCATAAATTAAAAGAAGGTAAATTGTACATCATCAACCGCGGGATAAATTCACTCGCTAAATAAATGTTGGCGAGGTGAATTTAAATCTTGTCAGAATTTCTCACAATCGGAGCGACAATATATTTTATGAAATATTTGATCGCGGGACTAAAATATCGCCGCCATCTCGATAACCCTATAAAAAATACGGACAAGATTAAATGACACCACCTAAATATTAAAATGTAGTGATATATTAACTACGAAAAAAATAGTCAGTTGACTAAATCACCAGCTGATCTACAAGAGCCTGGACCAAGGCTATACTATGAAAGAAAGGACGCTACATCAATAAAGAGAAGGGCTTGCTGATTAGTGCCTGCATGAATTAACCGGCACCATTACACGATGATGAGTAATCAGACCAAAGCCCAAAGGAGCAGTCCAATGTGTGTACGTTCGAAAGTCTAAAGCCCATGCATCTGTATTGGCTATTATACTTAACTAACATAAATATGGCCGAAGCCTATGCACGCGTAAACTTGTCTAAGCTTTCAATATAAGCTGGGCCCTGTGGTCTTTTCTCTAAAAAAAAAGCCTATGCACGCGGACGCAATTCATGCCTGGCACGGCTCGGCGCCGTCTGCGATTGCTCCGTCACCGTGCGACACGCTAGGAAACTTGATGCCCAAATAATCAGCTATCCACGATGCCCACGGGCCACGTCCTGTCCACGATCTCCAGGACGCGTGTGCGCTCCGTCTCAGGGACGCCTCGTGCTGGCCATCTATATAAGGACCAGAAAACGGACGCGTCCGGGGCATGGCCATATTCCATCAGCCCATATGCGCGGACGCTCCATGCCAATCATCCACAGCGGTCATATACCGCCCGTCGCTCGCCGCAGTCCATGCCTAGCACCGCAAATCCATCGCTGTTGCCTAAATCATCATTCACCAATCGACAGAGAATCACCACTCCAGTCCATCGCTGCTGCTGCCCAAATGATCTGGCACCAAATCAATCGCTAGCACCGCCGCTCGCCCACATATACGCCGTCGGCCGTTCGTCATCATGGACTGTTGTCGCCGCGTCGCCGGCCGTTCGCCGCCGGAATACGTCGCCGGCCGCTCGTTGTCGACCGTCTCCATCGCGTAGGTGAGAAAAGGAGGCAGCTCACCACTCTCTCTCCCTCCCATGTATATATGAATGTTGGTTTAGCACATGCCGTAGATGCTGTCTTCTACATATGCTACATGTTATAGCTTCTCTAATTAATTCACGCTTGATTCCGTCTCATGGTGATCTTGATCCCATGATGATACAAATCAAGACAATAAACCAAATCCTAACGTGGTCTCATAGTGATCTTTGCTCCTATGTTGATACAAATTAGGTGCACATAAATAAAATCGTTCTTGTCTGGTCTCATGGTGATCTTGCATCCCATGTTGATACAGTCAACAATAAAAATAAGTTCACCTTGTTTTGGTCTCATGGTGATCTTTGATCCCATGTTGATACAAATCAAGGATATGAGCATCAATTTAGTTCATATTGATCTAGTCTCATATGCTAGTGATATTAAGTCATGTTTGCCCCATCAAAAGTAGGTCCTGCTCCCATAAGCGCATGATCTCTTGGTTGGTCTCATGGTGATCTTTGATCTTCCATGATGATACAATTCAAGAATATAAACTATGTTCATGTCTTGATTGGTCTCATGGCGATCTTTGATCCCATGATGATACAATTCAAGAATATAAACTATGCTCACTTCTTGGTTGGTCTCATGGTGATCTTTGATCCAATGATGATACAATTCAAGGATAGATGTAATAAAAGGTCAATATTGATCTGCTCTCTTCAAATCCTATATTGGTAGAAATCAATATTATTTTCTCTATATAAGATAATATGCTAGCCTCTTAAATGTTTGAGCCACTGTTGCATATTAGTGGTGCTAGCCATATAGGTGTGAAACAAGGATCAAATAAAATATTGTTGCATGTTGTTCTACTCACATTAGACCATGCACTCCCTCCAATATGGATGCGTGTAGCAACTGATCAGATCATATTTCCATTTTGCACTAAACATAGTATAGTGCATCTGCGATATTTTTCCCTTAATCCCATACATGTGAAGGGTTCCAAATCATACATGTTGTCTACCCGTAAAATGAAATTGGTACGATATGGTGATAGTGTTAGAAATAAATGTGACACTAGAAATCCTCATGTATGGCAATTACTCAATGCTTAGTTTAGTCGCATATAGCTAAACCAAATTGATAGTTGCCGTCCTGTTCATATAAAAAATATAAAACAAGAAGAAATCAACAAACTTCACTTGGTTATGCTACCCACGGGCATATTGCTACGCGGTGTTAGTAATAATACAAGTGAAGCAAAACTTCATAAAATATGTTCATCGCTAGTCTATTTTAATTACCTAGTCATATGCGATCTAGGGACGATAGAGAACTAGTGCATTGTAAAACCAAACTCCATATGGCACATATATGCGTCAATACTCAAGTTATGTGTGTGTATCCCATATGTTAAACACGCTCATAACTGATATGTGCTTCAAGTTTGGTTACACTACATGCATATATTCTATGCTATGCTAGTGATAATACAAGCAAGAAGAAATCAACAAACGTCACTTGGTTATGCTACGCACGGGTGCAAATTTTGCTACGTGGTGATAGTATTAATACAAGTGCGATGGAACTTTATAAAAAAAATTCATATCACTAGTCTCGTAGTCTACATAAATGATAGAATAAAGACTATAAAAGGCTAGATAATATTAAAATATAATCAAATTGCATGCATATGTTGCAGATATAGGTGTCATATACCATACCAGCGACATTAGGTAAATAAAAATATTTGCCTTTTACTTAGCTGAGTGAATTGATAAATTAGCTAAGTATAGCGAAGCATCCTGCATGCTTCATATAGCATATATCGGTTCTTAAATTCCAAACCTTTCCACCATATAAACAATCTTCAAATTGCTTGCATTAATCATATTACAATGCAAGTGCAGATACTAGTAGTAAGTGAATCCATGCGTTGCTCTACTCCTATGTTCCTGTAGCATGCAAAATGATAAGTACTACATCCATAGGTACTAAAGGAAATATGAAGAGCTAGCTATATGCAGCTAGCGATGCATGCATGCATGTTCTGATCGGATTGCTCCCCTAGTCAGCTAAAGCGACTTCTCAAATAATTAAACGAATAAGCTGATTAAGGATGTGTCCTGTGCATGCATTCTACTTGTACTTCCAAATATTACTGCAAGTAAAAACATCCAGCTTGTGCTTCTGATATCAGTACAAGTATAAAATATGACTACGTGATAATCCAAAGAAGATTAGGTGCTCCCGATCACGCCGGCGACGACGACAGCGAGGAGGACTTTAGTTTCTACATTTTGTAGTCTTCTTGTATTTCTACATATTGTAGTATCCACATGTTGTAATGCCATGTAATAGCTATGTTGGAATTCTTAATCAGGGGTTTTCTCTACGGAGATGTAATTAACAGTTCTTTTATGCATATGTAAGAGTGCTGGAAATAAAGTGCCTGCAATGTTTGATCGTTTTATTTACTTTATGCATTTACGCATTTAAATCATATTATCTGTCTCTATGACGTGGACGCTGATACGTCCAATTTGCATCACTATTTTATATCATAATTTGCTGTTATTCATTGATATATTTCATATGTAGACATGATACTTATGTTGTTTTCTTTGTTTTCACATGTTTGATGATCATTGGGGGAGTTGCTGCCGGAGTCAGGATTCTGCTGAAAAAAGGGCCATCAAGGGACCATATTTTGAAGATCAGGAAAATTCCAGAAAAATACCCAGAAATTATATTTTCCCAGAAGACTCACGAAGCCAGAAGGAGGAGTCGAGAGGAGCCAGGGCGGCCCCACACACCAGGGTGGCGCGGCCAGCCCCCTGGCCGCGCCAGCCCTGTGTGAGGGAGCCCTGGCCCACTTCTGGCCTCGCCCCTTCGCGTACATCATTGTCCCCGAAAACCTAAGTCAAGGGGGGGTTCAGAGTTAGACACAGCCGCCTCTGCGGGGCGGAGAACACAGAGAGAGAAAAGCTCTCCGGCAGAGAGAAATCTGCCGGGGAAATTCCTTCCTGAAGAGGGGAGATCGTCGCCATCGTCATCACCATCGCACTGGACTTCATCGGGATCATCATCATCATCATCTCCATCACCAGCACCTTCATCTCCACCATCACCACGCCATCCCGCTGTAACATCTTGAGTTGGATCTTGTTATATTCATAGGGGAAACTTTCCCGGTGTTGATTACTCTTGTAGTTGATGCTATTGAGTGGAACCATTGAATTAAGGTTTATGTTCAGATCGTTATTTACCATTATTTCACCTCTGATCATGATCCATATGATGTCTTGTGAGTAGTTCGTTTAGTTCTTGAGGACATGGGAGAAGTCAAGATGTTAGTAGTGAATTATTGTTGAGAAATATTTAATGGTTTGATATTGTTGTGGTGCTATTTCACTAGTGGTGTCATGTGAACATCGACTACATGGTACTTCACCATTTATGGGCCTAGTGAGATGCATTGTGTATTTGGCTACCGATTGTGGGGTTGCTGGAGTGACAGAAACCTAAACCTCCGTTGGGAAACCATTGCACCAGGGAGCGTAGGATCATAGAGTTTAAGGTTGTGGTTAGATTTATCTTAATTACTTTCTTGTATTTACGGATGCTTGCAAGGGGTATAATCACAAGTGTGTATTTATCCTAGTAAGGGTAGTGCGCTAGCACAGGTTCACCCCCATAACACTTACCAAACCAATAAATACTATTGGCTCTATGAAGCGAAAGCTCTTGACAGAAACCTCCCGTGTGTCCTCGAGAACGTTTGGTTATTATAAGAACACAACCGGCTTGTCCTTTGCTGAATAAAGGATTGGGCCACTTGCTGCAATTGCTACTACTGTCTTTTATTTACTCGCACTTTATTTACTCGTATTACCAAATACCCCTGGAAACCTGTTTGCTAGTATTTACAGTGATTCCTTGATCAAAACTGCTCATCAACACCTTCTGCTCCTCGTTGGGTTTGACACTCTTATTTATCGAAAGTACTACGATACACCCCCTATACTTGTGGGTCATCAAGACTATTTTCTGGCGCCGTTGCCGGGGAGCTTAGCGCTATTGAAGAGTGGAATTGGTAAAGGTAACCGTCGCTGTGAGTATTGTTTTTATTTTGTCTTTTATTTTTGTTTAACTCTGCTATGGAGAACTCTCCATTTGGTTTCCTATTTGGAAACACATCTACTGCTGCTACTGCACATGCGGAGGAATCACCACCGCCACCGCCTGCTGAAATTGATCCTTTTAAAATACCTATGAAAATTGTTGGGCGTATTATGGACAACTGCTATTCAGGAGATGGAACTGTCCATCCGGGAGATCACTTATTATTTATACATGAATTATGCGAGTTGTTCAGATGTGCAGGTATTTCACCAAGCCAGGTCAAGAAGAAATTATTCTCATTATCATTGAAAGGCAAAGCTGAAGAGTGGTATCGACTACTCCAGGATGGTCCATCTATGGCATGGGAGGATATTGTGCCTCTCTTTTATTCCAAGTTTTATCCTCCAAGTGAAATTCATAAAGACCGTAACCGGATATATAATTTTTGGTCTCATGATGGAGAGAGTATTGCCCAAGCGTGGGGGAGATTGAAGTTACTAATGCTCAAATGCCCCATTCATGAGCTCCCCAATAATATTGTTATTAATAATTTTTATGCGCGGCTTACTCTTCCTGATAAGGATTATTTGGATGCTTCTTGCTTTGGATCATTTACTCATATGAAAGAAGATGCTAAGTGGAAACTTCTTGACCGTATACAAGAGAATGCTGAAGGTTGGGAAAACGACAAAGGTAGGAAGTCAGGTATAAACTATGATTATGAATGCATTAAATCTTTTATGGGAACCGATGACTTTCATAGTGTTAGCGCTGCTTATGGTCTTGATTCCCAAATACTTGCTAATTGTCTTAAGGCTTTTGCCTCTTATATTGATGTTCCAAAGAAAGATTGGAACAAATATCATGCGCCTTATAAAGATTCTATTAGTCATATTCCTGCTGCAGCTACTGAAGTTTGTACTATTGATAGCATTGTGCCTGAACCTTATTTTGAGAAGACACCTTTCCCTGCTAAGGAAAGCAAGTGTTCCTGTTATTTCTGTCAGGATTGGAGATCATTGCTATTATGGTTTATGTGACATTGGCGCTAGTGCAAGTGCTATTCCCTTAGAGCTTTACAAAGAAATTATGCACGAGATTGGCGCTTGTGAACTTGAAGATATTGATGTGGTTGTTCAGCTTGCTAACAGAGAGACAGTTTGGCCTCTTGGTATTGTTCGAGATGTGGAAGTTCTATGTGGTAAGACTAAATACCCTACTGATTTTCTAGTCCTCGGTAAGGAGGCTAGTAAAACTTGTCCTATTATTTTTGGTAGACCCTTTTTGAACACTTGTGGCGCCGTGATAGATTGTAAGAAGGAGAATTTTTTTACTAAGTTTAATGGAGAGTCTTATGAGTTTAATTTTTCCAAGTTTGCTAAGACTTCTTATGAGAATGAAATGCCTAACGAAAATTTTCGAGTAGAGCAGCTTGCTTCTATTGCACTTGCCCCTAATAATGCCTTGCAGCAATTCATGGAAGATCACGAAAGTGATGTTTTTAGCAAGGAAAGAGAAGAGATTGACGATATTCTTCTTCGTCAACCACCATTACTCAAGCATAATTTACCTGTGGAGGATCTTGGTACCACTTTGCCGCCTAAGGAAGATCATGTTTTTGAATTAAAGCTTTTGCCTGATGACCTCAAATATGCTTATATTGATGATAAGAAAATATATCCTGTTATTATTAGCTCTAAACTTTCAGGAAAGGAAGAAGAAAGATTATTGGAGATATTGAGAAAACATCGAGGAGCTATGGGATATACTCTGGATGATTTAAAAGGGATTTCTCCTACTTTATGTCAGCATGCCATTAATATGGAGAAAGATGCGAAGCCAGTTGTGGAGCATCAGCGCCGCCTAATTCCGAAGATGAAGGATGTGGTAAGAAATGAGGTATTAAAGCTCCTTGATGCTGGTATTATTTATCCTATTGCTGATAGTAGATGGGTTAGTCCTGTTCATTGTGTTCCTAAGAAAGGAGGTATGACTGTTGTACCTAATGAGAATAACGAGCTTATTCCTCAAAGGGTAGTTGTTGGTTATAGAATGTGCATTGATTATAGGAAGGTAAACAAAGTTACTAAGAAAGATCATTACCCCTTATCGTTTATAGATCAAATGCTAGAAAGGTTGTCTAAGAAGACTCATTTTTGTTTCCTTGATGGTTATTCTGGTTTTTCTCAAATTGTTGTTAAGAAGGATGATCAAGAGAAAACCACTTTTACTTGTCCTTATGGAACTTATGCTTATAGACGTATGTCTTTTGGTTTATGCAATGCTCCTGCTACTTTTCAAAGATGCATGTCTGCTATTTTTCATGGCTTTTGTGAAGAAATTGTGGAGGTCTTCATGGATGATTTCTCCGTCTATGGAACTTCTTTTGATAATTGTTTGCACAACCTTGATAAAGTTTTGCAGAGGTGCGAAGAAACTAACCTTGTTCTTAATTGGGAGAAATGCCACTTTATGGTAAATGAAGGAATTGTTCTTGGACATAAAATTTCCGAAAGAGGTATTGAAGTTGACAGAGCAAAAGTGGAGGCAATTGAGAAAATGCCCTGTCCCAGAGATGTTAAAGGTATTCGTAGTATTCTTGGTCATGCTGGTTTCTATAGGAGGTTTATTAAAGATTTCTCTAAGATTTCAAAGCCTCTTACTAATCTTCTTCAAAAAGATGTGCCATTTGTCTTTGATGATGATTGTAAGGAAGCTTTTGAAACTCTTAAGAAGGCTTTAACTACTGCTCCTATTGTTCAACCACCTGATTGGAATTTACCTTTTGAAATTATGTGTGATGCTAGTGATTTTGCTGTTGGTGCTGTTCTTGGACAGCGCGTAGATAATAAGTTGAATGTTATTCATTATGCTAGTAAGACTCTTGATGCTGCTCAGAAGAACTATGCCACTACTGAGAAAGAGTTTCTTGCTGTTGTTTTTGCTTGTGATAAGTTTAGATCTTATATTGTTGATTCTAAAGTTACTATTCATACTAATCACGCTGCTATTAGGTATCTTATGACTAAGAAGGATGCTAAGCCTAGGCTTATTAGATGGGTGTTACTTTTACAAGAGTTTGATTTGCATATCGTAGATAGGAAAGGTGCTGAAAATCCTGTGGCTGACAACTTGTCTAGATTGGAAAACATTTCTTTTGATCCTATTCCTGTTAATGATAGTTTTCCAAATGAACAGTTGGCTGTAATTAATGTAACTTCACGAGACCTTCCTTGGTATGCTGATTATGCTAACTTTATTGTTTCCAAGTATTTGCCTCCTACCTTTACAGCTCAGCAAAGAAGAAAATTCTTCTACGATTTGAGGCATTATTTTTGGGATGACCCACATTTATATAAAGAATGAGTTGATGGTATTATGAGAAGATGCATACCAGAATATGAGCAACAAGAGATATTAAGAAAATGTCATAGCAGTGCTTATGGAGGGCATCATGCTGGAGATAGAACCGCACAGAAGGTTCTACAATCAGGTTTCTATTGGCCAACTCTCTTTAAAGATGCCAAAAGGTATGTTTTATCTTGTGATGAATGTCAAAGAGTTGGTAATATTTCTAGACGAAATGAAATGCCTATGAATTACACTCTAGTTATTGAACCGTTTGATTGTTGGGGATTTGACTTTATGGGTCCTTTTCCTCCTTCAAAAGGCTATACCCATATACTTGTTGCTGTTGATTATGTTACTAAATGGGTAGAAGCCATACCTACAAAGAGTGCCGATGGCGAGACTTCGTTAAAAATGCTTAAGGATGTTATTTTTCCTAGGTTCGGAGTGCCTAGATATCTTATGACTGACGGAGGTTCTCATTTTATTCACGGTAGTTTTAGAAAAACTCTTGCTAAGTATGATGTCAATCATAGAATTGCTTCTGCTTATCATCCCCAAACTAGTGGGCAGGTAGAGCTTTCAAATAGGGAGATCAAGTCTATCTTGCAGAAGACTGTTAACAAATCTAGGAAAAACTGGGCTAGTAAGTTAAATGACGCTTTATGGGCTTATAGAACTGCTTATAAGAATCTCATGGGTATGTCTCCTTATAAGATGGTTTACGGAAAAGCATGTCACTTGCCCTTAGAATTAGAACACAAAGCTTTTTGGGCAGTGAGAGAGCTTAATAGAGATTTTAAACTAGCCGGTAAGAAAAGGTTGTTAGATTTGAGTTCTCTAGATGAGTGGAGAAATGAAGCGTATGAGAATGCCAGACTTTTCAAGGAGAAAGTCAAGCAATGGCATGATAAGAGAATTCTTAAGAGAGAGTTTCATGTTGGTGAGAAAGTTCTATTGTATAGGTCTCGTCTCAGATTTTTTGCAGGTAAATTACTTTCTAAATGGGAAGGACCATATGTTATTGTGGAAGTGTACCGCTCAGGTGCTATAAAAATTGCTTCATTGAAAGATGATTCTACACAAGTGGTGAATGGG
Organism: Dactylis glomerata; assembly: GCA_007115705.1. Lineage (NCBI taxonomy): Eukaryota > Viridiplantae > Streptophyta > Magnoliopsida > Poales > Poaceae > Dactylis > Dactylis glomerata. The sequence continues at coordinate 2,301,306 of QXEO01000543.1, forward strand.
CAAAGACTCAAACATTATATTTCTGGAGATTCTTATAATGAAGATGTTGATGTTATTGAAACAGTTTCTCCGGAAGATTACATCCAAGATAAACTGCAGGAACCTGCAGAGTTCGTTTTCGAATAGGTAACAGTTCTAGTCAGAAAAGTTTCGCGAAAAGTTCTTCCTTTAATATTTTTGCTGTTTTTAATAAATATGAAAAATCACGAGACGAAAACGGGGAGGAAAAGAAGTCCGTGTGTATCTCACACACGGGTGGCATGGGCCCACCCCTGGCCGCGCCACCTACGTGTGAGAACACCTCGGAACTCTTTTCCGTCCCGGTTTCCCTCTGTGGTTTCGTTTCGATGTATAATTTTCGTCTATTTAACCGTCCGGAGTCCCCGAGGTCTGTATATCGTTTTCTCGTCGTGTTTTGTTTCGAGCTGTTTCTGTCAGGAGTTGATCTTAAGCTTGGGGAAGCCATGACCTCTTCAAGTGACAACAATGGCAAAGGACCCTATGTGGATGATCACCTGCTCCAGAAGTGGAGAGAGGAGCGAGGTTCTGGAAGAGCAAGGCCGAAAAATTCTCCTTGGGAAGTACCAACAAAAGTTAGGCGTATCTTTTCTCATGATCTGCAGGGACCAACATATCATGTTTTGGATCTTGACTCCGTGCCCGTGATAGAACACGGAATGCTGGTCACTTTTGAGTTTTGCACTTATTATGAAGCCTTGAAGAGGGAGGTATATATGCTTCAGGAAGAGAATCTCAGGCTTCGCAGAATGCAGGAATATTTCCTTAATCCAAGGCTGCTACCAATACCGCCGAAGGAGTAATTCGTCATCGGTATAGGCATCCCCTTGGCTTGTTCCAAGCTTGGGGGAGTGCCTCGGTATCACACCATTACCTTTCGCTCATTTACTTTTCAAGTAGAGTCTTATCATGAATAGAGAAGTTATCATATAGAATAGTTTGCAGTTGGAGTATCCTCTTTAGTTAGTTTTCTATGTATCCCTTGGTGTGAGTTGCGGTAATGAAATATTAATGAGAAGTTTTATCGTTTACTTTTCGCACACTTTATGTTAGTCTGCAATCTCTCTTGTATGACTAGTCTTGTTGATTGGTATTGGTATCACATTGGGAGCATGAGTAGATTTAGTTGGTTTTGGCAAACCTAGCTTGGTCAGTAGCAACTTTACCTTGAAGTTTGAGTAGAAAAGAATAAAGAAGTGCTTGCAGTTACATCGCTTCAGTTTTCCCTTATGTTTGGCTTACAAGCATTGTTATTCTTAAAGTTAAAATCGTTGTACCTTCAAGGGAGTCTGCATGATTGTTCTTATTATATGTATGTTTGTTTGTTTCATGCAACTCTTATGCTTGCTACCCAGCTTTGCTAGCCAAAAACCTGTACTGAGAGGAAATACTTCTCGTGCATCCAAAACCCAAAAACCAAGTCACTTCCAAAGAGTCCACTATAAATTCCTATGCATGGTATTTCAAGCCATTCCAAGTAAATTTTCATGTGCTACCTTTCAAAAACCTTCAAACACTTCTCATTTTGTGCCACTGTTTTTAGCTCATGAGGACGTAGTGGATGGGTTTGTTATCTTCCATACTAAATTAAGTACCCTTCAACTAGGCAGCTTCATCTGCTCGTCATTAATTTTGCAAGGGAGCTGGTCAGACCATTATAATCTTAAAAAGAAAAAGGCACTCCTCCAATGGAATGTGAAAGTTGGTCGGCACCCGATGGAATCGGTTAGCCATGGTTTGAGAAAGGAAAAAAGGTGGGGAGGAGTGCCAAAGCTTTATAAAAGAGCACCAAAAGTGCCAATTAATCAAACATCTCGGAACCGCTCTCACTTGTTTAGTATGGAAGATATCAAGAACTCCGTTGCTAGTCGTTGACGAAAGCAACCACCTCTCAAAACAATTTTTACCTCTGTTTTACAAATGAAAAGCTCTAGCACATGTTTAATCCCTGCTTCCCTCTGCGAAGGGCCTATCGTTTACTTTTATGTTGAGTCAACCTATTTCCCTCTATCTCAAGCAAGCATTTGAGTTGTTATGTTTCATTCATCCATATGTTGATCCGTTTAATCATGTTTATTATCTTCCTTGTTTTGTATAATGCTTTTGTCTGAAGGAATATATCTTTGAAAGCTTTCTATGAATGCAAAAGTTTACTTTGTTGAGCATATAGTCTTTGCTATATTAGCTCTGATTTAAAATGCTCCGTCTAAAAGCAAGAATAGCTTGTTCATCGTTCTTTGACCAAGAGCTAAGGTTTGCCATTGCCAATTATAGTTTACCTTGTGCATCTTTGTATGTGATTCCCTTTTACCTATTGCAAGTCTATATCTTATAAAAGGAAGTTGCTGTCTATTATAATTTGTGCCTTAGTGAATGTGATGCTTCTTGTCTGTATTTTGATTATCGACACTTCACTCCATAAACCTGTGGGCATGTTTACCGAGTTTAGTTTTCGCTTGGGGACAAGCGAGGTCTAAGCTTGGGGGGTTGATACGTCCAATTTGCATCACTATTTTATATCATAATTTGCTGTTATTCATTGATATATTTCATATGTAGACATGATACTTATGTTGTTTTCTTTGTTTTCACATGTTTGATGATCATTGGGGGAGTTGCTGCCGGAGTCAGGATTCTGCTGAAAAAAGGGCCATCAAGGGACCATATTTTGAAGATCAGGAAAATTCCAGAAAAATACCCAGAAATTATATTTTCCCAGAAGACTCACGAAGCCAGAAGAAGGAGTCGAGAGGAGCCAGGGCGGCCCCACACACCAGGGTGGCGCGGCCAGCCCCCTGGCCGCGCCAGCCCTGTGTGAGGGAGCCCTGGCCCACTTCTGGCCTCGCCCCTTCGCGTACATCATCGTCCCCGAAAACCTAAGTCAAGGGGGGGTTCAGAGTTAGAAACAGCCGCCTCTGCGGGGCGGAGAACACAGAGAGAGAAAAGCTCTCCGGCAGAGAGAAATCTGCCGGGGAAATTCCTTCCCAGAGAGGGAAGATCGTCGCCATCGTCATCACCATCGCACTGGACTTCATCGGGATCATCATCATCATCATCTCCATCACCAGCACCTTCATCTCCACCATCACCACGCCATCCCGCTGTAACATCTTGAGTTGGATCTTGTTATATTCATAGGGGAAACTTTCCCGGTGTTGATTACTCTTGTAGTTGATGCTATTGAGTAGAACCATTGAATTAAGGTTTATGTTCAGATCATTATTTACCATTATTTCACCTCTGATCATGATCCATATGATGTCTTGTGAGTAGTTCGTTTAGTTCTTGACGACATGGGAGAAGTCAAGATGTTAGTAGTGAATTATTGTTGAGAAATATTTAATGGTTTGATATTGTTGTGGTGCTATTTCACTAGTGGTGTCATGTGAACGTCGACTACATGGTACTTCACCATTTATGGGCCTAGTGAGATGCATTGTGTATTTGGCTACCGATTGTGGGGTTGCTGGAGTGACAGAAACCTAAACCTCCGTTGGGAAACCATTGCACCAGGGAGCGTAGGATCATAGAGTTTAAGGCTGTGGTTAGATTTATCTTAATTACTTTCTTGTATTTGCGGATGCTTGCAAGGGGTATAATCACAAGTGTGTATTTATCCTAGTAAGGGTAGTGCGCTAGCACAGGTTCACCCCCATAACACTTACCAAACCAATAAATACTATTGGCTCTATGAAGCGAAAGCTCTTGACAGAAACCTCTCGTGTGTCCTCGAGAACGTTTGGTTATTATAAGAACACAACCGGCTTGTCCTTTGCTGAATAAAGGATTGGGCCACTTGCTGCAATTGCTACTACTGTCTTTTATTTACTCGCACTTTATTTACTCGTATTACCAAATACCCCTGAAAACCTGTTTGCTAGTATTTACAGTGATTACTTGATCAAAATTGCTCATCAACACCTTATGCTCCTCGTTGGGTTTGACACTCTTATTTATCGAAAGTACTACGATACACCCCCTATACTTGTGGGTTATCAGACGCGTATTGCTCTCGCCCCATTTTCCCGTCATCAGAGCCAACCACAAGCTTTCCTTCAAATATTATGGTCCCTTTCAAATCATCAAGTGCATCAACCCTGTGGCCTATGAGGTGGATCTCCCTACCACTTCACGCATCCATCCTGTCTTCCATGTCTCGCAACTGCGCAAATGTCTGGCATCAGGTACACCTGCATCTCCTCTGCCACCTACTCCTCCAGATGAAGTTGTGATTCCTGCAAGGATCCTAGCACGTCGCTGGCGTTGTGCGGCAAATGGCATGAAGGAACAAATTCAGGTGGAATGGTCCGACCCCATGGCGACCGACATCACCTGGGAAGATGCCGTCGAGCTCCGGCAGCGTTTCCCCTCTTCACCGGCTTGGGGACAAGCCGTCTCTCAAGGAACAGGGGATGTCAGCACTGATACAGCAGGAACTGATGCTTCTGAACCTTTGGGCCTCAGCCAAAGGCTCTCTCGGCCCAAACGCTTTGTGCAGCCCAACAGGAAATATCTGGGAGGAGATTGGAGACTACTTAAGAAGGAGCAGGTCAACAGAAGGATCATCCTCGGGATCACGAACCAGGCGGTGGCGGCGGAGATATTTTCCCTTGCTTGTAATTTCCTGCTACTTTCTCCCTAGAACTCGAATTCCCCTTGTAATAGACCATAATTCTGGTGTATGTGAGTGAATCCATACTGGTACCCTAACAATAACAGCAAGGAGCAAGCATACATCTCTCTTCTGCCATTCCATATTTTCATGGGCAACTGAGATGAAAGGGAGAACATGTGGAGAGTGGATAAATGGATAGCGAGAAACATGTAGTATTATTTTTCAAATATTTAAAATTTCTATTTTGAAGTTACACAAAGATTTGAAACAAAATTATAGAGGTAGCCGGTGATGAATGCTACAAACGTGTAAATCTTAATATGAACTAGTACTTTATATCATAGGCTACACAGAAATGGCGAAATCATACAAATTATATAGTGTTGAAATGTGCATTATTCATTGTAAAATTTATTAGATTTTATCTTCTTTATGTAGCCTAGAATACAAAGTAGATCGCACTGAGATTTGTATGTTTATAATATTTATCATTGGTACCTCTAAAATTGTGTTTTAACATTTTGAAATATAAAATTTAAATTTTTAAAAATAAAGAGCTAGGTGTAGTTGGGCAAGTTTCCGACGTGACTCGATCGTGCATTGCCATGCTTTGCATTTGCAATTCACCTCGGTCTGTTGGCTGAACGGCGTGTCAGCCTGAATCACGGAACGTTTGCTTGTGCGCAGTTAAATGGCAGGCGACGAGATGCGTTGCGGAGAATAGGAGACTGACTGCAGCGCTACGCATGGAGGCGGCATTGAGCTCCTCCGTACCAAACAAGGTCTCTACGAGGGAGGCGCTCTGGCATCAGCTCCCGATCGTCTGAGATCTCCTCCTACTCCTACATCTTGCCGTGGTCTTATTCTTTATTTTAGATTAATTTTAATAATTAAATTAAAATAGTCTTAAAACCTTAAATAAGAAAAAGGGTCCCGTAGCTCAGTTGGTCAGAGCGCCGGTCTTATATGCCGTCGGCCGTGGGTTCAAACCCCACCGGGACCAAAGTTTTTTGACGCCTAAAAGATAGGAATTGTTTTGTTCAGTGAGCTGGAAGGCAAGTTATTTTTTTTCAAAATTGGGACGGCAAATTGGTGGCTGCATAGCCCAATTAGTGGCGAAAATTCAGTCTACCCTTCCGGATGCACAGGCTCCCTTACCAAGCAACACGTTTCCCGATATACAAAATATTCTGGAAAATAATTTTGCATGTATATCTTCATATTCCATGCATGTGTGCATATAAACTTACAAAAAACCTGATTTTGTGTGTGTCCTCTGTAAAAAGCATAAAAAATTTGTTGGGCAAATCCTTATTTTAGTACCACATTCTTTTCTTTTTACATAAGCCATACAAAAAGTTAGTTTCTTATAAAATGAATTTGTGTGCATATTTATTTATTTTCATATTCCAATATACATTTAAAATGCATTTGAACTATATATAGAAAAATACGCAAGCCAATTAGTACCAGCTTGATGTAAATGCCATGGCACGCAGCCTGTAGACTTGCTAGCACCCGGCGTCATCAAGCATCAGGCTGCCGGGACCGGGTGCTGGAAGAGACGCACGTACTCTCCATTGGCGTCGAATGACTTGGAGCAGTCCCACACACTGACGATCTCGACGGGGACGACGCTGGTGAGGCCATTGAAGTACTCAAGGCGGAGCTCTCGTGCGATCTCTCTCGGGTACCCCAGCATAAAGACGACATGGACGGTGGCGAGGTCGGGCGCCGCGAAGCAGGCCGGGTCGATCTCCTGCACGAACCCGAAGTTGCAGCAGTTGCTCTCGATGATCTTCTCCGTGCGCTGCTCGACGGGGTACTCGCGGAGGGCAACGTGGGCCATGTAGTCGTACCGGACCCGGGCGATGTCAGGGGTCTCCCCCTCGCGCACGAGCTCCACAGTGGCGCCGTCGAGCTCGAACGGCTGCCTGCGCATGGCCGCCTCCCGGTCGCCGGGCGTGCGGAAAAGCACTGTGGCGTCGGCGCCGTGCAGGGGGGTGACGAGCTCCAAGGTCTGCGGCAGGTCGAGCGCCAGGGTGCGGAAGACGAGGCGGATGAAGGCGCCCGGCTCGTCGCGGGACGGAGCGTCGTCCGGCGTGATGTACGCGTGCGTGAAGCGGCGCGCCCAGAACTCCAGCTCGGTGTCAGGGGACAGCTTGAGGTACACGGTGGGGCCGCACATGGGGCGGCGATCGTGGACGGACTCGTCGTCAGCCCGCACCCACCGAGGGGGCTTCGGAATGCCCAGGCGGACGGCGGTCGCGGCAGGGAAGACATCGATGCCCTTCAGATGGGTGATGAAGGCCGGGCGGTCGGAGTCGGAGGGGATCTCCAACGCCGTCGCCCCATCCGGAAGCAATGCGTGGCCGGCGGACGGCATCTTCACGGGCAAAGAAGCAGCGGGGTGGAACAATGGAAGTGCTGGAACTTGTAGAGGGCTCTCCGAGGTCGCCTGGCGTGCGGAAGCGCACCGTGGCGTGCTCCACAGTGGCGCCGTCGAGCTCGAACGGCTGCCGGCGCATGGCCGCCTCCCGGTCGCCTGGCGTGCGGAAGCGCACCGTGGCGTCGGCGCCGTGCAGGGGAGTGACGAGCTCCAAGGTCTGCGGCAGGTCGAGCGGCAGGGGTGGAACAATGGAAGTGCTGGAACTTGTAGAGGGCTCTCCGGTGTTGTGGAGGATGGAAGGGAGCGGTGGTGCAGTGGTGCTTTGAGGGCGCGGAGAATCGAATACTGAAGGTAGGAGACGAGGAGGTAGGTGCTGGTGTTACGCTGGAGTTGATGGCGCGCCGTGCTAGGACAAGGGCTAGAATCAGCTCAGAGTTCAGACAGGGGAGGCAGGCAGCTCGTCTGACATGGACGTACTGTTGCTCTGGACCTATGCCTCTGGCGTGCACAGGTATGGCTGAAGCAGCGAGTCCTTTATTATTTTGCAGTACTCGACTCCATAGACTGTCACTGTGTCAAGATCGTTGTTGATGGAAAGTCCACGAATTTATATCCTACAAAAACGGAATTACTTTGCATCCGACAAAAGATCCCTACCTTTGGAACCCTACGACACTATGAACCCAAACTAATATTCAACATTATCCATTAAAAAAAAACTCTCTCCAATCCATATTACTACTAATTGTCGCCAAAATAGATGTATCTAGATACAAATTTTTAACTAGATACATTAATATTAGCGACAGATAATATGGATCGGAGGGAGTAGCACATATTTTCCAATGGGGCAACACCACTTTCCGTTACTTTCATAACAGAAAAAATGTGCAAATAAACGAAAGTAAATGGAAATAAGAAAGAAAGAGTGCCCTCGCACTAGCAGAAAACCCGTTAACAGGTGCTCATCATCAAAACATCTAGCACAGGGCAAAAAGGAAAGGACTGAGCGTCCTCCGAGGGATTCGTCCTTGTGATCCTCTGCCTTCTCGTGCTAACACGTGTTTCTCCAAACTCCCTCAATCCCGCTTTTGCTTCTATAAACGTACCAATGCAGCAGAAAACGGTTCGTTATAGCAAAAATTTGTATAAACGAAGCAAAAAACGTTTTGCACTAAAATCCTGAAAATTGCTTCCATGAAGCAAAAAAAAAGCCCCGCTTTTGCTTCTATAAATATACCAATGCAGCAGAAAATGGTTCGACGTAAAAAAAACTACTTCAACATGGATCTCGCCGGAGACCTCGGTGCAATTTTTTTGTACTATTGAACATCGTAGCAAAAAAATTCCGGTGAAGTGATTTTGCTGGAGACCTTGCCGGAGACGTCAGAGCAAATTTTGTGTACTAATGTAGCATCAGAGCAAAAAAAATCCGACGAAGTCCTCAAACAGTTACGGTGCAAATCCGCATACATCATAGCAAAACAATATGGTACTATAGCAAAAATGGTGGTAGCAAAAACAATACTCTTACAATGCATATTCACACAACAAAAAGTGCAAAAATGTAAAACAGTTGTAACATGGTAGCAAAAGATGTTCTGCACCGTCTTCTCCGGCCACCGCCCCCGAACCAGACCCATCCCCCGCCGCCTCCCCACCGACGCAGCCCCGCCGGCGGCATCTCCATCGCTGATTCCCACATGCGAGCGAGGACTATGAGATAGGGAGAATGGAGTCCAGCGAGATGGGGATTAGCGGGGCGACCGCCGACCGAGGACTCCTCATGCCCTCCTCTTGCGCCAGAGATTGGTTGGACGGTGGGAGGAGGGCGGCGGCGGTGTGAGCTGGGGGCGCAAGCTGCAGTTCGCGCCCGGGTTACCAGAGGCTAATGGAGGAGGACGAGGAGGTGCTCCGGCAGTGAGGATGGAGGAGCGCCGGCGAGGACCTCTACCGATGGCAGCGCGTGTGGGGAAAAAAGCAGAGAGACCAGGAGTGAGGATAACCACGCGGTGGAGACGAAGAAGTGACAGAGCGAAGGGATAAGATATTTTGGTACCTGGGCGATGGGCTGGTGGGTCTATTGAAAATGACTTTTGTCCACACGATGTAATCAGATCAGACGGCCACGCACCCGGAGGACGCGCGCAACGCGATCCTCTAGCGGAACCCAAGCATTTTCCGGGCAAAAACCTACTAGCACTCAAGCCAAGATTATACAGTTCAAACACAACCACCACATATCATTGTATGATAGACCAAAAACATAAAACCTAGCTAACGAAGTGACATCCCCGCAACAAAAAAAAAACAATTCCTCTAAAAACAACCTTATAAGGTCCTTCGTTCATCAAACATGCAGTTCATCCCTTTTGTGATTCTGCCTTGCCAACTCAACCGCTTTGATCATCAACTTCCTTGCTCTGTTCTTCAGCTTAACCGAGTTCTCATTGCCACACAGACCTGCCTAGCAAGTAAGAAACGTGCACTTACTGAACAGGACCACTTCCGGCGATTTGATAACATAGTCATCAAAGGTTACTTTGTTTGAAATAATTGTCCAAATTAACCAACATAATGCAGCCAACAATATAGTATAGATTTTTTTTCATCACTTGGAAGAATGGAATAAAACCAAACCAAACCCTGCCAACATGATGTCCCAAAACAAGAACCTAAAGCCCCTAAACAACTTTACTCGCTTCACGAGAGAAAACAAATGACTTACAAGGTCAATATTATTACAAAAAGTTACAATTTGGGCATCCTATCCAATTTTGATTACGCATATTATCCCTTGTCAAAAATGCATCCTGAGACAACTGCCATAGAAAAATCTTTTTCTTTAAATGATCTTTGGATTTCTGAATTCTCTTTTTTTGTCTAGCAATATTACTTCCAAGATAAAAAAAAATTGTCAAGAAAATTCAGTTAGCATTCAAAGAGCACATGATCCCATCAAAACTCTAAGATATATGTATTTGGCTTGCATCAATTTTATTCCATTGACTCATGAAATCATTATTCATCATTCTTCTAAAGGGTACCAGGGAATCAACAATAATAACCTACTGAAACTCTTGGAATTGACTTATATGATATAACTTAGGATATTTTATTACTAATGATATATCTCTATCCCAAGGATCTTGCCAAAATCACACCAATTACCAAAATTCAAAACCACTTTTATACCTCAAAAAGGTCTCTTTCACCTTTATTAATGCCTTTCATCAAGGTAAATCATTCACCCATGATTTAAACATAGCAACACTCTTACTTCTCAAATATTCACTTTATCTATTTACTTCCACAAAGCACCCTTACTATCAAGTTTCCACCATCACTTACAAAGATGTCTAATATTTTGCTTTTGAAGATCCTTCACACCCAACCCTCTTTTATTTTTTGATATACAGACTCTTTTCTTCTTGACCATAAGATAAGCCCTTTGCTTTTTCTTCCCCACACATAAAAAACTTCTGCTTACTTTATCCAATTCTGGCAAAAGTTTGTTAAGCAAAAACATAGCCATATAATAAGAAGGAATCCCAGATAGAAATGAATCAAGAAGAGTAAGGCTAGCACTGGAAGAAGCAGCATTGCAGATCCAAACATCAAATTTCTTAACACATTCTACATTCCAAAAATCCCGTTCCACATTTTGAAGGTTAGCAAAAGTTAATGGAACCCCATGTTTTTTCATAGGAAATTTTCCAACTTGGCAATTGCACATTTCTTAATAAAACTCCAAGAGGTTATTATCTCCACGAATCATCACAATTTCACTTTTTAGGAAATTTATTTTCAGCGCCGACATCATTTCAAACATATAAAGCAACATTTTAAAATTCAACGCCTGTTTGGGATTATGCTTTATACATAAAACTATATCGTTAGCATATTGAAGGATAACCAATCTATTATCAAAATTAGCAAATGCCTTGCAACCACAGAAAAAATCTACTTATCTACCAAAAGAGGGTAGATTAGATGAGGTGACATATGCGTATCATTTTTCTTGTTATATTTCTATGTGGAATAAAATTGATGAACCCTACCCTAAACATTTGGGAAATACTAGATAAAAGCCAAAATATAGGACAAACGCAGGAGGCATATGTTGGCTCCGAGGTGCATGAAAACCTATTATGAAAAGTGCATAAAATGAAACTACAATTGTGCGTAAACGCCTCAGACTTGAAAACAAGAGCGAAATGAACACAATGTTTGAGACCTTCATGACAAGCATGACCAGCCGGCGGGAGGATGTCCGTAGGACAACTTTTGCATTGCCGCTCTGTAGGAAACTAACAAGCTGCTCCGTGGAGTTCTCAATCACGAACCACTTCAATTCCATCATGAAGCAGCCAAACTACGGTACAAAATAATCCCGAGGGATTATTTGATCTCGCATGGCTTGAATAGCGCTTAGCAGGATTTTTAAGGCCTTGGAATTTTAATGGTTTTTAGCATTTTATTATCGAGCAAGTCATTCTTAATTTATTTTCAAAGTTTTGCATAATAAGTTGAAACCTTAGCTCACCATGATCTGTGAATGTTATGTATCCAATGAATTTCATGCCTTTAGTTAAAATGAAGATGCTTTGATTCATGGCACTTTTATTAGATGTATGAATTAGGATGCTTTCTAGCATGCATGTTACTTATGATGATTATAGTATCTTTCGCACCACTAGTGCTAATTGAACACGTGTAATTTTTGAGGATATGATTAAGATCATTGGTTTGATCACCAAAACTAAAATTTTAAGAAAGAATTGAAAACAAGTACCACAAAAAACGCTTAAAATGAGTACAAGTATAAGTATAGAGATACTCAAATGTCAAATCACAAAGTGTGAATTGCTTCGTGTGCGGCTTGAGATATGCCTAGAAAAATATGCATTAATAAAGTGATTTAGCATATACTGGGAGTAACAGACCCACGATGAAAATGAAGCAGGATCAGTTTCCTAGAGCTGGTTTGAGATATGCGGAAATCCTACTTGCAGCGTATCCCCTGGCTAAACCAAGAGTCCTCTTGGCGCTAAACGGTTGCAGTTCCTTAACAGTCATGTTCTTCATGTCAAGAGCAAGCACCCATGCTTTGTGGCGGTGGTCACGGTAGTCAATCTTGGCGAGGAAGTAGACAACGTCATCATCCAGCAGGCTGAGGTTGGGCATGCCAACGAGGAGAGTCGACAATGTCGGGTCGGCAGCCTTCTTGATGCGAGCACCAACCTTGAGCTTCTGCAGCAGCGATGGTTGAGTGGGTATCTGGGTGGAACTGATGCGGTGATCCATGGTCCAGTCCTCGGGGTAGTCAAGATTCGTTGTTGATGCAATCCACGAATTTATATCCTGGAAAAACGGAATTATTTTCCATCCGACGAAAGAGCCCTACCTGTGGAGCCCTATGAGACAATGGACCCAAACTAATGTTCAGCATTATCCATTTTAGAAAAAAAATTACTCTCTCCAATCCATATTACTATTTGTTGTTAAAATGGATGTATCTAGACAAAAAAATTAATTAGATGCATCGACAAGTAATATAGGTTGGTATAAGATTTTTTTTCCAACAACAAACGTGTTTGATCATCAGCTTCCTCGCTCTGATCTTCAGCTTAACCGGGTCCCTCATTGGCTCATTGCCATATAGACCTGCCCAGCAATTAAGAAATGTGCACTTACTGAACAAGACCACTTCCGGCGATTTGATAACATAGTCATCAAAGGTTACTTTGTTTGAAATAATTTGTATACTCTTGGAATTGACTAATATGATATAACTTAGGATATTTTGTTACTAATGATATTTCTCCGTCCCAAGGATCTTGCCAAAATCACATCAACTAGTACCAGGTTCAAAACCACTTTTATACCTCAAAAAGGGTCTCTTTCACCTTTAATAATGCCTTCCATCAAGGTGAATCATTCACCCATGCATGCTTTAACCGTAGCAACACTCTTACTTCTCAAATACTCTACTTTATCTATTTACAGGCAGAAACCATCCTTGCTATATATCAAGTTCCACCATCACTTACAAAGATGTATAATATTTTGCTTTTGAAGATCCTTCGCCATTTTCTTTTTCTTCCCCATCCATAAAAAACTTATACTTACTTTATCCAATTTTCTGCAAAAGTTTGTTAAGCAAAAACATAGCCATATAGTAAGAAGGAATCCCAAATAGAAACGAATGAAGAAGAATAAGGCTAGCACCAAAAGATGCAGCATTGCATATCCAAACATCAAGTTTCTTAACACATTCTACATTCCAAAAACCCCGTTACACATTTTGAAGATTAGCCAAAGTTACTAGAACCCCAAGGTTTTTCATAGGAAATTTTCCAACTTGGCAATTTAACATTTCTGAATAAAATTCCAAGAGATTATTATCTCCACCAATCATCACAATTTCACTTTTTAGGACATTTATTTTCAATGCCGACATCATTTTGAACATATAAAGTAACATTTTCAAATTCAAAGCCGGCTCAAGATCATGCTTTATACATAAAACTATATCGTTAGCATATTGAAGGATAACCACTCTATTATCAAAATTAGCAAATGCCTCGCAACCACCAAAAACATCTACTTATCTACCAAAAAAGAGGGCAGATTCGATGAGGTGACATACGTGTATCTTTTTTTCTTGTTATACTTCCGTGTGGAATAAGATTGATCAACCATACCCTAGGCATTAGGAAAATACTAGATAAATTTCAGAATATAGGACAAACACAGGAGCCAGAATGTTGGCTCCAAGGTGCATACAAACCTATTATGAAAACAAGAGCGAAATGAACACCATGTTCGAGATCTTCATGACAAGCATGACCAGCCAGCTGGAGGATGTGCGTAGGACAACCTTTGCATTGCCGCTCTATATGAAACTAACAAGCTGCTCCGTGGAGTTCTCAATCACGACACCACTTCCATCATGAAGCAGACAAACTACGGTACCAAATAATTACGAGGGATTATTTGATCTCGGCTTGAATCAAGCTTAGAAAGATTTTATAAGACCTTGTAATTTTACGGTTTTTAGCATATTATTATCGAGCAAGTCATGCTTAGTTTATTTTCAAAGTTTTGCATAGTAAGTTGAAACCTTAGCTCACCCTGATCAGGGATGTTTTATATCCAATGAATTTCGTGCCTTCATTATAAATGAAGATAGGGTCTTTCACACCATTAGTGCTAATTGAACACGTGTAAATTTTTTGAGGATATGATTAAGATTGTTGGTTTGATCACCCAAACTAAATAAGAAAGAATTGAAAACAAGTACCACCAGAAAAATAACGCTTAAAATGAGTACAAGTAGAAGTATAGAGATACTCAAATCAGAAAGTGAATTGCTTCGTCCTCAAAAATAATATGCACTAATAAAGTGTTTTTGCATGTACTGGGAGTAACCGACCCACGATGAAAATGAAGTAGGATCAGTACTGTCCTAGAGCAGGTTTGAGATATGCGGAGATCCGACTTGCAGCGTATCCCCTGGCTAAACCAAGAGTCCTCTTGGCACTAAACGGTTGCACATCCTTAACAGTCATGTTCTTCATGTCAAGAGCAAGCACCCATGCTTTGTGGCGGTGGTCACGGTAGTCAATCTTGGCGAGGAAGTAAACAACGTCATCATCCAGCAGGCTGAGGTTGGGCATGCCAACGTGGAGAGTCGACAATGTCGGGTCGGCAGCCTTCTTGATGCGAGCACCAACCTTGAGCTTCTGCAGCAGCGATGGTTGAGGGGGTATCTGGGCGGAACTGATGCGGTGATCCATGGTCCAGTCCTCAGGGGAGAAGCTGCCGATCCTGATGCTCCATGTGGCGGCCTTCCAACGACGGGATGTTTTAGAGCAGGGGTCGAAGTGAACATGCATGTCGGCGAACCTGATGAGGTCGCCGACGACGGCAATGTCCCGGACAGACCTTGGATCGCCAAACCCCACCTTCTTTTTGGGCATCATGGGCTTGTTGGGCAGCTCGAGGCGGCGGAGCTTGGGCTGTTCGTCGAGGACGTCGCAGAAGATGATGTGGTACCATAGGTTGACCCAGGCCACGGTGCCTCTGTCTCCTCCGATGGTGAGTGTCTTGGATGTTACGAGCATTTTTGGATGTGAATCGACCACCACCACGGCCTTCTTGCTCCAGGTCTGGGTATCGGAGTGGTACATGGAGAGGTGAGAAGTTTTCGGACCTCGGGACTCACGAGCTTGTGCGACGATGACGTAGGTGCAGTCATGGTGGCGCTCGAAACAGGGGCGGAGGGTGAAGCGGAAGCCAGCGCCGTCGTGGTGGCGGCTGGTGGTGCGTTGGCAGTGTTGGTTGCACTTGCGCACGATGGCAAGCGTGTACTCGTTGAATTCGTGTTGGCGGCCGGGGTGGGGGAGGTGGTCGAGCTTCGCGGCGCGGGGGTCGTAGACGAAGTATTCTTGGTTGATGGCCAACATGGAATCGGATGGACGATTTCCGAGGATGACTACTAGGAGGAGTAGGCCGCCGTTGGTCTCTGTAGTGATGATTAGGGGCTTGACGGCGAACTCGGCGCGGTCCATGTCGGTGGCGTGGAAGCACAAGTAAGAGACTTGCGGGGGGGCGAGGGGGCAGAAGGTGACCTTGATGCTGCCCTTGAGTCTGGAACCCGCTGCCGCCTCGACGGTGGCGGTGGTGGCGTTGTGGCAGTCGGCGAAGTAGACTTGGTCATCGATGAGGACGAAAGGTGGCCACTCGCCGTCGTCGGGGTAGCCATAGGCAGGAGGAGAATCCTCCTCTCTGTCGAGGGTCAGCCAGTCCTCCTCGCTGTCGTAGGATTCATCCTCGCTTGATCCCAGATCGACTGCCTTGAAGGTCTCCATCGATCCCAGCTCGATTGCCTGTTCGTCTTGATTGCGAAATCGGTGTGTGTGGATCTCAATTTAAGCAGGGGAGGGGGGAGCGGAGGGGCGACCGGAATCGAAGATTGCAGTTGGGGACCTGGTCGGTCACGGCGTGCATCGGTCACGATTCTGAAGGTTCCTGTAATTCTGAAAGTTGCTGCTAACGTTCTAGCTGTTGATAAATCTTAGCTCTGAATTTCGATTCCTCTAAAAATAGCTCTGAATTTTCCGGATGACGCTGCGAATCTACAAGCGTTACAGTGATCTCCGATGGATACGCAGAATTTGGGGCCAAGATTTGATATATTTCCGCGATCGTCGCCATTTATATCCATGGTAATCTGCAGGCACCATTTCAGGCGCCTTAATTCGAAAAGCTAGTAATGCCCCTCTAATTCCGTTCTCTTCACAGTATTTCATCATTAACACCTTCTTTCTTCGCAGCCACAACTTTCGCTTGCAGACAATAGGCGAATATATCCACCATTACTCCTGCATAAATAAATTCCAAAAATGCGTGCATTCCGATCTTCGCCCATAAAAGCACCATATCAAACCTTCTCGATCCATTCCATTCCACCAAAACAAAAATTCAGTTCAAGACAAACAGCACCATGAGAGCTACATCGACGCTCGCTGTTCTGATCCTTCTCGTCCTCGTCGCCCTCCAACGCGACGCCGCTGCCACCGACGGCGGCTACCCGTTGGGCCCGGAGAAGGTGACCACCCTCCACTTCTACCTGCACGACACCCTCAGCGGCAAGGACCCGACAGCCGTCCTCGTCGCCCACGGCGCCAACGCCAATGCGACGCCCGGCGACCCGACGCCGTTCGGCTCCGTCTACGCCACCGACGACGTGCTGACGGAGGGGCCCGAGAGGACCTCCAGGGTGGTCGGGAGCGCGCAGGGCCTGTACGTGTCCTCGGGGAAGGACGGGCTGCTGTCGCTCGTCATGGGCATCGACTTCGCGTTCGCCGACTACAACGGCAGCTCCTTCGTCGTCTTCTCGCGGAACCCGGTCACCGCCGGGGATGGCAGGGAGATCGCCGTCGTCGGCGGCCGCGGGGCGTTCCGGATGGCGCGCGGGTTCGCGCTGCTCCGGACGCACTACCTGGACACCGGCAACGGGGACGCGATCATAGAGTACAACGTGACTCTCTTGCATCACTGATTGATGTTTGCTATTTTGTGCTGCGGTGTTTGCAGCATGAACTATCATAATGATACTCCCGTGATTCAGATGCCCTGATTTATTCCTGCTCCGTGTACCGTTTGCAGAATCGTGCAATAACATTATGCAAATGCCGACGGTCTAATATTTTTCTTACAAATTGAGCAATCCCATAGCCTTACGGCCCTTTTGATTCAAATTAATTGTATTGAATATAAAATAGGAATCTAGATTATTAATTTTTTAGAAAATTTGCTACAGGACACTATAATTTTTTAGCGTTTCAGAAACAAACCGCCCAATTATGGCTTTCCCAAGTATACTATTATAATTTTGTGTCACGACTTGAAAGAACATACCACATTTCCAAACCAGAAAGTTTGACTCTTTTGCTTTAACGCGGATTTTGTCCGGACCTTATGGCGCCCGGACCTTATCAGGCGCCGTCCGTGTTGTTCCTTGCATCAAGATTGGTGAAAATATTTTTACATAAAGACCTCAAACGTTTTGAGATTATTTTTACGTAGTCCTTCTAGGGTTCCTGTCAACACCTGGCATTATAAAGTTCTTAGCAATTTCTTATGTGGATCCACTACTGAAAACATCAAGTTCTAGACATCTAGATCTAGTTCTTGTCACATAGATCGTGTTTTCATGATTTTTTAGGTTGAAACCATAAAGTTCTGAATAGTTTCTCATAAGTAACAGCGAACAGAAACAAAGAGAACTCGATCCATAGACACATCTGACAAAGTTCATCGGATTCGTTCATAGGAAACCAAAGATACAACTAAAGAGATCCAAGATACAAAAACAGAACAAAGGAAAAACCACAACTCTAGCAGATCTGGCCCAGATCCGGTGGCCGGAGGTGATGGAGCTCGAGGCCAGATGCCGACGGTGGAGCTCGAGGCTGCCGGAGGCCGTGCCGGTCGCCCTCGACGCCGCCGGCGGGTGGAGCTCGAGCACGCCGCCGGGTGGAGCTCGTCGACGCCGCCGGGTGGAGCTCGTGGCGTCGGGGAGGAAATCGTGGCCGGCGGCAGGCTCGTCGGCGGGAGGTTCGTCGGCGGGAAAGGAGGCGCGCGGCCTCGCCGGCGGAGGGGTCTGGGGCGGGGGCCGGGAAAGGAGGGGGCGGCGGGGGGCGGGAGAGGGCCGATCTGGCTAGGGTTTGCCCTCCGATGGTGTTTATATACCTAGTCAACTGAGGATTGCGGGTTCATTACAAAAACTGCAGGGGCTTTTTTGCAAAAATGGTTAGCACGAATCTCCAACACCCGCATGCGGCCAGCAATGCGGTTCGGGCGCCATAGCGTCCTGTAATCCGCGTTTTCGCTTTTGCTTAGGATGACCAACCTACTACCGGGTTTGAACAGCTTTTCTATTTTGATAAAACACAAAAACTCAACAACATGTTCATCTCAAATACGTTTTGGATGCAGCAGGACAGAGAGCGGCTCGACAGCATGCTGAAGAACCTTCTTATGGCGGCTCGTCATATATCTTTGCAGTCCGGTCGTTGATGTGCTCTTTCGCTTCATGCTAGAGTTGTATCTGTCTTTCTTTTGGGCATGTTTGTGTTATTGCCCCAGCAGACTTTGTTTCGTTTGCTTTTCGTACTTGGCACTTGAACTCGTTGTATGAGAGTGGTTGTTTTATTTATTAAGTGGGGCGAAAGCCTATTTCAAAAAATATGTTTTGGATATAGAGCTTGTTATGGAAATAATCACAAGCTCTAAAGCCTCACTAGGATACGAACCAAATAAAAACTAAGAAGAAGTAATAGTACACACACCGGTTGGAAGTATAGAGATAGAGAATATATGGATTCCCCCTGTGCCAAAAACTCTATCGATGTTGATGGCTCATAAAACGAAAGCTGAAACCTGGCGTCAAACAACTGCAACCGAGCTTCAGTACCTCTTGAGCAACTCATCAAGTGTTAGAAATCTGAGCCGGTGCCGTGAATCCGTGATCTTGATGAAGGCACGCACCGGATTCCTGAGCATGCAGGACAACCTATGGTCCGGTGCCAACAGGCTGACATGGTGTCAACAGCCATCGGTGTCAACGCAAATGCTAACCAAATGTGCAGGAATACTTCAAATACAACAACACACTGACATAGTTGCGTATACCCATATAGCATGACAACTTCGGTTCAGAATAACAAAGGACAGCTGAAGCCACAGGCCACAGCAACACTAAACCACATACAGGTTCAAGACTCACACGCAAGACTAAGAGAGTATAGGAGACGCTTTTAATAGCGTACAGCTATGATTGTTACTGGTAATGAAGGTACAAAATAGGATAGTTTTCTGATAGAAATCAGAAATGCAGCCTTCCAATCACGCCGAGAAGAATTAACTTATGCCGCAGCATGCTTCATCAACATGATCATGGTGATCACCCGTTCTCGAGTCTTCTCTTCATCCCCTAATAAATTCAGCAAATCAAATCAAACATCAGAAAAGGGAAAACAATATTTGTTTACAAGTGATGAAAAGCTGGCAAAATTGTTACAAACCTTAAGTTTTCCTCGATGAGCTTGTGGATGTCTCGGCCTCCTGCCGCGGCGCGTTCCAGTTCTGGGCCAGCACAGGCTCCTCCCGGACCGAATTCACTGGGGCTTCAATTGATTGCTATTCGAAGTCTTCGTCATGCTCCTCATCAGACGCGTCCTGGTAAGCATTCACCTCAACCTGGTAGCGAAGGATCCCTCCTATCCCACCAAAGCCCCTGCAGAACAGAGATCCATCCAGTGACTTATTCGTGATAAACTCCAGCTTGCAGCCAAACTTCTGGTAGTTTTCAGCAAACCACTCCAGTAGCAAGATCTTCTCAACCACCTCCAGCTCCGCAGATGTTGCCTTATCTTTGAAGTTGCAATGATCTGCCTCCTGCGCCTTGTTGAAGTACTTCACGATAGTTTCCCCATTGGCGGAATTCTTCAGGACATATCGGTTAATATCCAGATTTTCCCACACAATCAGTGTCTCAACTGCACCCATTTCAAGGGCATGCATGGTGTCCTCCACCCCGAAAACATACTTCCCTGTGTCTTGGCTTATCTCCTCAAAGTACTTCCCGATCATCTTCTTTTCCTGGAAGAACTTGACATTGGAAAGCACTTCAGCAGATATCTCAATGGCCTGGTTGAAGCCATTCTCTCCGCCATAAGAGACATCGACCACCTTGAGTATCTTAGCTGCCAAGCGCTGATCGAACATGTCAGATTGACCCAATTCAGTCTTGAAGTCAGCAGAACCAGCTAGAATGAGCCCAGAAACATTTGGCTGGCTAGTAGCAGGGTTGATGAAGAACTGTGTAGCAAGCTCAGCTGCCTTGTGCATGTAGTTGTGGTGTTGCTCCATGCGAAGGCGGGCAAAGCGAAGTGCTGACTGCCCTCCTCGTCCATTTGGGAGATCAACAGTGAACTTGTGGAGAACCTCCCTGGTATTGCCACTCAGTGTTCCAGAAAGTGTTCCATTACCGTCAATGACGATAAAGCCAAACTTATCATCTGACTCAAGCAGCTCATTCAGTGCCTCAGTGTGGAACTTGTTGTCACGGAGATACAAGGAAGCATTAATTGGCCTAAATGGTTCAAAGTCAAAGGTGACTTTCTTTTCTTTGCCCTCATCGGTCACAATGGTTCCAGTATAAAGCACCAATCCATTGGGGGGAACTCGATTGTACAGCTTCAATCTCTGCTGAGCAGACGTAATTGCAGCCAAAATAGACTGCCTGTTGACGTTGCTCTTGATGTTTGAGGCAGTTCCATATTCATCACCCAGCATCTCGGTGACCCGAGAGACCTGATCACGAGGCGGCATGATCAGAGATATCATGCTTGTGCCATTCCCACGGGCAGCATCAAGTGCTTTAATCAGCTTCTTGACTTTCCAGATCTCAATGTTCTTGTCATTACTATGACCGTCCGCCATCTTGGTTGTGTTCCCACCTCTGCCTTCACCTACAAGTTAGAACATTCAAGAATTAGGCATAAATAAATTAGCTAATAGGAGTTGTCTAGAAGGATGGTTTAACATATATTATTCAAGGAGAAGAAGTGGGATTAAATGGCCACCGTCTAAATAGGAAATTCTCATAGACGATAATAATAGACATGCAGTCATGACAGGAAAGAAGAATCCAAATGCTGAACTAGTTAATCGACAAATAACGGCAGATAGGAGCCGATACAAGGTCAAGCAAATAGGAAAGTCATAATAAGGGAACGATTATAGACATGAAGTCTAAACAGGCAAGGAAATTCAAAATACTGAACTATTTAATGAAGACGTGATAGCAGATAGGATTTGTCACAATGTCAAAACAATACTTATCATGATGTACACACATATATATGTAATATGTAACCTGTATGAGTAGCAAAATTGATAAACATTAACAAGCTTCAGGCCAAGGAACATTTACAACGAAACTGAATATGACATATTTGCTACAAACAGAACAGGAAAATAGTGTATATAGGATCACTACTTATCAACACAGGGAAAGAGTACTAGAAAAAAATGTTTCCAGTTTCACTATTAGAAGGTAAAATTATATTTAAGAGCAGATCCTGACATGGTCCAGGACAAACAACCACTGCCTAAAAGAAGACAATAAATTTTAGCATGTAGACTTGGATTTATGCATGTATGCACAAATGCAAAGCCAGTTAAGCTATGTAATCGATGATCCTAAGATCCTTGGGACCTAGCCCTCAAATGCAAAACTATTTGCAGTAACTTGTAAATACCAGATGCACGACAACACAAAAGAATAGATTTATAACTAATTATCACCATACAAGAACAGAGGTCAAGAATACTTAGACGATGCATCCAGTTTTTACTGTTGAAGGTAAACTAATCTTTCAAGAAAGAGCAGATCCTAGGACAAACAAACACAGCCTAATCAAAGAGTAATATATTGCATGTACACTTCAATTTATGCATGTATAGGCATAAATGCAGGACTGGTTCAACAGTACAGCAGAGTTGATGATCCTAAGATCCTAGAATATATAGCCCTCAAATGCAAAACTATTCGCAGTAACGTCGAAATACCAGACACACGACAACACAAGGACATATTTTATCACTAATTATTACCTTACAAGATCAGTGGTCAAGAATACTAGAAAAATAATGGATCCAGTTTTATTGTCGAAGGTAAAATAATATTTCTCTAAGAGCAGATCCGGGAATAATTTAGGACAAAAACCACAGCCTAACCAACAGTGGCGGAACTTGAACAAAATATTTTTTTTGAACGCCAAGTCATACGACAAAATACATTTGTAACATCAATATATGTATAAACTACTCCATGTAGTTGATCACTACATATCAGCTTTTTGTTTCTTTGCGCCCGCGAATTGCACAAGATTATCATAGTTTGTACGTCCGTGTGATATTCCTAACTATGTTTACCGGCAAGATGAAACAAACAATTTAGTTTACTGCAATACTTTGACCTAGCAAGATTTTTCCCCAATTTTAGTGTGCAAGAATTAAAGATAAAAAGAAAAACTGGAATTAGTACTACCGTAGAAATTGGGAAGAAGAAACATAGCAGAAGACTGGGAGTTGGGGAGAGGATTTGGTGGCCGGCTGGAGCACTAAGAGACGGTAGCTTGCGAGTGCGATTCCCTGCTGGCCAAGGCAAGACGAGCCACAGAGCCAGTGTTGCTCCAGCTAACCGCCGCCGTCACTCCGCGTCACCGGCGTCACCAGAAGCATGGCCCTCCAATCGTAAAACATCTCGTATTTTGAAGATTAGGTGAATACATGTCGTAAACCAATTGCGCACCAAATCCGTCATCTTTCAAGTCAGTAATCGACAAACTACTGTTGGCAAGTCGTGACTGACTGGTGTAACCGGCCTCCCCACGAAATCTACCTCGATCAGAGCTAGGCCTCAATCTATTTCTACACGGGGCTAAAAGAGAAGGCAGTAGGAATACCGACCAGCGACCAACGACACGAACGCTGGCCACAATCGACAGAGCATGCAGATCATAATCGAGCTAGCTAGTACTGTAGAACGGAACAGGAAAGTACTAGCGAGAATCGCAGGGGCGGGGTGGTGGCGTTACCTTGGCGAGAGCCCGTGCAGGCCGGCGGCAGGAGGCAGGGGGCGCTAGGGTTTCGGGCGAGAGAAATCTCTCGAATCAATCGGGGAGAGAAAAAATCGGGGGCCGGTTTATATGGGATCGTGTGGATTCCGCTTCGAACTCTAATTTCCGACCAGGTGAAAAAACTACTGAATTTACATCTCTACCCTTCCCAATCTCGTGTTGTCGTCTTCCCATCGCGTTACGCGAATTCAGCCACACCGACTCCTCCGCCCCACCAGCTTCTTCTTCAGCCAGTACCTCCGCGCCCAGCCATGCTATCCATCCCCCAGCCAGCACATCGCCCTGATCTCCTCCGGCCAAGCACCTAGCCGCCCCCTAACCAGCACCTCGCCGTGATCTCCTCTGGCCAAACACCTTGACCTGATCTCCTCCGGCCAAGCACCTAGGTGGAACCTCGCCGGGATCTCTGGCTAAGCATCTCGGCATGATCTCATGCCAAGAACCTCCGCATCTCCTCCGGCGCCTCACTCTCACTGGAGCTCAGCTTAACTCCACCCGAAGAAGAGAACGACAACATAGCTGGAGGAGGGCATGTCGATCATCATGACAAGGGCATCGATCACAAGACAAGACGCATGAGGTGTTGCTGCAGGTAGCTTGTGAATTTATCCCTGCCAAGAGCGCACTAGCCCTGGCTGTGCAAGGATAATTAAGTAAGAAGGCAGCTGAAGGTCTGCATCTGCATGACCTGTCAAAATGAGCAGATTGCCATTTGTCGCCTAGTTATGAATTGGCAGTTCATACATACGAATGGAGTACCTAATAATAGTGGAACTAGATGTGGTAGAACCAGTAGACGAAACCCTGTGATGTGCATCTTGATTCAATCAGAGTTACTCCTCCCAGAATTCACAAAATTCTTGCTGTCCAATTTACATGACATGACAAAGCTAAAGTGAAGCATCAGCTTACTTAATTGACAACTAATCTCAAGAACTACTCAAAGCAAATGGGTCAGTTTGCCCTGGGTGAGTAAGTTCGATTCAGAAAGTGTAGCCGACCGTGGGTACTAGATGCAGAATGGATCATTTAATCAGTCACAGCACAGTTACATCTATCTGGGTGATACATACCTTATTCCCTTCTGCCTAGCGTTCAGGTGGATGTTCATCAAGCCCTGACGGTTGACGATGGTGTTGTTCTCGTTGATTCCGTCCACCATGCCGCCGTCGCCGACAAAGTGATCCGCGCATGGCGCCACCTTGTTCCTACATTCACATACAATAGATGAGTTCTAGTACAAAGGAGTGACGGTTCATGTGTGACAAAGTATCCATGCAGTGATACATCTTAATTCAACAGATGCTTATACTGTCCCAAAGCATACACAACTTGATGGACTGGAAATGCAGGCAGACACAAAACAGAGAAAACCAAATCATAAGTTGCTTAAATTTTTCTGCAATCAAAGTCTGCACCTTCCATTTCACACAACCCATGCACTCTAATTTTGAGCAGAAGATTGGATGCTGAAACTAAATCACAAGACAGTATACTCAATAGATTTATTTCACAAGCCATCGTAAGCTTCATTTTATCCCAAACAAGAGAAATTAACTGGGATCTTTAAGCGAATAACTGAAAGAGAATAGAAATTATGGAGCATGTTACAACAAGTTAGGACTGAGCAGTGTAGAGAAAACGAATAAATGAAGGGACAAGTCAGGAGTACAAGCAATAGATCAAAATTCTTTTTAAAAGGTCCCAGGCCCGTGCAACGATGCCCTCATCGTTATCGCTATCTTCAAAGGAAATTTCTGTGATGTAGTCTCAAGTATGAGAAGAATATACAAGAGACCATATACATGTATCAAGAAAATTGAAAAGGCAAAGCACTCCTGGCAACTTGCCAACTTGGCAGACATTTTCTGTGATATGACTCCTGAGGTTAACAGCATAAGGCGGAGTCCCCAAGCGTGTTGCTAACATCGGGTACAAAAAGAGTGGATGCTAAGGTTAGCATGTAAGTGTAGCCCCCGAGCGTTGCTAGCATCGGGTTGTAAGGCGCAGCCCCCGAGCGTGTTGCCAACGCGGGGCGAAGGAATGCCAATTCGAGGCGTAGCCCCCGAACGTGTCGCCAACGCCGGGGCGAAGAAATACCAATACGAGGCGCATCCCCCGAGCGTGTTGCCAACGCCGGGCGAATGGATGAGAACCAATGCCAGACCCTGAAGTGTGTCAGGTGAAGGCGTGGTACCCGACGCGTCCATCAGGATACTTAAAGCGTTCGTAAGCATGAAAATTATCTCAGCAGAGCGCGTATAGCTGCGTTGCCGGGCCAACAGTGTTATCAACTGTGGACTTAATGCGTCCGTAGGTACAAAATTATCTCAGTAGAGCGCGTATAGCTGCGTTGCCGGGCCAGCAGTGTTGATAACTGTGGACTTAAAGCGTCCGTAGGTACGGAATTATCTCAGCAGAGCGCGTATACCTGCGTTGCCGGGCCAGCAGTGTTGCTAACTGTGGACTTAAATCGTTCGTAGGTACGGAATTATCTCAGTAGAGCGTGTATAGCTACGTTGCCGGGCCAGCAGTGTTGCTAACTGTGGACTTATCTTCGACACGGTGTCTGAACGTCCTTGCGATGAATTTGTTCCCTGCAGTCGAGGAGGTAGATACCTCGCACTCGATGGTCATTAGGCAAATAGACATATGTATAATGTGAAGGCAAATAGACACATGTATAAGGTAAAAGCAAAAGCCCCCGAGTATCGGTTGCTGAAAGTGTCGAAAGCATACAGAAAGTAATGTAAGTAGTCGACTCATAGTTGAGGAAGACTTAGCTTTGACTTTTTCTCCCGGGGTGACCCCTAATATTTCCAATGGCGGTGGTCTCATGTCGTTTGGACACTCCTAGCAAAAGTTATTGCAGTTCAGGATCAGGCTGTTTTACCTGTCAGAAAAGTCATCGAAGCGTTGGTTCTGAGGGGTCAAAGTGTGTCGGGCACTCGACAAAGTCTTCGGCTCCGCAGGGTCGAAGAATCTTGACGCGGAAGTCGAATGTCTTTGATGGTGCAGGGGTCGAATTTGTTGATGATAACATGGTCGAAGATCATGGCGACGGCAGGGTCGAAGATCATGGCGGCGAAGGGGTCGCAGATCATGGCGACGGCGGGGTCGAAGATCACGGCGACAACGGGGTCGAATTTCCTGATGACGCAGGGGTCGAATTTCTTGACGATGCAATGGTCGAATTTCCTGATGATGCAGAGGTCGAATTTCTTGATGACGCAGGGTCGAATTTCTTGACGACGCAAAGGTTGAATTTCTTGACGACGCAAAGGTCGAATTTCTTGACAACGTAGAGGTCGAATTTCTTGATGGTGCAGGGGTCGAAGATTATGTCAGAGACGAAGTCAAAGATCATGTCAGAGACGAAGTCGAAGACCATGTCGGCGGACTCGAAGGTCATGATGGCGAACTCGAAGGTCATGGCAATGGCGGTGAAGATCTTGATGCTTGATTCGAAGGTCATGGCGATGAAGTCGAAGATCTTGGCTTGATGGCGTCGAATCTGTTGCAGGAGTTGAAGTTCTTGGCGCGATCCCGACGGATCTGCTGCAGCGCTTGATGAAGCGGTGATGGAGCCGGTGAACCCGTGTGACGAGGGGTTAACTCGACAAATGTCCTAGATGAAGGACTTAGGATCAGGGAAAGAGCAACGACTAGAGATTTCGGGATCGAGATTGGCACACGACGTAGACAAGTTCACGTCCCTGCGGTGGAGGATCGCTACATTCTGCTAGCAATCTAGTATATGATCACAATGGTGTTTACATGGAGCCGCCGTAGGCAAAATTGTGTATCTAATATGTTGTCTAGTCTAAAATCTATTGTCTGTAAGATATTGTGTTATGCCTCTAGGGGCGCCCCTGCCTGGCTTTATATATGCAACTGGGCTAAGGTTTTACAAGTGTCCTAGTCGAATACGTATTGGAACCTTCCTTCTTCATATCCAAGTAAATCATCGAGTCCTTGTTCCGGTCTACTTCCTTAATGGGCCGAATCCGGTATATTAATCCGTGGGTACCCGAAGGGCATACCCACGTCAGTAGCCCCCCGAGACTCTACTTGAGTTGCAGACTCGGGTTGAGTCTCCAAAACTTAGACTTCATATATCTTCAATCTTTGACTTCTTAAAATCATCGATTTCTTCAATCTTCGACTTCTTCAAACTTCGATTTCTTCAGTCTTCGACTTCATATATCTTTGACTTCAAATGCAATGGCCAAAATCGTCGGGTTCTTGAATCCGCTCTCCCGATGGGAGTAAATGTCGAGTTTATTTTCTGGTGCTTGCCATCGATAATGGACTCGAAATTTTCTTCCTCGTTCTTCTCGAAGTAATTCTTCATTGGGTGCGCGACCAGCGCTCCCGATGGGAGTAGCCCCCGAGGCTATGGTCGGGTGCTTGTAGTCGATCATACGCTCAAAATTTCTTCTTCTTGTTCTCTTCTTGTCGATTTTTTTCTCAAAATTGTCTTTCTATTGGGTGCGCGACGAGCGCTCCCGATGAGAGTAGCCCCCGAGTCTATGTTCGGGTACTTGTAGCCGGGCATAGACTCAAGTTATACTACTCGAAGAAGTTCGGCTCCTGCAAAAAATATGAAAAGTTGTAAAATACTTTGTCACTTCAAGAAATATTGCGTTTTGCATCTTGTAATGATGATGCAATATGTAAAATAAAAACTCAATGTTTTCTGTGCAATTTTGTTGCTCGTACGTAAGACCCTTTCATTAGCCTGATGCACTTCACGGCTCGATCAGCTACTCAGGTCAGACGTAATGTGACGCGTTTGCCGTATTTGAATTTCAATATACTTGCAAAGCCTTTTCGTTAGCCTGCTACCCAAGGTTTGTGCCTTGCCAACCGTTAGTCAAGCTTCTGCGACTGTAAACTAAATTATCAATGATTTGACAAGGAACGCCAGCTACTAGGGCTTTCACAATTTTTCGAAGTCAATGATATGCAAGATGATTGTTCATGGCGGAGCCCCCGAGTATCGGGTGCGGCGAAAGTAAATGATAATCGATTCTTGGAAGAGGAGAACTTAGCTTTTATCGAGTGTAGCGTAGACATTGTCATGGAGGTCGATGCAGCGGACCGGAGTCGACGCGGCAGGTTGTCGTCGAAGACGTAGTCGAGTTGTTGTCGTAGAATCATAACGACGATCGGAGGGGAAGTTGTTGTCGAGACCCCAAGCGCTGCTGGGATCATCGCGTTGCTTGCGAGTGCCGATATCAACAAATTCGTAGATCATGAGCGTGAGTTTTCGCACTCAGGGGCGAGTTGATGTGGAGCCCCCGAGCATTACCGATAGCTTGCGCGAGTGCGCCACGACGAGCCCCCGAGCGTGGTGATACGTCTCAAACGTATCTATAATTTTTGATGCTCCATGCTTGTTTTTACACCATTTGCTTAGTGTTTCGTTACACTTCATGGCATTTTTATGCATTTTCTAGGACTAACCTATTAACGAGATGCCACAGTGCTAGTTCCCTATTTTCTGCTGTTTTTGTGTTTCAGAAAAGTTACACAGGAAATATTCTCGGAATTGGACGAAACAAAAGCCAAACATCCAGAAATTCACCGACGCTTCCAGAGAACCGAAGAGGAGACGGAGTGGGGCCATGAGGGGCCCACACAACAGGGCAGCGCGGCCCAGGGCTAGGCCGCGCCCCCTATGTGTGTGGCCGCCTCGGTCCACTTCTGACGATGCCCCTTCGCCTATAAAGACCCCCCGACGGGAAAAACCTAAACACCCGATCACTTTTCCAGAAACATATCGTGATACGCCGCCGTCATCGACCCGAGATCGGGATGGTCCAGAAGCTCTTCCCGGCACCCTGTGGAGAGGGGAATCACCACCGGAGGTCTTCTTCATCGCCATGCTTGCCTCCGGCGCGATGAGTGAGTAGTCTACCTTGGACTATGGGTCCATAGCAGTAGCTAGATGGTTGTCTTCTCCACCATGTGCTTCATGTTTAGATCTCGTGAGCTGCCTTACATGATCGAGATCATCGTTATGTAATTCTACATGTTGTGTTTGTTGGGATCCGATGAATATTGGTGTTATGATTGAGTTGATATGCTGAATATTATCTTATGTTATCTCTATGTTGTTTATGATCTTGCATGCTCTCTGTTGTTAGTAGCTATCTTGGCCGAGTAGATACTAGTGACTCCAAGAGGGGGTATTTATTCTCGATAGTTGGGTTCATGCCTCTATTTAATCTGGGGGAGTGACAGTAACCTCTAAGGTTGTAGATGTGCTGTTGACACTAGGGAGAAAACAACATTCATATGCTCAAGGGCATATGCTTTGTTTACATTACACACTTTGCTTAATGCAATTATCTGTTGTTCGCAACTTAATACTTGTGGAGTTCTCAGATTGATTCGCCACAAGTAGATTATTAGTCATAGATGCAGTTGGACGGCGGTCTATGTATCTTGTTGTAATGCCCAGAGTAAATCTCATAGTGATCCTCTCGACATATGCACGTTATCTTTATTCTATCAATTGCCCAACTGTAATTTGTTTACCCAACATGTGTTATTTTATCTTATGGAGAGACACCACTAGTGAACTATGGACCCCGGTCCTATTTCCTTTATATTGCTATCACCTGTTTACTTTACTCGCATACTACTATTGCTTTCCACTCGATACGCTCATCCCTTTGTTTACAGCAAACCGGTGAGATTAACAACTTCATCGTAAGTTGGGAACAAAGTATTTGGTTGTGTATTGTGCAGGTTCCACATTGCTACTAGTTGAAGATGCGCTAACAAGATATCGTTAACGGCGCCCTTGTTAGAGTGTCACTAGGCTAGCAAGCATCACCTTCTGGAGTATTGGCTTTTTCCTACTGGACGATTAAACCTTGGTTTCACAACTGAGGGAAAACTTGCTGCTATATTCATCAAACCTTCTCTTGGGGTTTCCAACTGGCCGGTCATTTACTTCATCAACTACACGCCAACAAGTTCTCTGGCACTATTCAATACCGCGCCATCAACAAGTTTTCTAGCGCCGTTGCCGGGGAAAAAGAAGACTTCTGCAAGGGGAGTTTCGCACACACATCCTTTACTTTGTTTTTAGTTTTGCTTTACTTTATTTTTACTTGCATTGTTTTATCAAAAATACAAAAAAATTAGTTTCCTTTATAGTTGTTTTTACTTGTCTGCTTTTAGCTTTGCTAGAATGGGTACTCATGAGAACACCAAGTTGTGTGATTTTACTAGCACTAATAATAGTGATTTTATCTGCACTCCTATTGCGCCACCTGCTCCTGCTGCTGATTTTTATGAGATTAAGGCTGCTTTGTTGAACCTTGTTATGAAAGAGCAATTTTCTGGTGCTAGTACTGATGATGCTGCAGCTCATCTCAACAATTTTGTTGAGCTATGTGAGATGCAAAAATATAAGGATATAGAAAGTGATATTATTAAGCTTAAGTTGTTTCCTTTTTCTTTGAGAGGAAAAGCTAAGGATTGGTTGCTGTCTTTGCCTAAAAATAGTATTGATTCATGGGCTAAGTGTAAGGATGCTTTTATTGGTAGATACTATCCTCCTGCTAAGATTATAGCTTTGCGTAGCAATATTATGAAGTTTAGCCAGTTTGATAATGAACATGTTGCTCAAGCTTGGGAAAGAATGAAATCTATGATAAAGAATTATCCTACTCATGGACTGACTACTTGGATGATTGTCCAAATTTTTATGCAGGACTGAATTTTTCTTCAAGGAACCTATTGGATTCAGCTGCTGGAGGAACTTTTATGTCCCTTACCTTGGGCGCCGCAATGAAGCTTCTCGACAATATGATGGTAAATTACTCTGAATGGCACACCGAGAGAGCTCCACAAGGTAAGAAGGTAAATTCTATTGAGGAAACCTCTTCCTTGAGTGATAAGATTGATGCTATTATGCTTATGCTTTCTAATGATAGGACTCATGTAGATCCTAATAATGTTCCCTTGGCCTCTTTGGTTGCTCAAGAAGAGTATGTTGATGTAAACTTCATTAGAAATAATAATATTAACAACAATGCTTATAGGAACAATTTTGCTAGTAACAATTATAGGCCGTATCCTTCTACCAATGGTAATGGTTATGGTAACTCTTATGGTAATTCCTCCAACAACACTAGGGCCGCGCCCTCCGAGCTTGAGGTAATGCTCAAGGAGTTCATCAGTAAGCAAAATGCTTTTAACAAGTCTATTGAGGAAAAGTTAG
The DNA here is from genome assembly GCA_007115705.1 of Dactylis glomerata. Lineage (NCBI taxonomy): Eukaryota > Viridiplantae > Streptophyta > Magnoliopsida > Poales > Poaceae > Dactylis > Dactylis glomerata. The sequence continues at coordinate 2,332,790 of QXEO01000543.1, forward strand.
GCAAAATTGATATTCTTGCTTCTAAAGTTGATAGCCTTGCTTATGATGTTGAACTTCTGAAATTAAAAGTGTTGCCTAATGATGTGAAAGAGAATAATCCTTTTGCCACTGCTAATGCTATCCAAGTTAGAATTGATGAAAATGTTAGGATGCTAGCAGAATTGCATGCCAGGTGGGAAAGAGAAGATGAGATGGCTAGAAAGATGAAGGTGTGTACCATTACTACCTCTAATGATGTTGCTCCAAATGCTAGCAATCCTCTTACTTTGATTGGTATAGAGAAAACTCCAACTCCTAGTGTTAAAAAGCCTAAAACAGCAAAAACTTTTTCTCAAAAGAGTGCTGAAATTTTTTAGAGTGTGTGAAATGATAGTTCTATTTCGTTTAATGATTTTGATGTTGATGGCTGCAATATATCTGAAGTTATTTTGTTTTTGCAAAAGCTTGCTTTGACTCCCAATGTTAGTTCTTTAAATGTTGCTTTTACTAAGCATATTACCAATGCTCTCATGAAAATTAGGGATAAAAAGTTGAAGCAAAAAGCTTCTATTCCCAAGAAGTTAGAAGATGGTTGGGAACCCATCATTGATATGCATGTTAATGGTTTTGATTGCCATGCTTTATGTGATCTAGGTGCTAGTATTTCTATTATGCCTAGAAAAATTTATGACATGCTTGATTTACCACCGCTTGAAAAGTGTTATTGTGATGTTCCTATTGCTGATGTTGCTAAGAAGAAACCTTTGGGAAGGATTAATGATGTTCTTATTATGGTTAACAATAACCTTGTTCCCGTTGATTTTCTTGTCATGGATGTTGAATGCAATGCTTCATGCCCTATTATTTTGGGAAGACCTTTTCTTTGAACTGTAGGTGCCATCATTGATATGAGGGAAGGCACTATCAAATATCAATTTCCACTCAAGAAAGGTATGGAACACTTCCCTAGAAAGAGGAAGAAATCACTTTTTGACTCTATTCTTAGAGCAAATTATGAGATTGATGCTTCATCACTTGATATTACTTGATTCGCACTTTCTACGCCTAGCTCAAAGGCGTTAAAGAAAAGCACTCTTAAGAGATAACCCAATGTTTTTACTTTCAGTATTTTTTATTTTATTTGAGTCTTGGAAGTTATTACTACTGTCACTAGTAGAAAAAGGGTCTTTGGTCCAGCACACAAAAGCCATCTGTCCCGGTTCAGCTCGCAAATCGGGACCAATGATAGGCATTGGTCCCGGTTCGTGCCATTTGGTGGCCGGTCCCGGTTCATTTCGGAGAATCGGTCCCGGTTTGTGGCATGAACCGGGACCAATGCCTCCCTAGCGTGGCACGTGGCCCTCTGCGGAGCATTGGTCCCGGTTCATGCCATGAACCGGGATCAAAGACCCTCCCCTGGCTATAAATTGATACCCAGCCCTTTGCCCTTTGCCACAAAATTTTGCTAGATTGTGTGTGAGGTGTGGGTGCTAGCTTTTTTTTTCCTTTGATTGCACACAAGGTGTTCGACGAAATGTCCATGCCACATTTAAGTTCGCACAACACGGTATCCTCCGCCGAGGTTAGCAACCTTATCTTCTTCATCTGCAACTGATACAAAAATCTTACATGTGTCCATGTAGGGTGGTCATTTCACTATTCACGATGTTATTGTAATAGTTAATTATTATAACGCAGATCGATGCGCGGATGCGATGGATGTACGGCGACCGATGCGATTCCGATTTTATTGCAGGCCTGCATAAATTTATCGATGTGGCTAAGGCAAACAAAGTGGATAATTTTATGCCTTGTCCCTGCGTCGACTGTCGGAATTTGACGGAGCACTCTGCCCTGAGAATCCTTCAAAGCCATCTACTTTGGAGAGGTTTCATGCCCGGATATTATTGTTGGGCCATGCACGGAGAAAGAGGGGTTAGGCTGGAAGAAAATGAAGAAGAGGATGATGACAGCTATCCTATGTCGCCTGAAGAATACGGTGATACTGCAATGGAAGACAATGAAGAAGAGGGAGGCGGCAATGAAGAAGAACAACGGGCATTGGATGAGCCCGCTGATGGTCTTGGTCGGGTCATTTCTGATGCAAAGCAACAGTGCGATACAGAAAGGGAGAAGCTGAAGTTGGAGGCCATGCAAAAGGATCACAAAAAGTTGTTGTACCCAAATTGCAAAGATGGCAGCACAAAGCTCGGTACCACAGTTGACCTACTGAAATGGAAGGCAGAGGCTGGTTTATCTGACAAGGGATTTGAGAAGTTACTGAAAATAATGAAGCCAAAGCTTCCAAAGGATAACGAGCTGCCCGAGACAACGTACGAAGCAAAGAAGACTATCTGCCCTCTAGGATTAGAAGTGGAGAAGATACATGCATGAATTAATGACTGCATCCTGTACCGCAGTGAGAAGTACAAGAATATGGATAAATGTCCGGTATGCACTGCATCTCGGTACAAGATCAGACAAGATGACCCTGGTGATGTTGAGGGCGATGACGAGCCCCCCAGGAAGAAGGTTCCTGCTAAGGTTATGTGGTATGCTCCTATAATACCACGGTTGAAACGTCTGTTCAGAAACAAAGAGCATGCCAGGTTGTTGCGATGGCACAAAGAAGAGCGTAAGAAAGACGGGAAACTGAGACACCCCGCCGATGGGTCGCAGTGGAGAAACATCGAGAGAAAGTACTCGAACTTTGCAGGTGATGCGAGGAACTTATGGTTTGGTCTAAGTACAGATGGCATGAATCCTTTTGGGGAGCAGAGCTGCAGTCACAGCACCTGGCATGTGACTCTATGTATCTATAACCTTCCTCCTTGGTTGTGCATGAAGCGGAAGTTCATTATGATGCCAGTGCTCATCCAAGGACCGAAGCAACCCGGCAACGACATTGATGTGTACCTAAGGCCATTAGTCGATGAACTTTTGCAGCTGTGGGCAGAACCAGGTGTAAAGGTGTGGGATGAGCACAAACAGGATCCATTTGACCTACGAGCATTGCTGTTCGTAACCATCAATGATTGGCCTGCTCTTAGTAACATTTTAGCACAGTCAAACAAGGGATACAATGCATGCATGCACTATTTAGATAAGACTAAAGGTACATATTTGGATAAATGTAAGAAGGTTGTGTACCTGGAGTGTCGTAAATTTCTTCCGGCCAATCATCAAGTAAGAAAAAAAGGCAAGCATTTCAACGGTGAGGCAGATCACCGGAAGAAGCCTAAGCTCCCTAAAGGTGCTGATGTATTTGGTATGGTGAAGGACCTAGAAGTAATATTTGGAAAGGGTTCTGGCGGTCAATTTGTTCCGAAAGACCCCATTACTGGACACACGGCCATGTGGAAGAAGAAATCTATATTTTGGGAGCTTGAGTATTGGAAAGACCTAGAGGTCCATTCTTCAATCGACGTGATGCACGTGACGAAGAATCTTTGCGTGAACCTGCTAGGCTTCCTAGGCGTGTATGGGAAGACAAAAGATACACCAGAAGCACGGGAGGACCAGCAACGTATCAAAGACCCATACAACAAGCATACTAATAAAGGCCATCAATACTTAAGAAGCTATGCTCTTACCAAAGCAGAGAAGGAAATCTTTTTTGAATTCCTGAACAGTATCAAGGTCCCGGCTGGGTTCTCGTCAAGTATAAAGGGAATAATAAATATGGCAGAGAAAAAAATTCCAGAACCTGAAGTCTCATGATTGTCACATGATTATGACGCAGTTGCTTCCGGTTGCATTGAGGGGGCTTCTATCGGAAAATGTTCGAGTACCCATTGTGAAGCCATGTGCATTCCTCAATGCAATATCTCAGAAGGTGATCGATCAAGAAAGTCTAGAAAGGCTACAAAAGGATGTGGTCCAATGTCTTATCAGTTTTGAGTTGGTGTTCCCCCCCGTCCTTCTTCTATATTATGACGCATCTCTTAGTTCACCTAGTCGATGAGATTTCCATTCTCGGTCCTGTATTTCTGCACAATATGTTCCCCTTCGAGAGGTTCATGGGAGTCTTAAAGAAATATATTCGTAACCGTGCTAGGCCAGAAGGAAGCATCTCCAAGGGCTATGGAACAGAGGAGGTCATTGGGTTCTGTGTTGACTTTCTTCCTGACCTTAAGCTGATTGGTGTTCCTGAATCACGGTATGAGGGGAGACTGAGTGGAAAAGGCACGCTAGGAAAGAAAGCAATGATATTTAGGGATGGGCATTCTTTGAATCAAGCACACTACACAGTTCTACAAAGTTCTACCTTCATGGCTCCGTATATCAAGGAACACATGAATGTTGTATGCTCCAAGTTCCCGGGGAAGGATGACTACTGGATTAAAGAAAATCACATGGAGACTTTTGGCACTTGGTTGCAATTACATCTCATGAATGACACCACTATTGGAGATCAGCTCTACTTGTTGGCCGCAACACCATCTGCGACTGTATTGACTTTCCAAGGGTACAAGATAAATGAGAATACATTTTACACGATCTCCCAAGATAAAAAGAGCACTAACCAAAACAATGGTGTCCGCTTTGATGCAACATGTGACAATGGGAAAAAGGACACATACTATGGTTACATGGAGGAGATATGGGAACTTGACTATGGAGCTACTTTTAAGGTCCCTTTGTTTCGGTGCAGTTGGGTCAACATGAATGGAGAAGGGGTAAAGGTAGACCAGCTATACGGAATGACAACAGTGGATCTCAAGAATCTTGGTTACAGAGATGAACCATTCGTCCTAGCCAATGATGTGGCTCAGGTTTTCTATGTGAAGGACATGTCCTCCAGACCGAAAAAAAGAAAAAATAAGGAAACAAATACATCAGACGATGAGCCCAGGCATCACATAGTTCTTTCAGGGAAAAGAAACATCGCGGGAGTCGAGGACAAGACAGACATGTCAGCAGATTATGATAAGTTTGAAGAAATTCCGCCCTTCACCGTGAAAACTGACCCTTGCATCCCGTTAAATAATGAAGAGGCTCCATGGTTACGGCCTAAGAAGTGATCATAGGCAAGGGATCGACATACGCGGCGAAGGATTCTTACCCTAAACCCTAAACCCTATGTAAATCTATGTAATGTATGAAAACTATGACACGTCATTTTGTGAAGGATTTTTTATGATGTTTGCAATTATCCAAGTTCAATATTTTTCCTTGCAGCTATGACACATAATATTGGAGTGATTCAGTCATAGTCGTGCCTAGCCCTATAAACGTCGCCACTGTAGTCGTCGTAGTCGGCGACGTTGTCGTCGCTGGCATCAGGGTCGCGGTAGTCGAACCTCGGCGGGTGAGCACGCGTGGGCTGAGACTGAGGGTAGCGCAGGCGGGGGCCACGGTAGGCCATGACGCTCTGGAGAGTCCGGCCGCGCCACCACAGCCGACGGCCGGCCTCGTTGAAGTTCGAACAAGGTGGGCCATCCTCCTCGTGCCTGGCAAGCGCACTCTCATGCCAATTGATGAAGAAGCCGTCCCAAGTCGGGCTGTAGTCGGGATGCCACTGGGGATTCCTCCGCTGCTCTGGCGTGAGCTCGAAGTAGTAGTGGTTCGTGATGGCCATCTGGCGCGCCACACCTAGAGGGACAGGAGGAACCGATACGCCTTCGACGCTCAGCATCCATCCGGTGGGGAAGCGGTAGCCCGGCGGGCAGGGGTAGTTTGAGACGCAAAGTGCCTCCGCCTCCCGGGGGGTTAGAGATACGATGGAAGCCATGGGAGAGAGTGATGAGGTTTGCAGATATGAGTCTAGATGTGATATGTAAATGGAGGCCAAGCCTACATATATATAGTGAAAAAATGGCGGGAAGACGGAGGCGGGAAGCAGTGGAAAGCGCGGGAAGAAAATAGGCGGGAACGCAGTGGCGCGGGAAACCATCTAACCTTTAGTCTCGGCTGGTGGGTACAACCGGGACTAAAGGTGGTTTTTGTGTTATCTAACAAAACTGTCGGTGGGATAAGGACGTGTGGGTAACCTTTAGTCCCGGTTGGTGGGCACAACCGGGACTAAAGCTATCGGCAGGATAACGACGCGTGGGTGGATGCACTGCTCGATGAGATAAAGCATGTAGCGCACGATGCCCCTGTCGGAGGAACAAGACAAAGTAGAAGCGGCGCCGTGCCTATAAAAGGAGCATCAATACGCCATGGCAAGCAGCTCAACAAGCCAACCTAGAAGGTAGGGAGAGTTTCATCCCCATGGATGGAGGACAGGGTTGGGAAATCTCCCGTGGCGGAGCTTCTCGAAGATGTCGTTGGTGATCACGCCCTACGATATCTTCGGAAGCTCCGCCTCAGAAAAATTTCCCTGCAAGCCCGTGAAAGACTCCATCTCCTCTAACAGTGTTGGGTAAAGGGTTGGGAAATCTCCCGTGGCGGAGCTTCTCGAAGATGCCGTTGGTGCTCACGCCCTACGGCATCTTCGGAAGCTCCGCCTCGGAATTTTTTTCCTGCAAGCCCGTGAAAGACTCCATCTCCTCTAACAGTATGTTGGGTAAAGGGTTCGGAAATCTCCCGTGGCGGAGCTTCTCGAAGATGTCGTTGGTGCTCACGCCCTACGGCATCTTCGGAAGCTCCCCCTCGGAAAAATTTCCATGCAAGCCCGTGAAAGACTCCATCTCCTCTAACACTGTTGGGTAAAGGGCGGACATGAAGCTTCTTAGATGCACATGTGTGCACAATATGGGCACATTATCACAAACTATGCCCTGATTCTAGCCATAACATTGGTGGTTTGACCTAAATGCCATGAAACCTCGAATATGATAGGTCATTTTGTGAAGGACTTTTTATGACGTTTCCAATTTTCAAAGTTCAATATTTTTCCTTGCAACTATGACACATAATATGACACCACACGAAGGTTTCACATTGTTTGGATCATTTTTGAATTTCTTATGCCCGTTTCAAACGCGTCAGTGCATTTTTAATTGAAAATGGTAAAATTGTTAATAGTTTGTATAGTTAGAATAAATAATTTTGAAAACAGAAAATATTTTTGGATTAGTTATTTAAATTGAAGCACTTTTCCTGCTGAAAGTTTTTTCAAATTCCAAATTATGCAATAAATATATGTTAATGCATTTGTAATTAAAAATAGTAAAATTGTTTAGTTAGAATTAATAATTTTGAAAACAGATAATGGTTTTGGATTAGTTATTTAAATTGAAACACTTTTCCTATTGAAAGTTTTTTCAAATTTCAAATAAAAGAAAGTTTTTTCCTGTTAAAATGAAAACAGAAAGTTAAAACAAAAAAGAAAAACATTGGTCCCGGTTCGTGGCATTGCTGGCGCTAAGTTGACGCGGGAGCAGACTGTCCTTGTGTGTGGTGGATAACCAGCCCGTTGGGAACCCCAAGAGGAAGGTATGATGAGTATAGCAGCTAGTTTTCCCTCAGTTAAGAAACCAAGGTATGTCGATCTTAGAGAGGAGAGACAAACGACTGAAGGTGATGCGGAACCTGCACACACACAACCAAGTACTTTGTTTCCAACTTGCGATGAGGTTGTCAATCTCACCGGTTTGCTTGAAACAAAGATTATGAGCGTATCGAGTGGAAAATAGTAAAGTATGCGAGTAAAGTAAACAGTGCGAGTAAAGTAAACAGGTGATAGCAATATGATGTAAATAGGACCGGGGTCCACATTTCACTAGTGGTGTCTCTCCATAAGATAAATAACACATGCTGGGTAAACAAATTACAGTTGGGCAATTGATAGAATAAAGATAAACGTGATATGTCAAGAAGATCACTATAAGATTTACTCTGGGCATTACAACAAAATACATAGACCGCCATCCAACTGCATCTATGACTAATAATCCACTCCCGGGGATATCAATCCGAACACCCCAGTAGTATTAAGTTGCGAACAACAGATAATTGCATTAAGCAAAGTGTGTAATGTAAACAAAGCATATGCCCTTGAGCATATGAATGTTGTTTTCTCCCTAGTAGCAACAGCACATCTACAACCTTAGAGGTTTCTGTCACTCCCCCAGATTAAATAGAGGCATGAACCCACTATCGAGCATAAATACCCCCTCTTGGAGTCACTAGCAACTACTCGGCCAAGATAGCTACTAACAACGGAGAGCATGCAAGATCATAAACAACATAGAGATAACAAAAGATAATATTCAGTACAACAACTTAATCATAAACACCAATATTCATCGGATCCCAACAAACCAAACATGTAGAATTACATAACGGTGATCTCAATCATGTAGGGCAGCTCATGAGATCTAAACATGAAGCACATGATGGAGAAGACAACCATCTAGCTACTGCTATGGACCCATAGTCCAAGGTAGACTACTCACTCATCGCTCCGGAGGCAAGCATGGCGATGAAGAAGACCTCCGGTGGCGATTCCCCTCTCCGGCAGGGTGCCGGGAAGAGCTTCTGGACCCTCCCGATCTTCGGGTCGACGGCGGCGGCGGATCACGATGTGTTCTGGAAATCTGATCGGGTCCTTAGGTTTTTTCCGTCGGGGGGTCTTTATAGGCGAAGGGGCGATGTCAGAGGAGGAGCCAGGCGCCCTCACGCGGGGACCGCGCGGCCAGGGGCCTGGCCGCGCCTTCCCTGCGTGTGGGGCCCTGGTGGCCCCCCTCCTACTCTCCTTCGGATCTCTGGAAGCTTCCGGGTAAAATAAAACTTCAGGAACTTGTTTCGTCCAATTCTGAGAATATTTCCTGTGTATCACTTCTGAAACACAAAAACAGCAGAAAACAGTAAACTGGCACTATGGCAACTCGTTAATAGGTTAGTTCCGGAAAATGCATAAAAGTGCCACTAAGTGTAACGAAACAATAAGCAAATGGTGTAAAAACAAGCATGTAGCATCAAAAATTATAGATACGTTGGAGACGTATCAAGCATCCCCAAGCTTAACTCCTGCTCGTCCTCGAGTAGGTAAGTGATAACAAAGAAATAATTTTTGAGGTGACATGCACCTACACAATCTTGATCATATATGTAAGCATTTGTGAGCTGGGATCATAAGAACTTAAAACATGGGCATGAAGATATAATCATGACAATAAGAAACTTAGCAACCATGTTGTAAACATGCACATGAACACAAACAAAAGATCATGAAAATGAAACAATGAAAGTCAAACGTGTGTTCAAATCATAAGGAAAAACATACAAATGGTTTTCAGCTTGTCCTTCAAAGAGAGCAAAACACAAATGCATAGGACACCTTCAAGTTTAAGAGGGCGACTAGATACAAATAATTTAAGAACAAGTGAAACCAACAATATGAATCAATCAATGAACTTTGGGACAATGCATATCACACTAAGAATGACAACTATGCTCTCTTAATGGTGCATAAAGAAAGAAGGTGGTGACTCAACATAAAAGTAAAAGAAAGGCCCTTCGCAGAGGGAAGCAGTGATTGCAAGTTTTATAACCTTCAAAAATTATGGTACTTACCGGCTTTGAGCTCTCATTGCCCCCATCATAAGCATCTTGAATGGTTAAAGTTAATGCGAGAACAATTATGATGCATATGCTTGACAAATCATAAGTTGAAGACCTCGTGCCCCGTGAATACGAGTACCCAAACCTCATGCTACTTTACTTAGAGTCCCAAGCAAGGCTCTTGTCATTGTAAGTATATGCATATCATTGAAAACCGCCAATGGGGTACCTCCGTGCCCGATGACATGGAACAAGCCCACACCAAAATGACAGGACAAGCAGACAATGAACACCTCGACATCTCTTTTATTTGCCTTTTGTTTAGCTTTTTATTGTGACATGCGTCGTCGAATGTTCACCATGGGTATGCTGCAAATTTCCACCATGAATTATGCATGGCTTAGATTGGCGGCCCGGCGTTTCCCTAACACATATACAAACTCCATGATCCCCACAAGATTCCCAATTCATTTCACACCGCGGGCATCCATAAACAAAAGATCACGATATCAATTCAAATAAGAAGTGCAATGTTGAAAGCTTGCCCCATGACAGCATGGATGGGCTAGAATCCAACTTACAACTTGCAAGCATAACAACTCAACATAAGAGACCACAATGTCAAATTTTTAAGAACAGGAAAAAGTAAAGTGTGCCTTCCGGTTCGTGAGAGCTTTACTGACCGAATTTTGCATAACACTTGTAAGAGTTTAATTTGGAGAGAAAATAAAAGCAAGTCAAATTTACTTGGAATAGAAAATTGCTAGTAGGTATGTATGGTGGACACTTTGGAAAACTTTGGCTTTTAGGAGTTGGATGCACGAGTAGAGCTCATACTCAGTACAAGGCGAGGGCTAGCAAAAGACTAGGAGCGACCAACTAAGAGAGCAATAATGGCCATAATCATGCAAAGCGATAAAGCGACATTAAAAGAAGCATAAGATGGCATCAAAACTCAAAAACTAAATGATCATGAAGGCTATTGGCGACTTTATAAGAGTCTAACATGTGTGAGCATGCGCCAAGTCAACCCAAATAAAGCATCAAGGAGAAAACCAAAATAATGCTTCCATACAATAAAAACAACGCATGATTTTTTCAAAGGCTCATTAAGCAATCTCAGTTATTTGAGACAAGTCATGCTACAGCAAAACCACTAAGCATACTATCAAAAAGACATCAAGCATGACATTAAAAAGCCTAAGCCGCAGTCTACACAAGCTCCTTCTTGTACCACTATTTTGCACAAAGCTTTTTCTCTTTTCCAACACCATTTGAAATTTTTATAGACACCTCTTTTGATGAAAACCAATAAAGATCAGAGGCAAAAATACACCTTGATGAAAAGATATGACAAGGTCTGAACGCAAATCAAGGCGAAAACGAAAACCAAAAGCAGTAGCAGAAAAAGAAGAACGCTCGATTTTTAATAAGAGTGAAAACTAGAGCGTTCTTTGCAAATGAAAACAAGGCAACTTCTCCAAAGGAAATTTGTTGGGGTACAACCATTTATTGCAGCAAACAAACAAACTAAACCAACTAAGAAAACTAAAATAACTGACGCTCCAAGAAAAACACATAGTGCATGAAGCAATAAAAATATAGTGTTTTGAAAGGTGACCTGATTTTTGCCGATGAAGAAGGGGTGCCCCGGGGGCATCCCCAAGCTTTGACGCTTGTACTTCTTGGATATTTCTTGGGGTGATGCATGGGCATCCCCAAGCTTGAGCTTTTGTCCATTCTTCAACTCATCTCATCATTCTCCAATCCCTACACTTGAAAACTTCCTTCATACAAAACTAAACACAAATCTATTAGCAACATTAGTGCAAGCATAACATATAATCAACCTCTTTTTGCTTCAGGTTTCAACTCAAAACCACCACATAAATAGCAAATACTAATTTAGCAACCTCCCCAAAAGTTCCATGATCAAAAGAACTCAAAAGAAAGCGATAAAGTGGCAAACACAAATATTGGCAGAAATCTGTCAAAACTGAACAGCTGACAAAGGTCGAATTTTTGAGGGATGTTCTGTTGCTCAAATCAAAAAGTGTTCAACTAACAAAACTTTGGATATAACCTGGGGCATATGCACAAGAAATCGCAGGTCCAAAAGATAAACAGAGAATTTTCACGAATTTTTACGGTGCAGCACCGAAAACAGTTTCAGGACAGCAACATCCCCAAATCTTTACCTCACTCAAATTAGAGGCTTCTCTTGGCACACAAACGAAATAAACAAGATAAGGAGCGGTCATTACAGTAGTAATGTCTTCCAAGACTCAAATAAAAGAAAAAGTACTAAAAAGAAAACATTGGGTTATCTCCCAAGAGTGCTTTTCTTTAACGCCTTTGAGCTAGGCGCAGAAAATTGCGAATCAAGTAACATCAAGTGATGAAGCATCAAGCTCATAATTTGCTCTAAGAATAGAGTCAAAAAGTAATTTCTTTCTTTTCCTAGGGAAGTGTTCCATACCTTTCTTTAGTGGGAATTGATATTTGATGGTGCCTTCCCTCATATCAATGATGGCACCTACAGTTCGAAGAAATGGTCTTCCCAAAATAATAGGACATGAAGCATGGCATTCAACGTCCATAACAAGAAAATTAACGGGAACAAGGTTATTGTTAACCACAATAAGAACATCATTAATTCTTCCCAAAGGTTTCTTCTTAGCAACATCAGCAATAGGAACATCAAAATAACACTTTTCAAGCGGTGGTAAATCAAGCATGTCATAAATCTTTCTAGGCATGATAGAAATACTAGCACCTAGATCACATAAAGTATGGCAATCATAACCATTAACATGCATATCAATGATGGGTTCCCAACCATCTTCTAACTTCTTGGGAACAGAGGCTTTTTGCTTCAACTTTTCATCCCTAATTTTTATGAGAGCATTGGTAATATGCTTAGTAAAAGCAATATTTAGAGAACTAGCATTGGGAGTCAAAGCAAGCTTTTGCAGGAAAAAAATAACTTCAGATATATTGCAGCCATCAACATCAAAATCATTAAAAGAAATGGAGCTATCATCTCCTACACTCCAAAAAATTTCAGCACTCTTTTGAGAAAAAGTTTTGGCAGTTTTAGGCTTTTTAACACAAGGAGTGGGAGTTTTCTCTACACCAATCAAAGTAAGAGGATTGCTAGCATTAGGAGCAACATCATTAGAGGTAGTAATGTTACATACCTTCATCTCTCTAGCCATCTCATCTTCTCTTTCCCACCTGGCATGCAATTCCGCTAACAATCTAATATTTTCATCAATTCCAACTTGAATAGCATTAGCGGTAGCAAAAACATTGTTCTCTTTCACATCATTAGGCAACACTTTTAATTTTAGAATTTCAACATCATGAGCAAGGCTATCAACTTTAGAAGCAAGAATATCAATTTTGCCTAACTTTTCCTCAACAGACTTGTTAAAAGCAGTTTGCTTACCGATGAAGTCCTTGAGCATTACCTCAAGCTCGGAGGGCGCGGCCCTAGTGTTGTTGTAGGAATTACCATAAGAGTTACCATAACCATTACCATTGGTAGAAGGATACTGCCTATAATTATTACTAGCAAAATTGTTCCTATAAGCATTGTTGTTAAAATTATTGTTTCTAATGAAATTCACATCAACATGCTCTTCTTGAGCAACCAAAGAGGCCAAAGGAACATTATTAGGATCAACATGAGTCCTATCATTAGCAAGCATAGCCATAATGGTATCAATCTTATCATTCAAGGAAGAGGTTTCCTCAACAGAATTTACCTTCTTACCTTGTAGAGCTCTCTCGGTGTGCCATTCGGAATAATTTACCATCATGTTGTCAAGTAGCTTTGTTGCGGCGCCCAAGGTAAGGGACATAAAAGTGCCTCCAGCAGCTGAATCAAGTAGGTTCCTCGAAGAAAAATTCAGTCCTGCATAAAAAGTTTGGATAATCATCCAAGTAGTCAGTCCATGAGTGGGGCAATTCTTTATCATAGATTTCATTCTTTCCCAAGCTTGAGCAACATGTTCATTATCAAACTGAGTAAACTTCATAATATTGCTATGCAAGGATATAATCTTAGCAGGAGGATAGTATCTACCAATAAAAGCATCCTTACACTTAGCCCATGAATCAATACTATTCTTAGTCAAAGACAGCAACCAATCTTTAGCTTTTCCTCTCAAAGAAAAAGGAAACAACTTGAGCTTAATAATATCACTATCAACATCCTTATATTTCTGCATCTCACATAGCTCAACAAAATTGTTGAGATGAGCTGCAGCATCTTCAGTACTAGCACCAGAAAATTGCTCTTTCATAACAAGGTTTAATCTCATAAAAGTTTGCAGCAGTAGCAGGTGGTGCAATAGGAGTGCAGATAAAATCACTATTGTTTGTGCTAGTAAAGTCACACAACTTGGTGTTTTCAGGATTGGCCATTTCAGCAAAACGAAAGTAAACAAGTAAAAACAACTACCAAGGATTCTAATTTTTTTGGGTTTTTGATAAAAAAAACGATGCAGGTAAAATAAATAAAGTAAAGCAAAACAATAACAAAGTAAAGGATGTGCGTGCGAAAACTCCCCTCGCAGAAGTCTTCTACTTCCTCCCCGGCAACGGCGCCAGAAAATTAGCTGCTCCCTTTGATGGCGCCCAGTTGACGAGGGAGATTATTCTTCTTCGTTCCCCGGCAACGGCGCCAGAAAATTAGCTGCTGGCGCTAAGTTGACGCGGGAGCAGACTGTCCTTGTGCGTGGTGGATAACCAGCCCGTTGGGAACCCCAAGAGGAAGGTATGATGAGTATAGCAGCTAGTTTTCCCTCAGTTAAGAAACCAAGGTATGTCGATCTTGGAGAGGAGAGACAAACGACTGAAGGTGATGCGGAACCTGCACACACACAACCAAGTACTTTGTTCCCAACTTGCGATGAGGTTGTCAATCTCACCGGTTTGCTTGAAACAAAGATTATGAGCGTATCGAGTGGAAAATAGTAAAGTATGCGAGTAAAGTAAACAGTGTGAGTAAAGTAAACAGGTGATAGCAATATGATGTAAATAGGACCGGGGTCCACAGTTCACTAGTGGTGTCTCTCCATAAGATAAATAACACATGCTGGGTAAACAAATTACAGTTGGGCAATTGATAGAATAAAGATAAACGTGATATGTCAAGAAGATCACTATAAGATTTACTCTGGGCATTACAACAAAATACATAGACCGCCATCCAACTGCATCTATGACTAATAATCCACTCCCGGGGATATCAATCCGAACACCCCAGTAGTATTAAGTTGCGAACAACAGATAATTGCATTAAGCAAAGTGTGTAATGTAAACAAAGCATATGCCCTTGAGCATATGAATGTTGTTTTCTCCCTAGTAGCAACAACACATCTACAACCTTAGAGGTTTCTGTCACTCCCCCAGATTAAATAGAGGCATGAACCCACTATCGAGCATAAATACCCCCTCTTGGAGTCACTAGCAACTACTCGGCCAAGATAGCTACTAACAACAGAGAGCATGCAAGATCATAAACAACATAGAGATAACAAAAGATAATATTCAGTACAACAACTTAATCATAAACACCAATATTCATCGGATCCCAACAAACCAAACATGTAGAATTACATAACGGTGATCTCAATCATGTAGGGCAGCTCATGAGATCTAAACATGAAGCACATGATGGAGAAGACAACCATCTAGCTACTGCTATGGACCCATAGTCCAAGGTAGACTACTCACTCATCGCTCCGGAGGCAAGCATGGCGATGAAGAAGACCTTGAAGGGTTTCGCAGCATAGAAAACAAAAATTTCCTACGGAAGCGAACAAGAAAGCCAAGATCTAATCTAGGAGATGTAATCAACGAGAGAGGTAGATGAGATCTTCATACCCTTGAAGATTCGCACAGCGGTAACGTTCAAAAGAACGTGGTTGACGTAGTCGTACTAGCCTTCTCCTCCTCGCGATCCGATCCGATCCTACGCCGCAAGTGGCGGCGCCTCCGAGAGTTGCACACGTACAGCGCACCAACGACTCCGCCTTCCCGGTCCAGCGAGATATGGTGGAGTGGTAGTTGGGATCAACAACACGACGGCGTGGTGTCTATGGTGGAGAGTAAACGCCGACAGGGCTTCGCCTGTTTGCGTGGTGGAAGAAGAACGGAAAAAGAAGGCTTCAGAAAGCGGGCAGCGGCTTCGTAGAGAACTAGTTTTTCTTACTACTCAACCGGCCGCGCGCCCTGTCCTTTTATTAGCGGCCGACGCAGAAGCAGCCGGCCTCTTCCGAGTCGAACTCGTGACAGAGTCCCAGCCGAACACGCAGCAGCCACCGCTATGATTTCATGCGACGTGGGCGAGCCAGGGAGCTGGGCTGCTGCTGCTGCTGTGCGTGCGCGCCAGGCATGTGCGGCTGCTGTGCGTGAGCGCGCAAGCCATGCATGCATGCATGCATGCATGCTTCCTCCTTTTTTTTTCTTCTCTTTATTTATTTCTTCTAAATAAATACTGCTTAATATTTATCAATTCTCATAACTGATAAATACTAATATTTTTCCACCCGGAACAATTCCGTAACTTCTGAAACAGTTTCACATATATCCCGAAATTACCCTAGCGCTGATGCACGTTAAGTGTGTGACCCTACGGGTTCGAGAATACGTGGACATGATCTCTATCAATAATCAATAGCGGGATCTGGAAATCCATATTGACTCCCACGCACTCAGCGATGATCATATCGGATGAACCACGATGTCAGGATTCAAGCAATCCCGTATTTGTATTCCCTTCGTCTCGCGATATTTTACTCGCCCGAGATTCGATCGTCGGTATCGGCATACCTAGTTCAATCTCGTTCACAGCAAGTACTTTACTCGTTCCGTAATCCGATATCACTTTGTGATTAACTCTTTAATCACGTGCTTGCAAGCGGTGTTGATATCGATTACCGAGTGGGCCCGAAGTATATCTCTCCGACTTGGGAGGGACAAATTCCATCTCGATACATACAACCCAACAAGTACTTTCCGATCACCTGAGAGACACCTTTATTATCACCCTCACATAGGATGACGTTTGATGACTTCAAAGCTTTCTTCCGATACTAGGGAGTTGTATTATCTCATGGTCTAAGGAATACAATACATGACATAGGAAAAGCTTCGCAAAGATGAACACGATGACACGATCTAATTGCTCTGCTTTATTTGGGTCTGTCCATCATATCATTCTCCTAATGATATGATCTCATTATTAATTGACAACACATGTCTATGGTTAGGAAACCTTAACCATCATTAATCAATGAGCTAGTCCATAGAGGCGTACTAGGGACACGGTGTTGTTCACAAACCACACAAGTATTAAAGTTTCCATTTAATACAATTCTAGCATGGAATATAAACATTATCATGAACAAGAATTATAATAATAACATCTTTATTATTGCCTCTAGGGCATAATTCCAACAGTCTCCCACTTGCACTAGAGTCAATAATCTAGTTTACATCTGGCAACAATCTAACACCCATGGCATTAAGGTGCTGATCATGTTTTGCTCGTGGAAGAGGTTTAGTCAACGGGTCTGCGACATTCAGATCCGTATGTACTTTGCTAATCTTCAGATCTCCATCTGCTATATAATCTCGAATTATATGAAATCGGCGATTGATGTGCTTGGTCTTTGGATGATATCTTGGTTCCTTAGCTAGTGCTATGGCGCCAGTGTTGTCGCACAATATCTCCAGTGGGTCCAAGGCATTTGGAACCACACCAAGCTCAGTGATGAAGTTTCTGATCCAAACTCCTTCACTTGATGCTTCCGAAGCAGCCATGTATTCCGCTTCTGTTGTAGATCCCGCGATCACGCTTTGCTTGCAGCTTCTCCAGCTCACAGCTCCACCATTCAAAATATAAACGTATCCTGTCTGAGATTTAGAATCATCCGGGTCGGTGTCGAAGCTAGCGTCGACGTAACCTTTTACGACGAGCTCCTCGTCACCTCCATAGACCAAGAACATTTCTTTAGTCCTATTTAAATACTTTAGGATGTTCTTTACGGCTGTCCAGTGTTCCACTCCTGGATCACTTTGGTATCTGCTCGTCAAACTAAGAGCATTGGACACATCCGGTCTAGTACATAGCATGGCATACATGATAGAACCTATGGCCGAGGCATATGGTACTTTGCTCATAGTTTCTCTATCTTTTACCGTAGCTGGACACTGAGCTTTGCTCAATATCTTACCTGACAACATGGGCAATGAACCTTTCTTTGCTTTATCCATTCTGAACCTCTTCAGAACTTTGTCCAGGTATGTACTTTGGCTTAATGCTATTAGGCGTCTTTCTCTATCTCTATAGATTTTGATGCCTAATATATAAGCAGCTTCCCCTAGGTCTTTCATTGAAAAACATTTATTCAAATAACTCTTCACATCATTAAGCATACCGATGTCATTTCCAATAATCAATATGTCATCCACATATAGTACTAAAAATGTCACCGAGCTCCCACTCACTTTCTTGTAGATACAAGCTTCGTAGCAATTTGGAACAAATCCAAAACTCTTGATCACTTGATCAAAACGAAGGTTCCAACTCCGAGATGCTTGCTTCAGTCCATAAATGGAACGCTGAAGTTTGCACACTTTATTAGCATCCTTAGGATCGACAAAACCTTCGGGCTGCATCATATACAACTCTTCATCAATGTTGCCATTGAGGAACGCAGTCTTGACATCCATCTGCCATATTTCATAATCATGAAACGCAGCAATTGCTAATAAAATCCGAATGGACTTAAACATCGCTACGGGAGAGAAAGTCTCATCGTAGTCAACACCTTGAACTTGCCGAAAACCTTTTGCGACAAGCCGAGCTTTATAGACAGTAACATTACCATCCGCGTCCGTTTTCCTCTTGAAAATCCATTTGCACTCAACGGCCTTACGGTCGCTAGGAGGGTACACCAAAGTCCACACTTGGTTTTCGCTCATGGATCCCAATTCGGATTTCATGGCCTCTAGCCATTTCTCAGAGTCTGGGCTCATCATCGCTTCCTCATAGTTTGCAGGTTCGCTGTTGTCTAACAACAAGACGGTTAAGACAGGGTTGCCGTACCATTCAGGAGTGGCACGTGACCTTGTCGACCTACGAAGTTCAGTAGTAGCATCGTTCGAAGTTTCATGATCTTTATCATTAGCTTCCTCTCTTGTTGGTGCAGGCGGCGCCGGAACAATTTCGGGTGCTGCGCTACTCTCCAACTCGAGAGAAGGTTCAATAACCTCGTCTAGCTCTACCTTCCTCCCACTCACTTCTTTCGAGAGAAACTCCTTCTCAAGAAAGGATCCATTCTTAGCAACAAACACTTTGCCTTCGGATCTGTGGTAGAAGGTATACCCAATCGTTTCCTTAGGGTATCCTATGAAGACGCATTTCTCCGCTTTGGGTTCGAGCTTGTCCGGCATCAACTTCTTGACGTAAGCTTCGCATCCCCAAACTTTAAGAAACGACAACTTAGGTTTAGCACCAAACCACAGTTCATACGGTGTCGTCTCAACGGATTTAGATGGTGCCCTATTTAAAGTGAATGCAGCGGTTTCTAATGCATAACCCCAAAATGATAACGGCAAATCTGTAAGAGACATCATTGATCGCACCATATCTAATAGAGTTCGATTCCGGCGTTCAGACACACCATTGCGCTGTGGTGTTCCGGGTGGCGTGAGTTGCGAAACGATTCCGCATGCTTTAAGATGCGTGAGAAAATCATAACTCAAATACTCACCTCCACGATCGGATCGCAGAAATTTAATTTTCCTGTTACGATGGTTTTCCACTTCGTTCTGAAATTCTTTGAACTTTTCAAATGTTTCAGATTTATGTTTCATTAAATAGATATACCCATATCTACTTAAGTCATCAGTAAAAGTGAGAAAATAGCGATATCCACCGCGCGTCGAAATACTCATTGGTCCGCACACATCGGTATGTATGATTTCCAATAAGTCCGTTGCTCGCTCCATTATTCCGGAGAACGGGGTTTTGATCATCTTGCCCATGAGGCACGGTTCGCACGTGTCAAATGATTCAAAATCAAGAGACTCCAAAAGTCCATCAGAATGGAGTTTCTTCATGCGTTTTACACCGATATGACCTAGACGGCAGTGCCACAAATAAGTTGGATTATCACTATCTACTTTGCATCTTTTAGCCTCAATGTTATGGATGTGTGTTTCATTGCTTTCGAGATTTAGAAGAAATAAACCATTCAAAATAGGTGCATGACCATAAAAGATGTTATTCATATAAATAGAACAACCATTATTCTCAGATTTAAATGAATAACCGTCTTGCAATAAACATGATCCAGATATAATGTTCATGCTCAACGCAGGCACATAATAACACTTATTAAGGTTTAAAACTAATCCCGAAGGTAAAACTAAGGAGAGCGTGCCGACGGCCATCACATCAACTTTTGATCCATTGCCAACGCGCATCGTCACCTCATCCCTTGCTAGCCGCCGTCTATTCCGTAGCTCCTGTTTCGAGTTATAAATATTAGCAACTGAACCAGTATCATATACCCAGGCACTACAACGAGCGCTAGTAAGGTAGACATCAATAACATGTATATCAAATATACCTTTGATGGTGCCAGCCTTCTTGTCCGCTAAGTACTTCGGACAGTTGCGCTTCCAGTGACCCTTGACCTTGCAATAGAAGCACTCAGTGTCCAGCTTAGGTCCAGACTTGAGCTTCTTCTCAGCAGGGGCAACGTGCTTGCCTTTGCCTTTCTTGAAAGATCCCTTTGCACCCTTAGCTTTCTTAAAGCTAGTGGTCTTGTTGACCATCAACACATGATTGTCTTTCTTGATATCCACCTCCGCAGCTTTCAGCTTAGCGAAGAGCTCAGTGATCGTATCAGTGGAACCAATTTGATTATGAGTAACTACAAAACCTTTGTAGCTAGGAGGGAGTGATTGCAGAACTCTGTCAATCTTAAGCTCCTCTGGAATCTTGCAGTCCAGTTGCTCAAGGCGTTGAGTGTAGCCCGACATCTTAATGGCGTGCTCACTAACGGAACTCCCTTCCTCCATCTTGCAGTTAAAGAACTTCTCAGAGATCTCATATCTCTCAGAACGGGCCTGAGTCTGAAACATCGTTTTCAGTTCCTCAAGTATCTCAAAAGGCCCGCGGTACTTCTCAAAACGATTTTGAAGTTCCGGTTCCATAGAAAACAGCATGGTACTCATAATCGCATCACAATCATCTCTACGAGCATTGAAGTCAGCAAGTTCTTCAGTTTTCGCAGTTGCAGCAGGGGTGTCACCTAGCGCTTTGTCAAGTACATAGGCTTTTTGTCCGCCAGCGAGTATGATTCTCAGATTGCGGAACCAGTTGGTGAAGTTAGACCCATTGTTCTTAAGCTTTTCTTTCTCAGCAAACACGTTGAAGTTGAAGTTGGACTTAGCCATTAGATCTACAACATTGCAAGTACAATTTTAGACTATGTTCATGATAACTAGTTCAACTTAATCAAATTACTAGATGAACTCCCACTAAATTCAACATCCCTCAAGTTGTTTAGTGAACACGATCCAAATTCACCACACCTAATCCGATCTTCACGAGAAGAGATATGGTTTCAATGGTGGACAACTCAGTGTCGATCATATCATTTATATGACTCATGTTTAACCTTTCGGTTCGTGTGTTCCGAGGCCATGTCTGTACATGCTAGGCTCATCAAGTCAAACCCAAGTATTTTCCGCGTGTGCAAAACTGGCTTGCACCCGTTGTATGTGAACGTAGAGTTTATAGCACCCGATCATCACGAGGTGCTTGAAAACGACGAACTTTCGCAACGGCGCATACGAGGGGAGAACACAATTTTATCTTGATCTTTAAGTGAGGAATCATCTTATAATGCTACCGTCGCGATCTAAGCAAAATAAGATACATAAAAGGATAAACATCACATGCATATAATTTTATGTGACATGGTATAGCCAATCTCCGCGCCATGATCTCCATCTTGTGCGCGCCGGCATGATCTCCATCACTCCACCATGATTGCCTCCACCACGAATAGCAACTACAACTATTGCTAACTATTTAGCGATAAAGTAAAGCTATTACATGGCGTATAAGAAGTTGACACGCAGGTCATACACAATTATAAAGACAACCATATGGCTCCAGCCGGTTGTGAACTCATCGACATGCAAGTCGTGAAAGATTACAAAACATGATCATTGCATACAACTCAATTCATACACATCATGTCTTGGGCCATACCATATCACAAAACACTCCCTGCAAAAACAAGTTAGACGCCTCTACTTTGTTGTTGCAAGTTTTACGTGGCTTATGGGAGTAGCAAGCTAAGAACGATTCTTACCTACGAAAAGCCACAACGGTGATATTATGGTTGCTAACATCCGATGTAAATCCCATGACTACTATAGTGAGAGAAACTGGCATCCACCAGCCGCATGTATGGAACAAGCCACACGTCAAGTGCGGAGCCGGTCTCGCGAACGCGGTCGCGTAAAGTTGGCCTGGACCGCTTCGATCTCACTATACCGCGCCATAAGAAATACACAACAAGAGGTTTGCAACAGAAAACATCAACGCCCGCAACAAGCATGTTGCGTTCTACTCGTGAAACACATCTACGCATAGATCTGGCTCTGATACCACTGAAGGGTTTCGCAGCATAGAAAACAAAAATTTCCTACGGAAGCGAACAAGAAAGCCAAGATCTAATCTAGGAGATGTAATCAACGAGAGAGGTAGATGAGATCTTCATACCCTTGAAGATTCGCACAGCGGTAACGTTCAAAAGAACGTGGTTGACGTAGTCGTACTAGCCTTCTCCTCCTCGCGATCCGATCCGATCCTACGCCGCAAGTGGCGGCGCCTCCGAGAGTTGCACACGTACAGCGCACCAACGACTCCGCCTTCCCGGTCCAGCGAGATATGGTGGAGTGGTAGTTGGGATCAACAACACGACGGCGTGGTGTCTATGGTGGAGAGTATACGCCGACAGGGCTTCGCCTGTTTGCGTGGTGGAAGAAGAATGGAAAAAGAAGGCTTCAGAAAGCGGGCAGCGGCTTCGCAGAGAACTAGTTTTTCTTACTACTCAACCGGCCGCGCGCCCTGTCCTTTTATTAGCGGCCGACGCAGAAGCAGCCGGCCTCTTCCGAGTCGAACTCGTGACAGAGTCCCAGCCGAACACGCAGCAGCCACCGCTATGATTTCATGCGACGTGGGCGAGCCAGGGAGCTGGGCTGCTGCTGCTGCTGTGCGTGCGCGCCAGGCATGTGCGGCTGCTGTGCGTGAGCGCGCAAGCCATGCATGCATGCATGCATGCTTCCTCCTTTTTTTTTCTTCTCTTTATTTATTTCTTCTAAATAAATACTGCTTAATATTTATCAATTCTCATAACTGATAAATACTAATATTTTTCCACCCGGAACAATTCCGTAACTTCTGAAACAGTTTCACATATATCCCGAAATTACCCTAGCGCTGATGCACGTTAAGTGTGTGACCCTACGGGTTCGAGAATACGTGGACATGATCTCTATCAATAATCAATAGCGGGATCTGGAAATCCATATTGACTCCCACGCACTCAGCGATGATCATATCGGATGAACCACGATGTCAGGATTCAAGCAATCCCGTATTTGTATTCCCTTCGTCTCGCGATATTTTACTCGCCCGAGATTCGATCGTCGGTATCGGCATACCTAGTTCAATCTCGTTCACAGCAAGTACTTTACTCGTTCCGTAATCCGATATCACTTTGTGATTAACTCTTTAATCACGTGCTTGCAAGCGGTGTTGATATCGATTACCGAGTGGGCCCGAAGTATATCTCTCCGACTTGGGAGGGACAAATTCCATCTCGATACATACAACCCAACAAGTACTTTCCGATCACCTGAGAGACACCTTTATTATCACCCTCACATAGGATGACGTTTGATGACTTCAAAGCTTTCTTCCGATACTAGGGAGTTGTATTATCTCATGGTCTAAGGAATACAATACATGACATAGGAAAAGCTTCGCAAAGATGAACACGATGACACGATCTAATTGCTCTGCTTTATTTGGGTCTGTCCATCATATCATTCTCCTAATGATATGATCTCATTATTAATTGACAACACATGTCTATGGTTAGGAAACCTTAACCATCATTAATCAATGAGCTAGTCCATAGAGGCGTACTAGGGACACGGTGTTGTTCACAAACCACACAAGTATTAAAGTTTCCATTTAATACAATTCTAGCATGGAATATAAACATTATCATGAACAAGAATTATAATAATAACATCTTTATTATTGCCTCTAGGGCATAATTCCAACAGACCTCCGGTGGCGATTCCCCTCTCCGGCAGGGTGCCGGGAAGAGCTTCTGGACCCTCCCGATCTTCGGGTCGATGGCGGCGGCGGATCGCGATGTGTTCTGGAAATTTGATCAGGTCCTTAGGTTTTTTCCGTCGGGGGGTCTTTATAGGCGAAGGGGCGATGTCAGAGGAGGAGCCAGGTGCCCTCACGCGGGGCCTGCGCGGCCAGGGGCCTGGCCGCGCCTCCCCTGCATGTGGGGCCCTCGTGGCCCCCCTCCTACTCTCCTTCGGATCTCTGGAAGCTTCCGGGTAAAATAAGACTTCAGGAACTTGTTTCGTCCAATTCCGAGAATATTTCCTGTGTATCACTTCTGAAACACAAAAACAGCAGAAAACATGAAACTGGCACTGTGGCAACTCGTTAATAGGTTAGTTCCGGAAAATGCATAAAAGTGCCACTAAGTGTAACGAAACAATAGGCAAATGGTGTAAAAACAAGCATGGAGCATCAAAAATTATAGATACGTTGGAGACGTATCAGGCATCAACCGGCACCAATGGATCAACGGTCCCGGTTGATGCCACGAACCGGGACCAATGATCCTGGGCACATGGCGGCTCAGCAGCGCCCCCCGCCCAGGTCATTGGTCCCGGTTCATCGCACCAACCGGGACCGTTGATCCATTGGTCCCGGTTGATGCGATGAACCGGGACCAATGACCCCCAGAAATATAACTGGCCCTTCTTCCTCCCCCCACTTCCCCCCAAATTGGCCGAAACTGCTAAGGACTTTTGTGCGCGGAGCGCAACCATGCCGGCAGGCTGTCCATCCCCGTCGCGGAGAAGCTCGCCGCCGTCCTCTCGGTGAACGCTGCCGCCGCGACCTCCCCCTCTTCCCTCACCGCCGTCCTCTCGGTGAGCGCCGCCCCTGCTCTCTCTCCCGTGCATGCCTGCAAGCCAAGCTCGGCCGCCACCTAGTGCCGGTGTTCCGCGCCTCCTCCTGCCCCTCCGACGAGCCTTGGAGCTCTGCCACCTCTTCCTCTTGCTCCCCGTCGACGGAATCAACCAGCCGCCCCTGCAACCGCCGCCGTTTCTTCGCCGGACCCGAGAGCGCCGCCACCAAATTTCGCCGCCGCCGCACCTCCTCCGGCCAGGCCAACCTCCCCGGCGTCCCCAGGGTAAGCCCCCGGTCCGGCTGGACCTCTCCCCGGCCTCTCCCGAGCCTCGCCGTCGTCGCCAGCGAGCCGGCCGACCCTCTGCTGCCATGGCCGGGCTGCCCTGGCCTCTGGCCAGTGTGGCCTGCCATGTGGCCCCGGGCCCCTCCAGTCAGTGACCGTGGGTCGTTTAGACCCCGGTGTAAAAAGTCTACCCACTCGTTTATTTAATTCCAGAAATTTCAGAAATTGTTACAATCTTGCAAAATTCATAGTTTATTCACTGTTTATCAGAAAAATATGAATAATATGTCAAAATTTTCAGAAAATCAAGCTCTACATGTTTAACTCACATTCATACATGTTTGCAACAAATAAAGTGGCTTCTTTAATGAATTGCTAATAACCCCTTTCTTTATGCACGGGTTTATTTTGTAAACTCATTTAAATTGACGTTCGCACATTAGGGTTAATATGGCCACCTCTAATATGACATGTCATGCATATTGAATGTGCATTGCATCGAAGCCTATGTTAAATGTGTTCTTCCTTTCTGGTATTTGGTTCTTCGCGATAGGAACCGAGCCCGAGTTCGAGACGAAGACCGCTGAAGATCTGTACCCGTCCACTGAAGGACAAGGCAAGCATCATATCTGAACCTATGGTTTCAAAGTATTTTAAACTCTGCTATTTATCGAATACGATTCCAAATGTCTTTTGTTGATAGTTAGAGTTACCCTCTCCGATGCATGTTCCATCTTTGTCGCCTAAATTACCTGATCCACTGCTCCACCCCATTTCGACACATATCCCGCAATAATTATGGATTATTTGCATATGCTTATTTGCATTTAATTATTTGCATTATAATAACTTGCAATTCTTAATTTGCAGATACTATGGATCCAGCACATGGCAAAACTCAAGATGATGAATACTTCCTCCAAGGAATGATCCGAGATGCAAGATAGGGGAAAACCACACGTTAGGTGGCCTTGTATTGCTCATTATATAAGAGGATTACAAGGAGTCCTGGTTGCATACAACACGGACTATACACAAGGAATACATAGGCATATGTATCCTACATCTATACAAACACGTGTAGGATATGTATTCTAACACCCTCCCTCAGTCGAAACTGGCAGCCAACGAATGTTGAGACTGTCCTGAAAGTCTAAGAAGAGAGGCGATGGTAATCCTTTGGTGAAGATGTCCGCGAACTGTGATGCACTAGGAACGTGTAGCACCTTAACCTCGCCAGTGGTAACGCGATCTCTGACAAAGTGTAGATCAATCTCCACATGCTTGGTGCGCTGGTGATGCACTGGATTCTGTGTCAAGTAAACATAACTCACATTGTCACAAAAGACCACAGAAGCATCATGTACCGGTCGATGAAGCTCCAAAAGTAGCTGTCGAAGCCAACAAGACTCGGCCACCACATTTGCTACCGCCCGATACTCAGCCTCCGCACTCGATCGGGAAACAGTGTGCTGCCGCTTAGCCGACCAAGACACCAAATTCGCGTCGAGGAACACACAGTAGCCTGAAGAAGACCGTCGAGTGTCTGGACAACCTGCCCAATCAGCGTCAGAGTAGGCCAGCAATTTGTTCGATGTGCGTCGATACAAAGTGAGACCATAGTCGGTGGTGCCGCGGATGTAGCGTAGAACACGCTTCACAAGGAGCAAGTGATTAACCCGTGGATCATGCATATGAAGACATATCTGCTGTACTGCATAGGAGATATCTGGCCGAGTGAAAGTGAGGTATTGGAGACCTCCTGCAATACTGCGATATTTCGTAGGATCAGCCACAGGATCACTAGACGGAGCTGCAAGCTTAGAAGCTATATCAACTGGAGTGGAGATAGATTTACACTGTAACATACCAGCTTTGTCAAGAAGCTCCAATGCATACTTCTCCTGTGAGAGGAACAAACTGTCCTTAGTATGTCTGACTGAGATGCCCAGAAAATAGTGAAGCTCACCCATATCTGTCATGCTGAACTCTTTACGAAGAGAAGCAATCAAACTGTGCAACAAAGTCGGAGAAGACGCTGTCAGGATAATGTCATCCACATAGAGCAGGAGATAGGCCATGTCAGTGCCACGCCGGTAGACAAACAGGGAGCTATCGGACTTGGAGCCAACAAAACCAACAGTAGCAATGAACGAAGCAAACCGCTGAAACCATGCTCGAGGCGCCTGCTTCAAACCGTAGAGAGATTTGTTGATGCGACACACCTTGTCGGGAAATCTAGGATCAGTAAACCCGGAAGGCTGTCGAGCATACACGGTCTCGATGAGTGTGCCATTGAGGAAGGCGTTCTTGACATCAAGCTGATGAATCGGCCAGTCACTAGAGAGCGCAAGAGATAACACCGTGCGTATAGTGGCTGGCTTGACCACAGGGCTGAAAGTCTCATCAAAATCAATACCTTCGCGCTGAGTAAAACCCCGGAGGACCCAATGAGCTTTGTATCATTCCAATGAACCATCAGACTTCATCTTGTGATGAAAAATCCACTTACCGGTGACAATATTGGCACGGCGAGGAGGATCAACCAAGTCCCAAGTGTTGTTGGAGAGGAGCGCACTATACTCTTCAACCATTGCAGCATGCCAGTTGGGGTCTTTGAGAGCACCACGATAAGTCTTCGATATTGGAGATAATCCTTCAACATGAAGATCAAAAATCGTCTTGGGCTGCACAATGCCGTGCTTGGCACGCGTGAGCATGGTGTGAGACGGTGGCGGCGGTGGTGCTCGAGGACGGCGAGCCCTAGGAGCATCCGTAGCAGGAGGCGGGGTCGAAACCGTGGAGGGCGAGCTCGTAGAAGACTCCGGGCCACCAGCATCAGTAGACGCAGCGGGCGAGGGAGCTGACGAGGGCGATCCTGGTGGCGACGATCTGGCCGAGGACGGGCCAGGCGAAGTGGCCCGAGGCGGCGTGCGCGGGGTAGGAGATCCTGCCGTGGCAGGAGAAGTGCCCGCGGTAGGCTGCCGAGCGCCCGCGGCAGAGGTTCCCGCGATCGACGCGCTGAATGGCATCGACAACATCGGCTGCTCAACCTGCAGAAAGTCATAACTTTGCAAAGTAGGAGTAGAGGATGGTGTTGATGCGTTAGAGGCAAAGGGAAAGACAGACTCGTCAAACACAACATGGCGAGAGATGATGATCTTTTGGGTGGAACGATCAAGGCAGCGATAGCCATGATGTTGAGATGGATACCCGAGGAACACGCATGGCACGGAGCGAGGCGCAAGTTTATGCGGGGCAACGGCGGTGGTGTTGGGGTAGCATAAGCATCCGAAGACCCGAAGACCAGCATATGCAGGATCTACACCATGAAGAGCTTGAAAAGGCACGCGATCCGCGATGGCCTTGGAAGGCAGCCGATTGTGCAACAACACGGCTGTATGGAGAGCCTCGGCCCAGAAACGAGGTGGCATGCTAGCTTGAATTAGAAGAGTGCGAGTGATGTCATTAAGGGTGCGAATAATTCTCTCGGCTTTACCATTTTGTTGTGAAGTATAGGGACATGAGAAGCGGAGTGCTATCCCATGGCGTTGGGCAAACGATTGTAGGGAGGAATTATCGAACTCATGGCCATTGTCACACTGGATGGCTTTCAAGGGTGCATGAAACTGAGTTTGGGCTAAGGCATGGAGGGACGACAAGTGTGAGAAGGCTTCTGACTTGGCACGTAAAGGATACACCCAAGCGTATTGAGTGAAATCATCGAGACAAACGAGATAATACTTAAAGCCAGAAATACTCTCAACAGGAGATGTCCACAAATCACAATGTATGAGTTGAAACGGTGAATGTGTTACACGATTGGTAGAAGAAAAAGGTAGATGAACATGGCGACCTAATTGACAAGCATGACACAAACTAGATTTATTTTTATCCCTAGGAATAATGCAGGAGCGAGCTAGTGACTCCATGACTGGCCGTCCAGGGTGTCCAAGGCGCCGATGCCACATAGCAGGGTCGACGACAAGGAAGGTGTGTGGGCGGTTGGGGGAGGAGGTGCTAACAGGGTAGAGGGCTCCGGGACTATTGCATCTGAGAATCTTGGTCCTGGTTAGAAGATCCTTCGCAGAAAAACCAACAGGGTCAAATTCGACGGAAACACGATTATCAATGGTGAATTTATGAACGGACAAGAGGTTTTTGACTATATCGGGAGCTACTAAGACATTGCGAAGATGCAGAGGACACGATGGAGTAGAAATAGGAAAACGTGCATGCCCGGTAGCGGTGATCGGAAGGGTGGAACCGTTACCGACAACGATAGTACGAGAGGAAGAAGAAGGAGGAGACACGGAGGTAAGCATACCGGGGTTCGATGCGAAGTGGGAGGTGGTGCCAGTGTCCATGACCCAATCGGAGGTGGGCGCTTGGAGGCCCATCGTCTGGAACTGATTCATCAGCGCGGACTGGTCCCACAAAGCGGTCAATGAAACCAGTGATGACGGAGGTGCAGCGCCGAGCCCATATGCAGGAGCCTGAGGAGCATAGCCGCCGTAGCCGTAGCCATAGTTGTGCGGCATGGTGTTGGGCCCTTGCGCGTAGAAGGCGTGCTGCGGGGGCGAGGGGCGGTGAATGTAGCTGGGAGGCCGAGCCTGCATGCCAGGGCCGTATGGCCACATCTGGATCGCGCCGTTCCAGGGCAGGAGCGGTGTGGGCCAGGTCGGAGGAGCGGCGGCCGGAGGCGTGACGACGGGGCCGGCCTGGATGATGGCGGTGTCCTTAGCAGCCTCCATTGTGGCCTTCTTCTTTTTCTTGCCCTTGCCGCCGTTGCCCCGTCCGGAGTTGGGGGCGGTGGCGGCGTTGGAGTAGAGGGCCGTGTAGCCGTTGCCATTGCGCGAGCGACGATTCTTGCGCTTCATGTCTTGGAGCGCGAGAAGAGAACGGCACTTCTCGAACGAGATGTCGGGCATGAGGGAGATGAGATCAGCGGCGCCCTCGTATTGCTCGGAGAGCCCGTTGAGGCAGTGGATCACCAGCTTGGCGTCGTCTTCCGGGGAGCCGAGATCCGTGAGACCGTCAGCGAGAGCCTTGATCTTCTTCAAGTAATCAGGCATGTTCATGTCACCCATCTTGATCTCGCCGAGCTCGGTGGAGAGGTGGAGCTAGCGGTTGATCTTGTGGTCGTTGAAAAGCCCGTTGATGCTTATCCACAGCTCGACAGCGAGAGGGTCTTCGCCCGATGTCATGACGGCGTCGAGGAGGCCGAGGGACACGGACCCGTAGAGCCAGGAGACGACCGTGGCATCCAAGAAGGCCCACTCCAGAGTCAGATCGGACGGAGCAGGGACGTCGACGAGGTCGAGCAGCGCGTACTTGCGGAGGGCGGCGTGGAAGAAGGTGCGCCATTGGCGATGAACGCCGGTGTCAAGGGCCAGCTCGACGGGGATGTGCCCTTTGATGGAGTGGAGGCCGACGGCTTGGGCATGCAGCGAGAAGGCCCCCGTGCTGGAGGAGGGGCGGTGGCGAGGGTGAGCTTCGACTTGGCGTCGAGAGCTTCTTGGGCCTCATGGTCTTCTTTTTCCTTCGCGGCTTGCGCGGTCCGATCGGCGTTGTCACCCATGGCAGAGGGGCAGCGAGGCTAGAAGGGGAGAGGTGGGTGGTTTGCAGAGGCCGGGCGCAGAGATCGGCTGCGGCGGCGGCGGTGCCAAGATCGGCTGCGGCGGCGGCGGCGGAAGCGGGAGGAGGCACAGGTCCATTTTAGGGTTTTGCGTCTGATACCATGCAAGATAGGGGAAAACCACACGTTAGGTGGCCTTGTATTGCTCATTATATAAGAGGATTACAAGGAGTCACGGTTGCATACAACACGGACTATACACAAGGAATACACAGGCATACGTATCCTACATCTATACAAACACGTGTATGATATGTATTCTAACACGAGAAAATGAAGATATCGATGTCACCAGGACGTTTCTGAACGATTCCGGTGAGGGAGATGAATCTCTCAACCAAGGAGATGGCTCCGGTGAGGTAGAAGCCTGGGACGGGGGAGAAGCCGATGAGGGAGAAGCCGATAAGGGAGAAGCCGATGAGGGAGAAGGCGATGGCTCCGGCCGAACCTAAAATCTCGGAAACTCCGGCGAGGTGTATATATGTTTTTTGTAATGCCTGACTGTCTATATATATATATACATGCATATATTAACACTCTTTCTTCTTTTAGCCCTCCGGATCGAGCACTTCTTCCGTAAGAATGAAATGAGGCCCAACCAAAAAGTTGGATAAAACTGTTCGGTATAGGAAGTGGTCGGTGTAGACGGCGAACCGCAAGCTCCCAACGATGTCGCAAAAAAAATTGTCAAGCAATGCGGAGTTCTTGCGATGGACCACATCCCGATCATCGTTCAAGAATGGAATCGGCCAAGCAGCGGTGGAGTCCCGTATGTCGGCGACGTCGCCAAAGATAAGCTTTTTGACAGGCTCATGCTTAATTTCCTCCTGCCGAGGCTAGATGTGAATCCAGATGAGGAGGAGAAAGCAAATGAGGAGCTACTTAAAAGAGTCAAGAAGTTTGCTCTGATCAAGATGGCCGAGGCATTCAAGAACTGGAAGAAGAAACTGTACCTTAAGTTTGTCAAGTTAGACAAGACTCCAGATTTCAATCAAGCCGGCTATGCTAAGTTAAGACACCAGTGGGCTGATTTTGTGAAGTACAAGGAATCGGAGAAAGCTTTGGAAAGGTCGAGAATAAATAAGGAGAACGCTGCTAAGAAAGTGTACCACCATAATATGGGGTCTACTGGCTACGCCGGTTGCATGCCTAAGTGGGATGCGCTTGAGGTCAAGTATATTTCTGCCGGGATTAGACCAGAGCCCACAACATGGACACCACGGGTGAGAAACTGGTTTTACGGCCATGGGGGCACGTTGGACGAAGAAGGGAGGGCAATATATACCCAGAAACACAAAGATCATCCCCTACTGCCCATCGAAGATATTAGAAGTGTCGTACAAGATGTTGCTGCGGGATGGTTTGTTCCCGATAGAGAGAACGACGAGCTCACACGCGCCCTTAAAAATGATGAACACACCGGACGAGCACGAGGCACACCAGGCTCCAAGCCGTGGAATGTTGCCTTCCCCGCGGAAATGAAGAGATATCCCGATAAAAGTCATCAGAGGAGAAAGGAAAGGGAGGCAGCTGAGAAAGCGGCAGCTGCAGACCGGCTGCGTAATGTAGAAGAAGCATTAAAGTGGCAGCAGGATCAACTCGACAGACTTAGCCAGCAAGGTATTAGCGGCCAATCTCAGCGGCACATGGTAGAAGCTGCATTCGATGGTACCGGCGCCCTATCGAATAAGAAAAGCAGCGTCGCTTCCACCTAGCTCCAGGATGGTGATGATGATGCACTAACGACGGCTCCTCCTAAACGCTACCCAGTGGATGATATCACGGAGAGCACAGCTTGTGAGCTAAAGGTGCAAGTTATGAACTTAAGGGTGACGGCGGCGGTCGGCATGGCCGTACCAATTGCGCCTAACGCAACTTGGCATTGCAGACCGGTTCCAAAAGGGTACGTTGTCGTCATGGTGGATGATGTCAAGCAAGATTTTGAGGAGCTGAAGCTGGACCACCCTGCAGGGGAAGATAGGGACCTGACTGAACTAGGAGAAGCCAAAGGGGGGACTGTTGTATGGCCAAAGGAGCACATCGTGCTTCCAAATTATGTCCCGCCAAGGCCACCCACTCCTCAGAGCAGCAATCCACCTTCGCCGCCACCTCACCATTCTCCAGCGCAACCGTCGCCTTCACCGCCTCACCACTCAGCGCAGCCGTCTCCACCACCACCTCAGCCGTCTCCGCCGCCGCGTCAGCCGTCTCCATCCCCTGAGCCTCAGAGACTAAAGCGGAAGTATACTAAGAGGGGCAGCACCACCAGCAGCAGCAAGAGCACATTCCGACCACCGAAACGTAAGTTATCGCCCCTCCCAAGAGTACCTCATCAGAATATGAAGAAGCTTCCTTGCGAGAAGACAGATGAGGAAATTGTTGTGGCCGCAGATGCCCATTATCAACAGTGGAAGACTGACATGGCTAACAAGAAAAAGCCAAAGCCGACGGAGCCATTGATCTTCCCGATCACCGCAGAAGATAAAGCCAAAGCAGCCGCGCTTAAGATTCAGCTTCACCAACCCATAGCGCTCACACCTGACTATAATCGCTCTATTACCAAGTCGTCTGAGGCAAAAGAGCGGAGAGTCGGGAAAGAAGTTGCCTAGCTTGGACAATAGAAAAATCAATCGATCGAACCATTCAAAGTGTACGATACCAATGAGTGGAGAGCCCAGGAGCGGCATGATCCGAATATTGATCCGGAGTTTATTCAACTCTACGGAGAAAAACCAAGTTATATGGACTATCTATTGCTGAGTACATGAGCCGTCTGGATGAGTTCGAGGGGTACCAGCAAATAGCGTACATATACCGATACGGGGCTCCTCTCGTCAAACCCGAGTTAGTCAAAGATCTACCAACAAAAATGCGGAGATTGCATAACTGGTACATGCAAGCCTGTGCTGAATCCACAAACTGGATCTATGCTGGATATAAACACCACCATTACGGTCATGGAGATGGCTTCTTACTGATTGAATTTCTAGAATTATTTCAGTTTTACCAACAAGACGCCCTCGACAAAACTATTGTCAGTGCCTATTGTCTGTAAGTATTATTAAGTCTTTCTAGCTCAGCTCATTCATTGCTTGTATAATCTTACTCATCATTATACTAATTATATATGCAGAATGAAGATTCTCGAATGCAACAAAGGAGGAATCTATGACCTTGGGTTCGTTGACTGCAATTTCGTTCATGCAGATACTCTCAAAAAAAAACCCAGAGAGACAGAGGATAACTTGGTACAATCGTTGAAGTATTTCAGCAACAGCAGGGAAATACTATTTCCTTACAACTTTGAGTGAGTGTTACTGTCTTGTACACATTCTGTTTTCGCTTACTCGATGTTAACCGTATAATTGACTCATTTTTCTGTGCAGCTTCCACTTTATTTTGTTAATCATTAGTGTTGACGAAGGAGTTGTCAAAGTCATGGACTCAAAACGCACACCTTTAGGAAACTGGGCGAACATGCAGGAATGCCTCCAGAAGGCTTGGAAACGGTTCACCGCCAACACTAGGGGTGTTTGGAAGCCAGAGCTTACATTTCAACCATTGAATGTAAGTACTACTTGCTAGATCCACGCATCTCTTTGATTCTAGTTTCAATACCATTATCATGCTTGATTCTTATTTTGATTGAACTCCGTTCTCGTAAAGTGCTTGAGGCAGGAAGCTGGGAATAACTTATGTGGATACTATGTCTGCGAGTTCATTCGCCAGACGACCAAAGAGAAGGGCGCAGACCGAAACTTCAAAAAACTTGAAGTACGATAAACAATAATCACAACTTTATTTTATTACCATCAACTATTTTTAGTTTCATTTATATATATTGATCCCCTTCTTTAAATTAGATCGAACGGATGCGGGACGGTCTTCTACCATGGGAACACGTGCAAGCAATTCAAGAGGAAATTGCCGGATTCTTATTAGAACAAGTCATAGATCCAAAAGGAGAATACTATTACCCGGTTCATTTAGAAGGGTGAAGTGTAAAAAATAAGATGTAAAATCAAATTTGTGTGAGTTACCATTTGTTTGTAGTGAAGGAGAGTGTGAGTCATGACCTCCTGCTAGCACACCATTGGTAGTGTGCTAATCGTAGGCATCAAGGGGTGATCGTGCGTTTGGGTACATTTGGGCACCCCTGCAGGGTTAAATCTTTTTGAAAAGCCGTGTCCGCGGTTATGAACGACTTGGAGCTGTACTACTCGATCATAGAATAACTTACACCTGCTATTTCAATACTAATAAACTTGTGTAGTAAGCTGGCACAACTACAACAATAAACCTGCAATAAAACTTGGTAACCGTGTGAGTGCCTTTGATACTTACTTCTTTGTTTGGTCACGAGGAGGTGCTTCATCGGCTGGGTTATGTTTGGTGTTAGTTTCTAGTTGGTTATTTTATGCGCTCTCTTATCTTATTCTATTTAGACAAAAGTTGTAGTGTGTCTTTGTAGTTTAGTGTTTTTGTTGCCGCTAAGTTCACCATATAGCCTGTAGGCGAGCATAGCTGAATTCCAGTCTCGCGAGTACGTGCCATGGTACCCACCCTCGTTTTTCTCTCTTTTTCCCTCCTTTTCGGCAACCGTTGGCCCGATTCTTTTGCACAGGTATGGGAGCAACGACGTTAGCAAGGTTATCCTTCCGGCTTGGCCTGGGCAGGGTTTGGACGCCATCGTTTATCTTCAGGCCTCTTAGGCCCATTTGTATTCTTGTCCGTACTCGGATGCTATTTGCTTTGTGTATGATTTGGATCTTTGTATTGTATATTTGGATATTTTGACTCGTGAAGTCTACGTGGTTATATTATACATTCTTTTGTGCGTTCCATTGTGAGCTTGTGTAACTATTGCTTCCTTGATTCCACCCGCATCACGTGCATGTTGCAACATGCACGAGGCGCTTGGTGATGCGTTTCCAAAGCGACACCGTGTAGATTGTGGCGGAAGCGCTATCATCTGCAAGGTGCCGATTTTGGGGTGTCACACATCGTTGCCGCCGATCAGGAACGCAAGGTCGGTGTTCCTCTTCTTCGCCGCGGAGGTTGTCTTCAGCAAGGCGATCCGGACGCCCTGGTTGGCAGGCATCTCCTTCCACCGCGCATTGTACTTGTTGTCCCTCCCGACGGCATGCGCCCTCGCGTCGGCCCAGCACTTGTCGAAGGATGCCTGCAACCTTTCGGCTGGATGGCCCGCCTTCTTCAGTTCTTTCAGCTTCTTCTGGCCGAGCTCGGGGCGGCCCGCCGACGCGGCAGGGGCTGGAGCGCCGGGGTTGTACTGCTAGTCCTTGTTCTTGGTGAGGTTCCAGCGTACGTCCGCCCACTTCTCGCAGCTCTCGATGCGGGCAAAGACGTTGAGGTACTTGAACGTCTGTCCGTCGGTGTCGTTGGTGTACATGTCGAACACCCGCCGCATCTGCAAAGACAAGCTGGCGATTCAAAACTCGGCGATCCAGGGTCGACGTAGACGATGAGTAAGCATACCTTGGCCTCAAAGTCGGCGCCGCTCACTGGGCGAGCTTCGATCTCCTCCTGTATGCCGTGCCACCTGCTACACGCCGCCTACATGATCCCCCCAATGCGTTCCCATGGCCTTCTCGCCATGGATCATCACCGTCTCGTTGAAGTAGGGATCGACGATTTTGCGCTTGTCGAACGCTAACTTGACCTGCTGCCAATATGTGTCATAGTTTTAATTGGCGTCGTAATGCCATTCATGGAAATGGTCTTCCAAGCTTCGGCGAGGCACTCCTCTTCTTTGCCCGTCCATTTGATCCGCGGCTCGGTCGGCGGCGAGTTCTTCTTCCTTTTCTTCCTCCCCTTTGACATCGCGTGGGCTCAGGCGCGTCGTCCTCCTCGTCGAGGTCGGCCTGCTCCTCTTCTTCTTCGTCGACGTCTTGGGTGCTATCTCCGAACCCGTGATCGTCGACGCCACCCCACGCCGCCGCGATGGCTTCCGTCGCCCTTGCCTTCTCTTGTGTGAAGAAACCCTGGCTCGACGCCGCCGCCATGGAGCCCGACGTGATCATGTCGTGCATCACGCCGTCATTCGGCGGCGGCATCCTGATGGAGAAGGAGAGCGGCCCTCGGCGCAGGGTAGGCGAGATGCCCTCGTGCATCGCAGCGTCATACTTCGGCGACGACGGGGTGAACCTCGACATGCCGGGGACGTATGTGTCGTGGAACATGGGCGAAGACGCCGGCGAGTAGGTGGAAGGAGAGCCGATCGTACCTTGGGTTGGCCATAGACAGGGGAATTGGCCGACGCGCGGCTATCCCATGGACATGGCCATGGAGACCAGCCTCGCCTGCTCGTCCGCCGCCGCCGCCACCGCCCTCTTCGCCGCGAGCTTCTTCTCCCTCTCTGCCCTGCCGCGCGTTTTAGTCTGTCGGCGCTCCACATCCGCCGCCCATGCCGCGTGTGTCATACCCGGCAGCCTCTCTTTGGGGGCCCGCGGCTTCCTCGCCTTCGGTGCACCATCGTCGGCGATCCTCTTCGGCGGCATGGTGGTGGAAGAGAAGAGGAGGAGCTGCAACTGTGGGGGATTTCGGCGGGGAAAATGGGTATATGCGGCGCATTTTGGAGGGAAACGAAATTAATGGCGGGGAACTACCCTTCCTGTGGCCGATACCGCGGGACCGCTCGACATTTCACGCGTTTTTGTTTCGTCCAGAGTCCCCGAGCGCGCCTCGGAAAGCCGGGGATGGCCTGGGCTCGCCGGATGGATGAAAGCCCAAATCTGGGCGAAAACGAGGAACCGGGGGTGCGACTGGACCGAATACCGCCGTCCGGATGAAAAAAAGGGCTGCTTGGGGCCGAGTCGGGGAGACGGCTAGAGATGCTCTAATAATTGGACCAAACCATGCGTTAGATGAGATCCTGAGTCCCACTGCATGAACGATTATTTACCTCACAGAAGCCTAGCACTATGCCGTCGCCAAGCGCAATCCTACATCTGCTTTGGCTGAACCGCATACGGCTCGATCGACCAGCGCGTACGCCAATAAGCCCTAGACCCTAACCACATCTCCCATCGACCTCCCCGATGGTGGCACGAGATGTGGGCGTTGCGATCGTTTCTCCGTCGACCCAACCCTCTCTTCACCTCTCATCTCCATCCCATCTGCCACCGTTCCCTGCTGGAACCTGACTGTTGTTGGAATTTGGTTGTGGGCTTTAGCCCATGGCCCAATACAAATTTTGAAATTCTCTTGTCCCATTCATGCCTTGCAAGGGATGGCACCAAAGTTTAGTCCCACCTTGCTAGTTTGAGGGGAGTTGCACCAATATATATAGTGGGGTGTTCTACTACCTCTTAAGGTGAGAGAAGAGGAGAGGCTTACACGCGTGCTCCTCCTCCTCTGTCGCCCGCCTCGCCTCGTCGCGACTACTGACGCCCCACGTCTTACCCGACTGGCGCTATATAAGCAGGCTTAGGCGCAAACCCTAATCACGTAGTATCACATCCCGTTCTCCCGCCACCAAAGCCTTACGCCGCCGCTACACCTTCTCCATCCCCTCTTCCGGCATGCACTGGATGACAGGACAGTAGGCCTCCGGAACCCCGCCTCTTGTGAACCTGTACGGGTGAGGGGCGATTAGGTTTTTGGGGAGCGCTTCTACGCGACTACTGACGGTGTCACGTCGACCGACGACTCCTTCCCCGATGAGGACTTCTTCCCGGACATCAGCAACCTCTACATCGACGACATGGCTGACAACGCTGGAGCCAACGCCAACGCGAACCTCAATGCCAACGCGAATCTGAACGCGAACGTGAATCCTCCTGCAGCACCGTATGCAATCTGTACCCGTCTTTTCCAGTTTCTGTTACAATTTCTTGTACTAGCGTTTGGAATAGATGTGATCTCTTTATCTGTGTTAGATGTGATTTGTTCATCTATTCTGCTAGTATGCATGATTAGGTTAATTCCTGCAATTATCATCATGCTTTATTATTGGTTATTTTGAATTAAATCTTATGGTAAATTGCTTATATATTCAACATTCCAAAAACCTGATTATAGGCAACTGAGTCCAACTGGTTTGGCCGCGGCTACCAGGCCGCCTCCCTTTGATGGTGTCCATTATAAGAGATGGCGCACGAGAGCAGTTCTATGGTTGAAAAACCTAGGCTGCTATAGCGCCACTCTTGGCAGACCTGAGGGGGATCTTTCTCCTGCTCAGGAGGAAGCTTTTCAGAAAGTCGACACCATGTTTATGGGGGCTTTGTTCAACATTCTTGGTGACAACATTGTTGACACCTATATGTCATTTGATAATGGCAAGGATGCATGGGATGCGCTGGAAGCCAAGTTTGGTGTCTCTGACGCTGGCACTGAGCTGTATATCATAGAGCAATTCTATGATTATAAGATGACTGATGACCGTCCCATTGTGGAGCAGGCTCATGAGATACAGTCTCTTGCCAAAGAACTCGAGCAGTTCAAGTGTACCTTACCGGACAAGTTCGTGGTCGGTGGCATTATTGCCAAGCTTCCTCCTTCATGGAGGAACTTTGCTACTTCTCTGAAACATAAGAGAGAGGAGTTTTCCGTTTCGGATCTCATTGGTTCTCTTCATGTTGAGGAAAAGGCGAGAGCAAAGGATACACGTGTTTGAGGTTTTGATGGAAGCTCTAGTGCACATGTGGTGCAGAAAAATAACTTCCAGTCCCACAAATCCAAGAATAAGAACAAGTTTGAGGGCAAGGGAAAGTTTGACGGCAAGAACAAGGCCTCGTAGACTACCAACTTCAAGAAGAAGACTGAGTATAAGAAGAAAGGATCTTGCCATGTGTGTGGTGATCCCAATCATTGGGCTCCTAGCTGCCCTAAACGCTTTGATAAGCGTTCACATGGAAACGGCGGCAATTCTGCCAATGTTGTTGTTGGTGATACCGATATGAAGGATGCTGGGTATGTTATATTTTCTACTATCCTTTCAGTTTGTCATTCGCCTGAATGGTGGATAGACACCGGTGCCAATATACATGTATGTGCTGATATTTCCATGTTTTCTTCTTATCAGGTCGCACGGGCTGCCTCCGTGCTGATGGGAAACGGCTCACGTGCTTTTGTTCAAGGTGTTGGTATGGTAAATCTGAAGTTCACTTTGGGGAAGACCATACAACTGAAGAATGTGCAGCACGTTCCCTCCATCAATAAAAATCTCATCGGCGGATCTCTTCTGTGTCGAGATGGTTTTATGTTGGTTTTTGAGTCCAATAAAGTAGTAATATCTAAGTATGGACAATTTGTTGGGAAAGGCCATGAGTGCGGAGGCTTGTTCCACCTTTCTTTGTCAGACTTATGCACTAAAGTTATTAATCATGTTTGCAATGATAATGAGTCCAATATTTGGCATTCACAACTTTGTCATATTAACTTTGGTTGCATGACGCGGCTAGCCAACATGAGTTTAATTCCGAAATTTACTAATGTCAAGGGCTCTAAGTGCCAAGTGTGCGTGCAAGCAAAGCAACCTCGCAAGTCTCATAAGACTGCGGAGGCAAGAGATTTGGCACCACTAGAGCTCATACATTCAGATCTTTGTGAGATGAATGGCAAGTTGACAATTGGTGGAAAGAAATATTTCATGACATTAATTGATAACTCCATGATTGCTTCGGTGGTGATGATGAAAATGACCGATCAGTTGGGAACCCCAAGAGGAAGGTATGATGAGCACATCAGCAAGTTTCCCTCAGTAAGAAACCAAGGTTTTATCGTCCAGGAAAAAGTCAATACTCCAGAAGGTGATGCTTGCTAGCTTCGCGACGGCTCCGGACAATTTATAAGGTGCCTTGTCTAGGCTTCGCTTTGCCAGCTGCAACGTGGAACCTGCACACAACACAACCAAGTACTTTGTTCCCAACTTACGATGAGGTTGTCAATCTCACCGGTTTGCTTGAAACAAAGGGTATGAGCGTATCGAGTGGAAAACAGTGGTAGTATGCGAGTAAAGTAAACAGT
The DNA here is from genome assembly GCA_007115705.1 of Dactylis glomerata. NCBI lineage: Eukaryota > Viridiplantae > Streptophyta > Magnoliopsida > Poales > Poaceae > Dactylis > Dactylis glomerata. Next base: position 2,373,401 of record QXEO01000543.1, read on the forward strand.
GCGAGTAAAGTAAACAGGTGATAGCAATATGATGGAAATAGGACCGGGGTCCACAGTTCACTAGTGGTGTCTCTCCATAAGATAAATAACACATGCTGGGTAAACAAATTACAGTTGGGCAATTGATAGAATAAAGATAACGTGGTATGTCAAGAAGATCACTATGCGATTTACTCTGGGCATTACAACAAAATACATAGACCGCCATCCAACTGCATCTATGACTAATAATCCACTTGTGGCGAATCAATCCGAGAACTCCACAAGTATTAAGTTGCGAACAACAGATAATTGCATTAAGCAAAGTGTGTAATGTAAACAAAGCATATACCCTCGAGCATATGAATGTTGTTTTCTCCCTAGTGGCAACATCACATCTACAACCTTAGAGGTTTCTGTCACTCCCCAGATTCAATAGAGGCATGAACCCAACTATCGAGCATAAATACCCCCTCTTGGAGTTACTAGCAACTACTCGCCCAAGATAGCTACTAACAACAGAGAGCATGCAAGATCATAAACAACATAGAGATAACATAAGATAAATTTCAGAACAGCAACTTAATCATAACATCAATATTCATCGGATCCCAACAAACACAACATGTAGAATTACATAACGGTGATCTCAATCATGTAAGGCAGCTCATGAGATCTAAACATGAAGCACATGGTGGAGAGAACAACCATCTAGCTACTGCTATGGACCCATAGTCCAAGGTAGACTACTCACTCATCACGCCGGAGGCAAGCATGGCGATGAAGAAGACCTCCGGTGGCGATTCCCCTCTCCGGCAGGGTGCCGGGAAGAGCTTCAGGACCCTCCCGATCTCGGGTCGACGACGGCGGCGGAACGCGATATCTTTCTAGAATTCTGATCGGGTACTTAGGTTTTTCCCGTCGAGGGGTCTTTATAGGCGAAGGGGCAACGTCTGGAGTGGGCCGAGGCGCCGTCACACATAGGGGGCGCGGCCAGGGGCCAGGCCACACCGCCCTATTGTGTGGGGCCCTCGTGGCCCCACTCCGTCTCCTCTTTGGTTCTCTGGAAGCTTCGGTGAATTTCTGGACATTCGGCTTTTGTTTCGTCCAATTCCGAGAATATTTCCTGTGTAACTTTTCTGAAACACAAAAATAGCAGAAAACAGGGAACTGGCACTGTGGCGACTTGTTAATAGGTTAGTTCCGGAAAATGCATAAAAGTGCCACGAAGTGTAACGAAACACAAAGCAAATGGTGTAAAAACAAGCATCGAGCATCAAAAATTATAGATACGTTTTGGACGTATCAAGCATCCCCAAGCTTAACTCCTGCTCATCCTCAAGTAGGTAAGTGATAACAAAAGAAATAATTTTTGAGATGACATGCACCTACACAATCTTGATCATCTATGTAAGCATTGAGTGCTGGGATCAAAAGAACTTAAAACATGGGCATGAAAGATATAATTTTGACAATAAAAACTTAGCAACCATGTTATAACATGAAATAGAACACAAACAAAAGATCATGAATAATGAAACAATAAAAGTCAAACGTGTGTTCAAATCATAAGGAAAAACATACAAGTGGTTTTCAGCTTGTCCTTCATGGAGAGCAAAACATAAATGCATAGGACACCTTCAAGTTTTAGAGGGCGACTAGATACAAATAATTTAAGAACAAGTGAAACCAACATCATGAATCAATCAATGAAAACTTTGGGACAATGCACATTATACTCAGAATGACAACTATGCTCTCTTAGACGGTGCATAAAGGTAGAAGGTGGTGACTCAACATAAATGTAAAAGAAAGGCCCTTCGCAGAGGGAAGCAGTGATTGCAAGTTTTATAAACCTTCAAAAATTATGGTACTTACTAGGTTTGAGCTCTCATTGCCCCCATCATAAGCATCTTGAATGGTTAAAGTTAATGTGAGTACAATTGTGATGCATATGCTTGACAAATCATAAGTTGAAAACCTCGTGTCCCGTGAATACGAGTACCCAAACCTCGTGCTACTTTGCTTAGGTCCCAAGCAAGTTCTTGTCATTGTAAGTATACGCGTATCATCGAGAACTGCCAACAGGGTACCTCCGTGCCCGATGACATGGAACAAGCCCACATCAAAATGACAGGACAAGCAGACAATGAACACCTTGACATCTCTTTTATTTACGATTTGTATAGCTTTTTATTTTGAGATGCGTCGTCGAATGTCCACTATGGGCATGCTGCAAATTTCCACCATGAATTATGCATGGCTTAGATTGGCGTCACAGGCGTTTCTCTAACACATATACAAACTCCATGAACTCCACAAGATTCCATTTTATTTCACACCGCGAGTATCCATAAACAAAAGATCACGATATCAACTAAAATAAGATGAAGTGCAATGTCGAAAGCGTGCCCCATGACAGCATGGCTGGGCTAATTTCCAACTTACAACTTGCAAGCATAACAACTCAACATAAGAGAGCCACAATGTCAAATTTTTAAGAACGAGAAAAATAAAGTGTGCCATCAGGTTCGTGAGAGCTTTACTGACCAATTTTCGCATAACACTGGTAAGAGTTTAATTTGAAGAGTAGATAAAAGCAAGTCAAATGTACTTTGGAATAGCAAATTGCTAATAGGTATGTATGGTGGACACGTTGGAACAACTTGGTTTTTAGGAGTTGGATGCACGAGTAGAGCTCATACTCAGTACAAAACAAGGACTAGCATAAGACTGGGAGCGACCAACTAAGAGAGCAATAATGGCCATAATCATGCAAAGCGACAAAGCAACATTAAAAGAAGCATAAGATGGCATCAAAAGTCAAAAACTAAATGATCATAGAGACTATTGGCGACTTTGTATGAGTCTAACATGTGTGAGCATGCGCCAAGTCAACCCAAATAAAGCATCAAGGAGAAACCAAAATAATGCTTCCAAACGATAAAAAACAACGCATGATTTTTTCAAATCCTCATTAAGCAATCTCAGTCATTTGAGACAAGTCATGCTACAGAAAAACCACTAAGCATACTATCAAAAAGACATCAAGCATGACATGAAAAAGTCTAAGCCGCAGTCTAAACAAGCTCCTTTTTGTACCACTTTTTTGCATAAATCTTTTTCTCTTTTCCAACACCATTCGAACTTTTTTAATCCAACTCTTTTGAGGAAAACCAACATGGTCCAGAGGCAAAAATACACCTTGATAAAAATATATAATAAGATCTGAACGCAAATCAAGGTGAAAACGAAAACCAAAAGCAGTAGCAGAAAAAGAAGAACACTCGGTTTTTGATAAGAGTGAAAACTAGAGAGTTCTTGGCAAATGAAAAGCAAGGCAACTTCTCCAAAAGAAATTTGTTGGGGTCCAACCATTTATTTCAGAAACCTAAACTAAACTAATACTGAAAACTAAAACAACTGACGCTCCAAGAAAAACGCATAGTGCATGAAGCAATAAAAATATAGTGTCTTGAAAGGTGACCTGATTTTTGCCGATGAAGAAGGGGTGCCTCGGGGGCATCCCAAGCTTTGATGCTTATACTTCTTGGATATTTCTTGGGGTGATGCATGGGCATCCCCAAGCTTGAGCTTTTGTCCATTCTTCAACTCATCTCATCATTCTCCAATCCCTACACTTGAAAACTTCCTTCATACAAAACTCAACACAATTCTGTTAGCAACATTAGTGTAAGCATAACAATGAATCAACCTCTTTTGCTTCAGGTTTCAACCCAAAATCACCACATATTAAGTATATACTACTGTATCAACTTCCCCAAAAGTTCCGTTATCAAAAGAACTCAAAAAGAAAGCGATAAAACGGCAAAAACTAATAGTGGCAGAAATCTGTCAAAACAGAACAGCTGATAAAGGCCGGTTTTTTAAGGGGTTTTCTGTCGCTCAAATCAAAAAGTGTTCAACTAACGAAAGTTTGGATATAACCTGAGGAATAAGCACAAGAAATAGCAGGTCCAAAAGATATACAGAGATTTTTCACGAATTTTTACAGTACAGTATGAAAATCTATTTCAGGACAGCAATATCCTCAAATCTTTACCTCACTCGAATTAGAGGCTTCTCTTGGCACAACAACGAAATAAAAATGATAAGGAGAGGTTATTACAGTAGTAATGACTTCCAAGACTCAAATAAAAGAAAAAGTACTGAAAAGAAAACATTGGGTTATCTCCCAAGAGTGCTTTTCTTTAACGCCTTTGAGCTAGGCGCAGAAAATTGCGAATCAAGTAACATCAAGAGATGAAGCATCAAGCTCATAATTTGCTCTAAGAATAGAGTCAAAAAGTAATTTCTTTCTTTTCCTAGGGAAGTGTTCTATACCTTTCTTTAGTGGGAATTGATATTTGATGGTGCCTTCCCTCATATCAATGATGGCACCTACAGTTCGAAGAAAGGGTCTTCCCAAAATAATAGGACATGAAGCATGGCATTCAACATCCATAACAAGAAAATCAACGGGAACAAGGTTATTGTTAACCATAATAAGAACATAATTAATCCTTCCCAAATGTTTCTTCTTAGCAACATCAGCAATAGGAATATCATAATAACATTTTTCAAGAGGTGGTAAATCAAGCATGTCATAAATTTTTCTAGGCATAATAGAAATACTAGCACCTAGATCACATAAAGCATGGCAATCAAAACCATTAACATGCATAGCAATGATGGGTTCCCAACCATCTTCTAACTTCTTGGGAATAGAAGCTTTTTGTTGCAACTTTTCATCCCTAATTTTTATGAGAGCATTGGTAATATGCTTAGTAAAAGCAACATTTATAGAACTAGCATTGGGACTCAAAGCAAGATTTTGCAAGAATAAAATTACTTCAGATATATTGCAACCATCAACATCAAAATCATTAAAGGAAATAGAGCTATCATCTACTACACTCTGAAAAATTTCAGCACTCTTTTGAGAAAAAGTTTTAGCAGTTTTAGGCTTTTTAACACAAGGAGTGGGAGTTTTCTCTACACCAATCAAAGTAAGAGGATTGCTAGCATTTGGAACAACATCATTAGAGGTAGTAATAGTACAAACTTTCATATTCCTAGCAATCTCATCCTCTCTTTCCCATCTAGCATGCAATTCTGCTAACAATCTAACATTTTCATCAATTCTAACTTGAATAGCATTAGCATTAGCAAAAGGATCAGGTTTAGCAGACATTCTATTAACCAAAGAAGATTGTGCATCAGACAGAGATGAAATATTGGTTTCAGCTTTAGAAACCTTAGCTTGTAATTCAGGAATAGCCATGTTCAAATTATCAAGTTGATGACTAATAGTTTTTAACAAAGCAGATTGCTCTTCCATGGTCTTAGTAAACAACTTATTTTGCTCATATTGCATTTGCATAAAATTCTTGGTAGCCTTTTCAAGTTCTAAAAACCTCTCTAAAAACCTCTCTTCACTAGGCATTATCACTATTAGAGGGAAACGACCTATAGTTATTACTAGCAAAATTGTTCCTATAAGCACTGTTGTTAAAATTATTGTTTCTAATGAAGTTCACATCAACATGCTCTTCTTGAGAAACCAAAGAGGCTAAAGGAACATTATTAGGATCAACATGAGTTCTATCATTAGCAAGCATAGCCATAATGGTATCAATCTTATCACTCAAGGAAGAGGTTTCCTCAACAGAATTTACCTTCTTACCTTGTGGAGCTCTCTCGGTGTGCCATTCGGAATAATTTACCATCATGTTGTCAAGTAGTTTGGTTGCGGCGCCCAAGGTAAGGGACATAAAAGTGCCTCCAGCAGCTGAATCCAATAGGTTCCTCGAAGAAAATTCAGTCCTGCATAAAAAGTTTGGACAATCATCCAAGTAGTCAGTCCATGAGTGGGGCAATTCTTTATCATAAATTTCATTCTTTCCCAAGCTTGAGCAACATGTTCATTATCAAATTGGCTAAACTTCATAATATTGCTACGCCAAGATATAATTTTAGCAGGAGGATAATATCTACCAATGAAAGCATCCTTACACTTAGTCCATGAATCAATACTATTCTTAGTCAAAGATAGCAACCAATCTTTAGCTTTTCCTCTCAAAGAAAAAGGAAACAACTTGAGCTTAATAATATCACTTTCTATGTCCTTATATTTCTGCATCTCACATAGCTCAACAAAATTGTTGAGATGAGCTGCAGCATCTTCAGTACTAGCACCAGAAAATTGCTCTTTCAAAACAAGGTTCAATAAAGCAGGCTTAATCTCATAAAAGTTTGCAGCAGGAGCAGGTGGCGCAATAGGAGTGCAGATAAAATCACTATTATTAGTGCTAGTAAAATCACACAACTTGGTATTTTCAGGAGTAGCCATTTTAGCAAAACTAAGAGCAAGTAAATAAAAGCAACTATAAGGAAACTAAATTTTTTTGTGTTTTTGATATAACGATGCAAGTAAAAATAAAGTAAAGCAAAACTTAAAACAAAGTAAAGGATGTGCGTGCGAAACTCCCCTTGCAGAAGTCTTCTTTTTCCCGGCAACGGCGCCAGAAAAATGCTTGATTGCTTCGGTGGTGATGATGAAAATGACCGATCAGTTGGGAACCCCAAGAGGAAGGTATGATGAGCACAGCAGCAAGTTTCCCTCAGTAAGAAACCAAGGTTTTATCATCCAGGAAAAAGTCAATACTCCAGAAGGTGATGCTTGCTAGCTTTGCGACGGCTCCGGACAATTTATAAGGCGCCTCGTCCAGGCTTTGCTTTGCCAGTTGCAACGTGGAACCTGCACACAACACAACCAAGTACTTTGTTCCCAACTTACGATGAGGTTGTCAATCTCACCGGTTTGCTTGAAACAAAGGGTATGAGTGTATCAAGTGGAAAACAGTAGTAGTATGCGAGTAAAGTAAACAGTGCGAGTAAAGTAAACAGGTGATAGCAATATGATGGAAATAGGACCGGGGTCCACAGTTCACTAGTGGTGTCTCTCCATAAGATAAATAACGCATGCTGGGTAAACAAATTATAGTTGCGCAATTGATAGAATAAAGATAACGTGGTATGTCAAGAAGATCACTATGCAATTCACTCTGGGCATTACAACAAAATACATAGACCGCCATCCAACTGCATCTATGACTAATAATCCACTTGTGGCGAATCAATCCGAGAACTCCACAAGTAATAAGTTGTGAACAATAAATAATTGCATTAAGCAAAGTGTGTAATGTAAACAAAGCATATACCCTCGAGCATATGAATGTTGTTTTCTCCCTAGTGGCAACAGCACATCTACAACCTTAGAGGTTTCTGTCACTCCCCCAGATTCAATAGAGGCATGAACCCAACTATCGAGCATAAATACCCCCTCTTGGAGTTACTAGCAACTACTCGCCCAAGATAGCTACTAACAACGGAGAGCATGCAAGATCATAAACAACATAGAGATAACATAAGATAAATTTCAGAACAGCAACTTAATCATAACACCAATATTCATCGGATCCCAACAAACACAACATGTAAAATTACATAACGGTGATCTCAATCATGTAAGGCAGCTCATGAGATCTAAACATGAAGCACATGGTGGAGAGAACAACCATCTAGCTACTGCTATGGACCCATAGTCCAAGGTAGACTACTCACTCATCACGCCGGAGGCAAGCATGGCGATGAAGAAGACCTCCGGTGGCGATTCTCCTCTCTGGGAGGGTGCCGGGAAGAGCTTCAGGACCCTCTCGATCTCGGGTCGACGACGGCGGTGGAATGCGATATCTTTCTGGAATTCTGATCGGGTACTTAGGTTTTTCCCGTCGAGGGGTCTTTATAGGCGAAGGGGCAACGTCAGGAGTGGGCCGAGGCGCCGTCACACATAGGGGGCGCGGCCAGGGGCCAGGCCGCGCTGCCCTATTGTGTGGGGCCCTCATGGCCCCACTCCATCTCCTCTTCGGTTCTCTGGAAGCTTCGGTGAATTTCTGGACGTTCGGCTTTTGTTTCGTCCAATTCCGAGAATATTTCCTGTGTAACTTTTCTGAAACACAAAAATAGCAGAAAACAGGGAACTGACACTGTGGCGACTTGTTAATAGGTTAGTTCCGGAAAATGCATAAAAGTGCCACGAAGTGTAACGATGTCATGTGTTATCATTGGGTCGTAGGGTTGATACAGATATAGCTAGAGAGTCAAATCTGAGATATATCTATCATTCCACCGATACAAATTGTTTAAATCAGCTAAGAATGAAAAGGGCTCCCTTTTTTCGGTTGTGCAATTTGTTTAGAGAAAGGGAATTATTGAAAGATAGTATTCATACTTCTATCGAGGAACAAGTAGCCATGTTTCTCCTAGTAGTTGGCCACAACACAAGGTTTCGAGCTCTACAACCAATTTTTAGAAGATCTAATTAGTAGGTATTTTAAGGCGGTGCTATATGCCGTTGGAGAGTTGAGAGCTGAGATGATCCGTCCTCCCTCCACTCATATCCATCCTAAAATTCAAGATAACACTCGCTTCAATCCCTACTTCAAGGTAAATGACTACTTTTAAAAACTCTAGATTTTGTTATTTGATAAGACCCATGAATAATAAGCACTTGTATTTCATGGATTAGGATTGTATTGGAGCAATAGATGGGACTCGTGTTATGGCTAGAGTCCCAACAAGTATCTCTGCGGCCTTTAGGGGTAGAAAAGATGGCACTACCCAAAATGTCATGGCTGCGGTAGACTTTGATTTAAAGTTTACCTACATACTTGCTGGTTGGGAGGGGTCAGCCCATGATGCCCTCATACTTGCTGATGCCGTGGAGAGGGATGATGGGTTGTCACTTCCTCCAGGTAATAACTTAAACCTATAGTAATTTATTTCTCAATAGTTGCTGCCATACCTAATAGTTCCATTATCATAGGAAAATTCTACTTTGTCGATGCTGGGTATGCTGTGAGGCCGGGTTTCCTTCCACCATGTCGTAGAACAAGGTACCACTTGAAGGAGTATGGTGGAGGAAATCATCCAGAAAACTATAAAGAGTTGTTTAACTTGAGACACTCTTCTCTGAGGATAGCTGTTGAAAGGGCCTTCGCAGCATACAAGAACCGTTGGAAGTTTGTTTACAACAAACCATTCCATCCCTACAAGACCCAAGTAAAAGTAGTGATAGCTTGTGCCATCCTCCATAATTGGGTACTTCAGTTTGGAGAAGATGATTTTTTCCCACCGGAGGCCACATGGGAACCGGAACCCACCAGTGAGGAGCACAATGACATTGCTTATGATAATGCTTCCTGGAAAGAAAAGAGAGATGAATTTGCACAAGCGATGTGGGCAAATAGGGGGGCAACACACATTTGATGTATCATGTTGTGACTTGATGTAATAAATGCATTCTATGAATTGTGACTTCATTGGTTCTGGAATATGATATTTGGTGCTGGAATATGTTATTTGGTGCTGAAATATGTTATATTATTGCTGGAATATGATATTTGGTGCTGAAATATGTCATTTTATTGCTGGAATCTGATATTTGGTGCTGAAATATGTTATATTATTGCTGGAATGTGTTATTTGGTGCTGAAATATGTTATATTATTGCTGGAATATGATATTTGGTGCTGAAATATGTTATATTATTGCTGGAATGTGTTAATTGGTGCTGAAATGTATCATATTATTGCTGGAATATGTTATTTTGTTGCTGAAATGTGTCATATTATTGCTGGAATATGTTATTTTGTTGCTGAAATTTATCATATTATTGCTGGAATATGTTATTTTGTTGCTGAAATGTGTCATTGTTGTTGTTGTGTAGATGGCTGAAGCTTTGGAGGAAGTTCCGGATGTAGGTGCTCAACCCAAGAAGGCCACAAAGATTATGACTTGGACCCCTCCTATGTCAGCATGTATGTTGCGTTGTCTCACCGATGTAGCAGCGAAAGGTGTGAAGACAGATAAAGGATTCAAAGAGATCCATATTACTAAAGTTGCAAAAACTGTGACCCAACTTGTGGGCTATGAAGTTAGTACCACTCAAGTGACCAACCATCTCCGCAAATGGAAGGTGAAGTATCAAAGAATCGAAAAATTGAGAATGCTAAGTGGGGCACTTTGGGATGATGATAGAAAAGAGATAGTTCTAGAAGAGCAACATTACTTAGGCCACACTCAGGTATGTACATGTTCTTCATTGCTGAAATGTGTCGTTGTTGTGTTGAAATATGTCATATTATTGCTGAAATGTGTTGTTGTTGTGCTGGAATCATGTCATATTATTGCTAAAATTTGTTGTTGTGCTAGAATCATCTTATTTGTTGCTGAATTCTGCTCATATCATTGCTGTAATCATCTTATATCTTGCTGAAATATGTTGTTTTACTGCTGGAATCATCTCTATTGTTGCTCATATTATTGCTAAATTTTTTCTTTATGATATGTTTAGGATACTCCTAAGGACGCCGAATTTTTGAATACACCACTTGTCAACTTTGAATATATGGAAGCTTGCTTTGGCAACAAGCTAGCCACAGGTAAGTATGCTATGGGATCTAATGAGCCTTTGGGTAAACCCATTGAAGTGGAGCAACCAGGAAAACCTATTGATCTGGAAAGCCAAGCAACAGATGGAGAAGGTTTTGTTGATTCTCAAGCCGCATTTGACTTTGGTGTTCATGGGAGTGATGCAACTACTCCTTCACCTTCTAGCTCAAACAGGAAGAGGAAGAGGGACTCTATTTTGAGTGACGAAGATACAGTTCAGGTTAAGAACATGTCCGATGCATTGCGTGATGTTGCCGGTGCTATCAATAACACTTGCCACACCGAAACACACCCTGCTTTGTGCAAAACTGTTATGGACCTTGCTCAATTTGAGATGGATCAAAGATTGGCTGTTTTAGACTATTTGACGGAGCATAAGGGTAAAGGCCTAAATTTCATTGCTATGAAACATGATGCTCGTGAAGCCTCTTTCAAGCGTATCATAGCAAAAAATCCTGATCTTGTTTGACTTGTGATTTGTTTATGCAACTAGTATGTATCTCTTTTGTAATGCTAATTAGAACTTATGGGGATTCCAAACTTATATGGATGCAGACTTTACTATTCAGCACTCGTATGTACTCATATGTACTCGTATGATCCTATGCTAATTAGAACTTTTGTAATATGGATTATTATTCAGCACTCGTATGTACTCTGGATCATATATTAACTCTTATTTTATTTACTTTGGATTATATACACTGAATCTTATTTACATAATGAAGTATATGATGTATATAATTTTATTTGCTAAGGAATGTGGTAATCTCACCAACTTAGGAGGAGGTAACCATATCTCAATACATACAATCTACCAAACAGAGTCTCAACTCAGCATATCCTAGCAGAGCCGACCTACCAAACAACATCTCATCTCAGAATATCTCAACTGGGCCGACCTACCAAACACACTGAAAAATCTCAACCCAGCTTAGCTAGACTCAGCTTGGTTGAGGACAGATACCTATTCTCAGATGGGCCGGGCTACCAAACACACCCTAAGCAAATGGTGTAAAAACAAGCATGGAGCATCAAAAATTATTGGTATGTTTTGGACGTATCACTCCACCAGATACTATTATGTGTATCTTCTGAAATCTAAAGATGAAGCTTTGAACTATTTCAAAATCTATAAAGCTGAAGCAGAAAATCAACTTGATCGAAAGATTAAGCGGCTTAGATCCGATCGTGGTGGAGAGTACTTTTCCAATGAATTTGATTCTTTTTGTGCGGAACATGGTATAATCCATGAGAGGACGCCTCCCTACTCGCCTCAATCCAATGGGGTGGCTGAAAGAAAGAACCGTACTCTAACTGATTTGGTTAACGCCATGTTAGACACTTCGGGTCTCTCCAAGGCATGGTGGGGGGAGGCGATCTTGACTGCGTGTCATGTTCTAAATCATGTTCCCACTAAGAATAAAGAAATTACACCATTTGAGGAATGGGAAAAGAAAAGGTTAAAACTCTCTTACTTACGGACTTGGGGTTGTTTGGCAAAGGTAAACTTGCCAGTACCCAAGAAGCGAAAGCTTGGACCAAAAACCGTGGATTGTATTCTTCTAGGATATGCGTTTCACAGCATTGGCTATAGATTTTTGATAGTAAAATCTGAAGTATCTGACATGCGTGTTGGTACTATTATGGAGTCAAATGATGCGACTTTCTTTGAGGACATCTTTCCAATGAAAGGTTCATCTAGTTCATCAAATCTGGAGATGCCTAGTTCATCTAGTCAAGAATTATTTACAATTCCTGAACCCACCATTTCGATAGAACATTCTGAAAATCCTGTGGAGGATAACAGTAAAGCTCCTACTAGGAGTAAGAGACGGAGGACTGAAAAGACCTTTGGTGATGATTTCATTGTATACCTCATGGATGACACTCCCACTTCTATTTCAGAAGCCTATGCATCTTAAGATGCTGATTACTTGAAAGAAGCCGTTCGCAGTGAGATGGATTTCATCTTGGCAAATGGAACTTGGGAAATTACTGATCGTCCTTATGGGTGCAAACCTGTAGGATGTAAGTGGGTGTTCAAGAAAAAGCTTAGACCTGATGGTACTATTGAGAAGTACAAGGCACGTCTTGTTGCCAAGGGTTATACCCAGAAAGAAGGCGAAGACTTCTTTGATACTTATTCTCCAGTGGCCAGATTGACCACCATTCGAGTACTACTATCCTTGGCTGCCTCGCATGGTCTTCTCGTTCATCAAATGGACGTTAAGACGGCTTTCCTAAATGGAGAGTTAGATGAGGAAATTTATATGGATCAGCCGGATGGATTTGTGGTAGGTAGTCAAGAAGGAAAGGTGTGTAAGCTGCTGAAGTCTTTGTATGGTCTTAAGCAAGCACCTAAGCAGTGGCATGAGAAGTTTGAAAGAACCTTAACTGTTGCAGGCTTTGTTGTTAATGAAGCTGACAAGTGTGTGTACTATCGCCATGGTGGGGGCGAGGGAGTCATCTTATCTCTGTATGTTGATGATATACTGATTTTTGGGACCAGTCTTGTTGTTATCAAGGAGGTCAAAGACTTTCTATCTCATTGTTTTGAGATGAAAGATCTAGGAGTGGCTGATGTGATCTTGAAAATCAAACTGCTGAAAGATGACGATGGTAGGATAACACTGCTTCAATCTCACTATGTGGAAAAAATCTTGAGTCGTTTTGGGTATAGCGACTGCAAGTCTTCTCCTACGCCATATGATCCTAGCATGTTGGTTCGAAAGAATCAGGGAGATCCTAAGGATGCTAAAGATCAGCTGAGATATTCTCAGATTATTGGCTCGCTTATGTATTTGGCCAGCGCTACGAGGCCTGACATCTCTTTTGCTGTTAGCAAGTTGAGTCGATTTGTGTCAAATCCTGGAGATGTTCATTGGCAGGCTCTTGAAAGATTTTTGCATTATTTGAATGGCACTGCGAGCTATGGGATTCACTACTCCGGGTATCCAAGGGTACTTGAAGGGTATAGTGACTCAAATTGGATCTCTGATACTGATGAGACTAAGACCACAAGTGGTTATGTGTTTACACTTGGTGGTGGCACAATTTCTTAGAAGTCTTGCAAGCAGACCATCTTAACGAGGTCAACTATGGAAGCAGAACTCACAGCATTAGACATAGCCACTGTAGAAGCAGAGTGGCTTTGAGAGCTCTTGATGGACTTGCCCGTGGTTGAAAAACCTATACCCTCAATTCCTATGAACTGTGATAATCAAACTGTGATCATCAAAGTAAACAGTTCTAAGGACAATATGAAGTCATCAAGACATGTGAAGAGGAGACTGAAATCTGTCAAGAAAATGAGAAACTCCAGAGTTATTGTGTTGGATTATATCCAAACATCTAAAAATCTGGCAGATCCCTTCACAAAGTGTCTATCATGCAATGTGATAGATAATGCATCGAGGGAGATGGGTTTGAGACCCACACTTTGAGTTGCCCACAGTGGTAACCCACTCTATGTGATCGGAGATCCCGTGAATTAGAGTTGGGAGACAAGCTGTTGGTCAGCTGGGAAGAGAGTATCCTTACATTATACTACCACTCCATATAGATGCAATACTCTGCTATTCTGCATGGCAGGTTGATATTTATCTTAATGTGTTCTAAGTGGCTTGTTTATAGCAAAGATGTTGTCCTGTAGAATATCTTTTGAAGAACACACCTATATGAGTCTGACTGTCAAACGTCGCAGTCTATGGGAGTTGGGTGCTCTCTAATAAACTCATGAAAAGCCATGGAGTATGACGCATAAGCTCCAAACCGCGGGAAAGCCTTGCGGCAGCCTAGTATCGGTCTAGGCTTTGTGTGAAACTAGTGCGCACCAAACTTGTAGTTCAAGGCATAGTCCACTATTCAAGTTGCAATCTAGTGTAGCATAAAGTTCTGAGTGGAAGTTCAACTTAACAGTCTCCACCTCGCACCGGTATATAAACAATGTTCTGGATTTATTTGATGTGATGTGATGAGATGCGCCAATGAGACTTTGTGGGGGATTGTTGGAATTTGGTTGTGGGCTTTAGCCCATGGCCCAATACAAATTTTGAAATTCTCTTGTCCCATTCATGCCTTGCAAGGGATGGCACCAAAGTTTAGTCCCACCTTGCTAGTTTGAGGGGAGTTGCACCAATATATATAGTGGGGTGTTCTACTACCTCCTAAAGTGAGAGAAGAGGAGAGGCTTACACGCGCGCTCCTCCTCCTCTGCCGCCCGCCTTGCCTCGTCACGACGCGCGCGCGCGCGCCGCGGTTTGCGGAATTGTGCCTCGGTGCCGAGCTTACTTATCTTTTTGTTGTTCGGGAAAATTACTGCGCGAGTTATTTTTCTATTCAGCCGTTTCCGGTTTTTCCGGATCGTAGGCTGTTACTAACTCGGACGTGGGCTGCGCCCCACGTCTTACCCGACCGGCGTATATAAGCAGGCTTAGGCGCAAACCCTAATCACGCAGTATCACATCCCATTTTCCCGCCTCCAGAGCCTTGCGCCGCCGCTACACCTTCTCCATCCCCTCTTTCGGCGTGCACCGGACGACGGGACAGTAGGCCTCTGGAACCCCGCTTCTTGTGAACCTGTACGGGTGAGGGGCGATCAGGTTTTTGGGGAGCGCTTCTGCGCGACTACTGACGGCATCACGTCGATCGACGACTCCTTCCCCGACGAGGACTTCTTCCCGGACATCAGCAGCCTCTACATTGACGACATGGCTGACGACACTGGAGCCAACGCCAACGCGAACCTCAACGCCAACGCGAATCTGAACGCGAACGTGAATCCTCCTGCAGCACCGTATGCAATCTGTACCCATCTTTTTCAGTTTCTGTTACAATTTCTTGTACTAGCGTTTGGAATAGATGTGATCTCTTTATCTGTATTAGATGTGATCTGTTCGTCTATTCTGCTAGTATGCATGATTAGGTTAATTCCTGCAATTATCATCATGCTTTATTATTGATTATTTTGGATTAAATCTTACCATAAATTACTTATATATTCAACAACTGCATCATCGAGGAGACACATCTCAGGTGCCACCATCAATGGGGATTCGCACGCCGTGGCTCCCGCGTCGGCGACATCCAACCGGCTAGGATCGGATCAAGATCGCCGGTTAGACCGCACAGCTGGCCAGCAACATCAGCGAACGGCGGCGGCGAAACGGAATCTGTACTTGGTGCTGGACGACCACAAACACGAGTACGGCATCTACAAGCTGGACCTCGACGCCGACGTGGATGTGGACGGCAACGACGTCGGGTCTGACTCTGCTTGACTCCTGCCTCATCCTGCGGTCATCCGCGTGGAGGTCCCAACGGCCGTAGACTTCATGGCCGCGCGGTTCACCGCCCTGGGCAGCTGCATCGTCACCGTGGGCTCCAGCTCCAGCCCCAACGTGTTCGGCCTACGCCCCGAGCACTGCGGCGTCACCTACGTCTACGACACCGGCACGGCGGCGCTCTCCGTCGCGTGCGACCTCCCGGAAGGCATGCGCAACCTTGCTACAGCTACCACGATGCCGTGGCCGTCGGGGGCAGGCTGTACGCCTTCGAGTCGGAGTCAGAAGGGTCGGGAGGGATGCACTGCATGAGTACGGCCGGCAGGGCCGGCGGCGACAATACGGGAACGGGATTCCCGTCGTCCTGGCTACCTTTCTCGGGCTCCTCGCGGTGCTTCTGGAGCGCCGACCCTCTTCCGCCCCCGTTTATTGCCAACGGGATCACGGCGTTCGCAGTGCACCCGTCGGGGCGCGCCTTCTTCGTGTCGGCGGCGTCTGGGTGGCGCGACGTCGTCCGGACCTTCTCCTACGACACGACGAGCGGCCAGTGGGTGTCCGAGGCCGGCTGGCCGTGGAAGCTGCCGTTCGTAGGCCACGGCAGCTACGACGGCGAGCTGGACGCCTGGATCGGGCTCCACGTGGACAGCGACAACCGCTACCGCACGGACGGGCACCTCTGTGCCTGCCGTGTTCCCCTTCCGTCTAGCGGCCAACGGCCGCCGGATTGGAAGGTCGGCGAGGAGAAGATGCTCCTCGAGCATCCGGACTGGAGGCACGTCGACGCCAAGCTCGTGCAGATGACTGGGCGCGGCGAGTACTGCCTCGTGGAGAGGCTGCGTCGCAAGGGTACCGACGAGAAGGAGTGCCTGCCCGACGGCGACGAGTGTCTGCTCCGCGTGTTCAGGTTCCGCGTCGAGCGCGGCGACGACGGAGAGCTCGTCGCTATCGTGGACCGTCGGTACGCTCGCTCTTACAGAGTGTCGAGGTATCGCGATGATTTCGAGGTGGGTGTGTTTTGGATTTGAGTATTTGATGCATGGTTGATTCATATCAATGTCCGGAAAAGCAATACCGCATAGTTATAGACGTCCAGGTCTTATCACACCCGTCCATTTCGCTTAGCTGCATCAAGATTGGTGCTGATATTTTGTAAAAACGTCCTGAAACCTAACCCAGTTTACATCAAGAAGTCCTTCAATTTTTGCACATTGCGTCTCTTGTTATTACGTAATGTCACATCTGCACATAGCAAGTTCCTGATCGAACACATTATTCTACAAACTAAGAAACTTGTATTCCCATCTGGAGCATTTATTCCGACCCGAAATCATTCTATACTAGGAAACCATCAAATTTAGCATAATACGCCTCTTGTTCTTCCCATGTTTTCCGATTCCCGAACTGGAGCATCTATTCCAGCCAGAATTTATTCTAGGAAAGTATTCAGAGAATAAGGGTGGAAATCTGTACAACGCATTCAGAGAATGAAGGGGGAAAATCTGGACAATGGAGTCATACTTTCATTCACAAATTCAGAGAAAAATATGAGGAAATCATACACAATTAGTACAGATCCGTACTTCTTCTCGTATTCATATGAGGCTACTGCATGCAAAGGAATACGAATCAAACGAAGATAGAAAAAAACATGCGTGACTCCACACGTCTCCAATCGCTCCCTGACCTAGCCGCCAGAGGCGATCAGGGAGGCGCCGCCTTTTCCACCCGATCTCCATCGGCCGTGCTGGTCCCCTCTCCCTCCGCCTGCTCCGGCGGCGGTGGGGAGGGGGGATCCGGTCTCTCCGCTCTGTAGTTAGGGTTTGGTTTTGCAGGTCGTGGAGCGCCGTTGGGGTGGTGGGAGCGGCGCCCGGACGAATAAATCTGCCTCAGCTCCACTCCCACACCGGCGGTGTCCTTCATGGCGGCGTCTCGGAGTTGATGGCATCGTGTGTTTGCCGATTCCTCGGATCGGCGGCTTTCAATTTCTTGGATGGTGTCGTCGAGGCGGAGGCGGTGATCCCATCAGGTGTGTTCATCCTCCTGCTCTGTCCCCGTTACTATGGCGTTGGCTCCGACGTCATGGTGGAGCAGGGAGGATGTGTTGTCCAGGAGTACGTGCAGACGTTTGTCTGCGTATGTGACAGACGGAAGATGGTGTATCATATGCTGGGTTTGTGGATGGAGGCCGGCAGTTCTGATTTCCTTCCCCGACGTTGTAGTCGTAGGGGGGTACCAGTTCTGGAGTTCGATCGCGTGTCCGAGGACATGTTGCCTCGGTCTGATTCTTTCAACGACAATGGTTTTGCCTCCGGCAAACTACTTTGGAGGTCCGAAAAGCTGCTGATCAGCGATGGAGCCGCGTCGAGCTCGGGTGTTGTGGTGATCAGTCTTCCGTCCCTTTGGCGTTCGCTTTGGTGGTGTCGAAGGAGGAGGATAGACGCTGGTTTTTTGCATAGGTTTATCCTATCTTTTCAGTTCTGTAAGGTCTGTTCGTTCGTAACTTGTAACTTGTTTTTATCTTATGAATAAAGAGCGGATTACAGTGTCAAAAAAAACGAAGATAGAAAAATCTGTAGCTTGGGAAGGAAAAAATCCGCAAGTTATGCCCATGATTAGGAAGAAAATAGAGCCAGATGCGGTGGAGCTCTAGGTCGTCGCCTCGATTGCTGCCGCCCGCGGCCGCCGTAGGGCCCTGGCCGGTCGATCTGGTGGTAGGGGAGGGCACCGTCATCTTCCTCCTCGGCTGGGAGCACGTGGTCGGCGCGGGGATGCTACGGTGAGGGAGTCCACGGTGGAGAGAGACAGTCGGGAGGAGATAAGGAGGAGAGATAAGATGGACCTGCACATCTTCGTTCCTATAGGGGCACGAAGCAGACATATCAAGGTTGTGACTGTAAAACTGTATACACGAATCTTGGAGCAATGGTGGCCATTGGATAAGACAAGGACCCCCAACCTGTAGTGGAAAAAGCGCGTTTTCATCAATGTCGTCGTTTGTGGGAAAAATTCGCTGAAACATCGATCGGAGGTCATATGGATGGTTGATTCAGAGCAATTCATGAGCGTGCGCGCGCTGGCCTGGTGCGAGAGCAGTTTTTCCAGCCACTCATGTAGGATTCATCGCGGCAAAGGACCCTACCAAGTACCAACCACTTCGTGGTTTTCAAACTTTTTTGACAAAAATATATATTAATATCATAAAGATATCCATTACACCTAGCTCTGCAACAACGAAATATTTTAAAAACATTACAGATGCATACATTCCTATAACAAAAAAAAGATCCAACTACAATGATCAAAACCTTGTAGCTACAACACAGCACTGGCAAGACAACTCCCGAGCTCCAAATTCTTTGAAAGCGATGCCTCTAAGAAGGAAATACTGCACAAGCGCCCGCCATTCGATCATGATCTTAGGTTTCATCCTAGGGAAAGTTTGCTCTCTCAAAATAATACATTTAACAAGGTCATTGTCAGGCACAACAAATTAAGATCAACCTTGGATTTATACCCTGAAAGATAAGACTTTGTACTCCTCATGTGCGCTATTGCTACTGCTTGCCGATGTCGCTGCTACAAGTCAAGAATCACCAAGGAAAGTCCTTATCACCTTGAAGACTCAGTACGCCATTACTAGATCTCAGACATTAGCCGCCATGACATTCCCCACCACTGTCTTCACCATGAAAATCGAAACACCGAAATGTCCTATGATGACAACAGACGACAAAGCTTCGCGTCACTCGCTCTTGAAGTCGCACGAGCATAGATAGGGTTGCACATGACCGAATCACATATGTTCCAGCAATCTACAAGCATCAAGCGTTCAATGTCTCCAGTGGAGCGTTCCAAAACTCATACCTACCACATAAATGAGGCCAGACATCAAACAAACTAACGTCTTGGCGCGACAAGTACCCAAGGTCCGGCTCCTTTATTAGGCAGATCGGCAGGCTGTAACACCTCACTTTTTGTAGACCAAATTAAGACCTTGGTTGAATGCTTTATTCTGGGTGAATTAAAAACTTTTGCTAAGTATTGTGCTTGGGTGTTATCTTGTGTGATTTCATGTGAGTGTATGTGCATGATTTTATGTGAATGTGTGTGTGTGACTTATGGCATGTTTTGATTTCAGAAATTCCAACATATATGCATTAGAACCTAGACTTGGTGCTATGATTTTATGCATTGAATTCTTGAACTTAGGGTTAGCATGTGTGAACCAAAATCCCTAGCTTAGATTCTTTGCTTGATCACATTATCTACTCTTTTAATTCTCTTTATTTTGCTTCTTTAATTGAAAATAGAGACTTCTCCAAAACCCTAGCATATCTTGCTCTAAAAATTTCAAACTTTGGCCTTGTGCTTTGAGCATATTAGATACCTCTGAAAACTCTCTTAGACCAATTTTCAAGCTTAGTTTGAAAATTCAAATTCAAATTTGAATTTCGGCCGAGGTAGCCCTAGCTCTCTAACCTCTCTCTTTTCGTTCCCTCTTTTCAAACAAACCGACCAAGGGAGGGGGTGAAAAGATCTGCATTGTCTCTCCCTCTCTGAAGCCTAGGAGATCCTGGAAAATTTTCCTCTTGTCGTGTATCGGTTGGACTCGAGGGGAAGAGGAGGAGCCCGAGGCTACCCCTGCCAGAACCCTCTCCCCTCTCCCTCTCTTCGACCACCGCCATCACTGCCAACCCCCAATGGGCTTACGCCATTCTGCCGACCACCTCGCACGACCCCACTCTGCAGTGACACCGCCCAGCTACCCCACGCTCGCCTAGGATGCCCCGTGACCGCCATGGATGCCCAGCACGGGCAGCACTGCACCGACCGTCTCCCGTGCTGTCACCTCACCACCAAGTCCCTCTGAGCACCCTCGATCAATTCCTCGAGCAGCCCTGGTCCGAGACCCACAGTGCATCGCACCCCGACCGTGCCAGTCAAACGCTACCGAGCTGCCCAGAACGTGCAGCGCGTTCCTGTGCACCCGCGTCCCGACCAGCCTCGCTCTGTGCACGCACCTGTGATACGTCTCAAACGTATCTATAATTTTTGATGCTCCATGCTTGTTTTTACACCATTTGCCTATTGTTTCGTTACACTTAGTGGCATTTTTATGCATTTTCCGAAACTAACCTATTAACGAAGTGCCACAGTGCCAGTTCCCTGGTTTCTGCTATTTTTGTGTTTCAGAGTGATACACAGGAAATATTCTCAGAATTGGACGAAACAAGTTCCTGAAGTCTTATTTTACCCGGAAGCTTCCAGAGATCCGAAGAGAAGTAGGAGGGGGCCACCAGGGCCCCACACACAGGGGCGGCGCGGCCAGGCCCTGGCCCGCGCCACCCCCGTGTGAGGGCGCCTGGCCCCTCCTCTGACAACGTCCCTTCGCCTATAAAGACCCCCCGACGAGAAAAACCTAAGGGCCCCGATCAGTTTTCTAGAACACATCGCGATCCGCCGCCGCCGTCGACCCGAAGATCGGGAGGGTCCAGAAGCTCTTCCCGGCACCCTATCGGAGAGGGGAATCACCACCGGAGGTCTTCTTCATCGCCATGCTTGCCTCCGGAGTGATGAGTGAGTAGTCTACCTTGGACTATGGGTCCATAGCAGTAGCTAGATGGTTGTCTTCTCCACTATGTGCTTCATGTTTAGATCTCATGAGCTGCCTTACATGATTGAGATCACCGTTATGTAATTCTACATGTTTGGTTTGTTGGGATCCGATGAATATTGGTGTTTATGATTAAGTTGTTGTACTGAATTATATCTTTTGTTATCTCTATGTTGTTTATGATCTTGCATGCTCTCCGTTGTTAGTAGCTATCTTGGCCGAGTAGTTGCTAGTGACTCCAAGAGGGGGTATTTATGCTCGATAGTGGGTTCATGCCTCTATTTCACCTGGGGGAGTGACAGAAACCTCTAAGGTGGTAGATGTGATGTTGCTACTAGGGAGAAAACAACATTCATATGCTCAAGGGCATATGCTTTGTTTACATTACACACTTTGCTTAATGCAATTATCTGTTGTTCGCAACTTAATACTTCTAGGGTGTTCGGATTGATATCCCCGGGGGTGGATTATTAGTCATAGATGCAGTTGGATGGCGGTCTATGTATTTTGTTGTAATGCCCAGAGTAAATCTCATAGTGATCTTCTTGACATATCACGTTTATCTTTATTCTATCAATTGCCCAACTGTAATTTGTTTACCCAGCATGTGTTATTTTATCTATGGAGAGACACCACTAGTGAACTGTGGACCCTGGTCCTATTTCCATCATATTGCTATCACCTGTTTACTTTACTCGTACTGTTTACTTTACTCGCATACTATATTGTTTTCCACTCGATACACTCATAACCTTTGTTTCAAGCAAACTGGTGAGATTGACAACCTCATCGCAAGTTGGGAACAAAGTATTTGTTTGTGTGTGTGCAGGTTCCGCGACACCTTCAGTCATCGTTGTCTCTCTTCTCCTGTTCGATAAACCTTGGTTTCTTAAACTGAGGGAAAACTTGCTGCTACACTCATCATACCTTCCTCTTGGGGTTCCCAACGGGCTGGTTATCCACCACGCATAAGGACCGTCTGCACCCACGTCAACCACACGCCATTAGCTCATTTTCTGGCGCCATCAACCGGTAGCAGCCTATTTTCTGGCGCCGTTGCCGGGGAAGAGAGAAGACTTCTGTGAGGGGAGTTCTTCGCACACACATTCTTTACTTTGTTATTGTTTTGCTTTACTTTATTTTATTTTACCTGCATTGCTTTTTATCAAAAAACCCAAAAAAATTAGAATCCTTGGTAGTTGTTATTTCTTTACTTTAGTTTATCATGTTGATCCCTAAGTACGTTCTGGAGGACCTCTCAGTAGGTAGTGGTTCTATTATTGGCAAAAGTAATATTGAGGAGTTCTTTAATCACATTAGTATGCATGAGGAAGATGAGGAAAAGTCTTGGGTTGAGCTTGCTCCTAGTATTGAAGTTGCTTCTGTTATATTAATTGACATGTTGGAAACTAGGTTTGCTAGTCTTAATCCTTTTATGCAATATATGTTCCTTAAGCTTCATGAAATTGAGGATCCCGAAAAGAAAGCTTTTATCTTGGAATCTTTGCGCCTAGAATTTAAGGATGTCGTTATGGAAGCTAGGAAAGTTCTTAAACGTTTTAATAAACTCGGTTCACCTATAAAGGTTATTGATACTAATGATGAGGAGACCGAAATACCTATACCTTGCAAGCTTTTGGGATTGAATGATGCTTTCGAAAACAATTTTGCCTGGATCTGTCCTGAAAATCTTTTTGATGAGAATAGTGTACCGAAGCATGATCACAAAGGGTCTTCAAAAATTTATGTGGATGAAATACAATGCCTTATTGATAAGACCTCTGCAATTGATCTTAATGCTTCATCTGATATTACTTGATTCGCAATTTTCTGCGCCTAGCTCAAAGGCGTTAAAGAAAAGCACTCTTGGGAGATAACCCAATGTTTTCTTTTCAGTACTTTTTCTTTTATTTGAGTCTTGGAAGTCATTACTACTGTAATGACCACTCTTTATCTGGTTTATTTCGTTTTTGTGCCAAGAGAAGCCTCTAATTTGAGTGAGGTAAAGATTTGGGGATGTTGCTGTCCTGAAACTGCTTTCGGTGCTGCACCGTAAAAATTATTGAAAATTCTCTGTTTATCTTTTGGACCTGCGATTTCTTGTGCATATGCCCCAGGTTATATCCAAACTTTTCTTAGTCGAACACTTTTTGATTTGAGCAACAAAAAATCCCTCAAAAATTCGACCTTTGTCAGCTGTTCAGTTTTGACAGATTTCTGCCAATATTTGTGTTTGCGACTTTATCGCTTTCTTTTGAGTTCTTTTGATCATGGAACTTTTGGGGAGGTTGCTACAGTAGTATCTTCTATATATTTGGTGGTTTTGAGTTGAAACCTGAAGCAAATAGAGGATTGATTATATGTTATGCTTGCACTAATGTTGCTAATAGAATTGTGTTTAGTTTTGTATGAAGGAAGTTTTCTAGTGTAGGGATTGGAGAATGATGAGATGAGTTGAAGAATGGACAAAAGCTCAAGCTTGGGGATGCCCATGCATCACCCCAATAAATATCCAAGAAGTACAAGCGTCAAGGCTTGGGGATGCCCCCGAGGCACCCCTTCTTCATCGGCAAAAATCAGGTCACCTTTCAAAACACTATATTTTTATTACTTCATGCACTATGTGTTTTTCTTGGAGCGTCAGTTGTTTTAGTTTTCTTAGTTGGTTTAGTTTGTTTGTTTGCTGCAATAAATGGTTGGACCCCAACAAATTTTCTTTGGAGGAGATGTACTCGTTTTCATTTGCCAAGAACGCTCAGTTTTTCACTCTTATTAAAAATCGAGTGTTCTTCTTTTTCCGCTACTGCTTTTGGTTTTTGTTTTCGCCTTGATTTGCGTTCAGACCTTGTCATATCTTTTCATCAAGGTGTATTTTTGCCTCTGATCTTCATTGGTTTTCATCAAAAGAGGTGTCTATAAAAGTTTCAAATGGTGTTGGAAAAGAGAAAAAGCTTTGTGCAAAATAGTGGTACAAGAAGGAGCTTGTGTAGACTGCGGCTTAGGCTTTTTCATGTCATGCTTGATGTCTTTTTGATAGTATGCTTAGTGGTTTTGCTGTAGCATGACTTGTCTCAAATAACTGAGATTGCTTAATGAGCCTTTGAAAAAATCATGCGTTGTTTTTATTGTATGGAAGCATTATTTTGGTTTTCTCCTTGATGCTTTATTTGGGTTGACTTGGCGCATGCTCACACATGTTAGACTCTTACAAAGTCGCCAATAGCCTTCATGATCATTTAGTTTTTGACTTTTGATGCCATCTTATGCTTCTTTTAATGTCGCTTTGTCGCATTGCATGATTATGGCCATTATTGCTCTCTTAGTTGGTCGCTCCCAGTCTTTTGCTAGCCCTCGCCTTGTACTGAGTATGAGCTCTACTCGTGCATCCAACTCCTAAAAGCCAAAGTTTTTCAAAGTGTCCACCATACATACCTACTAGCAATTTGCTATTCCAAGTAAATTTGACTTGCTTTTATTTTCTCTTCAAATTAAACTCTTACCAGTGTTATGCGAAATTCGGTCAGTAAAGCTCTCACGAACCAGAAGGCACACTTTACTTTTTCCTGTTCTTAAAAATTTGACATTGTGGTCTCTTATGTTGAGTTGTTATGCTTGCAAGTTGTAAGTTGGAGACTAGCCCAGCCATGCTGTCATGGGCAAGCTTTCAACATTGCACTTCTTATTTGAGTTGATATCGTGATCTTTTGTTTATGGATGCCCGCGGTGTGAAATGAATTGGGAATCTTGTAGGGATCATGGAGTTTGTATATGTGTTAGGGAAACGCCGGGCCGCCAATCTAAGCCATGCATAATTCATGGTGGAAATTTGCAGCATACCCATGGTGAACATTCGACGACGCATCTCATAATAAAAAGCTAAACAATATAGCAAATAAAAGAGATGTCGAGGTGTTCATTGTCTGCTTGTCCTGTCATTTTGGTGTGGGCTTGTTCCATGTCATCGGGCACGGAGGTACCCCATTGGCGGTTCTCAATGATATGCATATACTTACAATGACAAGAGCCTTGCTTGGGACTCTAAGTAAAGTAGCATGAGGTTTGGGTAGTCGTATTCACGGGGCACGAGGTTTTCAACTTATGATTTGTCAAGCATATGCATAATAATTGTTCTCGCATTAACTTTAACCATTCAAGATGCTTATGATGGGGGCAATGAGAGCTCAAAGCCGGTAAGTACCATAATTTTTGAAGGTTATAAAACTTGCAATCACTGCTTCCCTCTGCGAAGGGCCTTTCTTTTACTTTTATGTTGAGTCACCACCTTCTTTCTTTATGCACCATTAAGAGAGCATAGTTGTCATTCTTAGTGTGATATGCATTGTCCCAAAGTTCATTGATTGATTCATATTGTTGGTTTCACTTGTTCTTAAATTATTTGTATCTAGTCGCCCTCTTAAACTTGAAGGTGTCCTATGCATTTATGTTTTGCTCTCTTTGAAGGACAAGCTGAAAACCATTTGTATGTTTTTCCTTATGATTTGAACACACGTTTGACTTTCATTGTTTTATTATCATGATCTTTTGTTTGTGTTCATTTGCATGTTTACAACATGGTTGCTAAGTTCTTATTGTCATGATTATATCTTCATGCCCATGTTTTAAGTTCTATTGATCCCAGCTCACCAATGCTTACATATATGATCAAGATTGTGTAGGTGCATGTCACCTCAAAAATTATTCTTTTGTTATCACTTACCTACTCGAGGACGAGCAGGAGTTAAGCTTGGGGATGCTTGATACGTCTCAAACGTATCTATAATTTTTGATGCTCCATGCTTGTTTTTACACCATTTGCCTATTGTTTCGGTACACTTAGTGGCATTTTTATGCATTTTCCGGAACTAACCTATTAACGAAGTGCCACAGTGCCAGTTCCCTATTTTCTGCTGTTTTTGTGTTTCAGAGTGATACACAGGAAATATTCTCGGAATTGGACGAAACAAGTTCCTGAAGTCTTATTTTACCCGGAAGCTTCCAGAGATCCGAAGAGAAGTAGGAGGGGGTCCACCAGGGCCCCACACACAGGGGCGGCGCGGCCAGGCCCTGGCCCGCGCCACCCCCGTGTGAGGGCGCCTGGCCCCTCCTCTAACAACGTCCCTTCGCCTATAAAGACCCCCCGACGAGAAAAACCTAAGGGCCCCGATCAGTTTTCCAGAACACATCGCGATCCGCCGCCGCCGTCGACCCGAAGATCGGGAGGGTCCAGAAGCTCTTCCCGGCACCCTGCCGGAGAGGGGAATTGCCACCGGAGGTCTTCTTCATCGCCATGCTTGCCTCCAGAGCGATGAGTGAGTAGTCTACCTTGGACTATGGGTCCATAGCAGTAGCTAGATGGTTGTCTTCTCCACTATGTGCTTCATGTTTAGATCTCATGAGCTGCCTTACATGATTGAGATCACCGTTATGTAATTCTACATGTTTGGTTTGTTGGGATCCGATGAATATTGGTGTTTATGATTAAGTTGTTGTACTGAATTATATCTTTTGTTATCTCTATGTTGTTTATGATCTTGCATGCTCTCCGTTGTTAGTAGCTATCTTGGCCGAGTAGTTGCTAGTGACTCCAAGAGGGGGTATTTATGCTCGATAGTGGGTTCATGCCTCTATTTCACCTGGGGGAGTGACAGAAACCTCTAAGGTGGTAGATGTGCTGTTGCTACTAGGGAGAAAACAACATTCATATGCTCAAGGGCATATGCTTTGTTTACATTACACACTTTGCTTAATGCAATTATCTGTTGTTCGCAACTTAATACTTCTAGGGTGTTCGGATTGATATCCCCGGGGTGGATTATTAGTCATAGATGCAGTTGGATGGTGGTCTATGTATTTTGTTGTAATGCCCAGAGTAAATCTCATAGTGATCTTCTTGACATATCACGTTTATCTTTATTCTATCAATTGCCCAACTGTAATTTGTTTACCCAGCATGTGTTATTTTATCTATGGAGAGACACCACTAGTGAACTGTGGACCCCGGTCCTATTTCCATCATATTGCTATCACCTGTTTACTTTACTCGTACTGTTTACTTTACTCGCATACTATATTGTTTTCCACTCGATACACTCATAACCTTTGTTTCAAGCAAACCGGTGAGATTGACAACCTCATCGCAAGTTGGGAACAAAGTATTTGTTTGTGTGTGTGCAGGTTCCGCGACACCTTCAGTCGTCGTTGTCTCTCTTCTCCTGTTCGATAAACCTTGGTTTCTTAAACTGAGGGAAAACTTGCTGCTACACTCATCATACCTTCCTCTTGGGGTTCCCAACGGGCTGGTTATCCACCACGCACAAGGACCGTCTGCTCCCACGTCAACCACACGCCATTAGCTCATTTTCTGGTGCCATCAACCGGTAGCAACCTGCACGGCATCGAGCCGTCGATGCGAAGACACCCACACCCTGCACTGCGATGCACCAAGACACCCCCCCCCACGGCACACCGTTTCACTCACAGGCGCTCTGAAAACTGCTGTGCGCCAGCCGAACCACCTAGCCACCGACACAGCCCACCTATTCCCTGGACTCGGAACACAATGCCGCCTCACACAGCCACCCACGGTGCCCAATGGATTCCATTGCTGGTGCACCCTAGACCGAACCCAGTTGACAGTATAAAGCTTGAGACCCCCTCCGGAAGCCTCCCCTCTCGCCCATTTGCTCCCTCCCCACTCTCACTCATCTGCAGGACCTCGCCGCCGTGTAGCCGAGGCGAATCCGTCGCTGGAGAGCTCGGGCGCATCGGTTAGATCATCGACGGCGACGGTAAAGGTTGCGGTCGATCTAGCCGTTGTCTATGTTCTCTCTCTGCTTTCACAAGCTCGCCACCATCCTCTGGATCTCACCCTCTCTGTTTCTACTCCAGGGCAAGCCGTAGCCATCGCCATCGCCGACCTTCACCGGAGCTCACCGCGACGCCTTCGACACCACCGCGAGCACCCCAGCATCTGCATGCATGTCCCCTGGTTGCGCATCGCCTTCTGATCAGAACCGCCGCCGATCTAATCGCCACTGACCACCGGAGACCCTCGGTAAGCCTCGTCCTCGCCCAAACCATAGCCAGCGTCATCGCGCGCGTCTGCATGCGCTGCCCCGCGGAGAAGAAGGCCCACGCATCGTCCGATCTGAATCGGACGGTGGCGTACCAATTCAGCCAGTCAGGCCCCGGGTAGGCCGCCGGGTTGGGCCGGCCTGGCTCGGATCCGCCGCCCCAGCCCAACTCTATTTTTTTCAGAAATCCATTTAGTTATTTTTGCAAATCACTGCAAGTTTGAAAATCCATAGAAATTATTCTGTGCATTCAAAACTAGTGATTCAAGTTTCTATGAAGTTCTATGTTGCATGCTATCCATTGCTACTGCATGTATGATTTTTAGTATCATAGATATTATCTGGTAATTAATTTGTGTAGATCTAGTGGATTTCATTCAAAAATCTAAATCTGAAGTTTTATACTTTGAAAATGAGTGTTTCCAATTTTCAGTGGTGCCTTGTTATTTTGGGAAGCTATAGAAACTAGATTTACTATTTTAGGAGTATTATATTTCCTGCAGTAATTATTTTGGTGTAAATGAAGAATTGCCTTGTTTTATTTATTGTGCTCTGTAGGATTATTATTTTTGGGTGATTCCACCTCAGGTGTGTTATGCATTGCAGTAGCTTTCCAATATGGTCTCTGGTAGAATTTTAGGATCTACATAAAGTTTTAGGGAATTAAATTGCCTTTCTAGTGAGAAAGTGATTAGGAAATTCATTATTATTCACCAAAAACTTCTTTTGGATTGATTCCAATTGATTTGGTTCTGTAATAGTGTTAGCTACCCGGGAATATGCTGGTTGCCTTGTCTTGATTCATATTGATGCCTGCAAGTTGTTTGCTTGTGAATAGGGCTTAATTGCCATTAGGAATTACTTTGCTTTTATCAAAGTGGTTTATTATTTTGTAAAATTAGATATTGATTCAAATATATGAATATGTTTGCTTCTGATACTCAATGATTGATTTGTGTGTTGCATGTCTTGTGTGGGGATTATGTATGCATGTATGCTTATTGTATGTTGTTGATTTTTCCGGCGATAGAATCGAACAACGAGTGTGCGGAGGAGGGGGAGGTCTTTGAATATCAAGAAGAAGGAGATCAGGGACAAGCCACTCAAGGCAAGCCATCTACTTGTTGCATATTTGAATCCTAACAACTCACTTTGCATTGTTTTATTACAATTCTGTTTATGCATTGTTATCTATATTGCTATTATGTCTTATATAGCAATAGTTCGCGACTTAGCTCCACAAGTCGTGTTGATATCATCTATTTAAAGATGACACCCTTGACACCTATTCAGCACCCCCTTTTTATTAGAGGCTTGATGGTTAGCATCAAAGTCTTTGGAAAACTTGTAGTGGAGCAAAAAACTCTAGGATGGGATAACTCTCGGGAAAGTTTCGAAAATGCTTTTCGAAAACCTTGGAGTAGCCTCTACTCCACTGAGATGTTTTCAAATGATTTTGAAATAATAGAGTTAGACATGGGAGTTAAAGGGGATGGTGGTTTTATGAAAAGTGGCAGTGTGTATAAGTGTTCGCCAAACCAATTACTCCCGTGCAACCACATTACCCCGGTATGGGACGGGGCCTAGTTTCGAAGTCTGACTGCTTTAGTGCGGGGAGCCTCATACTATATAAGGGTTCGTGGTGCCTGAAAAGTGGTACGCGACACCCTGGAATCCGGGTTAACGCCTATTGAGGGTCAATACATTACAACGGCATATCTCGAGCCGCCGGAAGACACTTGGGTTCTCCCGCCGTGGCGCCGGAGTTACGCTCTGAAGGAGGTACTGCTGGGGCGTGCCAGGGAGGTAGACTCCATAGGGTAGACCCCCGTACTAAGGGAGATGGATGGAGGACTTTGATCGAATATCCGAACCCCGCATACTTGTGTATGATGGTCCGTGGTGGTATCCCGGCGGATTTATCGGATGGTGTGGGTAAAGTGTACAACCTCTGCAGAGTGAAATCTATTCGAATAGCCGAGTCCTCGGTCATGGACGGTTGGAATGGCCATACTTAACCTGTGCCAAGTTTTGGTTTACAAAAATGTTTTTAAGAAAACGGAGTTTGTGCCGGACGGAGTACTCGGAGGGTACTGCCGTGGTACGATGGTGGTTCGGAGTACTTGGAGGGTACTGCCGATGACTTTGAGGTGGTCATGTCTAATTGACCACCGATCTTATCTTACAAAGGAGTTCTCCCTTTCCTAGAGCTTTTCCTATAAATGTTTTATAAAAGTTTTCTTTAATAAGGATATAGAGATGTCATATGACATGCTATGTAGACAAGAGAAACTATGATATAAAGATGTCGTATGACATGCTATATCGACACGAGAAACTTGCTAGCATAGAGTTACCTCAAACCAAGCCAACCCTTGCTACAGCCAAATAGCATGTAATTACTCTTCTCTTAGATGGTTTGCGAGTACAATTCCAAAATGTACTCACGGCTTTGTCCCTGGCTATTAACTTGGCCAGACTTTGGAGACGACTATGAGGAGGACGATGATGGTTATGATGACGCTGGTGCGAACTAGGATCGTTTCCCGGTCAGTCACCTGTAGGGTAGTAGGCCTGACCTGGGTCAATGATGAACCACAATTATAGGGGATCGCAACAGTCTTCGAGGGAAGTAAAGCCCAAATTTGTTGATTCGACACAAGGGGAGCCAAAGAATATATGTAAGCCTTAACAGATGAGTTGTCAATTCAGCTGCACCTGGAAACAGTCTTGCTCGCAGTGGTTTATCAGTAGCAACAGTTTTATAGTGGTGATAGTAGTGAAACAGTAACAGCAGTAGTAAAATAGCAGCGATAATAGTAACAGTAGTAAACAGTAGGAACAAATACTGTAGGCATAGGGATGGATTACGGGCGTTGCATGGATAAGATAATTCATGAAATCAATGAGACATGGGCATTGCAGATAAATAATGATAAAGCATCCTAGTACAAACAATCATAGGCATGTGTTCCGTATATAGTTGTACGTGCTCACAAGGAGAAACTGCACGACATCTTTTGTCCTACCAGTCTGTTGCAGCAGGGCCTCAAGGGAAACTACTGGTAATTAAGGTACCCCTTTTAATAAAGTATCGGAGCAAAGCATTAGCACTCGGTGAACACATGTGATCCTCACATCATAGCCATCCCCTCCGGTTATCCCAATTTCTGTCACTTTGGGGCCTCGGGTTCCGGACAACAATATGTGTATATAACTTGTAGGTAAGACCATAAACAACAAGTATCATAATAGAAATAATAACATGTTCAAATCTGAAATCATGGCACTCGGGCCCAAAGTGACAAGCATTAAGCACAACAAGTTGCAACAATGTCATAGGCACTAAATAAAGATACTAGGCACTATGCCCTAACAATCTCATATCAAATTACATGAACAATCTCATCCAATCCCTACCATCCCCTCACCTACAGCGGGGGAATTACTCACACATGGATGGGGGAGTGATACGTCTCAAACGTATCTATAATTTTTGATGCTCCATGCTTGTTTTTATACCATTTGCCTATTGTTTCGTTACACTTAGTGGCACTTTTATGCATTTTCCGGAACTAACCTATTAACGAAGTGCCACAGTGCCAGTTCCCTGTTTTCTGCTGTTTTTGTGTTTCACAGTAATACACAGGAAATATTCTCGGAATTGGACGAAACAAGTTCCTGAAGTCTTATTTTACCCAGAAGCTTCCAGAGATCCGAAGAGGAGTAGGAGGGGGGCCACCAGGGCCCCACACGCAGGGGCGGCGCGGCCAGGCCCCTGGCCGCGCGGGGCCCGCGTGAGGGAGCCTGGCTCCCCCTCTGACATCGCCCCTTTGCCTATAAAGACCCCCCGATGCGTAATACCTAAGTACCCGATCAGTTTTCCAGAACACATTGTGATCCGCCGCCACCGTCGACCCGAAGATCGGGAGGGTCCAGAAGCTCTTCCTGGCACCCTGCCGGAGAGGGGAATCGCCACCGGAGGTCTTCTTCATCGCCATGCTTGCCTCCGGAGCGATGAGTGAGTAGTCTACCTTGGACTATGGGTCCATAGCAGTAGCTAGATGGTTGTCCTCTCCACCATGTGCTTCATGTTTAGATCTCATGAGCTGCCCTACATGATTGAGATCACCGTTATGTAATTCTAGATGTTTGGTTTGTTGGGATCCGATAAATATTAGTGTTTATGATTAAGTTGCTGTACTGAATTATATCTTTTGTTATCTCTATGTTGTTTATGATCTTACATGCTCTCCGTTGTTAGTAGCTATCTTGGCCGAGTAGTTGCTAGTGACTCCAAGAGGGGGTATTTATGCTCGATAGTGGGTT
Source organism: Dactylis glomerata (assembly GCA_007115705.1). Lineage (NCBI taxonomy): Eukaryota > Viridiplantae > Streptophyta > Magnoliopsida > Poales > Poaceae > Dactylis > Dactylis glomerata. The sequence continues at coordinate 2,406,196 of QXEO01000543.1, forward strand.
CATGCCTCTATTTCACCTGGGGGAGTGACAGAAACCTCTAAGGTGGTAGATGTGCTGTTGCTACTAGGGAGAAAACAAAATTCATATGCTCAAGGGCATATGCTTTGTTTACATTACACACTTTGCTTAATGCAATTATCTGTTGTTCGCAACTTAATACTTCTAGGGTGTTCGGATTGATATCCCCGGGAGTGGATTATTAGTCATAGATGCAGTTGGATGGCGGTCTATGTATTTTGTTGTAATGCCCAGAGTAAATCTCATAGTGATCTTCTTGACATATCATGTTATCTTTATTCTATCAATTGCCCAACTGTAATTTGTTTACCCAGCATGTGTTATTTTATCTATGGAGAAACACCACTAGTGAACTGTGGACCCCGGTCCTATTTTCATCATATTGCTATCACCTGTTTACTTTACTCGTACTGTTTACTTTACTCGCATACTATATTATTTTCCACTCGATACACTCATAACCTTTGTTTCAAGCAAACCGGTGAGATTGACAACCTCATCGCAAGTTGGGGACAAAGTATTTGTTTGTGTGTGTGCAGGTTCCGCATCACCTTCAGTCGTCATTGTCTTTCCTCTCCTGATCGATATTAAACCTTGGTTTCTTAACTGAGGGAAAACTAGCTGCTATACTCATCATACCTTCCTCTTGGGGTTCCCAACAGGCTGGTTATTCACCACGCACAAGGACCATCTGCTCCCACGTCAACCACACGCCATCAGCATATTTTTTGGCGCCATCAACCGGTAGCAGCTTCTTTTCTGGCGTCGTTGCCGGGGAGGAAGAGTGGAAGACTTCTGCGAGGGGAGTTTTCGCACGCACATCCTTTACTTTGTTTTATTGTTTTGCTTTACTTTATTTATTTTACCTGCATCGTTTTATATCAAAAACCCAAAAAAATTAGAATCCTTGGTAGTTATTTTTACTTGTCTTGCTTTATCATGCTTTCTATCAATGGTTGGTTTCTTTGAAACTAAATCTTTTTGGCAAGGTGGGTTCACGGAAGAGCAGCAAAATTATTATGAGGAACACCGCTTGTCACAAAAAGGGAAACACTTATGGGAACAAATTAATAGATTGTATATCATTGCTAGAAATGTGTGCTCTACTTATAATGTTACTTATTGCTTTGATAGATCTTGTTGCTGTAGGAGGTATAAACACCTCCCTTTTCAATGTGAGTATAATGATGATGTTACCATATCTTCTTATATTAATGGAAATTATGACTTTTATGATGTGGAACAAATTGAAGAATTTATTGCTTGGAAGGGTGCATTCGAACTTGCTTATTTGCTTGAAAATACTGATGATGCACCTTGTAAATATGAGGTTTATGATATACTCACATTTTGCTTTGATAATTACAAGGAAGGAAATGGCTATATTCTTAAATATCTTAATAGATGCTCTCCAACGGAAGAGACTAATGCTTTGAAGGAGCCTATGGAAGAAGAAATTGGAAGCTCATTGGATGAAAAAGAGGAGGAGCGTGATGATCAAGAGGAGGAAGAATGGAGCTACCCATGTCTACCTCCCAATAAGAGTAACTCTTTAACTAATACCTTATTTGATCGCCCTCCATGCTTAACAAAGGAGGGCGAGTGTGATATTTATATTGTTGATTTTGTTCATGATGCTACTGAAAATTATTATGAGAGAGGAAAATATGGTTGTTGGAATTCTCATGTTACTAAAACACCTCTCTTTATATTGAAAGTTCTGAAATTGCTCTTGTTTTATCTACCCATACTTGTGGCTATGCGCTTCTTTGATTTATTTTCTTACAAGATTCCTATGCATAGGAAGTGGGTTAGACTTAAATGTGTTTTATATTTGCTCCTTGATGCTCTCTTTTACTTCAATTCATATTTCTTATGTGAGCATCTTCTCAAACTTTCTGCGCCTAGCTCAAAGGCGTTAAAGAAAAGCACTCTTGGGAGATAACCCAATGTTTCCTTTTCAGTACTTTTTCTTTTATTTGAGTCTTGGAAGTCATTACTACTGTAATGACTGCTCCTTATCTTGTTTATTTCATTTTTGTGCCAAGAGAAGCCTCTAATTTGAGTGAGGTAAAGATTTGGGGATGTTGCTGTCCGGAAACTGTTTTCGGTGCTGCACCGTAAAAATTCGTGACAATTCTCTGTTTATCTTTTGGACCTGCGATTTCTTGTGCATATGCCCCAGGTTATATCCAAACTTTTGCTAGTTGAACACTTTTTGATTTGAGCAACATAAAATCCCTCAAAAATTCGACCTTTATCAGCTGTTCAGTTTTGACAGATTTCTGCCAATATTTGTGTTTGCCACTTTATCGCTTTCTTTTGAGTTCTTTTGATCACGGAACTTTTGGGGAGGTTGCTACAGTAGTATCTACTATATATGTGGTGGTTTTGAGTTGAAACCTGAAGCAAATAGAGGATTTATTATATGTTATGCTTACACTAATGTTGCTAATAGAATTGTGTTTAGTTTTGTATGAAGGAAGTTTTCAAGTGTAGGGATTGGAGAATGATGAGATGAGCTGAAGAATGGACAAAAGCTCAAGCTTGGGGATGCCCATGCATCACCCCAAGAAATATCCAAGAAGTACAAGCATCAAAGCTTGGGGATGCCCCCGAGGCACCCCTTCTTCATCGGCAAAAATCAGGTCACCTTTCAAAACACTATATTTTTATTGCTTCATGCACTATGTGTTTTTCTTGGAGCGTCAGTTGTTTTAGTTTTCTTAGTTAGTTTAGTTTGTTTGTTTGCTGCAATAAATGGTTGGACCCCAACAAATTTTCTTTGGAGGAGATGTACTCGTTTTCATTTGCCAAGAACGCTCTAGTTTTCACTCTTATCGTTTATCGAGTGTTCTTCTTTTTCTGCTACTGCTTTTGGTTTTCGTTTTCGCCTTGATTTGCGTTCAGACCTTGTCATATCTTTTCATCAAGGTGTATTTTTTCATCTGATTTTTATTGGTTTTCATCAAAAGAGGTGTCTTTAAAAATTTCAAATGGTGTTGGAAAAGAGAAAAAGCTTTGTGCAAAATAGTGGTACAAGAAGGAGCTTGTGTAGACTGCGGCTTAGGCTTTTTCATGTCATGCTTGATGTCTTTTTGATAGTATGCTTAGTGGTTTTGCTGTAGCATGACTTGTCTCAAATAACTGAGATTGCTTAATGAGCCTTTGAAAAAAATCATGCGTTGTTTTTATTGTATGGAAGCATTATTTTGGTTTTCTCCTTGATGCTTTATTTGGGTTGACTTGGCGCATGCTCACACATGTTAGACTCTTACAAAGTTGCCAATAGCCTTCATGATCATTTAGTTTTTGACTTTTGATGCCATCTTATGCTTCTTTTAATGTCGCTTTGTCGCTTTGCATGATTATGGCCATTATTGCTCTCTTAGTTGGTCGCTCCCAGTCTTTTGCTAGCCCTCGCCTTGTACTGAGTATGAGCTCTACTCGTGCATCCAACTCCTAAAAGCCAAAGTTTTCCAAAGTGTCCACCATACATACCTATTAGCAATTTGCTATTCCAAGTAAATTTGACTTGCTTTTATTTTCCCTTCAAATTAAACTCTTACCAGTGTTATGCGAAATTCGGTCAGTAAAGCTCTCACGAACCGGAAGGCACACTTTACTTTTTCCTGTTCTTAAAAATTTGACATTGTGGTCTCTTATGTTGAGTTGTTATGCTTGCAAGTTGTAAGTTGGATTCTAGCCCAGCCATGCTGTCATGGGGCAAGCTTTCAACATTGCACTTCTTATTTGAGTTGATATCGTGATCTTTTGTTTATGGATGCCCGCGGTATGAAATGAATTGGGAATCTTGTGGGGATCATGGAGTTTGTATATGTGTTAGGGAAATGCCGGGCCGCCAATCTAAGCCATGCATAATTCATGGTGGAAATTTGCAGCATACCCATGGTGAACATTCGACGACGCATCTCACAATAAAAAGCTAAACAAAAGGCAAATAAAAGAGATGTCGAGGTATTCATTGTCTGCTTGTCCTGTCATTTTGGTGTGGGCTTGTTCCATGTCATCGGGCACGGAGGTACCCCATTGGCGGTTCTCAATGATATGCATATACTTACAATGACAAGAGCCTTGCTTGGGACTCTAAGTAAAGTAGCATGAGGTTTGGGTACTCGTATTCACGGGGCATGAGGTTTTCAACTTATGATTTGTCAAGCATAAGCATCATAATTGTTCTCGCATTAACTTTAACCATTCAAGATGCTTATGATGAGGGCAATGAGAGCTCAAAGCCGGTAAGTACCATAATTTTTGAAGGTTATAAAACTTGCAATCACTGCTTCCCTCTGCGAAGGGCCTTTCTTCTACTTTTATTTTGAGTCACCACCTTCTTTCTTTATGCACCATTAAGAGAGCATAGTTATCATTCTTAGTGTGATATGCATTGTCCCAAAATTCATTGATTGATTCATATTGTTGGTTTCACTTGTTCTTAAATTATTTGTATCTAGTCGCCCTCTTAAACTTGAAGGTGTCCTATGCATTTATGTTTTGCTCTCTTTGAAGGACAAGCTGAAAATCACTTGTATGTTTTTCCTTATGATTTGAACACACGTTTGACTTTCATTGTTTCATTTTCATGATCTTTTGTTTGTGTTCATTTGCATGTTTACAACATGGTTGCTAAGTTCTTATTGTCATGATTATATCTTCATGCCCATGTTTTAAGTTCTTATGATCCCAGCTCACAAATGCTTACATATATGATCAAGATTGTGTAGGTGCATGTCACCTCAAAAATTATTCTTTTGTTATCACTTACCTACTCGAGGACGAGCAGGAGTTAAGCTTGGGGATGCTTGATACGTCTCAAACGTATCTATAATTTTTGATGCTCCATGCTTGTTTTTATACCATTTGCCTATTGTTTCGTTACACTTAGTGGCACTTTTATGCATTTTCCGGAACTAACCTATTAACGAAGTGCCACAGTGCCAGTTTCCTGTTTTCTGCTGTTTTTGTGTTTCAGAGTGATACACAGGAAATATTCTCGGAATTGGACGAAACAAGTTCCCAAAGTCTTATTTTACCCGGAAGCTTCCAGAGATCCAAAGAGGAGTAGGAGGGGGGCCACCGGGGCCCCACACACAGGGGCGGCGTGGCCAGCCCCCTGGCCGCGCGGGGCCCGCGTGAGGGAGCCTGGCTCCCCCTCTGACATCGCCCCTTCGCCTATAAAGACCCCCCGACGCGTAAAACCTAAGTACCCGATCAATTTTCCAGAACACATCGCGATCCGCCGCCGCTGTCGACCCGAATATCGGGAGGGTCCAGAAGCTCTTCCCGGCACCCTCCCGGAGAGGGGAATCGCCACCGGAGGTCTTCTTCATTGCCATGCTTGCCTCCGGAGCGATGAGTGAGTAGTCTACCTTGGACTATGGGTCCATAGCAGTAGCTAGATGGTTGTCCTCTCCACCATGAGCTTCATGTTTAGATCTCATGAGCTGCCCTACATGATTGAGATCACCGTTATGTAATTCTACATGTTTGGTTTGTTGGGATCCGATGAATATTGGTGTTTATGATTAAGCTGCTGTACTGAATTATATCTTTTGTTATCTCTATGTTGTTTATGATCTTGCATGCTCTCCGTTGTTAGTAGCTATCTTGGCCGAGTAGTTGCTAGTGACTCCAAGAGGGGGTATTTATGCTCGATAGTGGGTTCATGCCTCTATTTCACCTGGGGGAGTGACAGAAACCTCTAAGGTGGTAGATGCGCTGTTGCTACTAGGGAGAAAACAACATTCATATGCTCAAGGGCATATGCTTTGTTTACATTACACACTTTGCTTAATGCAATTATCTGTTGTTCGCAACTTAATACTTCTAGGGTGTTCGGATTGATATCCCCGGGAGTGGATTATTAGTCATAGATGCAGTTGGATGGCGGTCTATGTATTTTGTTGTAATGCCCAGAGTAAATCTCATAGTGATCTTCTTGACATATCACGTTATCTTTATTCTATCAATTGCCCAACTGTAATTTGTTTACCCAGCATGTGTTATTTCATCTATGGAGAGACACCACTAGTGAACTATGGACCCCGGTCCTATTTCCATCATATTGCTATCACCTGTTTACTTTACTCGTACTGTTTACTTTACTCGCATACTATATTGTTTTCCACTCGATACACTCATAACCTTTGTTTCAAGCAAACCGGTGAGATTGACAACCTCATCGCAAGTTGGGGACAAAGTATTTGTTTGTGTGTGTGCAGGTTCCGCATCACCTTCAGTCGTCATTGTCTTTCCTCTCCTGATCGATATTAAACCTTGGTTTCTTAACTGAGGGAAAACTAGCTGCTATACTCATCATACCTTCCTCTTGGGGTTCCCAACGGGCTGGTTATTCACCACGCACAAGGACCGTCTGCTCCCACGTCAACCACACGCCATCAGCTTATTTTCTGGTGCCATCAACCGGTAGCAGGGAGTCATGGATGGTTGATGGAGGAGCGTCGGTGATGATGGTGATGAAGATCTCCTCCAAATCCCCGTCCCGGCAGGGTGCCAGAACGGAGTTTCTGGTTCCGAATCGCGGTTTCTGATGGCGGCGGCACAGCGGAAGTCTATCTGGGAAAAACGCCATCCCCCCGATATAATCGAGTCAGGGGGTATATGTAGGCAAAAGGAGAGGTCGAGAGGACGGCCGAGGCGTCCTCACACCAGGTGGGCACGGCCAGGGCTGGGCCGCACCCCCTGTGTGTGTGGGGCCCTCGAGCCTCCCCTCCGTCTCGTCTTCTGGCTCCGTGGGTCTTCTGGTGAAATAGGATTTTTGATGATTTTTCCCGAATTGTTACTGGAAGTTGGATTTCTGCACAAAAACGAGACACCAGAGCAATTCTGCTGAAAACAGCGTTAGTCCGTGTTAGTTGTATTCAAAACACACAAATTAGAGGAGAAACAATAGCAAAAGTGTTCGGGAAAGTAGATACGTTTTGGACGTATCAACTCCCCCCAAGCTTAGCTATTTCTTGTCCTCAAGCAATTCAGTTAACAACTGAGAGCGATAAAAGAAACTTTCACGAACACATTTGCTCATATGATGTATATATACTAACTATGTGATCAAGTACTCAGGCAATTCATAATAAGAAATATGCAACTAATGTCACCTCATAGTCAAGCAAGCTATGAAAGAGTGCCAATGCACTAATAACAAGTAACATGTACATAAGAAGCTACAAGATTGTAATATGCTTAAATGATATGAAAGAGTGGTATCCAACTTGCCTTTATTTGTGGAGCAAAACATAAATGCTGAGGCACCTCTGAAGTCCAAGGGAAGACTAGAAGTAAAAATATCAAAGATACAAGCATCAAAGTTATACCACAATTAACCGTGTTCTGGGATAAGCACATTACACTAAGAATAACAGCTATGCTCTCAAGAAGTGCTTAAAGTTAGAAGATGATGACTCCACATAAAGGTAAATGAATGGCCATTCACAGAGGGAAGCAGGGATTTAACATGTACTAGAGCTTTTCATTTGTAAAACAGAGATAAAAATTTATTTTGAGAGGTGGTTGTTTTATGTCAACGACTGGCAATAGGGACTTGCTATCTTCCATAATAAATAAGTGAGAGCGGTTCCGAGTTCTTTGAAATTTTGGCACATTGGTGCTCTTTTTATAAAGCTTTGGCACTCCTCCCCACCTTTTTTCCTTTCTCAAACCATGGCTAACCGATTCCATCGGGTGCCCACCAACTCTCACATTCCATGGAGGAGTGCCTTTTTTTTCTTTCTTTTTAGAATTAGATTATAATGGTCTGACCAGCTCTCATGCAAAATTAATGACGAGCAGATGAAGCTGCCTAGTCGAGGGGTACTTAATTTAATATGGAAGATAGCAATTCTGACCACTACGTCCCCATGAGCTAAAAATAGTTGCACAAAATGAGAAGTAGTTGAACGTTTTGAAAGGTAGCACATGAAAATTTACTTTGGAATGGCTTACAAATACCATGCATAGGAACTTATAGTGGACTCTTTGGTAAACTTGGTTTTTGGTAATTGGATGCACGAGTAGAGCTCATACTCGGTACAAGTGAAGGCTAGCAAAAGACGGGGAAGCGACAATCGAGAGAGCAATAACTGTCATAATCATGCTTGCGACAAAACAAAATTAATATAGGCATAAAAATGATACAGGAACTCTGAGGCAAAGTAAATCATCGAGGCTTAATTGACTTTTTGTTCAGTCATATGCATGCTTGAGCATGTGCCAAGTCGATTCAAATGAAGCTTTCAGAGGAGGATACCACAATAACATACCATATTATGAATAAAACAATGCATGCAAGCGTCTACATGACATGCTACAAACTATTAGTAAATTAGAACTAATCATATGAAAGCAAGAACTACAAAGCATCCATTAGATAACATATACCTTACATGAACCAGCTAAGCAAGTCCACATAGATGAGTATATGTACAAAAATGAAAACAAATAGAGTTCATACCAGCCTCTTACCACATCTCGGATTGTCATATGTCATCATTATTGTTCTTCACTTGTGTGGCTTGAATAATATAAAGTGAATACCAAGCTCCAACGGAGTAACGGGGGACTGAACTCTGCAACAAACTTTACAAAACCGAAGAAGAACAATAAATATTTTTGGGGTTTTCGATTTTTGAAACAAAAGCAGAAGGAAATAGCAAACAAAGCAAAATATTTTTGGATTTTTCAAATAGCAAACCAAAAATAGCAAATAAAGCAAACCAAAGGTAGCAAACTAAAAAGACAAACAAAGAGAAACAATGGAAATATTTTTGGTCTTTTTGTGTTTTGGAAAAGTGGAAATAAGAACGAGAACACTAGAGAAAGCGAAACATGGATATACAAAGGACCGACAAAATATGATATGTAGATGAGTGAATCGTCGGCGTACCTCCCCCCAAGCTTAGGCTTTTGGCCTAAGTGGAGATCAATTCTGGCCCTGGTAGCTACTCCAAGCTGATGGGTCATCTTGGGTGTAATCGTACCTCGGCTCTCGTGAAGATGAAGCTGATGGCGCATAATCATAATAAGGTTGCTCGTATGGGAAATTCGCAATGTTGGAGGGCTGACCCGGCTCCTCGGTGCCCTCCTCATCGTGCACAGGCGGCGGGTGCTCCTCTACATATGTATCGAGATCATCCTCCGTGAGCGACCATCCATTCCTGCGATCAAGATTAAACAAAAGAGGTGCAGGCAAACGGACTAATCGATCAGTCTTTACTACCTTCCAGGTAGTCTTCTTGAAAAAGGTTAGCTCAAATGTTAAATTAATCAAATTACCAGGAGGAGAAATAAACTTATGATGAATCCTAGAATTAAGATCAAGTTTCTCCTCGGGAAACTGCAGATCTAGAAAATAAGGCATTACACCATGCAAAGCTAACAGGCGTGAAGCTATAAGTCCCCCACAGATTCCCCCTTTCTCACGATTAACATCAAGAGGAAAGCTATTAAGGCACCCAAATGGTAAGTCCTATCACGCCTCAAAGCAGCAGCAATAAAAGCTAGATCATGGAGAGATAATTTACTTGCAGATTTTCTAGCAAGAACACATTTGGTAATAAAGAAGGCAAAATACCGAATGGATGGGAAATGAATATTTCGAGTTTTACCACCCTCTCCTGTGAAGCTCCTTCCTTGACAAATCTCCTCATATAGTTCCAACAATGGCCTAGGCTGTCCCCTTATCTTCTCGAGCGATCCCCACTGTGGAACTCTAATAGCTGTATAGAAAACATCAAGAGGCAAGTCCACAGATTTGTTATAAATTTTATAATGAACCGTGGGGTTAGAAGTGGACCAACTAAATCTAAAATCCTGCACCACAGATATTGTTAGTTTAACATATTGGGGAGGTTCACCCTCAGTAAAATGTTCCAATCCTGCATTAGAGAGTAAGGTTTGGAAATCCTGCAGAATTCTGGCAGCATTCATGAACTATGAGCATGGATAGTGTGAGGGAAAGACCCTCTCTTCACGGTGAACTTTCATAACTTCATGCACTTCTAGTTCATGTTGAAAAAGTTGATATGCATTCTCCTCCATTTCTGAAATTTTAACAAACCTCATAAAATATGATTTTGAGATAAGCAAATGTAGGGAACTACTATAGTGAGTTACTAGAGAGCTATCATGCATCAAAATATTATTTCTAAGCAATAGAACAAGCATGCATACTCATTTATACTGCCACCTACAATGCTAAAATACTCAAAAAATACTCCACCAAAAGAAATTCTACTTGGACAATCGGAGGAGTCACATACCGGAGAACAAATGCTCCAAATCTCAGCAGAAATGTTGGGCTGAGCAAGGAGATCGAAAATTCTAGGTGAAGAATAGCAAGAACTAGGGTATGAGTTGGGTGTGTCATTGTTTTCGGGAGAGAGAAAGAGCTGGGGAGGAAGAGATAAGTGAGAGGACAGGTGGGGCCTCCTCACACCAGGTGGGCGCGCCCTAGGCTGGGCCACGCCCCCTGTGTGTGAGGTGGCGTGGCAGCCCCTCCTGGTGTCTCCTAGGTACCTCTCTGCCCCATTTTTGACATAAAAATTTATAAAGAATTTTCTGGAATTTTTTGAGAAACTTTATTTTCGAGGATTTTTCAGAAATTGGCATATCGATAAAAACTCAGAAAAACGAAGATGAAATGATTTCAAGCAAATCAAAACCAAGCATGCAGCAGCTCTGAGATACTCTTAATCATGTAACTAAACTAAAGAAATAAAATTGATGAAAGTAAATATAAGTGGGGTGGAGTGGATGCGGTGAAAACGAAGTTTCGTTCATATAAAATCACTTTGTTAACAAGGTTGATCAAGTCTTGTTCCCAAACTAACTTTATATGAGGCAAAATTTGCACTTCACTTAATGCTTATGTTACCTCAACTCTGATAGGCATAGTCCCAATCATAACAATTTTATATTCTTCCTTGGGCTTTTGCTCTGAACAAATAATTTGACCAACTTTGATGGTCTCAACATTCTTGACAGAATTTAGAGCATTCTTCCTATCAATCTTCTTGGGAAAATAAACTGTATACTCTTTATCATTGACATTAAAAGTTACTTTTCCTTGATTGCAATTAATAACAGCACCTGCAGTGTTTAGAAAAGGTCTCCCAAGAATAATAGACATATTATCATCTTCAGGCATTTCCAACACAACAAAGTCAGTTAAAATCAAACAACTGTTAGCAACTTGAACAGGAACATTTTCACATATACCAATAGGAATAGTAGTAGACTTATTAGTCATCTGCAAAGATATATCAGTTGATACTAATTTTTCTAGATCAAGTCTCTTATAAAGAGAAAAAGGCATGACACTAACTCCAGCTCCCAAATCACATAAAGCAGTTCTAACATAGTTATTTTTAATGGAGCAAGGAATAGTTGGTATACCTGGATCTCCAAGCTTCTCCGGAATTTTACCATCAAAAGAATAATTAGCAAGTAAAGTGAAAATTTCCTCATTAGGAATCTTCCTTTTGTTAGTGACAATATCTTTCATATATTTTGCATAAGGGGGCATTCTAATAGCATCAGTCAAAGGAATTTGCAAAAATAAAGGTCTCATCCATTCACAAAACCTGTTGTAGTGTTTTTCTTCCTTGGACTTGTGTTTCTCACCATGAAAAGGCATTGGTTTCTGTACCCAAGGTTCTCTCTCTTTACCATGCTTGTTGGCAATGAAGTCTTCTTTAGTGTACTTTGCATTTTTATCAATCTTTTCTGGTTCCTCTTCAACTTCTTCTTTATCGGAAGCATCTCCTGGTTCAGTTTCAGCATCAGAAATAGAAACACTGTTAGGATCTTTACCTGCATCAGATGATTCTGTAGTCGTTTTATGATTCTTCTTCTTCTTCTTCTTAGAAGGAATATCATCACTTGAAGTGCGTTGAGAATCTTGCTCGACCCTCTTAGGATGTCCTTCAGGATATAATGGATCTTGAGTAGCAGCGCCACTTCTTGTGCGTATTTCACATGCTTGCTTCTCTCTTGCGGCATTAACTAGCAAATCTTTTTGCACCTTGGTAAGCTGATCAATTTGTGTTTGAACCATTTGAAAATGTTTAACAAGTATCTTCACATCATTGGCGGTTCTCTCCACAATATCCTGCAACTTGTTAATAGCTCTAGAATTTTCCAACAAATGATTATGCACCATTCTATTAAAATTTTCTTGCTTAACAATAAAATTATCAAATTCATCTAAGCATTGATTAGGAGGTTTAGTATAAGGAATATCTCTTTCATCAAAGCGTTGGAGAGAGTGTACCTCAATAGTTGATGAGTGAGGGATTGGCTTACATAATTCTTCTATAGGAGGTAAATTCTTCACATCTTCGGCCTTAATACCTTTCTCCTTAAGAGATTTCTTAGCTTCCTTCATAACTTTATCATTTAATTCAATCATCCCCCTCTTCTTCGGCGTAGGCTCTGTAGATGGCGTAGGGGTTGGTGCTAGTGTTGGCTCAACTAAAGTCCAATCATTATGATTCCGGCTTATTTTAGCCATTAATTCTTCAGCATCAGCCGGAGTTCTTTCGCTGAAAACACAACCAGCACAACTATTCAAATATGACTTAGATTCATCTGTTAGTCCATTATAAAATATATCAAGGAGTTCATTTTTAGGCAATGGTTCTTTAGGTAAAGCTTTAATTAAAGAATAAAACCTTGTCCAAGATTCAGGCAGTATCTCTCCTTTTCCCTGTTTAAAATCAAAGATTTTCTGCACAGCAGCATGTTGAGCACTAGCAGGAAAATATTTCTGAAAGAAAGCATTAACCAAAGCAATAGGACTAGTAAGAGATCCAGGGGACAAGCTATTAAACCAAGTTTTAGCAGCATCTTTCAATGAGAAAGGAAAAATCTTAGCAACAAAGTAAGTGCGGAGCTTAATATCATCAGAAAACAAATTACTCAAAGTAGAAAGCTCATGCATGTGCCCCATAGCACTCTCATCTTTAGTACCACAAAAAGGAGTTGTCTCAACAATAGATATGTAAGATAAATCCAAAGAGAAATCATAATCCTTGTCTCTAATATTTATGGGAGAAGCAGCAAACTTAGGATCAGGAGACAAATTATATCTAACAGAATGTCTTACAAGAAGTTCTCTAACATTACCAGCATTACGAGCAGCACGTGCTTCAGCAATAAAATCATCATTAAGCTCAATATAAGCATCATCATCATAATCATCACTAGGACATTCCCTAGACTCAGGTGAACTAACAGGTGTAACAGTGGTGTTTCCCAACTTAGCTCTAGCAATAGTAGCATCTAAAAAGGAACCTAGTGAACCACTCTCATCAAGCACAGTAGAAGCATCATCTAAATTATCAGTGGCATTTTCAAACTCAGCAGAAGTAGTAGCAGTAGCGTGTGGGTGTGGTGGTGTAAGCAACTTACTCATAACAGATAGCGAATCAAGAGCAACAGAGGTGTTGAGAGTCGTATCTCTTCTTGTAGTGGATGGCAATATAGGAACTTTTCCATCACGAGGTTTACCCATGATGAAAGGATTGCAGTGAACAATATGAATACCAAGTGAACTTACAAATAAAGCTATGCTCCCCGGCAACGGCTCCAGAAAATAGTCTTGATGACCCACAAGTATAGGGGATCGCAACAGTCTTCGAGGGAAGTAAAGCCCAAATTTATTGATTCGACACAAGGGGAGCCAAAGAATATATGTAAGCCTTAACAGATGAGTTGTCAATTCAGCTGCACCTGAAAACAGTCTTGCTCACAGTGGTTTATCAGTAGCAACAGTTTTATAGTGGTGATAGTAGTGAAACAGTAACAGCAGTAGTAAAATAGCAGCGATAATAGTAACAGTAGTAAACAGTAGGAACAAATACTGTAGGCATAGGGATGGATTACGGGCGTTTCATGGATAAGATAATTCATGAAATCAATGAGACATGAGCATTGCAGATAAATAATGATAAAACATCCTAGTACAAACAATCATAGGCATGTGTTCCGTATATAGTCGTACGTGTGAAAGATCATATCGAGCCCCATGTGTGGTTTTGGTAATTAATGACAATCCCTATGGACTAATGGTTGCATTGAGTTATATGTGTAGGACTTGTCCATAGACAATGCTTAAACCATTTGTTGGAGTCAAGGTTGTAAGAAGAAGATTATGTGTTGACCAAGGTGTTATTCAAGGAGTGATCCAAAGATTGGTCTTAAGGGAGTTGAGCTTATGTCAAGTGTGTCTTGGAGAATAAGATTGAGTGAGCTCTCATGTGTATCCTCAAGACACCATCATTATGGAGAAAGAAGAATTGATTCGAGGATTGATCAAGTCAAAGCGCAAGTTCAAGATGAGCAACTAGAAGAAAACATATGCTTGAAGCTTGCCATCTATATTGTGATCATGGATATGTGAAGATATGCTTAAAGAGAGTCTCTTCCATAGTGGAGTATGGGGGAGTAATCCGCAAGACTTCATCAAGCAAGCTCAATCAAGAAAGGTGGTCCAACTTGAGAAGATCAAGATCATCATTATCCACCTCAAGTGGAATGCTCAAGGCAAAGGTATGATAGTGTTAGGGTTTCTTTCTTACTGGTCTCATGGTGTTAGTTGTGAGACCGGGTTATAGGATCGATAGCCGTACTATCAAGAGGGGCTCTCGAGTGAGTAACTTAATCGTATCGTTCGGAGAGAGCTCAAACCTTTGCATACTTGGCATCATCTTTCTTGGTTCTTATTTGGATTTTATCCATGTGAGTTTCTAGAGCTTGTGGTTATTTCCATGACAAGCTCTAGCTCATCAAAAACGGATTTCGCATGAAACTCTTATTGCGTTTTTGATGTTTGGAGGTTTTACCGGTTTGTCTTCGTAGAGAGGTCAAACCTTTCATCATTTGGTTTTATACTCCCTTGTTGGACTATGATGTTTCTCTGCATAAAGTTGTAGAGCTTGTTGTTGTGATTCCAACGAGCCCAAGATCATCGAAAACGGAGTCCGGATGCTCAAGTTATTGCCGTTTTCGTTTTGGTATTTCTGCTGTTTCAGTGGGGGCGAAAATAGCCGGCCCGGGGCCGGAAATAGCCGGTCAGACCGGCTTTAGCCGGTCTGAGGGTCGGCTTTAGCCGGTCCGCCCAGATTTTGTCTCTGTTGCAACCCGGCTTTTTGTCCGGCTATTGCTGGCCAGGGCCGGATATTTTAGGCCGGCTATAGCCGGTGTTTAGACCGGCTTTAGCCGGTGTTAGTGGCTGTAACGGTCAGATTTTCGTGGAGGGGTATAAATACCCCTTCTTCCTCCTTGAGCTGCATATGTTTTGGGCTTCTCTCTCCTCCATTGTTGACTTTGCAAAGCTTGCCCTTCCTCCTCCATTCCTCCCATGATTCTTGCATCTTTTTGAGGAAAAAGAGAGAGGAGATCTAGATCTATCTTTCCACCAATCAAAATCTCCTCTTAGTGAGGGGAACCTCTTGTGGATTTAGATCTTTGAGTTCTTTGTGGATTTCCTTTGTTCTTCCTCTCATATCTCTCCATAGCATTAGTTGCTTTGGTGAGATTTGGGTGAGAAGGATTTGAGCACTTTGTGTGCCCTTGCCATTGCATAGGTTGCATCGGTTTGAGTTCTCCCCGGAGATTTGAGTAAGTGAAAGTTTGTGAGCTTATTACTCTTGGGTTCTTGGAACCCTAGACGGCTTTGTGGCTTTGTGAAGCCTTGGTGGCTATCCTTGGGAGCCTCCAATTAAGTTGTGGATGCGTGCCCCAAGATTTGTGTAAAGGCCCGGTTCCGCCTTGAGGAACCCCTTAGTGGAAGAGTGAGCTAGGCCTTTGTGGCGCAAGCTCACACCGGAGAATAGGGTGAGGCCTTTGTGGCGTTGGTTAGGCCTTTGTGGCGATACCACACCCCTCCAACGAGACGTACTCCCTTTCAAGGGAGGAACTCGGGAATACATCATCGTCTCCGCGTGCGTCGGTTATTTCTATACCCGAGCTCTTTACTTATGCACTTTACATTGTGATAGCCTTCGTGCTTGAAGTCATATATCGTGCTATCACCTTGTTACTTGTATTGCTTAGCATAAGTTGTTGGTGCACATAGGTGAGCCTAGTTTATTTAGGTTTTATGTGCTTGACAAAATAAACGCTAGTTTAATTCCGCTTTTGTTCAAGCCATTCGTAAAATTTGATATCGCCTATTCACCCCCCCTCTAGGCGACATCTGTGTCCTTTCAATTGGTATCAGAGCCCGGTCTCTCATTTTAGGCTTCACCGCCTTGAGAGCAAAGATGTCGGCTAGGGGATTAGTGCACAATGACACTTTTATATTCGATGGCACAAATTATGATACTTAGAAAATTCACATGCTTAATTATTTTCGGGTCATGGACCCATCTATGGAGCGAATTGTAGATGCATGTTTTTCTCCTCCAAAGGATACTCAAAATCTATCTTTAGAGGATGAGAAAAACTTGTATCTCAATGCTCAAGCTACTCATGTGATTGTTAATGCTTTGAGCGATGTAGTTACCTTCTCCATCACGCCTTTTCAGAGCGCTCATGAGATATGGACAAAGCTTCAAGAAAAATATGGTGTGTCCAAGATTATTGAGGATGATTGTATTCCTTCCACTTCCGGCCGCAATGAACTTTCATCCACTTCACCAAAGTGTGGCAAGACACAAGGTAATGATATGGTGAGTGGTGATGAAACTTGCAATGGTGATAGTATACTTACTTTTGATGATCCTTCATCTCTATCTCATTGCAATGCTTCATCTTTGGACTTAAACACTTGTAGCCCCATAAATGTTTTACATGCTTGTGTTGGTAGTCCTTGCATATCATGTGTAAGTTTCTTGAATAAATCTCATGATGATATGCTTGCCTTGTCTAGTTCCCATAATATAAATGCTTCTATTTCCTCTAGTTGTTGTGTGTCTAACCATATAGAGGAAACCAAAGAGTCTTTGGGCCAAGACAAGGTCTTGAATGGAGCTTCAAGTATTTCTTCATCTTCTTCTTCTCACGGTTCTAACATATGCCTTATGGCTAGGTCTTCAAATCATAATGATGTTGAGGACAATGGTGAGGATGAGGAAAATGAAGAAGACTATATTGAGTATTTAAACAAGAAGGGTAAGGTGGTCTTTGATGCTTTGCATAACCATAAAAATATTTTGCCCAACTTCTTTGAAATCATGAGTTGTGCTATTGAGAGCACGAAACTCATTGAGATGAAGGAAGAACAAATTGATAATATGTTTTCTCTTGAGCGTGAGTATGCCAATGATATCCATGATTTAAAATATGCTCTAGAGGAAGAGCAAGAGCTTCGGGTTTCTCTTGAGGAGAAGCTTGAATCCATTGAGGAGTCATGTAATGAAGTTATTTCTAAACTCACTAAAGAACGTGACCTCGCTCTTGCCAAGTTGTCTTCTCCTATTCATAATGATAATGATGCATGCGCTACTAACTCTACTTCTTGTGAAGCATCTATTTTGAAGGAGAATGTTGAGCTAAGGGCTCAACTTGAATTGCTAACTAGCAAGTATGGGAAATTGGAAGAAATTCATGAAAAGCTATCTAGCTCTAATGAGGATCTTCTAGTGTCCCATGCTCGCCTAAAGTTAGCTCATGAGGCTATATCTACAAAGGTAACATCTTGTGAGCCTTATGTGGGCACTAGCACTATTTCCCAAAATGCAATATTGCCATGTGCTAGTACTAGTAATTCATCCACTCATACTATTTCTACATCTAGTGATGAATTACCCTCCTTGCCTTGTTGCTCTAACAATGTAGCCTCTACTTCCTCTAGTACTTGTGTTGTCACTAACCATGTAGAGGAAATCAAAGAGCTCAAGGCCCAAGTTACTTCATTGAAGAAAGACTTGGAAAAATGTCATGAAGGGAAGTCCACACTCAACAAGATCTTGAGTGTGCAACAATCCCCCAATGACAAGAGTGGACTTGGATTTATCTCTAACAACAAGAAGAAGTCCAAAATATACAAGAAGAAGAAGGGCCAAGAACAAGTCAAGAATTTGGCCAAGATTGTTTGCTTCAAGTGCAAAATTGAAGGGCACCATGTTAGATCTTGCCCTTTGAAGAAAAAGGCACTTAGTGAGAAGCAACAAGGGAAGCGGCCTCAAGTTCAAGCCCTTGCTCAACCTCAAGTTGAAGAAAGGTCACTTCCCAAGAAAAATCAAGCTAATGCTCCCCTTGTGGAGAAATCAAGTGAGAAGAAAGTGAAGAAAAGAACTTGCTACATATGTCATGAGAAGGGTCACCTATCTTCTTCATGCACTAGTGGTAACTCATCCAACCCTATCATAATTGAAGATGTTTATTCACTTTGCAAGGATAAGGTTGGCAATGTGTTTGCCAAATTTGTTGGTGCTCAAAGTGGTGTCAAGAAAAGAACCATTTGGGTTGCCAAACCTATTGTTTCTAACTTCTTAGGACCCAACTTGGTTGGGGACAAGCCATTACTTGAACAATAGGTGTTGTTGAAGGGCATTGGAGACTTGGCTATATCATGAAGAATTAAGGGATCTTCATCAATTATATTTTCTCAAGTCAAGTCATTTGGATTATCTTATTTCTATCATATATCCAATGTTCCTCCTTGCGGTAACTTGTACTTAACTTATCTATATTGAAAGTTACTCACCCCTTTGCATGTGTTGGGTTTTGTATCTTGCATGTGTTTGTATATGGTGTGCTTCCTACTTGCTTCATTTTGAGTAATCAAGTATGTGCATGTTGGTTTGCACACCATGTATGGGTGTTCTTGTTGACCCTATTGCATCTTGTTTTATCTTACTTGGCTCTTGTGAGAGATTATTGGACTATCCCATTTTGGGGGAGTGATATGCTTTGCACTTCACAATCCTAAAAATGTGTGTACATGAGGAATACCACTTAGTGTTGATATTTAAAGATTATCTAGTTTCTATGTGGTATGTCATTCTCATGAGAAATTTAAATTCTATAATGTCCATTAATCATCTTGTTGGTTTTTATTTGCCTCTTGTGAAAATAAATGTTTTATCACATTATGGGGGAGTAATATGCTTTGTGCATACTACAAACCAATATAATGTGTATATGTGATGTTGTGTCACATAGTGTTGATATTGTAAATTATCTTGCTTCTATGTGGCATGTTTTCTCAAACAAGTTCCAATTTGCCAAATTGTTTTATTCCTCTTGTTTTGGATCTTGTTTGTAAGATACTTTCTTGGTAGGGTTTTCCTAAAATGTGGAATTCTACATCAAAGTTGGAAAACCATTCGCTTCAAGTTATCCTAATCATTGCCTTGCATGATTGTTTAACTATTTGAGTCTATCAAGAATATCTTCTTTAGCATGGTTTTTAATTCTTATCCTTCTCCGTATGGTTCTTTGTTGTGAAGATGATCTTGGATTTATATGTAAACTACCACCGGGAAATAAATCCAAATACCTCTTGTTCTTGGACAATTGGTACTATATCATGTGGCACATGTATATTGATCATCTTTACATTGGCTATTTCTTTTAATTGCCCTATCTCTAGCCAAAAATGTATTTGTTTTAGCTCCCATTGTCTTCCATGACTTTTGTTATTCCATTTGATTTTGTTGAACTTGTTTTGTGTTATTTCTATGTAGGTAAATGTGATGATCCCACTTGTGTGCATTTTGTATTCAAATGCAAAATCATAAATGATGCACTAATCTTGGGGGAGCTCTCCTATATTTGTTATAACACACTCTTTGTGCTTATTTCATTTGGTATTGGTTTTTCGTTGGAAGACAAATCTTTTCTTTTTGGTACTTAGTGTGCCATCATAAAAAGTGTGGAGAGTTTGGTTTGTTTGTTTGAACCTTGCTCTCTTTGGGAGTAGGTGATCTCATTCCTTATTATTTATTTCTTACTCTTAAAATGAGATATGTCTTTGAGCATGTGTGTTTTAGTTATGCTTTATGCTCATTGGCTTTTGCTTGGTTCACTAATTGAACTTTGGAGTCAATCTTGTGTTGATTTGATTCATTGATATAATTTGGACAACCTTTTGCCGCTTCACAATTTTGTGTGCTCGCTTGTCCTTCTTGGTGTTTTGTCCAAATTGTATCTTCTTTGGCTCTAGAAAGTCTTGTGTATGCATATTTACTAAATGTATACTTTATGGCATGCTTTTCTTTCTTTTATCAAATATATAGGAGAAGCTCCATCAAATCCTAAATCGGCTAAGATGTGCATGAAATTCAATTTCATATATATATGCACATATTTATGTGGAGTTTGTCCTATATGTTGTAGTTTCTAACTACTTTGGACCCAATGAGTTTGGGGACCATCTTGTACTTGAACTTTGTTTTAGGTACATGGAGATATATTGGTTCTTGTCTCAATAATAAGGATGAAGTGGTGACTAATGATAATTTGAGGCAAGCTAGGATTATTGAAGAACTCCTATCTACTACATCCTACCTTTAATATCTCGGTAACAAGTATCTTTTCATGCATACTTTTCTAGCGTCCAACCTTGTGTAGGTGGTTTCTTGGCATGGATATCTTTATTTGAAAATCATGTGGTTCTTGCAAGGATTCTAATGAAACCTCTTTATTGCAAATGTGAGCAAGTTGAGATGAGGACATATTATTGGGAATATATAAAAATCATGCTCATGATTCTCCTATCCCATATATGTCAACTTAGCAATCTTTTTGCATATCAATTCTTCAATAAGCTCACATGTGCAATATTGATGAAATTGCAAATTTATTCCTTCCGTTTGGTATCCTTCGTTTTGATACTTGTTGTTTTTATCAAAGCATCCCAACTATCTTCTTTCCCTTGTTGATATTTGTGATGTCTTTGACATGTTGGTGGTTGAAGTTCGTCAATATACAATAAGATAAATTATGCCTTTGGCCATGCTTTAAAAGCAAAATCTCATTGGTATATTGCATGACTTCATTTTGGATATCATGTTCTCTTCTTAGTATCTATTTTGTGTGTACATGTTTCTTTGTGATAATTATCTTTGTGATATTGTCTACTTAGAAACTTATACACATGAGAGATGATATCTCATTATTTGATATCTTATTTGAACCTTATGTGTTGGGATGGAATGCTAAGAAATATCATTCATTGAAGACTATGTGGATGCTCTATGCTAATCCTTGTATTAGTCTTATAATATATTGTGTCATTTCTCTCACACATTCCTTGGTTGAGCCTTTTATATGTTATCCCTTACTTTTTGCTCAACCGTTTCTTTGATGCAAGTGTTAAGCTTAATTTCTTCTCTATGATCTCTTGCAAATGGTTGCGTTTTAAATGTTATTGAGGGAGTGAGGATTCCATGTTGTGCAAATTGTATTCAAATACAAACATTCCAATTTGTGCACGTACCTTGGGGAGCTTCCTCGTTTCATTTGAAGCACCATTTTGCGGTTAGCATAGTATTTAATTTCACTTGGTATCATTTTGTTTTGAATAATGTTGAGGGAGTGATGATTCCATGTGTGTGCACCTTATACTTTAACTCAAATAGAATATTTTGTGCACACACCTTGGGGAGCTTCCTCATATTATTTAGAGCACCTTTTCGATCTTATCATAATATATCTATTCAATTTGGTCTTTGGATTGTTTGATTGCTCTCTTCATTTGTTGAAGTTTATCCATCGTGTTATCTTATTTTTTTTGCAATCTTTGATCCTCAATATAGTTTGGTTTCCTTCATATATTTGTCTTTGTATATGTGCATGTGTCTTCACTTATTTCTTTTGGATATGCACACCGTTTTGGAGGAACCCACACTATATTGGCCATCTAAGTTTTTCGCCCATTTTGGCAATGGATGCCAATGGGGGAGAAGTTTCGAGGGTTTAAAGGGAATTGGCTTTTATGCTTTGGTTTATTCTTAAGCATTTGCCTTGCATGCTTTGCATGGTTGAGTATATAGTGGAAACTCCACCAACAACCTTGGTTGGCAATATATGCAATGAAATCAAGATCATTCATACGTGCATAGATTGTGGGGGAGTTTGCTCTATATATGGTGGTTTTACTAACATCACATACTTTTGTAGTATTTGATGTTAGTACAACCATTTTGGTTCTTTGAATTCATTATATAAACCCTCTCAAAGAGATTGTCATCAATTACCAAAATGGGGGAGATTGAAAGATCATATCGAGCCCCATGTGTGGTTTTGGTAATTAATGACAATCCCTATGGACTAATGGTTGCATTGAGTTATATGTGTAGGACTTGTCCATAGACAATGCTTGAACCATTTGTTGGAGTCAAGGTTGTAAGAAGAAGATTATGTGTTGACCAAGGTGTTATTCAAGGAGTGATCCAAAGATTGGTCTTAAGGGAGTTGAGCTTATGTCAAGTGTGTCTTGAAGAATAAGATTGAGTGAGCTCTCATGTGTATCCTCAAGACACCATCATTATGGAGAAAGAAGAATTGATTCGAGGATTGATCAAGTCAAAGCGCAAGTTCAAGATGAGCAACTAGAAGAGAACATATGCTTGAAGCTTGCCATCTATATTGTGATCATGGATATGTGAAGATATGCTTAAAGAGAGTCTCTTCCATAGTGGAGTATGGGGGAGTAATCCGCAAGACTTCATCAAGCAAGCTCAATCAAGAAAGGTGGTCCAACTTGAGAAGATCAAGATCATCATTATCCACCTCAAGTGGAATGCTCAAGGCAAAGGTATGATAGTGTTAGGGTTTCTTTCTTACCGGACTCATGGTGTTAGTTGTGAGACCGGGTTATAGGATCGATAGCCGTACTATCAAGAGGGGCTCTCGAGTGAGTAACTTAATCGTATCGTTCGGAGAGAGCTCAAACCTTTGCATACTTGGCATCATCTTTCTTGGTTCTTATTTGGATTTTATCCATGTGAGGTTCTAGAGCTTGTGGTTATTTCCATGACAAGCTCTAGCTCATCAAAAACGGATTTCGCATGAAACTCTTATTGCGTTTTTTATGTTTGGAGGTTTTACCGGTTTGTCTTCGTAGAGAGGTCAAACCTTTCATCATTTGGTTTTATACTCCCTTGTTGGACTATGATGTTTCTCTGCATAAAGTTGTAGAGCTTGTTGTTGTGATTCCAACGAGCCCAAGATCATCGAAAACGGAGTCCGGATGCTCAAGTTATCGCCGTTTTCGTTTTGGTATTTCTGCTGTTTCAGTGGGGGCGGAAATAGCCGGCCCGGGGCCGGAAATAGCCGGTCAGACCGGCTTTAGCCGGTCTGAGGGCCGGCTTTAGCCGGTCCGCCCAGATTTCGTCTCTGTTGCAACCCGGCTTTTTGTCCGGCTATTGCTGGCCAGGGCCGGATATTTCAGGCCGGCTATAGCCGGTGTTTAGACCGGCTTTAGCCGGTGTTAGTGGCTGTAACGGTCAGATTTTCGTGGAGGGGTATAAATACCCCTTCTTCCTCCTTGAGCTGCATATGTTTTGGGCTTCTCTCTCCTCCATTGTTGACTTTGCAAAGCTTGCCCTTCCTCCTCCATTCCTCCCATGATTCTTGCATCTTTTTGAGGAAAAAGAGAGAGGAGATCTAGATCTATCTTTCCACCAATCAAAATCTCCTCTTAGTGAGGGGAACCTCTTGTGGATTTAGATCTTGAAGTTCTTTGTGGATTTCCTTTGTTCTTCCTCTCATATCTCTCCATAGCATTAGTTGCTTTGGTGAGATTTGGGTGAGAAGGATTTGAGCACTTTGTGTGCCCTTGCCATTGCATAGGTTGCATCGGTTTGAGTTCTCCCCGGAGATTTGAGTAAGTGAAAGTTTGTGAGCTTATTACTCTTGGGTTCTTGGAACCCTAGACGGCTTTGTGGCTTTGTGGAGCCTTGGTGGCTATCCTTGGGAGCCTCCAATTAAGTTGTGGATGCGTGCCCCAAGATTTGTGTAAAGGCCCGGTTCCGCCTTGAGGAACCCCTTAGTGGAAGAGTGAGCTAGGCCTTTGTGGCGCAAGCTCACACCGGAGAATAGGGTGAGGCCTTTGTGGCGTTGGTTAGGCCTTTGTGGCGATACCACACCCCTCCAACGAGACGTACTCCCTTTCAAGGGAGGAACTCGGGAATACATCATCGTCTCCGTGTGCCTCGGTTATTTCTATACCCGAGCTCTTTACTTATGCACTTTACATTGTGATAGCCTTCGTGCTTGAAGTCATATATCGTGCTATCACCTTGTTACTTGTATTGCTTAGCATAAGTTGTTGGTGCACATAGGTGAGCCTAGTTTATTTAGGTTTTATGTGCTTGACAAAATAAACGCTAGTTTAATTCCGCTTTTGTTCAAGCCATTCGTAAAATTTGATATCGCCTATTCACCCCCCCCTCTAGGCGACATCTGTGTCCTTTCAACGTGCTCACAAGGAGAAACTTGCACGACATCTTTTGTCCTACCAGCCTGTTGCAGCAGGGCCTCAAGGGAAACTACTGGTAATTAAGGTACTCATTTTAATAAAGTACCGGAGCAAAGCATTAGCACTCGGTGAACACATGTGATCCTCACATCATAGCCATCCCCTCCGGTTATCCCAATTTCTGTCACTTTGGGGCCTCGGGTTCTGAACAACAATATGTGTATACAACTTGTAGGTAAGACCATAAACAACAAGTATCATCATAGAAATAATAACATGTTCAGATCTGAAATCATGGCACTCGGGCCCAAAGTGACAAGCATTAAGCACAACAAGTTGCAACAATGTCATAGGCACTAAATAAAGATACTAGGCACTATGCCCTAACAATCTCATATCAAATTACATGAACAATCTCATCCAATCCCTACCATCCCCTCACCTACAGCGGGGGAATTACTCACACATGGATGGGGGAGTCATGGATGGTCGATGGAGGAGCGTCGGTGATGATGGTGATGAAGATCTCCTCCAAATCCCCGTCCCGGCAGGGTGCCAGAACGGAGTTTCTGGTTCCGAATCGCGGTTTCTGATGGCGGCAGCGCAGCGGAAGTCTATCTGGGAAAAACGCCGTCCCCCCGATATAATCGAGTCAGGGGGTATATGTAGGCGAAAGGAGAGGTCGAGAGGACGGCCGAGGCATCCTCACACCAGGTGGGCGCGACCAGGGCTGGGCCGCTCCCCCTGTGTGTGTGGGGCCCTCGAGCCTCCCCTCTGTCTCGTCTTCTGGCTCCGTGGGTCTTCTGGTGAAATAGGATTTTTGATGATTTTTCCCGAATTGTTACTGAAAGTTGGATTTCTGCACAAAAACGAGACACCAGAGCAATTGTGCTGAAAACAGCGTTAGTTCGTGTTAGTTGTATTCAAAACACACAAATTAGAGGAGAAACAATAGCAAAAGTATTCGGGAAAGTAGATACGTTTTGGACGTATCAGTCAACTACGCTGCATGTATCCCACTGCTATCTACTAAGTAAGTGTGTCTGTTGAACTTGCACTGCGTGGCAATTATATTCGGCCAAGCGGCCTATGTAAGACTTTAAGACTCATTATGTAATGGATGATGTAATCTGTAATGCCAACTCTGTTATGTGGATTCTCGACGGTCTTCCTGGGATCGTGAATTGTATGCATAACGGGAATCCCGGGTGGTAAGCCGAGGTCCCTACACAGGCCTCAATGTCGCAGCCCCACCGTCTCCCAATAGCAGGCCGAAGATCTCATTCGAAATCGTTGCCACCACCCGCATCACGCGAAAATGAGGGGTTGAGCTTACATCGAGCCCCCCCCCCCCCAAACCAGGCATCGTGCCGCCCTTGCGGCCACATCGGTCGCCAAGGTCGACGGAGAAGTGGGGTGCCGCCGACCTGATGTCCATCTCCGCCGAATGAGCCACGTCGTTCAAGGCCGTCGCGAAACTCTGGTCGGAGATCCCGCCACGCGAGGAGGAAGAGGCCCCCGTCGCTACCAGTTGCGCTCCAGGATAAAGAGCCCGCCACCGCCGTCAGCCACACGCCCTTTGACCGGTGGCATCCTTGGGCAGCGACGGAGGGAGAGAGGGCGGAGGAAAGGGGGAGGCGACGGCTCTATGGCACACGCCCTTTGACCGGTGGCATCCTTGGGTAGCGATGGAGGGAGAGAGGGCGGAGGAAAAGGGCAGGCGGCGGCTCTATGGTTTCGCCCTAGTCGCTCATCCTAGGGGCAACACAGAGGTACACACGTCTTTTTGGAGTGTTGCATATTCTGTCGTCAAGATTTGGTCACCTCGAGACATTGTTGACTTATATTGTAAGAAAAAATCAAATAGGGGAGTAGTGTTGTAAGCTGTAACTGAAGATAGGAGTGGTGACAACTATCTAAAAAACCGACAAAAAATGGTGTTAGCAACTTAAATCCCGGCCTGTTCATGAAACTCACAACTGCACTGCCTGTGTTGTAACTGAAGATTTGTGTATGTTTTGGATTGATGGCACCTTGAATTTGTATAGCAATTCCTGTCATCAAAGAAAGTGCGTACACTGAAACAATGCATTTTCACGCCATGTTCTACGTTTTTTCTTAGAGAAGCAAAGCTGGGTAAATACTACAGTAGTATACATCTGCTCACGCCCGCACAGGCCGGCGTGTCAAATCACGTCAAAAAAATTGAATTGTTTTGGTTGGGGTGCGCCAGGCCCAGGCAGCAGTGCAACGCACTGGGCGACACGTAAGGGCCCCAGCAGCAAGCTACTGTGGCGGGCCCTCCCCCACAAAAAATAAATTTAATATCGTTGTGGGCACTTGGCCCACATATCAGATATTAAACTGATAAGAACAGATACTACACTTGATCTTAGCCAAAAGGCCGAGAAAGGTATGCCTCCAACGTCTGACCAGGGGCTCCTTATATAGGGTGTCTCCGCCCCCCGTCCTGTCTCGCTGCGCGAGGTGGGACTAAACGGAAGCGCCGCGCTGCACAGCTGCTCTGGTCGGTTAGACTTTAGAGGCTCTGTTCGGTTTATTTGGGCTGTAACTGAGCCAAGCCAGGCGTAAATGGGCTCGTGACTCCCATAATACGGCCCGATAATGCTGCAGACTTCAAGCCTAGACATATTTCGTCCAAACATAGCTCGCTCGAGCAGTGGAGGGGCTCCGGTTCTCAAAATTCCAAAATGCAAGAAGAGAAAGAAATCCTATTGAACTCCATAAGATCAGAAAATATAACACATAAAAAGTTACAACGAAGTGTATCTAGGGAGTTCCCATTCATTCTGGACATGGAATGGACACGCAAACGCCACAACGGCATGCCCATCAGCAGGACAAAGGCAACATCACAAGCTTGAATCTTCAGCTTTGCACACATGATGAGAAACACCAACGTCGACAGCTCTATCATACAAATCATTTACACCCCACTTTCTACATTACACTAGAAGCAATTTTACTTACAAACTGGGTAATCACACACCTCTGCTCTCGCCGCCACAGGCCGACGACACAAAACGCTAATCTTTACAAAGCCAAGAATTGAAGGGTAGAAGACTCATTTACCATTGTAAAAAGAAAAGAAATAAAGGAGCTGGGGAAAGAAAAAAATCTGACAACCAAACCCCGGTACAGCGAAACAGGACACTCTACAACTACCACACTTGAGAAGATCACCCACTTTCTATTTCTATGCTCCTGTCGTTTACTTCCGGTCGTCGTCGTTGATGGACCCGTCCTTGTGAAGCTTCAGACTGAGGTTGCTGAACCTCTGCCTCGAGTATTGCCGGGATGCCTTCCTCCAGTCCGTCCCTGCCTTCATCATCGTTGCAAACTCTTCGAAGCTTATCTTCCCATCCTGTGATGTCCAAATAACAAATATGCACATCGTTGTTAGCGTTGACCTTGGGAGGGGTAGAACAAGTCATAAGGTGCTACTTTCAACTGCCAACTGCATTATATCATATCCTTGTCTGGCTGGTATGCCCGTTTACTTTATAGCCTGGTACTATCCTTGACTACCTGGTATGCCTTTGATTTCATAACATTATAATTATCGGTGCAGAGATAGCAATCGGCAATAATTTATAGTTAGCTAAAGGGAATCCCTATATTAGACCAAGTCTTGCAGCAACTTTTGAATCCTACCTAACCAGGGCCATACATGTGGCACTATTCCAGAAACTAATATTCAAAGATTTTTTTTTATAGGAGTTTGGTTTCAATTTCGTTTCAGATAGCTCAGTCAATATAATATATAATGTTCCAAGAAAGATGTACTACAATTTAGTGGGTTATGTAAGATTGAGCTGACCTTGTCTGTATCTACATCATGAATGATGCTATTGATAATGTCTTCACCAGCAGGTCCCTCCAACTCGTCACTCAAAGCCTCTCTAAGCTCTTCAATTTCTATGTAACCACTCTTATTTTTATCGAAGTATGAGAAGGCCTCTTGGATATGTTCTTCGCTGCTGATTTTTTTCACATGGACAGACACCGTAACAAATTCTCCATAATCTAGGGTGCCGTTTTTATCAACATCAGCCTGCAAAGCAGTGTAATATTCAATCTCTCAAAATTTAAACTATTAATTTCTATAGCTTGAACAATTTTTGGTTAGTAACTCACAGCATCCATCAACATCTGAAGATCTGAATCATGCATTTTGTTTCCAAGTTTGCGGAGGCCGGCCTTGAACTCCTCAAAGGTTAATTTGCCATTTTTGTTTATATCCATGCCATCGAACATTTGCTTTATGTCAGCTACTTCCTCTGAAGATAAATGCTCAGCAATGACCTGCAAAGATTAAAGCATAACAAAGAATCTTATTAAACTATACAAATCCATTTGGAATGTAACATATCTTATGCCATCAATTTAACGTTTTTTTGTTCAATGACGATGCTGATGTAGTTGAGACCACCATCTAGGGAGTCTTACCCTCAAGGCTTTCTTCTTTAACTTGTTCATTGCAGAAAACTGCTGCAGTTTCGCTCGGACAGCATCACCTAGTTGAATGTCAGGATTCTTTTTGGAATCATGTAACCATGGATGTTCTGTTCATAAAAATTAACAATGTCACAAAAGTATCCTTATTCAGCAATTGTTCATGGCTAATACATAACACAGGCATACCCTCATAAGATTCAGTTCACCACCAAGTGAGCGAGACAGCGCTCAGTATGAGGTTATGCAATAGAAAAAGTAATGGGGTAATGCTCACCAAGTACTTGTGTTGCAGTAAGCCGTGTCAATGGATTTGGATCCAGCATCCGCCTGACAAGGTCTTTAGCAGGCTCAGATACTCTAGGCCATGGTTCTCTTTTGAAATCTACTACAGATCGTATAATCGCATGTGCTACTCCCTGTTCAGTTTCTGCACAACATCAGACAAATTTGTAAGGTGGTCTATAATTTCTCCGCAGCATACATTCTGTCTAATCAAGGAAGAAAAATACCTGCCCAAAATGGCGGGACACCACAAAGAAGTATGTAAAGTATAACTCCTGCACTCCAGACATCAATCTCAGGCCCATAGTTGCGCTTTAAGACCTCTGGAGCCATGTAGTATGGACTTCCTACAATTTCAGTAAATCGCTCACCTGCACATAGAAGCCACCATCAATGAGATGATAACCCTTAGGTTAGGCAAAAAATATTGTACATATATTCTGAATAAACTGGATCAACGAAGTTAGCTCCATTTTGCAGGGTGGAAATCAAGCAAAATACTGTGGCTGATGTATTTATACTATTTAAAGGGTTTCCAAGTTTAATATGAGAGGCATTAAATTACTACATAAATCAGAGAAAAAAGATTGATATAACTTATTTTAAAGGTGCAGATTAACCATCTATACCTTTACAATAATATGTTTATGCAAGAACAGCCATTTTTTATTTCTTATTTTGCACTAACAAGGAAGAAGCAGCCGCGCGTGCACACATACAGTAACATTACGAATGATAAGTACTAGAGTTATATAAGAAATGTTGCTGAGCAGGATTTTCGACTAGTTATATTTACCCTTCACTCGCTTATCTTATGCAGGTATGAAAAATTCCTAATATTGTAAAGGTAAAATTCTTGAGCATCAGTTGTCTGCAAAGCATACCCGGCCTGAAGAACACAGATAGCCCAAAATCAATTGCCTTTAGAGGAGAACTCTCCTTCTTGTTCGCATATAAGAAGTTTTCTGGTTTGAGGTCCCGATGGATGACACCATTCCTGTGGCACATCTGTCAACATAGAATGGCAACAACATGTTAGATACCACAAAACAATCAAATGATGCAAAAAATTAAGATGCAAACGAATGGCGCAGCATTGGCAGTGTACATCACAGAGACTGCATGAGTATATGCTTAGAAATTGGGCTACTACCATATTTGCAGTGTGCAGTGGGATATACTCAATGAAGCCATCTCATTAATTGCCAGTTCAGTTAAACATTTAACACTAACAAAACCAGGGCCCATGTTTCACGAGGTTGTCGATCCCTAACAACGGCACAACAAATTTTGTTCAGAAGCTTATCTGAAGCTCAGCTGAGCTGAAAGCTACCATGAGTTTCTCTTCCATACTAAATCTAGAATATTCTACCATCATAAATCCATGAGTGCAGGAGCTAGTGCTAGGAACTATTAACACAGCTTGAGCAGTAGCCAAAAGGTCTTATTCTTCTCGCAACTGAATCAAATCTATGGGCACCAAACAACCAGTGCTATGCTACTATCAGTTGTCCAACTGTACTTTACTAAGCAGTAAGCAACAGCCAGGAAAAACAAGCAAGCGGCGTTACCTGGACCACCTCGACGATGGTGCGCGTGACGGCGGCGGCGGCGCGCTCGGTGTAGTGTCCCCTGGCGACGATCCTGTCGAAGAGCTCGCCGCCCTCGCAGAGCTCCATGACGAGGTGCACGGCGTCCTCGTCCTCGTAGGCGGCGCTGAGGCTGACGATGTTGGGGTGGGGCGGCATGTGGCGCATGATCTCCACCTCCCGCCGCACGTCCTCCACGTCGATGGGCGTCCGCAGCTTGCGCTTGGAGATGGACTTGCAGGCCATCCGCGCGCCCGTGGCGGAATCCGTGCAGAGGTAGGTGACCCCGAACTCGCCGCGGCCGAGCTCCCCGCCCAGCACGTGGCCCGCCTCCAGGTCCCGCCCCGTCGGGTCCCGCAGCACCACCAGCCCCGGCCGCGGCGCGGCGGGGCGGTTGTACGCGACCGTGAAGGGGTTCGCCTTCTGCTTCCGCCGGTTCTTCCCGCCGCCCTGCGACGACGGCGCGCCGCAGCAGTTGCCCATGGCGAGCGAAAAGCTAGCTAAAGGGGGTTAATTTGGGGGCAAATCCCGATTCCGGCCAAGAATAAGAAAGGATTCAACGAAGAAGGGGACGCCTCCGAAGAAAAATCGAGGGAAATCAAATAGAATCCCGGAGGATTTTCCTGCGCGTTTTGGACTGGGGGCACTGGCGTGTGGGCTGGGTCGAGGAGTCCACGAATTCCGGCCGCCCGGGCTGGATGCGTTCTAGAAGGCAGCGATTTGCACCAGCAAGCTGTGCAACTGCTAACGAAGAGGAAATCTTTCTGGCTCTGGGGAGTAAGAGTTATGTGGGGAAGACCAGCGACTACTTCCAGTAATGATGACGATGATGGTGTAAAGATCCAATCTTTTTTGGTGGAGGAAGTCGTGGTGAATCCTAGCGGGTTTAGCACGGGCTACCGTGGATTATAATGGGATAATCTCATGAGAATGGGGCAGTTGGTGCGTGTTTCTAGATGTTGAGCAGTTATTGTCTGAGAAATAATACAACTGCTGAAAGATGGACTCTTTCTTTCCTTAGTTCAAAGTCCACACGGTATTTTGAATTTGCTTTAGCATCGATATATTCTGATAATTTTCATATCTACAAAATGTCGGCTAAAAGGAGTAAACAACACTACCTTTAAAAATATTTTCATAAAAAAAGGCTTGTGAATGGCGTGAGATTAGTATAGGATCACTGCAGGTGTTCGTTTTATATATTTTTTATCTTTTTCTATTGGATTTCTGGATAGCTGGGAGATATATACAGAGACTTCTTTTTTGGAGAAGGATATGCACAGGGACTAGTCGATCGCAAAGGGAAGGTGTGAAGAAGAGTTTTGCGGTAGTAGAAAAATCGCGAGGAGGACTTTTTGAACTGGACGAGATGGAGACAAGCGGCGAATAAAACGAATTTGGAACTTTGGAAGGTAGGAGGGTTCGGTAAGGACGAAAGCGAGATCGCTTGAGCCACCGTATCGAAAATCTGTGGAGTTTACAAGCACTGGCATCTACTTCCTCCGTTTAGAAATAAAACATGTTTTAGCTTTGTGAAGTGAGTGTATTTAGACATCACTCACTTCACAAAGCTAAAACATCTTATATTTCTAAATGAAGGGAGTATTTTGTAGTTTTTCATAATGTACTCTATTATAAAAAAATAAAGTGAATTATACTTCTTATCCTAGCTATACATTTGTGACACAAATTACCGGACACCAATTACCGGTTGAGTGAAAAATCATCTAGATTACCCTTTAGAAGCTTTTGACCTTTATGTTTTTAATGAGTCGATTGAGTAAGGCGTAGAGTGATGAACGAAGTTTGAAAATATTATAATAATAACAAGAAATGAAACAAATGGATGTGAGAAGTTTGGACAAGATCATGTACGGCGACCTCCACTTTTTTCACATTTGTCTTGCCAAATTGACGTAACATGTCAGTCCTATGCTAAAATTGGGTAAAATCATTTTTTGGAGCAACCAGCAAAACTCTGCATTTTTTATTAAGAAGAGGAAAACTGGCGGAAACCGAAACAACACAAGCAACACGTCGGTTTCGAGACCATGCACCACACGAGCCGACGACTCTTCCGTCTAAGCGGCAAAAGACGACACCCTACAACTTGACAAACAAACCAACACGTCGGTCCCAAGACCACACCCTAGCGAGGTCGACGACCTTGCTACACAAGCTGCCAGAACCAAAGCCTGAAAGCATGACGACGAAGGTCATGCAAGCAACGTGTCGCCGTCTGGAGCGGCCGCTCCAGCGTCCACGCCGATCCTGAGACTATGCACCCTCATAGCCGATGAAGAAGCTGCCAAGCAAAGCAAGCCAATGCACCTTACCTCCAAGGGGGAAGGTACGATGATGCCACCGACGCCTGCTCCAACAAAAAACCAAATCTTAGCTTTTTCACCCAGAGAGTTTGAGGTTCGATTTAATAAGGGGAGTGAAGGAGCTCCTCGGCAACGAGGGAAGCAACGTCCTAGGATGCTGACATCGTTGGCATCGACCAGGTCAATGCCATGCTTTCATGCGGAGTTCACCATGCCCAAGGTCATTGAAGCATGTTCGCCCAAGTCGCAGATGCAAAGCCTGCCTTTCAGCCCGTCGTCAACGCAGGAAGCCCACCATGGCACCTAGCCATGATGCTCCCTGCCACGTCCTCTATCCCGAGACCACCGCCCCGACATCCACGATTGCCTACCCCTCCGCCCACACGGCTTGGCGCAGGGAACATCCACCACCAAACTCCTGGAGTCACCGCTCCGGCATCGCCATGAGACGGGCACCACACCAGCTACAACACCTCCTACTGCAACGAGCGCAATGCCAAGGCCAGGAGTTGTGCCTACCACACCGCTGCACACGATCCGGGGCCGCAGCCCCGGCTTCCACTCTGACTGAGTCCAACGTGCTGCGCTCAGCCCCGCACGCGCATGCCCCACGACAGCCGCCGCAGGAGCCGAGGCCACGGGTACCGCTGCTGCGTGACATCACAGATTTGGGCATCCATTTGCGCTGAGTGCCATCACAGTTCCGTTGCCCCATCGTGCCAGGGCCGCACCACACCCATTTGCACTGAGTGTACAAGGGAGACGAATGCCACCACCGCCATCGAGGTCCGGGGGCCGCCGCCGCCTTCCGCACATCGGTGACCTAAACTCTGCCCTCCCAGCTGAGTCCAACGCGCTGCGCTTAGCCCCACACGCGCATGCCCCACGACAGCCACCGTAAGAGCCAAGGCCACGTGAACCGCGTCAGCGTGCCATCAGAGATTTGGGCATTCCCAGATCCGTCGCACCATCGCGCGCCAGGGCCGCACCACACCCATTTGCATTGAGTGTACAAGGGAGACGAATGCCACCACCGCCATAGAGGTCCGAGGGCCGGCGGAGGCTTCCGCACATCGGTGACCTAAACTCTGCCCTCCCAGCGGAGTAGAACGAATAGGCACCACCGTAGCCAACACACTATGGGCCACCCATCGCAACGTTAGGCAACAAGGGGTCGCCGCCACCGTTGCAGAGACCAGTGGCAGCAGCGGCAAGGGGGGGCGGAGGCCCGGTGGTGGCGCGTGATATCGCCCCGGTGTCGCTTGGGGAGCGACACATGAGGCCTCACTATCTTGGATCGCTTTTAAGGTCACCTAATTATAATATTTGGTAGAAGTTCTACTAAATGGGGTAATATATATCACAAATGTACAACTACAAAATAAAAAGTTAAATTCACTCTAAAATAAATAAAAAAATAGCATAAAATAGTCTACCAAAACGTTTTATAATATGAAACAGAGGTAAAAGTATAATCTCCACTCGTTCATTGACTGGTGGCATTGCATGACAGGATCAACAGCAACAACCAGTAGAGAGGACAAAGAAAGAGAGAAGCTTGAGTTCAGACTTGACTAGACACCAATGTCAAAACAGGAGAAAACAGAGCAAGTTGGAATCTCTTTGAACGATACTTCCTAGTTGACCTAGTTACTTTGAAGAGAAAATTTCCGACGCATAGTTCACTAAACTTTCGAATCTGAGCTGATCTTCTAGCTAATCTGCCCTGCAAGAGGATCCATGTAAGCTGCACTGAACTTTCGAAAAGAAAATTCCTCCCCTGGCGGCGAACTGGGCGGCCGTCGACGTGTTTCCTCTTCTAGAGGAAATTAATTAATGAGCACGCAGGTGTACGTATGATGATGGCAACGTGCCGCTGCTTTTCCGGTTTCTAGACTTGGAACGTTAAATAACGGCCAGGCGTGTGGGGGCGTGAGTCACCAACGCACGTATCAGTACGTGGTTGCCGTTGCCTGGTCTGCTCTAGAAGATATGCAAAAATCCACACGGGAGTCTTGTGAAACACGTACGACGATCAGTTTGCTGTTGGACCCACCAGTTTGGCTGTGTGGCTATATGTGCCATGTACGTTCCTGGTAGATAGATAAGAGATGCAATACGTTCTCATCTTATTTCTCATCAATTAAATATAAAAGTATTTCTCATCTTATTAAAGTAGCCAAACTGTGTGCATTTCATCATAGATAGATAAGAGATGCAATACGTTCTCCAAATCCCACCGGGCCAAATTTCCTTACCAATTAAATTAACACAGTAGTAGCAAGAATTAAAAACTCTCTCTTCATGTGTAATTGGGCACGGTTTTAGTTCACCCAGCCACACACATTGTCTTACAAGCAGCCCGATTTATTTTGCATTTTTATATGATATTAAAAACAAAACATATTCAAAAGATCGTGGTGTGCGGATGCTATAATGAAATGTTAGTATTTACTTGTATAATTTCAACCTAACTTGGCACTTTCTTGTAATTTACCTTCCTCTGCAAAGCCTCGTGAACCTATTGCTTGTCGTCACCATTAATGCCCTTGGCATATAATACCACGTTGCTTGTTGGGTTGATTTTCAACAAAAAAAAAAAACCTGCAGGACACAATCCCCCCAATATTGGAATGAAATTCCTTGATGAGCATCATAGTCCGCACTATATCCTTGTAGTACTAAATTGTAGTTGTATGAAAGAGGTAAGCTGCTGAAAAAAAAAGTAGAATTCTGAACAAAGTTGAACTAAGAGGACGGTGAGATATGGTAAAACAACAAACCAATTCATGGCCAGCAGCCTATGCTAAGCTACGAGAGACAGGTGGTGATGTCCCTTTTGGCGACGATGATGACCCATAAGTATAGGGGGTGTATCGTAGTACTTTTGATAAATAAGAGTGTCGAACCCAACGAGGAGCAGAAGGTGTTGACAAGTGGTTTTGATCAAGGATTCACTGTAAATACTAGCAAACGGGTTTTCAGGGGTATTTGGTAATGCAAATAAATAAAGTGCGAGTAAATAAAAAACAGTAATAATAATTGCTGCAAGTGGCTCAATCCTTTCTAGAGCAAAGGACAAGCCGGTTGTGTAACTTATGATAACCAAATATTCTCGAGGACACACGGGAGTTTCTGTCAAGTGCTTTCGCTTCATACCGCTAAATAATCTTTATTGGTTTGATAAGTGTTATGGGGGTGAACCTGTGCTAGCGCACTACCCTTACTAGGATAAATACACACTTGTGATTATACCCCTTGCAAGCATCCACAACTACAAGAAAGTAATTAAGATAAATCTAACCACAGCCTTAAACTCTAAGATCCTACGCTCCCTGGTGCAATAATTTCCCAACAGAGGTTTAGGTTTCTGTCACTCCAGCAACCCCACAATTGGTAGCCAAATACACAATGCATCTCACTAGGCCCATAAATAGTGAAATATCATGTAGTCGACGTTCACATGACACCACTAGTGAAATAGCACCACAACAAATAAATATCAAACCATTAAATATTACTCAACATAATTTCACTACTAACAACTTGACTTCTCCCATGTCCTCAAGAACTAAACGAACTACTCACAAGACATCATATGGATCATGATCAGAGGTGAAATAATGGTAAATAACAATCTGAACATAAACCTAAATTCAACGGTTCCACTCAATAGCATCAACCATAAGAGTAATCAACACCGAGAAAGTTTCCCCTAAGAATTTGACAAGATTCAACCCAAGATGTTACAGCGGGATGGCATGGTGATGGTGAAGATGAAGATGCTGGTGATGAGGATGATGGTGATGATGATCCCGATGAAGTCCAGCGCGATGATGATGACGATGGCGACGATCTCCCCTCTCCGGGAAGGAATTTCCCTGGCAGATTTCTGTCTGCCGGAGAGCTTTTCTCTCTCTGGTGTTTTCCGCCCCGCAGAGGCGGCGGTGTCTATCTCTGAGTCGCCCCCTTGACTTAGGTTTTCGGGGACGATGAAATACGCGAAGGGGCGATGGCAGTAGTGGGCCAGGGTGGCCTCACCACAGGGCAGTGCGGCCAGGGGTGGGCCCGCGCCCCCTGTGGGTGAGCCCACCCTGTAGCTCCTCTCGCCTCCTCCTTCTGGCTTCTTCAGTCTTCTGGCAAAATATAATTTCCTGGTATTTTCTAGAATTTCCTGATCTTCCAAAACATGGTGTCTTGACGGTCCTTTTTCCAGCAGAATCCTGACTCTGGCAGCAAATCCTCCAATGATCATCAAACATGTAAAAACAGAGGAAACAACATAAGTATCATCTCTAAATGTGAACTATATCAATGAATAACAGTAAATTATGATACAAAATAGTGATGCAAAATGGACGTATCAACCCCCCCAAGCTTAGACCTCGCTTGTCCCCAAGCGAAAATTAAACTCGGTAAACATGACCACAGGTTTATGGAGTGAAGTGTCGATAATCAAAATACGGACAAGAAGCATCACATTCACCAAGACACAAATTATAATAGACAGCAACTTCCCTTTATATGATATATACTTGCAATAAGTAAAAGGGAATCACAAATAAAGATGCACAAGGTAAACTATAATTGGTGATGACAAACCTTAGTTCCTGGTCAGAGAACAATGAACAAACTATACTTGTTTTTGAACGGAGCCTTTTAAAATAGAGCTAATATAGCAAAAACCATATGCTCAACAAAATAAACTTTTTGCAATCATAGAAAGCTTTCAAAGATATATTCCTTCAGATAAAAGCATTGTACTAAACAAAAGAAGTTAGTAAACATGATTGAACGGATCAACATATGGATGAGTGAAACATAACAACTCAAATGCTTGCTTAAGATAGAAGGGAATAGGTTGACTCAACATAAAAGTAAAAGACAGCCCTTCACAGAGGGAAACAGGGATTAAACATGTGCTAGAGCTTTTCATTTATAAAACAGAGATAAAAGTTATTTTGAGAGGTGGTTGCTTTTGTCAACGACTAGCAACGGAGTTCTTGATATCTTCCATACTAAACAAGTGAGAGCGGTTCTGAGATGTTGATTAATTGGCACAATTGTGCTCTTTTATAGCTTGGCACTCCTCCCCACCTTTTCCTTTCTCAAACCATGGCTAACCGATTCCATCGGGTGCCCACCAACTTTCACAAACCATGGAGGAGTGCCTTTTTCTTTTCTTTCTATTTGAGATTACAATGGTCTGACCAGCTCCCTTGCTGACGTGGGTATGCCCTTCGGGTACTTGCGGATTAGTATACCGGGTCCGGCCCATTATGGAGGTGTACCGGAAGAAGGACTCGAAGATTGACTTGGAGACAAAGAAAGGAAGTTCCAATATGTATTTGACTAGGACACTTGTAAACCTTAGCCTGGTTGCATATATAAAGCCAGGCAGGGGTGC
Organism: Dactylis glomerata; assembly: GCA_007115705.1. Lineage (NCBI taxonomy): Eukaryota > Viridiplantae > Streptophyta > Magnoliopsida > Poales > Poaceae > Dactylis > Dactylis glomerata. The sequence continues at coordinate 2,444,710 of QXEO01000543.1, forward strand.
CCCTAGAGGGACAACTTACAACTTAGATATCGAGAGATTAGACATAGATTAGACAGACAAAACTCCGCCTACGGTGGTGATGCGTGGTGAATGACCAGCCCATTGGGAACCCCAAGAGGAAGGTGTGATGAGTATAGCAGCTAGTTTTCCCTGAGTTAGAAACCAAGGTTTTATCGATCAGGAGAAGAGCGGGCAATACGACTGTAGGTGATGATTGCTAGTTTGCGACAGCTTCGGACAATTTATATATGGCGCCTAGTCCAATCTTTGCTTGCTAGCTGCAACGTGGAACCTGCACACAACACAACCAAGTACTTTGCTCCCAACTTGCGATGAGGTTGTCAATCTCACCGGTTTGCTTGAAACAAAGGGTATGAGCGTATCGAGTGGAAAGTGATAATAGTATGCGAGTAAAGTAAACAGTGCGAGTAAAGTAAACAGTGCGAGTAAAGTAAATAGGTAATAGCAATATGATGAAAATAGGACCGGGGTCCATAGTTCACTAGCGGTGTCTCTCCATAAGATAAATAACACATGCTGGGTAAATAAATTACAGTTGGGCAATTGATAGAATAAAGATAAACGTGATATGTCAAGAAGATCACTATGCGATTTACTCTGGGCATTACAACAAAATACATAGACCGACATCCAACTGCATCTATGACTAATAATCCACTTGTGGTGAATCAATCCGAGAACTCCACAAGTATTAAGTTGCGAACAACAGATAATTGCATTAAGCAAAGTGTGTAATGTAAACAAAGCATATGCCCTTGAGCATATGAATGTTGTTTTCTCCCTAGTAGCAACAGCACATCTACAACCTTAGAGGTTTCTGTCACTCCCCCAGATTAAATAGAGGCATGAACCCACTATCGAGCATAAATACCCCCTCTTGGAGTCACTAGCAACTACTCGGCCAAGATAGCTACTAACAACGGAGAGCATGCAAGATCATAAACAACATAGAGATAACATAAGATATATTTCAGTATAGCAACTCAATTATAACACCAATATTCATCGGGTCCCAACAAACCAAACATGTAGAATTACATAACGGTGATCTCAATCATGTAGGGCAGCTCATGAGATCTAAACATGAAGCACATGGTGGAGAAGACAACCATCTAGCTACTGCTATGGACCCATAGTCCAAGGTAGACTACTCACTCATCGCTCCGGAGGCAAGCATGGCGATGAAGAAGACCTCCGGTGGTGATTCCCCTCTCCGGCAGGGTGCCGGGAAGAGCTTCTGGACCCTCCCGATCTCGGGTCGACGACGGCGGCGGATCGCGATGTGTTTCTGGAAAATTGATCAGGTACTTAGGTTTTTTCCGACGGGGGGCCTTTATAGGCGAAGGGGCATCGTCAGAGGTGGCCCGAGGGGCTCTCACACATAGGGGCGCGGCCAGGCCCCTGGCCACGCCGCCCTGGTGTGTGGGGCCCTCGTGGCCCCCCTCCAACTCCTCTTCGGATCTCTGGAAGCTTCCGGGAAAAATAAGACTTCAGGAACTTGTTTCGTCCAATTCCGAGAATATTTCCTGTGTATCACTTCTGAAACACAAAAACAGCAGAAAACAGGGAACTAGCACTGTGGCGACTTGTTAATAGGTTAGTTTCGGAAAATGCACAAAAGTGCCACGAAGTGTAACGAAACAGTAGGAAAATGGTGTAAAAACAAGCATGGAGCATCAAAAATTATAGATACGTTGGAGACGTATCAAGCATCCCCAAGCTTAACTCCTGCTCGTCCTCGAGTAGGTAAGTGATAACAAAAGAATAATTTTTGAGGTGACATGCACCTACACAATCTTGATCATATATGTAAGCATTTGTGAGCTGGGATCATAAGAACTTAAAACATGGGCATGAAGATATAATCTTGACAATAGGAACTTAGTAACCATGTTATAAACATGCAAATGAACACAAACAAAAGATCATGAAAATGATACAATGAAAGTCAAACGTGTGTTCAAATCATAAGGAAAAACATACAAATGGTTTTCAGCTTGTCCTTCATAGAGAGCAAAACATAAATGCATAGGACACCTTCAAGTTTAAGAGGGCGACTAGATACAAATAATTTGAGAACAAGTGAAACCAACAATATGAATCAATCAATGAAAACTTTGGGACAATGCACATTATACTAAGAATGACAACTATGCTCTCTTAATGGTGCATAAAGGTAGAAGGTGGTGACTCAACATAAAAGTAAAAGAAAGACCCTTCGCAGAGGGAAGCAATGATTGCAAGTTTTATAACCTTCAAAAATTATGGTACTTACCAGCTTTGAGCTCTCATTGCCCCCATCATAAGCATCTTGAATAGTTAGAGTTAATGCGAGAACAATTAGGATGCATATGCTTGACAAATCATAAGTTGAAAACCTCGTGTCCCGTGAATACGAGTATCCAAACCTCATGCTACTTTACTTAGAGTCCCAAGCAAAGCTCTTGTCATTGTAAATATATGCATATCCTTGAGAACCGGCAACGGGGTACCTCCGTGCCCGATGACATGGAACAAGCCCACATCAAAATGACAGGACAAGCAGACAATGAACACCTCGATATCTCTTTTATTTGCCATTTGTTTAGCTTTTTATTTTGAGATGCGTCATCGAATGTCCACTATGGGTATGCTATAAATTTCCACCATGAATTATGCATGGCTTAGATTGGCGGCCCAGGCGTTTCCCTAACACATATACAAACTCTATGATCCCCACAAGATTCCCAATTCATTTCACACCGCGGACATCCATAAACAAAAGATCACGATATCAATTTAAATAAGAAGTGCAATGTTGAAAGCTTGCCCCATGACGGCATGGATGGGCTAGAATCTAACTTACAACTTGCAAGAATAACAACTCAACATAAAAGACCACAATGTCAAATTTTTAAAGAACAAGAAAAAGTAAAGTGTGCCTTCCGGTTCGTGAGAGCTTTACTGACCAATTTTCGCATAACACTGGTAAGAGTTTAATTTGAAGAGAAGATAAAAGCAAGTCAAATTTACTTGGAATAGCAAATTGCTAGTAGGTATGTATGGTGGACACTTGGGAAAACTTGGTTTTTAGGAGTTGGATGCACGAGTAGAGCTCATACTCAGTACAAGGCGAGGGCTAGCAAAAGACTGGGAGCGACCAACTAAGAGAGCAATAATGGCCATAATCATGCAAAGCGACATTAAAAGAAGCATAAGATGGCATCAAAAGTCAAAAACTAAATGATCATAGAGGCTATTGGCGACTTTGGATGAGTCTAACATGTGTGAGCTGATACGTCTCAAACGTATCTATAATTTTTGATGCTCCATGCTTGTTTTTACACCATTTGCCTATCGTTTTGTTACACTTAGTGGTACTTTTATACATTTTCCGGAACTAACCTATTAACGAAGTGCCACAGTGCCAGTTTCCTATTTTTTGCTGTTTTTGTGTTTCAGAAGTGATACACAGGAAATATTCTCGGAATTGGACGAAACAAGTTCCTGAAGTCATATTTCACGGGGAAGCTCCCAAACATCCGAAGACCTGACGGAGGGGGGCCACGTGGCCCCCACACACAGGGGCGGCGCGGCCTGGCCCCTGGCCGCGCCAGCCCCGTGTGAGGCCGCGTGGCTCCACCTCTGACAGCCCCCCTTCGCCTACATATACCCCCTGACGAGAAAAACCTAAGGGCCCGATCAGTTTTCCAGAATACATCGCGATCCGCCGCCGCCGTCGACCCGAAGATCGGGAGGGTCCATAAGCTCTTCCCGGCACCCTGCCGGAGAGGGGAATCACCACCGAAGGTCTTCTTCATCGCCATGCTTGCCTCCGGAGCGATGAGTGAGTAGTCTACCTTGGACTATGGGTCCATAGCAGTAGCTAGATGGTTGTCTCCTCCACCATGTGCTTCATGTTTAGATCTCATGAGCTGCCCTACATGATTGAGATCACCGTTATGTAATTCTATGATGTTGGTTTGTTGGGATCCGATGAATATTGGTGTTTATGATTAAGTTGCTGTACTGAATTATATCTTTTGTTATCTCTATGTTGTTTATGATCTTGCATGCTCTCCGTTGTTAGTAGCTATCTTGGCCGAGTAGTTGCTAGTGACTCCAAGAGGGGGTATTTATGCTCGATAGTGGGTTCATGTCTCTATTTCACCTGGGGGAGTGACAGAAACCTCTAAGGTGGTAGATGTGCTGTTGCTACTAGGGAGAAAACAACATTCATATGCTCAAGGGCATATGCTTTGTTTACATTACACACTTTGCTTAATGCAATTATCTGTTGTTCGCAACTTAATACTTTTGGGGTGTTCGGATGATATCCCCGAGGGTGGATTATTAGTCATAGATGCAGTTGGATGGCGGTCTATGTATTTTGTTGTAATGCCCAGAGTAAATCTCATAGTGATCTTCTTGACATATCACGTTATCTTTATTCTATTAATTGCCCAACTGTAATTTGTTTACCCAGCATGTTATTTATCTATGGAGAGACACCACTAGTGAACTGTGGACCCCGGTCCTATTTTAATCATATTGCAATCACCTGTTTACTTTTCCCGCACTGTTTACTTTACTAGCATATTACTACTGTTTTCCACTCGATACACTCATAACCTTTGTTTCAAGCAAACCGGTGAGATTGACAACCTCATCGCAAGTTGGGAGCAAAGTATTTGTTTGTGTGTGTGCAGGTTCCACGTTGCAGTTAGCAAGCAAAGCTTGGACGAGGCGCCATATATAAATTGTCCGCTGCTGTCGCAAGCTAGTCCGCATCACCTTCAGTCGTCACCGTCTCTCTTCTTCAAGAACGATATTAAACCTTGGTTTCTTAACTGAGGGAAAACTAGCTGCTATACTCATCACACCTTCCTCTTGGGGTTCCCAACGGGCTGGTCATTCACCACGCATCAAGCTAATTTTCTGGCGCCGTTGCCGGGGAAGAGAGAAGACTTCTGCGAGGGGAGTTCTTCGCACACACATTCTTTACTTTGTTATTTGTTTTGCTTTACTTTATTTTATTTTACCTGCATTGCTTTTTATATCAAAAACCCAAAAAAAAATTAGAATCCTTGATAGCTGTTTTTACTTGTTTACTTTCGTTTTGCTGAAATGGCCAATCCTGAAAACACCAAGTTGTGCGACTTTGCTAGCACGAACAATAGTGATTTTATCTGCACTCCTATTGCACCAACTGTTCCTGCTACCACTTTTTATGAGATCAAGCCTGCTTTATTGAACCTTGTTATGAAAGAGCAATTTTCTGGTGCTAGTACTGAAGATGCTGCAGCTCATCTCAACAATTTTGTTGAGCTATGTGAGATGCAGAAATATAAGGATGTTGATAGTGATATTATTAAGCTCAAGTTGTTTCCTTTTTCTTTGAGAGGAAAGGCTAAAGATTGGTTGCTGTCTTTGACTAAGAATAGTATTGATTCATGGGCTAAGTGTAAGGATGCTTTTATTGGTAGATATTATCCTCCTGCTAAGATTATATCCTTGCGTAGCAATATTATGAAGTTTACTCAGTTTAATAATGAACATGTTGCTCAAGCTTGGGAAAGAATGAAATCTATGGTAAAGAATTGCCCCACTCATGGACTGACTACTTGGATGATTATCCCAACTTTTTATGCAGGACTGAATTTTTCTTCAAGGAATCTACTTGATTCAGCTGCTGGAGGCACTTTTATGTCCCTTACCTTGGGCGCCGCATCAAAGCTACTCGACAACATGATGGTAAATTATTCCGAATGGCACACCGAGAGAGCTCCACAAGGTAAGAAGGTAAATTCTGTTGAGGAAACCTCTTCATTGAGTGATAAGATTGATACCATTATGGCTATGCTTGCTAATGATAGGACTCATATTGATCCTAATAATGTTCCTTTGGCCTCTCTGGTTGCTCAAGAAGAGCAAGTTGATGTGAATTTCATTAGAAATAACAATTTTAATAACAATGCTTATAGGAACAATTTTGCTAGTAACAATTATAGGCCGTATCCTTCTACCAATGGTAATGGTTATGGTAACTCTTATGGTAATTCCTACAACAACACTAGGGCCGCGCCCTCCGAGCTTGAGGTAATGCTCAAGGACTTTATCGGTAAACAAACTGCTTTTAACAAGTCTGTTGAGGAAAAGTTAGGCAAAATTGATATTCTTGCTTCTAAAGTTGATAGCCTTGCTCATGATGTTGAACTTCTGAAATTAAAAGTGTTTCCTAATGATGTGAATGTGAGCAATATTGTTGCTGCTGCTAATGCTACCCAAGTTGGAATTGATAAAAATATTAGATTGTTAGCGGAATTGCATGCCAGGTGGGAAAGAGAAGATGAGATGGCTAGAGAGATGAAGGTATGTACTATTACTACCTCTAATGATGTTGCTCTTACTGATAGCAATCCTCTTACTTTGATTGGTGTAGAGAAAACTCCCACTCCTTGTGCTAAAAAGCCTAAAACTGCCAAAACTTTTTCTCAAAAGAGTGCTGAAATTTTCGGAGTGTGGGAGATGATAGCTCTATTTCTTTTAATGATTTTGATGTTGATAGCTGCAATATATCTGAAGTTATTTTGTTCTTGCAAAAGCTTGCTTTGACTCCCAATGCTAGTTCTTTAAATATTGCTTTTAGTAAGCATATTACCAATGCTCTCATAAAGATTAGGGATGAAAAGTTGAAGCAAAAAGCCTCTGTCCCCAAGAAGTTAGAAGATGGTTGGGAACCCATCATTGATATGCATGTTAATGGTTATGATTGCCATGCTTTATGTGATCTAGGTGCTAGTATTTCCATCATGCCTAGAAAGATTTATGACATGCTTGATTTACCACCGCTTGAAAAGTGTTATTTTGATGTTCCTATTGCTGATGTTGCTAAGAAGAAACCTTTGGGAAGGATTAATGATGTTCTTATTGTGGTTAACAATAACCTTGTTCCCATTGATTTTCTTGTTATGGACGTTGAATGCCATGCTTCATGTCCTATTATTTTGGGAAGACCCTTTCTTCGAACTGTAGGTGCTATTATTGATATGAGGGAAGGCACTATCAAGTATCAATTCCCACTAAAGAAAGGTATGGAACACTTCCCTAGGAAAAGAAAGAAATTACTTTTTGACTCTATTCTTAGAGCAAATTATGAGCTTGATGCTTCATCACCTGATATTACTTGATTCGCAATTTTCTGCGCCTAGCTCAAAGGCGTTAAAGAAAAGCACTCTTGGGAGATAACCCATTGTTTACTTTTCAGTAATTTTTCTTTTATTTGAGTCTTGGAAGTCATTACTACTATAATGACCGCTCCTTATCTTGTTTATTTCGTTTTTGTGCCAAGAGAAGCCTCTAATTTGAGTGAGGTAAAGATTTGGGGTTATTGCTGTCCTGAAACTGTTTTCGGTGCTACACCGTAAAAATTCGTGAAAATTCTCTGTTTATCTTTTGGACCTGAGATTTCTTGTGCATATGCCCCAGGTTATATACAAACTTTTCTTAGTTGAACACTTTTTCATTTGAGCAACAGAAAATCCCTCAAAAATTCGTCCATTATCAGCTGTCCAGTTTTGACAGATTTCTGCCAATATTTGTTTTTGCCACTTTATCGCTTTCTTTTGAGTTCTTTTTTATCATGGAACTCTTGTGGAAGTTGCTACAGTAGTATATACTTTATATATGGTGGTTTTGGGTTGAAACCTGAAGCTAAAAGAGGTTGAATATATTTTATGCTTGCACTAATGTTGCTAATAGAATTGTGTTTAGTTTTGTATGAAGGAAGTTTTCAAGTGTAGGGATTGGAGAATGATGAGATGAGTTGAAGAATGGACAAAAGCTCAAGCTTGGGGATGCCCATGCATCACCCCAAGAAATATCCAAGAAGTACAAGCGTCAAAGCTTGGGGATGCCCCCGAGGCACCCCTTCTTCATCGGCAAAAATCAGGTCACCTTTCAAAACACTATATTTTTATTGCTTCATGCACTATGTGTTTTTCTTGGAGCGTCAGTTGTTTTAGTTTTCTTAGTTTGTTTAGTTTGTTTGTTTGCTGCAATAAATGGTTGGACCCCAACAAATTTCCTTTGGAGGAGATGTACTCGTTTTCATTTGCAAAGAATGCTTTAGTTTTCACTCTTATTAATCGAGCATTCTACTTTTTCTGCTACTGCTTTTGGTTTTTGTTTTCGCCTTGATTTGCGTTCAGATCTTGTCATATCTTTTAATCAAGGTGTATTTTTGCCTCTGAACTTTATTGGTTTTCATCAAAAGAGGTGTTTATAAATTTTTTAAATGGTGTTGGAAAAGAGAAAAAGCTTTGTGCAAAATAGTGGTACAAGAAGGAGCTTGTGTAGACTGCGGCTTAGGCTTTTTCATGTCATGCTTGATGTCTTTTTGATAGTATGCTTAGTGGTTTTGCTGTAGCATGACTTGTCTCAAATAACTGAGATTGCTTAATGAGCCTTTGAAAAAATCATGCGTTGTTTTTATTGTATGGAAGCATTATTTTGGTTTTCTCCTTGATGCTTTATTTGGGTTGACTTGGCGCATGCTCACACATGTTAGACTCTTCCAAAGTCGCCATTAGCCTTCATGATCATTTAGTTTTTGACTTTTGATGCCATCATATGCTTCTTTTAATGTCGCTTTGTCGCTTTGCATGATTATGGCCATTATTGCTCTCTTAGTTGGTCGCTCCCAGTCTTTTGCTAGCCCTCACCTTGTACTGAGTATGAGCTCTACTCGTGCATCCAACTCCTAAAAGCCAAAGTTTTCCATTGTGTCCACTATAAATTCCTATGCATGGTATTTGTAAGCCATTCCAAAGTAAAATTTTCGTGTGCTACCTTTCAAAAACCTTCAAAATACTTCTCGTTTTGTGACACTGTTTTCAGCTCATGGGGACGTAGTGGTCGGATTTGCTATCTTCCATATTGCTTATTCCAAAAAGAAAAAAAAGGAAAAAAAAGAAAGAAAAAAGGCACTCCTCCAATGAATGTGAATGTTGGTGGGCACCCGATGGAATCGGTTAGCCATGGTATGTGAAAGGAAAGGTGGGGAGGAGTGCCAAGTTTTATAAAAAGAGCACGAAGTGCCAATCTCTCTCTCAAAAACTTGCTTTATTTTTGTATGGAAGATAGTAAGAACCCCATTGCCAGTCGTTGACAAAGACAACCACCTCTCAAAATCAAGTTTTATCTCTGTTTTACAAATGAAAAGCTCTAGCACATGTTTAAATCACTGCTTCCCTCTGCGAAGGGCCTTTCTTTTACTTTTATGTTGAGTCACCACCTTCTTTCTTTATGCACCATTAAGAGAGCATAGTTGTCATTCTTAGTGTGATATGCATTGTCCCAAGGTTCATTGATTGACTCATATTGTTGGTTTCACTTGTTCTTAAACTATTTGTATCTAGTCGCCCTCTTAAACTTTGAGGTGTCCTATGCATTTATGTTTTGCTCTCTTTGAAGGACAAGCTGAAAACCATTTGTATGTTTTTCCTTATGATTAGAACACACGTTTGACTTTCATTATTTCATTATCATGATCTTTTGTTTGTGTTCATTTGCATGTTTACAACATGGTTGCTAAGTTCTTATTGTCATGATTATATCTTTCATGCCCATGTTTTAAGTTCTATTGATCCCAGCTCACCAATGCTTACATATATGATCAAGATTGTGTAGGTGCATGTCACCTCAAAAATTATTCTTTTGTTATCACTTACCTACTCGAGGACGAGCAGGAGTTAAGCTTGGGGATGCTTGATACGTCTCAAACGTATCTATAATTTTTGATGCTCCATGCTTGTTTTTACACCATTTGCCTATCGTTTCGTTACACTTAGTGGTACTTTTATACATTTTCCGGAACTAACCTATTAACGAAGTGCCACAGTGCCAGTTTCCTGTTTTCTGCTGTTTTTGTGTTTCAGAAGTGATACACAGGAAATATTCTCGGAATTGGACGAAACAAGTTCCTGAAGTCATATTTCACGGGGAAGCTCCCAAACATCCGAAGACCTGACGGAGGGGGGCCACGTGGCCCCCACACACAGGGGCGGCGCAGCCTGGCCCCTGGCCGTGCCAGCCCCGTGTGAGGCCGCGTGGCTCCACCTCTGATAGCCCCCCTTCGCCTACATATACCCCCTGACGAGAAAAACCTAAGGGCCCGATCAGTTTTCTAGAATACATCGCGATCCGCCGCCGCCGTCGACCCGAAGATCGGGAGGGTCCAGAAGCTCTTCCCGGCACCCTGCCGGAGAGGGGAATCGCCACCGGAGGTCTTCTTCATCGCCATGCTTGCCTCCGGAGCGATGAGTGAGTAGTCTACCTTGGACTATGGGTCCATAGCAGTAGCTATATGGTTGTCTCCTCCACCATGTGCTTCATGTTTAGATCTCATGAGCTGCCCTACATGATTGAGATCACCATTATGTAATTCTATGATGTTGGTTTGTTGGGATCCGATGAATATTGGTGTTTATGATTAAGTTGCTGTACTGAATTATATCTTTTGTTATCTCTATGTTGTTTATGATCTTGCATGCTCTCCGTTGTTAGTAGCTATCTTGGCCGAGTAGTTGCTAGTGACTCCAAGAGGGGGTATTTATGCTCGATAGTGGGTTCATGTCTCTATTTCACCTGGGGGGTGACAGAAACCTCTAAGGTGGTAGATGTGCTGTTGCTACTAGGGAGAAAACAACATTCATATGCTCAAGGGCATATGCTTTGTTTACATTACACACTTTGCTTAATGCAATTATCTGTTGTTCGCAACTTAATACTTTTGGGGTGTTCGGATGATATCCCCGAGGGTGGATTATTAGTCATAGATGCAGTTGGATGGTGGTCTATGTATTTTGTTGTAATGCCCAGAGTAAATCTCATAGTGATCTTCTTGACATATCACGTTATCTTTATTCTATCAATTGCCCAACTGTAATTTGTTTACCCAGCATGTTATTTATCTATGGAGAGACACCACTAGTGAACTGTGGACCCCGGTCCTATTTTAATCATATTGCAATCACCTGTTTACTTTTCCCGCACTGTTTACTTTACTAGCATATTACTACTGTTTTCCACTCGATACACTCATAACCTTTGTTTCAAGCAAACCGGTGAGATTGACAACCTCATCGCAAGTTGGGAGCAAAGTATTTGTTTGTGTGTGTGCAGGTTCCACGTTGCAGTTAGCAAGCAAAGCTTGGACGAGGCGCCATATATAAATTGTCCGCTGCTATCGCAAGCTAGTCCGCATCACCTTCAGTCGTCACCGTCTCTCTTCTTCAAGAACGATATTAAACCTTGATTTCTTAACTGAGGGAAAACTAGCTGCTATACTCATCACACCTTCCTCTTGGGGTTCCCAACGGGCTGGTCATTCACCACGCATCATGAGCATGCGCCAAGTCAACCCAAATAAAGCATCAAGGAGAAAACCAAAATAATGCTTCCAAATAATTAAAACAACGCATGATTTTTTCAAAGGCTCATTAAGCAATCTCAGTTATTTGAGACAAGTCATGCTACAGTAAAACCACTAAGCATACTATCAAAAAGACATCAAGCACGACATGAAAAAGCCTAAGCCGCAGTCTACACAAGCTCCTTCTTGTACCACTATTTTGCACAAAGCTTTTTCTCTTTTCCAACACCATTTGAAATTTTTTAAGACACCTCTTTTGATGAAAACCAATAAAGATCAGAGGCAAAAATACACCTTGATAAAAAGATATGACAAGGTCTGAACGCAAATCAAGGCGAAAACGAAAACCAAAAGCAGTAGCAGAAAAAGAAGAACACTCGGTGACGAGGGTTAACTCGACAAATGTCCTAGATGAAGGACTTAGGATCGGGGAGATAGGGCGTCGGATGAACTCGAAGGTAAAGTTAGTCGAAATAGGTGTGTACCGAAAGTAAACTTGGGTGTTCAACCTGGCTTGCTTTCAATCTGCCCTACACCGTCCCCTCCTGACCCCTATATATAGGTGGCCAGGTCTCGAGGATCGGGTAGGGTCCGATACAGATTACAAATATCGACATACGGTAATAACTCGTATTCGACTATCATTACAATTGGGCCTAGCTAAACGGGCCTTTCTTTTACTTTTATGTTGAGTCACCACCTTCTATCTTTATGCACCATTAAGAGAGCATAGTTGTCATTCTGAGTATAATGTGCATTGTCCCAAAGTTTTCATTAATTGATTCATGATGTTGGTTTCACTTGTTCTTAAATTATTTGTATCTAGTCACCCTCTTAAACTTGAAGGTGTCCTATGCATTTATGTTTTGCTCTCTATGAAGGATAAGCTGAAAACCATTTGTATGTTTTTCCTTATGATTTGAACACACATTTGACTTTCATTGTTTCATTTTCATGATCTTTTGTTTGTGTTCATTTGCATGTTTATAACATGGTTGCTACGTTTCTATTATCAAGATTATATCTTTCATGCCCATGTTTTAAGTTCTTATGATCCCAGCTCACAAATGCTTACATATATGATCAAGATTGTGTAGGTGCATGTCACCTCAAAAATTATTTCTTTTGTTATCACTTACCTACTCGAGGACAAGCAGGAGTTAAGCTTGGGGATGTTGATACGTCTCCAACGTATCTATAATTTTTGATGCTCCATGCTTGTTTTTACACCATTTGCCTACTATTTCGTTACACTTCGTGGCACTTTTATGGATTTTCTAGAACTAACCTATTAACAAGTCGCCACAGTGCCAGTTCCCTGTTTTCTGCTATTTTTGTGTTTCAGAAGTGCTACACAGGAAATATTCTCAGAATTGGACGAAACAAGTTCCTGAAGTCTTATTTTTCCTGGAAGCTTCCAGAGATCCGAAGAGGAGTCGGAGGGGGGCCACGAGGGCCCCACACACTAGGGCGGCGCGGCCTGGCCCCTGGCCGCGTCCCCTATGTGTGAGGGTGCCTCGGGCCACCTCTGACGATGCCCCTTCGCCTATAAAGACCCCCCGACGGGAAAAACCTAAGGACCCGATCAATTTTCTAGAAACACATCGCGATCCGCCGCCGTCGTCGACCCGAGATCGGGAGGGTCCAGAAGCTCTTCCCGGCACCCTGCCGGAGAGGGGAATCGCCACCGGAGGTCTTCTTCATCGCCATGCTTGCCTCCGGAGTGATGAGTGAGTAGTCTACCTTGGACTACGGGTCCATAGCAGTAGCTAGATGGTTGTCTCCTCCACCATGTGCTTCATGTTTAGATCTCATGAGCTGCCCTACATGATTGAGATCACCGTTATGTAATTCTACATGTTTGGTTTGTTGGGATCCAATGAATATTGGTGTTATGATTGAGTTGCTATACTGAAATATATCTTATGTTATCTCTATGTTGTTTATGATCTTGCATGCTCTCCGTTGTTAGTAGCTATCTTGGCCGAGTAGTTGCTAGTGACTCCAAGAGGGGGTATTTATGCTCGATAGTGGGTTCATGCCTCTATTTTACCTGGGGGAGTGACAGAAACCTCTAAGGTTGTAGATGTGTTGTTGCTACTAGGGAGAAAACAACATTCATATGCTCAAGGGCATATGCTTTGTTTACATTACACACTTTGCTTAATGCAATTATCTGTTGTTCGCAACTTAATACTCATGGGGTGTTCGGATGATATCCCCGTGAGTGGATTATTAGTCATAGATGCAGTTGGATGGCAGTCTATGTATTTTGTTGTAATGCCCAGAGTAAATTGCATAGTGATCTTCTTGACATATCACGTTTATCTTTATTCTATCAATTGCCCAAGTGTAATTTATTTACCCAGCATGTGTTATTTATCTTATGGAGAGACACCACTAGTGAACTGTGGACCCCGGTCCTATTTCCATCATATTGCTATCACCTGTTTACTTTACTCGCACTGTTTACTTTACTCGCATACTATTATCACTTTCCACTCGATACGCTCATAACCTTTGTTTCAAGCAAACCGGTGAGATTGACAACCTCATTGTAAGTTGGGAACAAAGTACTTGGTTGTGTTGTGTGCAGGTTCCGCGTTGCTACTGGCCGAAGACGAGTCAACAAGTATCGTAAACGGTGCCCTTGTTGGAGTGCTATTAAGCTAGTCTGCATCACCTTCAGTCATTTGTCTCTCCTCTCCAAGATCGACATACCTTGGTTTCTTAACTGAGGGAAAAGACTTAGCGCTGTGCTCATCATACCTTCCTCTTGGGGTTCCCAACGGGCTGGCCATCAAACAACAATCACCTATAAAGACCCCCCGATGGGAAAAACCTAAACACCCGATCACTTTTCCAGAACACATCGCGATCCGCCGCCGCCGTCGACCCGAAGATCAGGAGGGTCCAGAAGCTCTTCCCGGCACCCTGCCGGAGAGGGGAATCGCCACCAGAGGTCTTCTTCATCACCATGCTTGCCGCCGGCGAGATGAGTGAGTAGTCTACCTTGGACTATGGGTCCATAGCAGTAGCTAGATGGTTGTCTTCTCCACCATGTGCTTCATGTTTAGGTCTCGTGAGCTGCTTTACATGATCGAGACTACCGTTATGTAATTCTAGATGTTGTGTTTGTTGGGATCTGATGAATATTGGTGTTATGATTGAGTTGATGTACTGAATTTTATCTTATGTTATCTCTATGTTGTTTATGATCTTGCATGCTCTCCGTTGTTAGTAGCTATCTTGGCTGAGTAGTTGCTAGTGACTCCAAGAGGGGGTATTTATGCTCGATAGTGGGTTCATGCCTCTATTTAATCTGGGGGAGTGACAGAAACCTCTAAGGTTGTAGATGTGCTGTTGGTACTAGGGGAAAAACAACATTCATATGCTCGAGGGCATATGCTTTGTTTACATTACACACTTTGCTTAATGCAGTTATCTGTTGTTCGCAACTTAATACTTGTGGAGTTCTCGGATTGATTCACTACAAGTGGATTATTAGTCATAGATGCAGTTGGATGGTGGTCTATGTATCTTGTTGTAATGCCCAGAGTAAATCTCATAGTGATCCTCTTGACATATCACGTTGTTTTTATTCTATCAATTGCCCAACTATAATTTGTTTACCCAGCATGTGTTATTTTATCTTATGGAGAGACACCACTAGTGAACTGTGGACCCCGGTCCTATTTCCTTTATATTGCTATCACCTATTTACTTTACTCGCACTGTTTACTTTACTTGCATACTATTATTATTTTCCACTCGATACGCTCATTCCTTTGTTTACAGCAAACCGGAGATTGACAACCTCATCGTAAGTTGGGAGCAAAGTATTTGGTTGTGTTGTGTGCAGGTTCCACGTTGCTACTAGTTGAAGACGCGCTAACTCGTTTGATCGTAAGCGGCGCCCTTGTTAGAGTGTCACTAGACTAGCAAGCATCACCTTCTGGAGTATTGGCTTCTTCCTCTCCTGATTGACAAACCTTGGTTTCTTACTGAGGGAAAACCTTGCTGCTATATTCATCATACCTTCCTCTTGGGGTTCCCAACTGGACGGTGCTTTACATTATCAACACCGTGCTACATCAAGCTCTTTTCCGGCGCCGTTGCCGGGGAGGAAAAAGAAGACTTCTGCAAGGGGAGTTTCGCACGCACATCCTTTACTTTGTTTTAAGTTTTGCTTTACTTTATTTTTACTTGCATCATTTTATCAAAGACACACAAAAATTAGTTTCCTTTATAGTTGTTACTTTATTACTTTTAGTTCATTATGTTGTTCCCTAAGTATGTTTTGGAGGACCTCTCGGTAGGTAGTGGTTCTATTATTGGAAAAAGTAACATTGAGGAGTTCTTTAATCATATTAGTATGCATAAAGATGTTGAGGAAAAGTCTTTGGCTGAGCTTGCTCCTAGTAATGAAGTTGCTTCTGCTTATTTGATTCACATGTTAGAAGCTAGGTTTGCTAGCCTTAATCCTTTTATGCAATACATGTTTCTTAAGCTTCATGATATTGAGGATCCTGAAAAGAAAGCTTTTATCTTGAAAACTTTGCACATAGAATTTAGAGATGTTGCCATTGAGGATAGGGAAGTTTTTAAGAAATTTAATAAGCTTGGCTCACCTGTTGAAGTTGTTGGTACACCCAATGAAGATTTTAGAGTGCCAATACCTTGTAAACTTGTAGGAATTCATGATGCTTTGGAAAAGAATTTTAGTTGGATTTGTCCTGAAAACTTTTTTTTTGATGAAAGTAGTGTACCAAAGAGTGATCATAAAGGGTCTTCAAAAACTCATTTGGACACAATTCAATTTATTATTGAAAAGACTTATGCAATTGATCTTAATGATTCACTTGATATTACTTGATTCACACTTTCTGCGCCTAGCTCAAAGGCGTTAAAGAAAAGCACTCTTGGGAGATAACCCAATGTTTTTACATTCAGTTCTTTTTTATTTTATTTGATTCTTGGAAGTTATTACTACTGTAATAACCTCTCCTTATCCTTTTTATTTCGTTTTTGTGCCAAGAGAAGCCTCTAATTTGAGCGAGGTAAGATTTGGGGATGTTGCTGTCTTGAAACAGTTTTCGGTGCTGCACCGTAAACATTCCTGAAAATTTTCTGTATATCTTTTGGACCTGTGATTTCTTGCGCATATTCCCCAGGTTATATCCAAACTTTCATTAGTTGAACACTTTTTGATTTGAGCAACAGAAAACCCTCTAAAAATTCGACCTTTGTTAGCCGTTCTGTTTTGACAGATTTCTGCCAATATTTGTGTTTGCCGATTTATCGCTTTATTTTTTAGTTCTTTTGATCATGGAACTTTTGGGGAAGTTGCTACAGTAGTATATACTTTATATGTGGTGGTTTTGAGTTGAAACCTGAAGCAAAAGGGGTTGATTCAATGTTATGCTTACACTAATGTTGCTAATAGATTTGTGTTTAGTTTTGTATGAAGGAATTTTTAAGTGTAGGGATTGGAGAATGATGAGATGAGTTGAAGAATGGATAAAAGCTCAAGCTTGGGGATGCCCAGCACCCCAAGAAATATCCAAGAAGTACAAGCGTCAAAGCTTGGGGATGCCCCCGAGGCACCCCTTCTTCATCGGCAAAAATCAGGTCACCTTTCAACGCACTATATTTTTTTGGCTTCATGCATTATGCGTTTTTCTTGGAGCGTCAGTTGTTTTTAGTTTTCAGTTTTGTTTAGTTTTGTTTGCTGCAATAAATGGTTGGACCCAACAAATTTCTTTTGGAGAAGTTTCCTTGCTTTTCATTTGCCAAGAACACTCGTTGAACGATAGAGTGAAAAAGGGACTTGATCGAGTGTTCTCTTTTTCTAGAACTGCATTTAGCTTTTGATTTTCTCCTTGATTTATGTTCAGATCTTGTTATATATTTTTATCAAGGTGTATTTTTTCCTCTGGTCCATATTGGTTTTCATCAAAAGAGTTATTTATAAAAAGTTTGAATGGTGTTGGAAAAGAGAAAAAGCTTTATGCAAAAAAGTGGTACAAGAAGAAGCTTGTGTAGACTGCCGCCTAGGCTTTTGCATGTCATGCTTGATATCTTTTTGATAGTATGCTTAGTGGTTTTGCTGTAGCATGACTTGTCTCAAATGACTGAGATTGCTTAATGAGCATTTGAAAAAAATCATGCGTTGTTTTAATTATTTGGAAGCATTATTTTGGTTTTCTCCTTGATGCTTTATTTGGGTTGACTTGGCGCATGCTCACACATGTTTGACTCATACAAAGTCGCCATAGCCTCTATGATCATTTAGTTTTTGACTTTTGATGCCATCCTATGCTTCTTTTAATGTCGCTTTGTCGCTCTGCATGATTATGGCCATTATTGCTCTCTTAGTTGGTCGCTCCCAGTCTTTTGCTAGCCCTTGTTTTGTACTAAGTATGAGCTCTACTCGTGCATCCAACTCCTAAAAACCAAGTTTGCCATTGTGTCCACTATAAATTCCTATGCATGGTATTTGTAAGCCATTCCAAGTAAATTTTCATGTGCTATCTTTGAAAAAACCTTCAAAATACTTCTCGTTTTGTGACACTATTTTCAGCTCATGGGGACGTAGTGGTCGGAATTGCTATCTTCCATATTAAATTAAGTACCCCTTGACTAGGCAGCTTCATCTGCTTGTCATTAATTTTGCATGAGAGCTGGTCAGACCATTGCAATCTAATTCTAAAAAAAAGGCACTCCTCCATGGTATGTGAATGTTGGTGGGCACCCGATGGAATCGGTTAGCCATGGTTTGAGAAAGGAAAAAAGGTGGGGAGGAGTGCCAAAGCTTTATAAAAGATCACCAATGTGCCAAATTTTCAAAGAACTCGGAACCGCTCTCACTTGTTTATTATGGAAGATAGTAAGACCCCATTGCTAGTCGTTGACAAAAGCAACCACCTCTCAAAACCCAATTTTTATCTCTGTTTTACAAATTAAAACCTCTAGCACATGTTTAATCAATGCTTCCCTCCGCGAAGGGCCTTTCTTTTACTTTTATGTTGAGTCACCACCTTCTATCTTTATGCACCATTAAGAGAGCATAGCTGTCATTCTAAGTATAATGTGCATTGTCCCAAAGTTTTCATTAATTGATTCATATTATTGGTTTCACTTGTTCTTAAATTACTTGTATCTAGTCACCCTCTTAAACTTGAAGGTGTCCTATGCATTTATGTTTTGCTCTCTCATGAAGGACAAGCTGAAAACCATTTGCTATGTTTTTCCATATGATTTGAACACACGTTTGACTTTCATTGTTTCATTTTTATGATCTTTCGTTTGTATTCTTTTTCATGTTATAACATAGTTGCTAAGTTTCTTCTATCAAGATTATATCTTTCATGCCCATGTTTTAAGTTCTTTTGATCCCAGCGCACAACGCTTACATAAATGGTCAAGATTGTGTAGGTGCATGTCACCTCAAAAATTATTTCTTTTGTTATCACTTACCTACTCGAGGACGAGCAGGAGTTAAGCTTGGGGATGTTGATACGTCTCCAACGTATCCATAATTTTTTATGCTCCATGCTTGTTTTTACACCATTTGCTTAGTGTTTCGTTACACTTCGTGGCATTTTTATGCATTTTCTGGAACTAACCTATTAACGAGATGCCACAGTGCCAGTTCCCTGTTTTCTACTGTTTATGTGTTTCAGAAAAGTTACACAGGAAATATTCTCGAAATTGGACGAAACCAAAGCCAGAAGTCCGGATATTCATAGGAGCTTCCAGAAGACCGAAGAGGAGACGGAGCCGAGCCAGAGGGTGGCCACACTACCAGGGGGCGCGGCCTAGCCCAGGCCCACGCCGGCCTGTGGTGTGGGCTCCCTGGTCCACCTCTGATGCCGCCCCTTCGCCTATAAAGACCCTCGACGGGAAAAACCTAAACACCCGATCACTTTTCCAGAACACATCGCGATCCGCCGCCGCCGTCGACCCGAAGATCGGGAGGGTCCAGAAGCTCTTCCCGGCACCTTGCCGGAGAGGGGAATCGCCGCCGGAGGTCTTCTTCATCGCCATGCTTGCCTCCGGCGTGATGAGTGAGTAGTCTACCTTGGACTATGGGTCCATAGCAGTAGCTAGATGGTTGTCTTCTCCACCATGTGCTTCATGTTTAGGTCTCGTGAGCTGCTTTACATGATCGAGACTACCGCTATGTAATTCTACATGTTGTGTTTGTTGGGATCCGATGAATATTGGTGTTATGATTGAGTTGATGTACTAAATTTTATCTTATGTTATCTCTATGTTGTTTATGATCTTGCATGCTCTCCGTTGTTAGTAGCTATCTTGGCCGAGTAGTTGCTAGTGACTCCAAGAGGGGGTATTTATGCTCGATAGTGGGTTCATGCCTCTATTTAATCTGGGGGAGTGACAGAAACCTCTAAGGTTGTAGATGTGCTGTTGCTACTAGGGGGAAAACAACATTCATATGCTCGAGGGCATATGCTTTGTTTACATTACACACTTTGCTTAATGCAGTTATCTGTTGTTCGCAACTTAATACTTGTGGAGTTCTCGGATTGATTCGCCACAAGTGGATTATTAGTCATAGATACAGTTGGATGGTGGTCTATGTATCTTGTTGTAATGCCCAGAGTAAATCTCATAGTGATCCTCTTGACATATCACGTTGTATTTATTCTATCAATTGCCCAACTGTAATTTGTTTACCCAGCATGTGTTATTTTATCTTATGGAGAGACACCACTAGTGAACTGTGGACCCCGGTCCTATTTCCCTTATATTGCTATCACCAGTTTACTTTACTCACACTGTTTACTTTACTCGGATACTATTACTATTTTCCACTCGATACGCTCATTCCTTTGTTTACAGCAAACCGGTGAGATTGACAACCTCATCGTAAGTTGGGAGCAAAGTATTTGGTTGTATTGTGTGCAGGTTCCACGTTGCTACTAGTTGAAGACGTGCTAACTCGTTTGATCGTAAACGACGCCCTTGTTGGTGTGTCACTAGACTAGCAAGCATCACCTTCTGGAGTATTTGCTTCTTCCTCTCCTGATCGACAAACCTTGGTTTCTTACTGAGGGAAAACCTTGCTGCTATATTCATCATACCTTCCTCTTGGGGTTCCCAACTGGACGGTGCTTTACATTATCAACACCGTGCCGCATCAATGACTAATAGAATTTTTATAAGGCGCATGATATTTGTTCCAATCTTTCTTTGGAACATCAAGATAAGAGGCAAAAGCCTTAAAACAGTTAGCAAGTATCTGAGAATCAAGACCATAAGCAGTGCTAACATTATGAAAGTCATCGGTTCCCATAAAAGTTTTAATGCATTCATAATCATAATTTATACCTGACCTCCTACCTTTGTCGTTCTCCCATCCTTCAGCATTTTCTTGAATACGGTCAAGAAGATCCCATTTCGCTTCTCCTTTCATATGAGTAAATGATCCAAAATAGGAAGCATCCAAATAACCCTTGTCATGAAGAGCAAGCCTCGCATAAAAGTTATCAATAACAATATTACTGGGGAGCTCATGAATGGGACATTTGAGCATTAGTAATTTAATCTCCCCCACGCTTGGGCAATACTCTCTCCATCATGAGGCCAAAAATTATATATTCGATTACGATCTTTATGAATTTCACGTGGAGGATAAAACTTGGAATAAAAGAGAGGTACAATTTCCTCCCAAGCAATAGATGGACCATCCTTAAGCAGCCGATACCACTCCTCAGCTCTGCCTTTTTGTGATAAGGAGAATAACTTCCTCTTAACTTTGCTTGATGAAATACCCGCACACTTGAACAACTCGCATAATTCATATATAAAGAGTAAATTATCACCCAGATGGACAGTTCCATCTCCTGAATAGCAGTTATCCATAACACGTTCAACAATTTTCATAGGTATTTTAAAAGGATCTAATTGAGTAGGTGGTGGTTGTGGTTAATCCACATCCAGAATAGTGGTAGTAGTGTTCCCGAATAGGAAACCAAATGGAGAACTCTCCATAGCAAAATAAAATAAAAATAAAAGACAGAAATAAAAACAATACTCATAGCGACGGTTACCTTTACCAATTCCACTCTTCAATAGCGCTTCACTCCCCGGCAACGGCGCCAGAAAATAGTCTTGATGACCCATAAGTATAGGGGGTGTATCGTAGTACTTTCGATAAATAAGAGTGTCGAACCCAACGAGGAGCAAAAGGTGTTGACAAGTGGTTTTGATCAAGAATTCACTGTAAATACTAGCAAACAGGTTTTCAGGGGTATTTGGTAATGCAAATAAATAAAGTGCGAGTAAATAAAAGACAGTAATAATAATTGCTGCATGTGGCCCAATCCTTTATAGAGCAAAGGACAAGCCGGTTATGTAACTTATAATAA
This sequence comes from Dactylis glomerata, assembly GCA_007115705.1. Classification (NCBI taxonomy): domain Eukaryota; kingdom Viridiplantae; phylum Streptophyta; class Magnoliopsida; order Poales; family Poaceae; genus Dactylis; species Dactylis glomerata. Next base: position 2,466,541 of record QXEO01000543.1, read on the forward strand.
CCAAACGTTCTCGAGGACACACGGGAGTTTCTGTCATGTGCTTTCGCTTCATGCCGCTAAATAATCTTTATTGGTTTGATAAGTGTTATGGGGGTGAACCTGTGCTAGCGCACTACCCTTACTAGGATAAATACACACTTATGATTGTACCCCTTGCAAGCATCCGCAACGACAAGAAATTAATTAAGATAAATCTAACCACAGCCTTAAACTCTAAGATCGTACGCTCCCTGGTGCAATGGTTTCCTAACGGAGGTTTAGGTTTCTGTCACTCCAGCAACCCCACAATTAGTAGCCAAATACACAATGCATCTCACTAGGCCCATAAATGGTGAAGTATCATGTAGTCGACGTTCACATGACACCACTAGTGAAATGGCACCACAACAAATAAATATCAAACCATTAAATATTACTCAACATAATTCCACTACTAACGACTTGACTTCTCCCATGTCCTCAAGAACTAAACAAACTACTTACAAGACATCATATGGATCATGATCAGAGGTGATATAATGGTAAATAACAATCTGAACATACACCTTAATTCAACGGTTCCACTCAATAGCATCAACCACAAGAGTAATCAACACCGGGAAAGTTTCCCCTAAGAATTTGACAAGATTCAACTCAAGATGTTACAGCGGGACGGCGTGGTGATGTTGAAGATGAAGGTGCTGGTGATGAGGATGATGGTGATGATGATCCTGATGAAGTCCAGCGCGATGATGATGACGATGGCGATGATCTCCCTCTCCAGGAAGGAATTTCCCCGGCAGATTTCTGCCTGCCGGAAAGCCTTTCTCTCTCTGGTGTTTTCCACCCCACAGAGGCGGCGGTGTCTATCTCTGAGCCCCCCCCTGACTTAGGTTTTTGGGGATGATCAAATACGCGAAGGGGCGATGGCACAAGTGGGCCAGGGGGCTCTCACCACAGGGCGGCGCGGCCAGGGGCTGGGCCACGCCCCCTGGTGGTGAGGCTGCCCTATGGCCCCTCTCGCCTCCTCCTTCTGGCTTCTTCAGTCTTCTGATAAAATATAATTTTCTGGTATTTTTCTGGAATTTTCTTGATCTTCGAAATATGGTGTCTTGATGGTCCTTTTTCCAGCAGAATCCTGACTCCGGCAGCAAATCCTCCAATGATCATCAAACATGTAAAAACAGAGGAAATAACATAAGTATCATCTTTAAATGTGAAATATATCAATGAATAATAGTAAATTATGATACAAAATAGTGATGCAAAATGGATGTATCAAACCCCCAAGCTTAGACCTCGCTTGTCCCCAAGCGAAAACTAAACTCGGTAAACATGACCACATGTTTATGGAGTGAAGTGTCGATTATCAAAATACGGACAAGAAGCATCACATTTACCAAGGCACGAGTTATAATAGACAGCAACTTCTCTTTATATGATATAGGCTTGCAATAAGTAAAAGGGAATCACAAATAAAGATGCACAAGGTAAATTATAATTGGTGGTGGCAAACCTTAGTTCTTGGTCAGAGAACAATGAACAAACTATACTAGCTTTTGAATGGAGCCTTTTTAAAACAGAGCTATTATAGCAAAAACCATATGCTCAATGAAACAAACTTTTTGCATTCATAGAAAGCTTTCAAAGATATATTCCTTCAGACAAAAGCATTGTACTAACAAAAGAAGTTAATAAACATGATTAAGCGGATCAACATATGGATGAGTGAAACATAACAACTCAAATGCTTGCTTGAGATAGAAAGGAATAGGTTGACTCAACATGAAAGTAAAAGACAGGCCCTTCGCAGAGGGAAGCAGGGATTAAACATGTGCTAGAGCTTTTCATTTGTAAAATAGAGGTAAAAGTTGTTTTGAGAGGTGGTTGCTTTTGTCAACGACTAGCAACGGAGTTCTTGATATCTTCTATACTAAACAAGTGAGAGCGGTTCCGAGATGTTTGATTAGTTGGCACATTGGTGCTCTTTTATAGCTTGGCACTCCTCCCCACTTTTCCTTTCTCAAACCATGGCTAACTGATTCCATCGGGTGCCGACCAACTTTCACATACCATGGAGGAGTGCCTTTTTCTTTTCTTTTTGAGATTATAATGGTCTGACCAGCTCCCTTGCAAAATTAATGATGAGCAGATGAAGCTGCCTAGTCGAGGGGTACTCAATTTAGTATGGAAGATAACAAACCCATCCACTACGTCCTCATGAGCTAAAAACAGTGGCACAAAATGAGAAGTGTTTGAAGGTTTTTGAAAGGTAGCACATGAAAATTTACTTGGAATGGCCTAAAATACCATGCATAGGAAATTATAGTGGACTCTTTGGAAGTGACTTGGTTTTTAGGAGTTGGATGCACGAGAAGCATTTCCTCTCAGTACAGGTCTTTGGCTAGCAAGGCTGGGTAGCAAGCATAAGAGTTGCATGAAACAAACAAACATACATATAATAAGAACAATCATGCAAACTTCCTTGAAGGTACAACGATTTTAGCTTTGAGAATAATATTACTTATAAGCCAAACATGAAGGAAAACTGAAGTGATGTAACTACAAGCACTTCTTCTTCTTTTCTACTCAAACCTCGAGGTAATGTTGCTACTGACCAAGCTAAGTTTGCCAAAACCAACTAAATTTACTCATGCTTCCAAAGTGATACCAATACTAATCAACAAGACTAATCATATAAGAAACATTGCAAACTAAAATAAAGTGTGCGGAAAGTAAACGATAAAACTTCTCATTAATATTTCATTACCGCAACTCACACCAAGGGATAGATAAATAACCAACTAAGGAGGATACTTCCACACTGCAAACTATTCTATAAGATAACTTCTCTATTCATGATATGACTCTACTTGAAAAGTAAATGAGTAAAAGGTGATGATGTGATACCGCGACACTCCCCCAAGCTTGGAACAAGCCAAGGGGATGCCTATACCATGATGAATTACTCCTTCGGCAGTGGTTGTGAGTCTTTATCATCATCGTACTTCCAAGTCAGAGGTCCCCCGTCAAGGAAGGATGTCTTGGTCTCCAATATCCTGAAACTTGCAGCATCACTCATTTGTTGAAATCTAGCTTCATACTCACAATTTTGGTTCTGCAAGTCGTAGAGTTGTACTTGTAATTGGTTAGTGGTCTCGCGGAGCAAAAAGATATCCTTCCAGAGTTCTGTAGTCTCCTTCTTGTACTTGGTAACAAGCTCTTGATTAATCCTATGGATGATGTCCACCTCGCGTTCCGCCATCTTCTTGTATTTAAAAACTTCTTGTTCCAGTGCTTCCATCATGGCTTCGAGACTTCCTTCTCCCTTTGAGACTTGGACATCTTTGATCTGCAACTCCCCATCTTTGAGCAACAACTCATTCGAATGCATCTTCAGCTCCCTCATATACGGATTAATGATATCCGCAAGAGGGTTCTCCTCGGATGGACCGGACGAAGACATTGCAACTCCAAAGCTGAGTACAATCCCCTGACAGAAATAGCTTGGAACAAAACACGATGAGAAAATGATATACAGACCTCGGGGACTCCGGGGGGTTATATAGGTGAAAATTATACATCGAGACGAAATCATAGGAGGAAACCGGGACGGAAACGAGCTCTGGGGTGGTCTCACCACAGGGCGGCGTGGCCTGGGGTGGGCCCACGCCCCTGGTGGTGAGGAGCCATCGGACTTCGTCTCCTGCCTGTTTTCATCTCACGATTTTTTATATTTAGTAAAAACAATAAAAATATTAATGGAAAAGTTTTTCGTGAATCTTTTCTGACTAGAACTGTTACCTATTCAAAAACGAACTCTGCAGGTTCCTGCAAATTGTCCTGGAAGAATTCTTCCGGAGAAACTGTTTCAATTACATCAACATCTTCATTATAAGAATCTCCAGCAATATAATGTTTGAGTCTTTGCCCATTCACCACTTGTGTAGTGTCATCTTTCAACGAAGCAATCTTTATTGCACCTGAGAGGTACACTTCAACAATAACATATGGTCCTTCCCATTTAGAGAGTAATTTCCCTGCAAAAAATCTGAGACGAGACCTATACAATAGAACTTTCTCACCAACATGAAACTCTCTTTTAAGAATTCTCTTATCATGCCATTGCTTGACTTTCTCTTTGAAAAGTTTGGCATTCTCATAGGCTTCGTTTCTCCACTCATCTAGAGAACTCAAATCTAACAACCTTTTCTTATCGGCAAGTTTAAAATCCCTATTAAGCTCTTTCACTGCCCAAAAAGCTTTGTGTTCTAATTCTAAGGGCAAGTGACACGCTTTTCCGTAAACCATCTTGTAAGGAGACATGCCCATGGGGTTCTTATAAGCAGTTCTATAAGCCCATAAAGCATCATTTAACTTGCTAGCCCAGTTTTTCCTAGATCTATTGATAGTCTTCTGCAAGATAGACTTGATCTCTCTATTTGAAAGCTCTACCTGCCCACTAGTTTGGGGATGGTAAGCTGAAGCAATTCTATGGTTAACGTCATATCTAGCAAGAGTTTTTCTAAAACCACCGTGAATAAAATGAGAACCTCCGTCAGTCATAAGATATCTAGGCACACCAAACCTAGGAAAAATAACGTCTTTAAGCATTTTTAACGAGGTCTCACCATGGGCACTCTTCGTAGGTATGGCTTCTACCCACTTGGTAACATAATCAACAGCAACAAGTATGTGAGTATAGCCTTTTGAAGGAGGAAAAGGACCCATAAAGTCAAACCCCCAACAATCAAATGGTTCAATAACAAGAGTGTAACTCATAGGCATTTCATTACGTCTAGAAATATTACCAACTCTTTGACATTCATCGCAAGATAAAACATACCTTCTAGCATCTTTAAAGAGGGTTGGCCAATAAAAACCTGATTGTAGAAGCTTTTGTGCGGTTCTATCTCTAGCATGATATCCTCTATAAGCGCTTCCATGGCATTTCCTCAATATTTCTTGTTGCTCATATTCTGGTACGCATCATCGCATAATACCATCAACTCCTTCTTTATATAAATGTGGGTCATCCCAAAAGTAATGCCTCAAATCGTAAAAGAATTTTCTTCTTTGCTAAGCTGTAAAGGTTGGAGGCAAATACATGGAAACAATAAAGTTAGCATAATCAGCATACCAAGGAAGGTCTCGCGAAGTTACATTTATTGAAACCAACTGTTCATTTGGAAAACTATCATTAACAGAAATAGGATTGAAAGAAATGTTTTCCAATCTAGATAAGTTGTCAGCCACATGATTTTCAGCACCTTTCCTATCTACGATATGCAAATCAAACTCTTATAAAAGCAACACCCATCTAATAAGCCTAGGCTTAGCGTCCTTCTTCGTCATAAGATATCTAATAGCAGCGTGATCAGTATGAATAGTAACTTTAGAATCAACAATGTAAGGTCTAAACTTATCACACGCAAAAACAATAGCAAGAAACTCTTTCTCAGTGGTAGCATAATTCTTCTGAGCAGCATCAAGAGTCTTACTAGCATAATGAATAACATTCAACTTATTATCTACGCGCTGTCCAAGAACAGCACCAACAGCAAAATCACTAGCATCACACATAATTTTAAAGGGTAAATTCCAATCAGGTGGTTAGATAATAGGAGCAGTAGTTAAAGCCTTCTTAAGAGTTTCAAAAGCTTCCTTACAATCATCATCAAAGACAAATGGTACATCTTTTTGAAGAAGATTAGTAAGAGGCTTTGAAATCTTAGAGAAATCTTTAATAAACCTCCTATAGAAACCAGCATGACCAAGAATACTATGAATACCTTTAACATCTCTGGGACAAGGCATCTTCTCAATTGCCTCAACTTTTGCTCTGTCAACTTCAATACCTCTTTCAAAAAATTTATGTCCAAGGACAATTCCTTCATTTACCATAAAGTGGCATTTCTCCCAATTAAGAACAAGATTAGTTTCTTCACACCTCTGCAAAACTTTATCAAGATTGTGCAAACAATTATCAAAAGAAGTTCCATAGACGGAGAAATCGTCCATGAAAACCTCCACAATTTCTTCACAAAAACCATGAAAAATAGCAGACATGCATCTTTGAAAAGTAGCAGGAGCATTGCATAAACCAAACGGCATACGTCTATAAGCATAAGTTCCATAAGGACAAGTAAAAGTGGTTTTCTCTTGATCTTCCTTTTTTAACAGCAATCTGAGAGAAACCGGAATAACCATCAAGAAAACAAAAGTGAGTCTTCTTGGATAACTTCTCTAGCATTTGATCTATAAACGGTAAAGGATAGTGATCTTTCTTAGTGACTTTGTTTACCTTCCTAAAATCAATGCACATCCTATAACCAACTACTACCCTTTGAGGAATAAGCTCGTTATTCTCATTAGGCACAACAGTCATACCTCCTTTCTTAGGAACACAATGAACATGACTAACCCATCTACTATCAGCAATAGGATAAATAATACCAGCATCAAGGAGCTTCAATACCTCATTTCTTACCACTTCCTTCATCTTAGGAATTAAGCGGCGTTGATTTTCGACAACTGGCTTTGCGTCTTCCTCCATATTAATAGCATGCTGACATAAAGTGGGAGAAATCCCTTTTAAATCATCAAGAGTATATCCCATAGCTCCTCGGTGTTTCCTCAATATCTCCAATAACCTTTCTTCTTCCTTTCCTGAAAGTTTAGAACTGATAATAATATGATATATTTTCTTATCATCTATATAAGCATATTTAAGATCATCAGGTAAAGGTTTTAATTCAAAAATAGGATCTTTCTTAGGTGGCAAAGTGGTACCAAGATCCTCCACAGGTAAATTGTGCTTGATCAATGGTTGTTGACGAAGGAAAATATCGTCAATCTCTTCTCTTTCCTTTCTGAAAACATCACTTTCATGGTCCTCCATGAATTGCTGCAAAGCATTATTAGGGGCAAGAGCAATAGAAGCAAGCTGTTCAACTCGAAAATTTTCATCAGGTATGTCATTTTCATAAGAAGTCTTAGCAAACTTGGAAAAATTAAACTCATAAGACTCTCCATTAAACTTAGTGAAAATTTTCTCCTTCTTACAGTCTATCACAGCACCATAAGTATTCAAAAAGGGTCTACCAAAAATAATAGGACAAGTTTTACTAGCCTCCTTACCAAGTACTAGGAAATCAGTGGGATATTTGGTCTTACCGCAAAGAACTTCCACATCTCGAACAATACCCAGAGGCCAAACAGTCTCTCTGTTAGCAAGCTGAACAACCACATCAATATCTTCAAGTTGACAAGCGCCAATCTCATGCATAATTTCTCTGTAGAGCTCTAAAGGAATGGCACTTGAACTAGCACCAATGTCGCATAAACCATAATAGCAATGATCGCCAATCCTGACAGAAATAACAGGAACACTTGTTTTCATATGCCTTTTAGGATGTGAGATAATGTTAGAAGCATCTTCACAAAAGAGAACATATTCATCCCCTACATCTTTAGTAACAAGGTCCTTCAATATAGCTACAGGAGACTTAATAGTAATTTGCTCATCAGGCTCTACGGCTTTCTTAGTACTTTTATTAGACACACTTACCAAAGTAGAATACTCTTTTACCTTAGCAGGGAAAGGTGTCTTCTCAAAATAAGGTTCAGGCACAATGCTATCAACAGTACAAACTTTAGTAGCTGCAGCAGGAATATGACTAATAGAATCTTCATAAGGCGCATGATATTTGTTCCAATCTTTCTTTGAAACATCAAGATAAGAGGCAAAAGCCTTAAGACAATTATCAAGTATTTGAGAATCAAGACCATAAGCAATGCTAACACTATGAAAGTCATCGGTTCCCATAAAAGTTTTAATGCATTCATAATCATAATTTACACCTGACTTCCTACCTTTGTCGTTTTCCCATCCTTCAGCATTTTCTTGGATACGGTCAAGGAGATTCCACTTAGCATCTTCCTTCATATGAGTAAATGATCCAAAACAGGAAGCATCCAAATAATCCTTATCATGAAGAGCAAGCCTCGCATAAAAATTATCAATAACAATATTATTGGGGAGCTCATGAATGGGACATTTGAGCATTAGTAACTTCAATCTCCCCCATGCTTGGGCAATAATTTCTCCATCATGAGGCCAAAAGTTATATATTCGATTACGATCTTTATGAATTTCACTTGGAGGATAAAACTTGGAATAAAAGAGAGGCACAATTTCCTCCCATGCAATAGATGGACCATCTTTAAGCAGCCGATACCACTCCTTAGCTCTGCCTTTCAATGATAAAGAGAATAGCTTCCTCTTGACTTGGCTCGGTGAAATACCTGCACACTTGAACAACTCGCATAATTCATGTATAAAAAGTAAGTGATCACTCGGATGGACAGTTCCATCTCCTGAATAGCAGTTATCCATAACACATTCAATAATTTTCATAGGTATTTTAAAAGGATCTAATTGAGCAGGTGGTGGTGGTTCATCCACATGTGCAGCAGTGGTAGAAGTGTTCCCAAATAGGAAACCAAATGGATAATTCTCCTTAGAAAAATAAAGTAAAAGACAAAAATAAAAACAATACTCACAACAACGGTTACCTTTACCAAATCCACTCTTCAATAGCGCTTCACTCCCCGGCAATGGCGCTAGAAAATAGTCTTGATGACCCACAAGTATAGGGGGTGTATCATAGTACTTTCGATAAATAAGAGTGTTGAACCCAACGAGGAGCAGAAGGTGTTGACAAGTGGTTTTGATCAAGGATTCACTGTAAATACTAGCAAACGGGTTTTCAGGGGTATTTGGTAATGCAAGTAAATAAAGTATGAGTAAATAAAAGACAATAGTAATAATTGTTGCAAGTGGCCCAATCCTTTTTAGAGCAAAGGACAAGCCGGTTGTGTAACTTATGATGACCAAGCGTTCTCGAGGACACACGGGAGTTTCTGTCAAGTGCTTTCGCTTCATACCGCTAAATAATCTTTACTGGTTTGATGAGTGTTATCGGGGTGAACCTGTGCTAGCGCACTACCCTTACTAGGATAAATACACACTTGTGATTATACCCCTTGCAAGCATCCGCAAATACAAGAAAGTAATTAAGATAAATCTAACCACAACCTTAAACTCTAAGATCCTTTGCTCCCTGGTGTAATGGTTTCCCAACGGAGGTTTAGGTTTCTGTCACTCCAGCAACCCCACAATTGGTAGCCAAATACATAATGCATCTCACTAGGCCCATAAATGGTGAAGTATTATGTAGTCGATGTTCACATGACACCACTAGTGAAATGGCACCACAACAAATAAATATCAAACCATTAAATATTACTCAACTTAATTCCACTACTAACGACTTGACTTCTCCCATGTCCTCAAGAACTAAACAAACTACTCACAAGACATCATATGGATCATGATCAGAGGTTATAATGGTAAATAACAATCTGAACATACACCTTAATTCAACGGTTCCACTCAATAGCATCAACCACAAGAGTAATCAACACCGGGAAAGTTTCCCCTAAGAATTTGACAAGATTCAACTCAAGATGTTACAGCGGGATGGCGTGGTGATGATAGAGATGAAGGTGCTGGTGATGGAGATGATGACGATGATCCCGATGAAGTCCGGTGCGATGGTGATGACGATGGCGACGATCTCCCCTCTCAGGGAAGGAATTTCCCCGGTAGATTTCTGCCTGTCGGAGAGCTTTTCTCTCTCTGGTGTTTTCTGCCCCGCAACGGCGGCGGTGTCTATCTCTGAGCCCCCCTGACTTAGGTTTTCGGGGATGATCAAATACGCGAAGGGGCGATGGCAGAAGTGGGCCAGGGGGCTCTCACCACAGGGCGGCGCGGCTAGGGGCTGGGTCGCGCCCCCTGGTGGTGAGGCTGCCCTATGGCCCCTCTCGCCTTCTCCTTCTGGCTTCTTCAGTCTTCTGATAAAATATAATTTTCTGGTATTTTTGTAGAATTTTCCTGATCTTCGAAATATGGTGTCTTGATGGTCTTTTTTCCAGCAGAATCCTGACTCCGGCAGCAAATCCTCCAATGATCATCAAACATATAAAAACAGAGGAAATAACATAAGTATCATCTCTAAATATGAAATATATCAATGAATAACAATAACTTATGATACAAAATAGTGATGCAAAATGGACGTATCAGGGCGATGAAAGTAGTGGGCCAGGGTGGCCTCACCACAGGGCGGCGCGGTCAGGGGTGGGCCCGCGCCCCCTGTGGGTGATCCCACCCTGTGGCTCCTCTTGCCTCCTTCTTCTGGCTTCTTTAGTCTTCTGGAAAATATAATTTCCTGATATTTTTCTGGAATTTTCCTGATCTTCCGAAACATGGTGTCTTGACGGTCCTTTTTCCAGCAAAATCCTGATTCTGGCAGCAAATCCTCCAATGATCATCAAACATGTAAAAATAGAGGAAACAACATAAGTATCATCTCTAAATGTGAAATATATCAATAAATAACAGTAAATTATGATAAAAATAGTGATGCAAAATGGACGTATCAGACGGCGCCCATCCACTAGTAGAAAAATGATCTTTAGTCCCGGTTGGTAAGGGCCTTTAGTCCCGATTGCCCAACCGGGACTAAGCAATCGGGACTGAAAGTTGGTCGAAAAAAGTTTCAGTTTTTTTTGGAATTTTTTAAATTTGTCATATTTTCGGATATTTGAATTGTTTGACAGTTTCTACTCTAATCTCTAATCACCTATATTCTTCTCATCTCAAAGTATATACTTGTGGTCCTACTTCCAGGTCGGTCACCCATCGTCACACTACTCCACCATCAGCACGCTTAACTCCTCCGTTCCTTCCCTACTAGCTTCAAAGACTGCGCGTATGACTTCTTCATAATAGTATGCTATCAGTTGTATTAACCTATACACTTTGATAAGATATGATATTATTATTTTTAATTCTAAATAATTTTTAAAATAAGCAACAATGATTAAGTAATAATAAGCATCAATGAATTCCAAATAATCTTTATGCATAATTTAATTATTAATTTTAAACTCAAAATATTTAAAAAATATTAAAAAATCAAAAACTTAAAAAATTCCAAAATAATATAAAAACTTTAAAATAACTTTGTGTAGATAGTTTTTGATATATTATATGTTTTTTTCGAGTCCGTACGCAAAAGATAAAGCCGTTTTAATTTGGAACAACCTTTTTTTGCAAAAAATATTAAAATTCAAATTTTCAAATTTTCCATAAAAGTTGGTTGCGTGAGGTACATGCATGTCAAAGGATTTTGAAATTTGAAGTTTTTATCATTTTCATTTATTTTTTAGACGTTTTTTTAGGGGGGGAGGGGAGGAGGCATGAGAGGGAAAATAGGTACGTACCCTTCAGTCCGGGTTGGTAACACCAACCGGGACTAAAGGGTGAGGCTTTAATCCCAGTTAGAGACACCAACCGGGACTAAAGGTCACTGACCCTTTAGTCCCGGTTCGTATCTCCAACCGGGACTAAAGGTCCCGTTTGAACCGGAACTAAAGATTTTTGGCCCACATAGCCTTTTGAACAGAGACTAATGTGACCATTAGTCCCGGATCAAAGCACAACTAGAACTAAAGCTCAAATTCGACCTAGATATTATGCATGTTTTCTACTAGTGATCCTTCCCCACGGCCATGTGCAGCCTCGCAAGCCTGTCAATCTATCTACGATGGTGGTACACAGTGCAACTAAAGCTCGCTGGCCGGTACCAATAGCTGTTAATCTATAGCTCTTTTCCCTGACCGATGGCAGGAAAATTAAATATATGGAACATGGAGCAATGCATCGAATAAAACGACCTGAATGTCTAGGTAGGCAAAATCGACAAGTTTGAACATCAATCAGACACCTGAGCTGAGGCATGACTTGTTTGGTCGATCAGCAATTGATTTTTTTTATTGTCTTCACGTCATTACTCCCTGGATCGTGGATCATAGCCAAGCCAGATGTTGTAGCTTGATCCAATAGCTCAGCCGCACATCCGCGTACGTCGGGATTGACCAGTCGCTGCAAAGGCTTTGGAGCCGCCCTACTTCCCTACCGCCGCTGACCGCACCCTCGAGCTCTGGCGCCTCATGCTCCTGGATCTACAATCTCCCAACGCTATTGTACTGGGCTCTCTTCCCCTACTTCCTGAGTATCATGGGTACCGGCTGCAGGCCGACGGCAGTATCGAAAGATAAAGCCGCAGAGAGAGATCAGAATCGTCAGAGGCATCACACAAGGTCTGTTCAGCGTGAGGGACGGAGACAGATTTCTGGTAACCGCCTCCACCACCATGCCTGCCTCCTTGTACTGCGAATACTCGTGGTTCAGCAAGTTCCAGGACATCATGTCAAGATGGCCATTGATCCATGACGTTGAGAGCGATCCTCGCGGGCAAAATCTGGACTCATCTTGGTAACGACATCGTGACCCTCGCATAGCATGCCAGCCAAACTGGGAGGCGTCGAGATACCATGCCGATGGTATCGACGGCGTTGATGCCAAAACCCTAAGCAGCCGATCGCATCTGCTTCGCTCTCCCGTTTTCTCACAGCGGCGGCGACGATTGGTTGGAGGTTCGCTACTTCTTTATATATACGGGGACAGGAGGAGGCAGACTTGCATATAGCAACACAGATTACATTTCTTTGGGCCTCGGCCCATGGGCTGACGAGAGTTTATCGTATGATCGTTTGGCAAAGAAAACTCTCGAAAACATACTGAAACGGGTCGACGGGATCATCTTAGTCCTAATCGGTATGATGGATCGGTTTAAAGTACGTACGGACGGAAATCTAGCTTTTAACTTAACCGGTGACATACCTTATAATTAGCTCAAAAGGTGGAATCCCTAAAATCTGGGGAGAAACCCTTTTGCTTTTATTATTAGGTATAGATTAATGGGAGTCCTTTTTTTGGGTAGAAATGCTCATGGGAGTTTTGTCAAGCGATAAAGGCCAAACTGCAAGAGGAAAAATCTCTTTGAACAATAGTACTATTTATAATCTATTTTGATTCAAAGTTTGTAGTAAGTCACACTTTTCCGATCCGAGGGAGTACTAAAGAGGTTTTGAGCCTGTCTAGTGCCTACACTAAAGCTCAAAATTCTCAGCTTTGTCCGCGTCCACATCTCGCGTGTGCTTTACTGCTTTAGCGGGTATGTGTGCAAGTTCACTTTTAGGTTTACTCTAGAATCTATGGTTTGATATCTATGTTATTTCTCTGTGGATGTCTTTGAAAAAATAAAAGATTATGTCATGAAAGAAGAAAGACGTTAAAGACTTCAATGATTTGCTAGTTTTTTTAGCCTTTATTTTTTAATTGCTAAAGACAGTTGTATCTTTACAATGTGGGCTACCATAAATATACCATGATATTGATTATCAAAAACTAAGTTTTACTCCATAATCAAAATATTTTGTCCCAACATAAGTGTTTGAGTTTTTTCTTGATACGTGTATCTGGGCACATTTCAGTATGTAGATATATCCGTATCTAGAAATAAGGAATAACCAACTACTGCCTCCGTTCCAAAATATAAGATGTTTTAGCTTTTATGAAACTAATGTATCTAGATATCTTTTAGTGTGTAGATTCACAGTAAACCTACACACTAAAAGGCATCTAGATACATGTGTTTCATAAAAGGTAAAACATCTTATATTTTAGAACGGAGGGAGTAATTCTGAACCGGAAGTTAGATGTTCAAAGTTTATTTATGTATCCTGAATATTATCCTATATAGTAATAAGAAAATAAGATTAGTATTGGACAAGTTGCATGACTTAAATTGTACCATTATTCCTCATTGTCACGCATGTCATACAATGATACAACCATCATATGCCCCACTTTATAAATAAAGCTATGCATACAAATGATACATGATATTGAGAAAATTACCATAGCCCGTTCAACAAAGAAAACCCACGACCAAAACAAGCCGAGTAAAGAAGCACAAGATTATCCTAATAGGCGCCTCCAGCTGATCTAAAAAGCAAAATATTACCCTAAAAATCCCGTTTCTAAGTTCTAACCATACTACCTAAGTGCAACTATTTATTTAAATATAGATAGAGATATGATTTTTGCTAAGGAGTGAGATCGATGTGAAAAGTCCGCTCCAGGAACTTGCATGTGCTATTGTGCTACGTGTCCAAAGGATTCTTTCTATTGCTACATCATATTTTAAGCATGGTGATGAGAAAATTTGAATCATTATATAATATATACTCCCCCGTTTGCAAATATAAGATGTTTTGGCTTTGTGGAGTTAATATATGTAGACATCTTTTAGTGTATAGATTCGAGCGAACTTATACACTAAAAGATGTTAGATACTTTTTTTTTCAACTATTAGGGGGGGGGGGGGGGGGGAGTTTCCCCACTGCTTTTTATTACTCGACGCCCCCATCAACGATAGGAGCAGGAACGTGATCCAAACAAGTTACTGAGAATACAATGGGGGGAGGGAGAGCAACAAGAACTTATACATTGCAAGATGTCTTTATATGTTAGATACATGGGCGGAGCTACAGTGTAGTCACTGGTGCCAAATGACACCGACGCCCAAGATATAAATCCTTATAGCTATAGTTTATAAGCAGAAAATGACACCATTAGAAATTGTTCCAAGCTAGTGTTATAAGTTGCTTTGACCCCAGTTTTTCATATTTCTGGCTCCGCTTGTTAGATACATTCGCTTCACAAAACTAAAATATCTTATATTTCCAAACAGAAAGAGTATCACTTACCAGAAAGTATAACCTGAAAATTCCAACGCAACCCAGTTACTCAGGTATATATAAAGACAACACGAACCTTGATGAAAGTGTAAAACTGAAAGTAAGCGTCTCGCGGTCTAGAAAGCGTAAAGGCTGGGTGACGCTATCCTAGTTTCCTTGGCTGCCCCTCTGCTTCGTGCCCTTTTCTGGCTGAATGAATGAATCGACCGGCGAGGTGCTCGCGCGCGGCGGAGCTCGGCGCCGGTTGAGGCGGGGCCGGGGTGGCGGCGGCGTCCGTGATTCACGAGCAGCGAGATTGCGCCGGAGGCTCCTGATCTGCGTGGGAGGCCCAATTTCGACGGGCGGAGGCCTGGCTGCAGCATGCGCGGCGACCTGAATCAGACGGGCGGCAGCCCGATGCCGACGAGACGCGGCGGCCTTACTGTGACGGGGACGACTCTGGATACGAGGTAATCGATGATTTCTGAAGTTTGATTCTGAATTTGTGATTAGTGCTCGCTAGGAGTACGCGAGGAATCGACTCAGTTTGCACGGAAACATCTCTGAAATACTGAAACTGTGAGCACACAAGATTCTCTGAAATCCCTCCAGTACAATTCGACCAGCAAGCTGCCCCAAATTCAAGCACAGCTCACTCACAACATACAAAGGCTAACACAAGTGGCACAAAAGAGTTAAAAAAATGTAGACATGCATGGAGCGATCCAATGCGTACAACCTTATGAGCATCTAAATGAAAATCTTGCACATAATTTAGACATATAACTGATCATCCTTGTATGCTTATTTCTAGGGCATACCAGATTTATTTATGAAATTTACTAGACAGTGTAAGTAATCAACCGACAAAACATCGTGGATATCATCTTCCTCCTGAGAGGCCAGATATTGTGCCGAAGCTTGTTGTTATTTGCGGATATGACACGACAGATGAGTTTGGCTCATTGCTTTTCACCAAGGCCTCCATGTTCATCAAGCTCACTTGCGTCTGCCTCAGCTCGGGCAGTGGTATGTCACCCTCGAGGTACTGCATAATTTCTCGCATCCTAGGCCTTGAACTAGGAAGTGGGTGTTGGCACAGAAGTCCCAGCTTTAACACGAGGTATGCCTCATCAATACTGTAGTCACCTTGGAGCCTGGTATCCACTGTCTCGATAAGCAACTCATTCTTCCAATGCTCAAGTACCCAATCGACCAAGAAAACCTCATTTCCCTCGTCATTTTTCTTGACGGGTTTTTGCCCGCATGCAACCTCGAGAAGGAACATACCAAAGGAAAAAACATCTGTATGCGGGGATGCCTTCCCTGTACGCAGTATCTCTGGGGCTAGGTACCCCTTTGTACCAACAATATGTGTGGTTTGTGGGTCAGTGCCATGATCATATAACCTGGCAAGGCCAAAGTCACCAAGCCGCCCATTCATTTCACCGTCCAGGAGTACATTGCTTGCCTTGATGTCTCTATGGATTACTATTTTCTCCCACTTCTCATGGAGATATAGCAAGCCAGTAGCAATGCCTTTGATTACTCGAAACCTCTCAGCCCAATTCAAAATGGCCTTGTGCTCCTCACAGTGTAGATATTTATCAAGGCTACCATTTGGCATGTACTTATAAACCAAAAATAGTTCACCTTTTCTACGGCAATAGCCGAGTAGCTGCACAAGGTTGCGATGGCGGAGTCGGCCAATGCTAACAACCTCTGTGATAAACTCCTTCATCCCCTGTCTTGACTCATGAGACATCCTCTTCACAGCAATCTCAACATTAGACGATGGAAGCACTCCTTTATATACTTTTCCAAAACCTCCTTCTCCAAGTAGGTGTTTATTTTTGAACCCTCCCGTAGCATGGAACAAATCCTTGTACGAGAAGCGATGCGGACCAAACTCTCCCTCCCAATCCTCACGCACCTCAGCATACTTCATTCTCCTTAGCACTACTAGAGTGGCAAAAGTGCCCACAGAGAGGATCAATGTTGCAGTGGCTATTGGTAGGACGAACGCCAAGAGCTTGGACTGGGCCCTGTTACCAAAAAGAGGCAACTTAGGAAGCTTGGAGATGTCAATGTATGGAGCTGGTCTATTCATGCCAAAACTCCAGCCCATCACATACTGACGGGTGTTTATGGGAGTAGATACGGTTGAGAATCCAATGTCTTGAGCTGAGTCAGAGAGTACAGTTGAGAGATCACAGGTTGCAGAGAGCAGTGGCCTTGATGGTTTGCGCATGTTGATTGGAGCTAAGGTCACATTGATCTGCATATCATTCTTGTCGTATTCTACCCACAGTTGCATAGCCTTGTTGCCATTCAGTGTCATATTCTCGAAGTCACCACTCACGTCTTCATAGAAGCCAGATGTTCTGGATTGCAAGGAGATCGCACTGTTGATGTTGATCCCGAGGTGGTTGTCGTTGATGTCTTGGAGCTCAGCATTTTTGTAGGTGTCGAGCTCGATCATGAAGATGTGGTTGCTTGTGTTGCCATTGTTCTTCTCGTTGAGGAGGCCAAAGTACTTGGGCGCCCGTGCATCAGAGAAATTCTTGGTGGGGGCGATGAAGAAGGCCATGCCTTCAGCGCTCAAGTCTTGGTATGTGATGAAGGTGCTGAAAACTACATGGACTGAGAAGGATTGAACTTTACCACCGGGCGACTTTCGGAAGTGCAGAGGAGTAGGGTAGAAGGCATGACCTTTGAGACCACTCGTGTCATTCGACAGATCAAGGAGGCCAGCGTCTGTGACCGCAGCGCAACCATCGAGGATTAGGCTGGATTGGTTGAAGCCAAAGAAAAGAAATTGGTCATCACCGGAGGCCAAGGCTGCAACGCTAAGACCAAACAGGAGGAGGAACTGCTGAAGGAAGGATGTATACTTCATTGCAGACATGTGTGTGACTTGCAAGCTACAACTCAACTAAGGCTTGCGAGAGGTAAGTGTTTCATGAGAAACTAAGGGTATATAGTTTCAGGTTGCACTCACTCGTGTGGTATTTTATACTGTAATTACCTGGCAGCATCCATACCGAGTCTACTCTCTGGTCTTTCAACATCTATCTCTGTCTAGAAGTTTTAATGGTTGGCAGAGACAGTGATATTTTGTAGGTTATTGTCAATCGCATCTTCGGAACCCTAACAAATATTGGTGATCTATTGATTAAGTTACCTTACCATGTAGTAAGATAATGTCAGGTAATTCAGATTAACAAAAAACTCTGTCTAGCTAAGATAATGACTTGTGACATTTAGGCGGAGATATGTGAAGTAGTCTAACATCGCTGTTCCCTCGCAGAAAAGGCAGAGGATCCTAACAAAACTCTTGTAGTCTTTTGTCAAGTCAAATTGTAAGGAACAAAATTAGACAATTGCATTTGAAGACGAAAGATAACCGAAAATGAAGCTTCATGCAACTTGCAAAGCTTTGACGTGTACCATGATATGGACTGTTTGTTCAAATAATATCGCTGTCTGACTGTCACGTTTTTTTGGATTGTTGACTGTCACTTGTGTTGTCTAGGATGGAGAGAACTTGGCATCTCATAACTCAGAGTCTGGTACCAGGGTAAGGCAGGGTTAGAAGCTGTAATCCTTCATTCAACTTTTTGTAGAGGCAAGAAGTAATCCTGCATGCAGGAAGCATATAATTTCAGTTTTCCATTGCAGCAAGGGCAGAGAATCCATGTGAACATTCATAGTCTACTCTCTCTTTTTTCATGTGAAGTGGACATAAGAAAAAGTAAACAAATGCATGTAAAGATGGAAAATAACTGAAAAGGGCCCTTGATGCAATATGTCATGCTTTGATTTGTACGTAAGTTTGGTCATAGTACGATTTGTCCAGACATAATTCTTTATCTGACTGTGAGATGTGGACTTAAGAATATGATGTGTTTCTTGAAAAGAGTTCAGACTTCAGAGTACCAAGTCCAGAATAGTAGTTACCACATGTACCTTTAGTAGAGTGGACTTAATATTATGCTTGTTTCCTGCAGAGAGTACCTACCTAAAGAACACACACTTAGCTGTAGTTTGGAATTGTTGCCAGTAACCAGTACCAGGTGTCTGTTGTTTCACTAAGGCTGGGGGTGAAAGTCCCTTTTTTTTAAAAAAAATAGATATTTTTTCTAGCAATATTTCTCACCCACCATTGAGATACTGATATAATCTAATGGAGTTTATAATAATCTTAGTTGCATTTCGGAGAGCTACTCGAGTGTTCTGGGCTTTAAAGACATACCACAGGTATGTGAGTTCCCACACAAATTACCAGGACTTCCACCAGATAGGCAAAGAGTGTTCACCATAGATTTGCTACCGGCTCCAATCTCTAAGCATTGGATGGCGACAACAGAAATGGAAGAGTTTAAGAATTGAAAATCTGTGTGGTCTCATCTATGAGGAACCTTTGAAGCCTACCAAATTATCTCTTGTTTCTGGTGTAGCCCAAAATTTCTACTGAAGTTCACAATTTTCACTAAAGTACAAAGACATCTCTTAAAAATAACATCTTAGTTTACAAAAGAACAAATAAAGAAACATTCAACGTCTCGTGCTTTACACTTTGATTTTTATTGCCACTGAAGTTGCTTTCCATGACATGACTCTGATTTTGTCCTTCGAGTCAATTTTTGTTGCAGTCTGAATCGGTCATCAAGTGATCTTTAAAAAAAAAAATTATCCCTCAGTTCAATAAATATAAACTATAAGAATGGTATTTCATGGTTATCATTTCAACATGCTCACTATACATGCACTTCTCGAACAACTTAGAGCCTGATTAGGCGATGTTTTTTTCTTCCAATTGGCAACTTCTGTACTTAGCATAGAATTTTCTTTTCATATATGTGGCAAATTGATATACTGTTTTTTCGGAGCATTGAGATAATGTGGTACTTCTGTTAAAAAGATATCGTTGTACGCTTATTTATGACCAAATTGCAAAGAACCCTAGGTAACATAAAATCCTTGGTGTTTTACCCATTGCCCACCAAAATTGCCTATCCAAAGCGCCAAAATTTCGTGACAGATAGAATATATGTAGATTTCTGGCGGAATGAACAAGCCACATGTAGATTGGTTTGTCTTGTTGGTTTTTATCCATCTGCCCTTATGATTCTCCTGGATGGCACATATGAATTGTTATAAACAAAAACAAACATACTCCATATGACTGCAGTGAACACTTGTTGGCAGAAGACATTACAAATTTAACCTAGTGATTATGGATCCAGTGATATCCATCATTTAAGAGGAGGTTATCATATAAAACCATGATGTTGCAGGAAAATAAGCAGCAGAAAAACTGAAAAAGGCACAACATCTGGCGATGCAGACAGAACAAAACGAGCACATGATGTTTTTACAAACAAACCAATATATTCTTAAGGTACATATAGGCTCCGTATATATGCCTCATCACATTTACAATATATATGTTCCTTAAGGTAAATACTTGGATATCAGACATGACAAAATACCATGGTCATCTTTCTCCTGAGACGTGAGACATTGTGGCTATGCTTGAAGTTGACACAGGGTATGAAATGATGTATGGCTCAAATTCTTCGTTTTGTATCAAATCTAGCATCTCAAAGCTTAATTCTGGTGGTTCAGTTTCCCCATCTAGGTATTGCATGACTTGCCGCATGGTAGGCCTTGCACTGGCGAATGGGTGGGAGCATAGTATCCCTATTGTTAGCGCCAAGCATGCCTCACCAACATCATAACTCCCTTTTAGCCTAGCATCCAGTGTATCACTGAATGATCCTTTCTGCACCTTGTCGATCACCCAATCGACCAAAATGAGCTGATTGTCTTCTGTGTTTTGGTGATTGACAGGCCTTTGTCCACATGTGACCTCAAGAACAAACATGCCGAAGGCAAAGACATCAGTAGGAGGAGTGGCATTTCCGCTGCGTGCTAGCTCTGGAGCTAGGTAGCCTATGGTGCCAACCACATCTGTAGTCTGTGGGTCGATGCCATGGTCATACAGCCTTGCAAGGCCAAAATCACCCAATCGTCCATTCATCTCGTCATCAAGGAGCACATTGCTTGCCTTGATGTCTCGATGAACAACCACTTTCTCCCACTCCTCGTGGAGATAAAGCAAGCCAGATGCAATTCCTTTGATGATCCGAAACCTTTGAGCCCAGCTCAACACCGTATTATCCTCTTTGCCATACAGGTACTTATCAAGGCTTCTGTTTGGCATGTACTCATATACCAAGAGAAGTTCACCTTTACGCCGACAATAGCCAAGAAAGGGCACAAGATTGCGGTTTTGAAGGCAACCTATGCTGACGATTTCTGCGATAAACTCCTTCATACCTTGCTTGGAATCATGTGACACCCTCTTCACAGCTATCTTCAGTCTGGATCTTGGAAGCAGCCCTTTGTACACTCTGCCAAATCCTCCAACTCCTAGAAGGTTCTTGTTCTCAAATCCTTCTGTTGCATGGAATAAATCCTTGTACGAGAACCGGTGTGGGCCAAAATCCACCTCCCAGTCGTCTCGTACCTCCGCGTACCTGAAATGCCTCTGCACAAGGATGAAGACAATGGTGCCCAAAGACAGGAGGCCTATTGCTGTTGCTACCGGCAGAATTATCTCTAGCACCCAGTATCGATGACCCTTGGGATGATGCTGTGGAAGCTTTGGAAGCATGGTGTGATTGATGGCTGGAGCAGCACCATTCCTGGCGAAGCTCCAACCGAGCACATAGTGCCTTGTGTTGATCTTGCCCGTTGAAGATGAGAAGCCGATGTATGAGACATCTTTGAGCACATCTGAGAGGTTGTACCTTGTGGATAGTGTTGGTCTCACGGGCTTGGTGGCCATGTCGAGGGAAGCCATGGTAACATTGATCTGCGTCTTTTGTTTGTCGTAGTCCACCCACACCTGCATCGCCTCTTGGCTACTGAGAGTCAGATTCTTGAACGTGCTGTTCTGGTCATGGAAGAAGCCGGCTGGGTGGGACTGCACAGAGCTGAGGCCGTTGACGTCGATGCCAACGTGGTTGTTGTTGATGTCTCCAAACTCGGGGTTTTGCCATGTGTCGAGTTCAACAGCGAAGATGTGGTTGGTTGTGTTGCCATTGTTCGAGCCATTGACAAGGCCCAGGTACTGTACCGGGTTCGCCCCGGAGAAATCCTTGCTCGGTGCGACCAACATGGTGAGGCCATGACTGCTCAAGTTGTAGATGGAGATGATGCCGAAAACGAAGGAGGCGGAGAAGGATTGTATTGTTCCGTTGGGTGAGTCACAGAGGTGAAGTGGAGCTGGGTAGAAGGCGTGGCCCTTGCTCATGGCTGTGCCATTGGTCAGCTCAAGCAGCCCGCTTGGCGTGACCGAGGCCGTGCCGTCGAGGGTGAGGTTAGCGTTAACGAAGCCGGAGTAGACAAACCGCTGGTTGTCGTTGCCGGCGATAAACTGTGGTGCGCCAAGGCCAATGATGAGGAGCTCTAGAAAGAACAGGGAAATGGGATTCATGTTTGACATGGCCATGAACGATGGCAAGAACACGGATATGCTTGTGTACTGCAGCACAGCACTCAGACTTTTCACTCTACTTGGAGCGCAGAAGGTACGCTACCTAGCACGTGCCAATTTGAAGATTCAGCTTAATTTGAACATCGCTGTTCTGTTTCAGCAAGGGCAGGGGGTCCAAGTCAAGCTCTTGTAGTCTTTTGTCAAGTAAATTCGGTAGAATGGACAGACTAAAAGTAAACAACTGCAACAATGATTGAAAACGATGAACAATTTGTCTAGACTACAGCATTGTATCTGACTGTGAGTACAAAGTCTGGAGATTGTTTTTATTTTTCCTGGAGGACAAGATGCTATTCTACTTACAGAGAGCATCTTATGTCTGTGGGATAAAACTTGAGAAAAAAAAAAGTTCTTGGGAGTGTTATCTTGGTGATGAATGTTTCTGTGTGAGTATTGTCTTGGTGATGCATGTTTCTGGCTGGACCCTTATATCTTCCACTCTTTCTCCCGGTCGTCTTGTCTTGGTGATGAATGTTTCTGTGTGAGTGTTGGTTTTCCTCTCAGTGAAATTGTCGTTTAGGATTCTAGCTCCAGATTATTTTTGAATATGTTGATGCGGCAGAGGAACATTCATACTACGGTCTGTGGCTAAATCCTCTTTAAAAAGCCCTGGACTGGCATTGTCTACACTAGCTAGACACTACAGCCTCCTGAAGAAAAGATGTACAGTAGATCATTTATACGAATATGCGCACAGATTTTCTTTCCAACGTAGCTGCAGTTTTCAGTGTTTTACGTCACCTTCAGTATACACCTTTTAGTAACATCAGAGCACTAAAAGATACAGTAGCTAGACATGGATGAACCACACAATTTCTCCGCCCTATTATTCATGAACTTAAAAGTCTCAGCTGGAGTCTGGGGCAGCAGTAGCATTTGAAGCTGAGTAAGATCTGAGCTTCCGTACAAATTCGTCGATGTAACGATCATGTAGGTCCTTGTCGGCTACGACCTCCTGCATCTTGGCGGCGCCTGCTACGAAGCCCCGCCTGGCTTCTCCGTCAACCATGACGGCCCGGACCGCGGTCGCGACGCCGTGGCGGTCGAACGACCCGTCGTTCTCGTCCCTCGCCACCTGCAACCCGACCTTCTTCGCCTCCATTTGACGCGCGTTGGGCCCTTGGTCCCCCAAGATAGGCAGCATGACGAGAGGGTGGCCGAACAGGAGGCCTTCGATGAGCGAGTTCCGGCCGCAGTGCGTCCGGAACCCGCCCACGGCGGCGTGCGATAGTATGCTCATCTGTGGCACCCACCCCGTGGTCACCATCCCCTGACCGTGGACGCGTCCTTGGAAACCAGGTGGAAGCCTGTCGGCACCACCGTCGTCGTCTACGACGGCAGACCCGCTGGGCTTCCTGAGCGCCCACAGGAAGCGTGTCCCGGCGAGCTCCAAACCGAGGGCCAGCTCATGCACTTGCCCAACGCTCAGCGGCACCTCGCTCCCCAGCGCCACGTACACCACCGAATCGGGTGGCTGCGCGTCCAGCCAGCACACGGCGGCGTGCTCCGATTTGTCGGTTGTGCGGCCTCTGTCGGGTGACGGCGGGAGAAGGCCGAGGGGCAGGACCGGCTTGCCGAAGTGCGTCCCCACCAGCGGTAAGGACTCTGGCTCCCATTCGACGCAGCTCCGGATGGCCACCACCGTGCTCCGCTCTTTTGTCAGGGAGAAGCGCTCGACGAAGGACATACCGGACGCGCCATGCTTGTCGAAATACGGCGTCTCCTCCACCAGCTCGTAACGGGGGCGGGTTACAGCACGCGCTGAGACGTGCTCCGGCGACTGCCGGGGCAGGGCGGCGATCACAGCAGCGGTCGGAAGGAGCATCGCGAATGGCACCTGCAGGTTATAATCGATCGAGGTAGCTAGTAGTAGATTCGAGTGGTCGAGTGGACGGAATCAAAACCAAGAAAGCGCACAAGTTGTTGGCCGAACCTTGTGCTCTGCGGCAGATGCGGCGGCCTAGTGGTGGAAGGAGTCGGCGATGATCCAGTGAGGCCTCGTGCCCACGTCGGCGTACGTGGCGGCCATGAACTCCGCGAAAGGCGCAGCGAGGCCGTCAAAGGCTTTCCCAGTGCATCTCACGTTGGTCGTCGGGGACGTCGTTGGTGGACTCGGCGCCGTCGGCGAGGCCGTCGACGCGTGGGAGCGGGAGGGCGACGAGGTCCACGCGCGGCGCGGCGCTGGGGCGAAGCGGCGGGAGGCGGGCGAGGTTGCGCGGCGTGGAGACGTAGGACACCAAGTGGCCTCGCGACGCCAGCCTCTGCGCGAGCTCCAGGTACGGGAGCAAGTGGCCGAACGCCAGCCACTGGACGATCACGATGCGCAGCGGTTCCTGCGGCGAGGACGACGAGAACACCACATCCATGGCGCGCGAGATCGGGAAGCTCGACTTGGCGCTGTGGCGTGGAGAGCCAGCAGCTGCTGCCGTTGTGGACACATCCTCACATGCACACTGCTTGTCCGTATTGGGCAGCGCCCACGTTGAATTTCACGCGATCCCCGTCCAGATCGCGGTTCGTAACCTGCCCAATACTGTGGGAGTCACTACAACACGGGAGCTAATATGGGGCACTCTAAAGTGCCCCTAATGTTCAAAAAAGTACCCCTAATTACTTTTTGGGGCACTTTTGAAAGTGCCTCCTTTAATCATGCCCCTAAAAGTTTTTGGGACACTTTATTCAAAGTGCCTCTAATTAGATTTAATTAGGGGCACTTTGATTAAAGTGCCCCAAAAACTTTTAGAGGCATTTCAATCAAAGTGCCTCAAAAGGTTTTAGAGGCATCGTAATAAAAGTGCCCCAAAAGGTTTTAGGGGCATTTTAATCAAAGTGCCCCTAAAACTTTTTGGGGCATTTCAATCAAAGTGCCTCTAAAACTTTTTGGGGCATTTCAATCAAAGTGCCTCTAAAACTTTTTGGGGCATTTCAATCAAAGTGCCTCTAAAACTTTTTGGGGCATTTCAATCAAAGTGCCTCTGAAACTTTTTGGGGCATTTCAATCAAAGTGTCTCTAAAACTTTTTGGGGCATTTCAATCAAAGTGCCCCAAAATAAACAGAGGCAGCTCAACAATTAAATCAATTCAATGCATTACATCTCAATTACTGAAACCAGCTCAACAACAGTCATGCATCACCAGATCTTAATTACAAAGCAACATCAGTTCACATAATCACACGAAGATCTTAATCACAAGAATCATCTAGTATCATCAGTTCAACACAGGGGTATGCAATCATCATGAATGCCAGTC
Source organism: Dactylis glomerata (assembly GCA_007115705.1). Classification (NCBI taxonomy): domain Eukaryota; kingdom Viridiplantae; phylum Streptophyta; class Magnoliopsida; order Poales; family Poaceae; genus Dactylis; species Dactylis glomerata. The sequence continues at coordinate 2,492,054 of QXEO01000543.1, forward strand.
ATTCATGATTTTATATTATGAGTCATCTCAACTCTCTGCTTCTTTTCAATTGCTCTCAATCTCTCAGCCAGGGTGTGTTGAATCTCAGCACTTGTCTTATGCATCTCTGGATCTGTTACCTACAATTGGTTGTAGGAGGACTTGAAGACCAAGTAGATTCTTGTAGGTAACATAAAATTGTATCTAAGTATTGCAGTAAGTAAAACAGTTTGTGGAAGAAACATTACAGAGATTTGGATAACTCTTCATTTTGAATTTCTAAGTATTGCAGTAAGTAAAACAGTTTGTGGAAGAAACATTACAAAGACTTGGATAAACAGTACAGAAACTTTACAGAGACTTGGAAACTTACATTCTTCATTGGCCATTGGATGCAATGTGCTTCAGTTTGTCCTACCAAGGTCATTCTTCCTCTTGGTCTTGGCAATACAGTTGTTGTCTTGAATACAATGTTCACCATGACTTGGATAAACTCTTCATTTTGAATTTCTTGCACAGTTCCCATTGCAACTAACTGCTCACTGTTAGGAGACGTCAAACCCACCTCCATGCCTATTTTAATTCTACTAACCTACAAAAGTACAGAAAATTTCAGTTTTATACTGAAAAAATCTATGCAGGAATGTAGTTGTTTGGATTGCCAAACATACCTTCATTGCCTTCCTAGGTCTGTTCCAGTCATTTGACGAACTGTTGTTCCTCGTACTTCTCCACTCAATCTGGTTCTCCTCCAATTTCTCCTGCTTGATCTTGATGAACTTGTTCTCCTCCAATTTTTCCTGCTTGATCTTGATGAACTTGTTCTCCTCCTTCTTGTGCTGGTCAATCTTCACTAACTTTTCCTGTTCCAATTTATCCTCTTGGATCTTTGTTTCTTCTTTTTCTGCTACTATGTCTTCCAACTTTCTTTTCTTCGTTCTCTTGCTCTTTGTCTGCATTTCAGAGCCTACCTGTGAACCTACCAGTTGACTTGATTTTCTATCCAAGTGTTTGGTCTTGTTGTCTGTAGGTGCTGCTCCTGCTGTCTTTGGTGGCAGCATTTGTCCCATAATTTTCTGCAGGCTCTCCCTAACAGATATAGTTGCACAAGGTTGGCTGGATGTTAAATTGTCTGGTGCTGTAACATTGGTTGTAGCCCTGGTTGTTACTGCTGCATGTTCTTCAGTTTCTGATGCTTCTCTATTATTTGACTGGTTTCTTGACATTCTCAAAACTGTCTTTACTAGTCCTGAGGTTACTCCTGATGCTGATACTTCATTCAAACCAGTCTTGTGAGCTGCTACTAATGATATTGTTGGTGCTGTTGTTGCTGGTGATTCTTCTTGGATTGTCTTGCTTGCTGGCCCTGTTGCTGCTGTTTCTTCTTCAACTGGCTTTCTTGACAACCCTGTTGCTGCTGTCTCATGTGGATTTTGCTTTCTTGCTGATCCTGTTGCTGCTGTCTCATGTGGATTTTGCTTTCTTGCTGATCCTGTTGCTGCTGTCTCATGTGGATTTTGCTTTCTTGCTGATCCTGTTGCTGCTGTCTCCTGGGGATTTTGCTTTCTTGCTGATCCTGTAGCTGATGTTTCCTGTGGATTTTGCTTTCTTGCTAATCCTGTAGCTGCTGCCTCTTTTGGAATTGGCTTTCTTGCTGTCAGTGCTGCTTCTGTATAGCCAGGCTTTGATGTCACTTGAGATCCTGTTGTCTGCTTTGCAGTTGTCTTTGTAGTTGACTTTACAACTTCAGCTTTTTCTGGTCTTGATGCTGCTGATTGCTTTGCAGTTGTATTTGTGGTTGATTGAGGAGCTTGAGCTATTTCTGGTCTAGTTCCCACTTGAGATGCTGTTGATTGGTTTGCAGCTGGCTTGGTGGTTGACTTAGGAGCCACTTGAGATGCTGTTGATTGGTTTGCAGCTGGCTTGGTGGTTGACTTAGGAGCCACTTGAGATGCTGTTGATTGGTTTGCAGTTGGCTTGGTGGTTGACTTAGGAGCCACTTGAGATGCTGTTGATTTCTTTTCACTTGAGATGCCTTGTCTTGGTTGTACTTGAGGTACTGTTGCTAGCTTACTAGTTGTCCTCGTTGTTGACTTTGCTGTTTTCATTTCAGCTCCTTTACCTGCTGTCCCAGCTTCTTGATTACTTTGTACTGTTTGTGCTTCTTCTCTTTTACTAGCTGACAATGTTGCTAGTATGTTGGCTGCTGCTGCTGTTGGATCCTCTTCCTGTTCATGCGCTTCCTTTCTAATTTCTTCACCTTGAGTTTGCTTGTTTTCTTGAGATGCCAGCAGAGAGTTTAGTTTCTTTTCCATCTGTTGACTCTTTATCATCATTGTTTCTACTAGGCCTCTTAGTTCCAAGTTTTCTGATCTAGAATCCCTCAGTGCTAAAACAGCTTGCTCCAGAAGTTTTGTTGACCTGCCACCAACCAATTGACCTAATCCATGCATCCTAGAGTTCTTTGGTGCTGGAAATAGTTGAGAGAATAGATCTCCATCATAGTGTTCCTCAGTAACTAGTGTTGGGTCTCTTGCAAAATTACTTGTAATTTCTCCCTGTGTGTAATGATGACAAAACATTAATGTGATGCAGATGTAGTACTAACAAGTAATTCATAGCTACATGAAGGAGTAGTACTTACAATTTTTACTCCTGAAAACTCATCAACTGGCTGTCCATGTCTGTTTGTATGAACAATGCGGTATAGTTCAGATCTTGAAACTCTTCTCCCCTGTCTTATTTCCTACAATTTTGCAAACAAATTATGAGGATTAACATTGTAACCAAATTTGTTGATCAATTTACAGTTGTAGAAACCTACTTCTTGATCATGGATGAAAGCAAAGCTTCTTGTACCAGCAGTGTGCCTAGCATTTTCTTGATTCAACCTTGCATTTTTGTTCTTTGTTGCTATATCCTAATCAAGATATCATGAAGAACTCAGCAATCATATACCAAAATTAATATGCCATCAGATAAAAAGATTAAATACTGTAAATGACACTAACCATTGACCTATCTGTTCTCCAAAACCTGACCAGAAATCTCCATTGTTTATCTGGGATTCTCTCTTTACAACCATTCTTGTAGTTCTGCCTCCATGTCAACTCTGACTTCCAGAATGTTGCTTTTAGAAAACACTTGAATGCTCTCCACTTCTTGCGTGCAGATTTCATTACCCATGCTTTGTTAGCTTCCGTTACATTGAAGAAAGCCTGTTTAATTTTACACGTGCACATTGTGAGGACAAAAAATTATATGGCATCAGATGAATAATGTTATGGCATCAAAGTGTTAACCTGTACACTCATCCAAAGCTTCTCCTTCTCAGACTCAGGAACTTGCCTCCATGTGTAGTAAGCAAGAGACACATCCTTACCTTTCACTAGGTAACTAATAAAATTTGACAGCCTTGCTGTCTTCAACCCACAGGGCTGTCCTAGATGGTTAAACTCAACATGAACCTTGTTCTGAGGTCCATGTTTTTCCCAGAATTTGGCCAAGTCAGTGGGGCCTCTTCCTTTCTTTACTTTCTCTGCAGAATATATAATGTCAGACTTATCTGACATGTTGAAACAATCAAATATTTAACTATTAGGAAGACCAGTAGTGCTTACTCTGTTGCACTTGATGGACAACTGTCTCATCTTGTTCTACATCTGCATTTTCATTTCTTCCATCTGCTTGTTCATTTCCTTCATCAGCTTCAGTTTCCCCTTCTTCTTCATCTCCAGTTTCATTATCAGTCTCCTCATCAGCCCCAACCTCATCTTCTTCATCATCCCCAGAGTCAGATTCCTCTGGTTCTGCATCTTCTTGGAGTTCCTCTGGATCATATCGACAGTCTTGTTCCTCTTCAACTTGAGAGTCGTCTTCATCTTCTTCTCTTCCTTCCATTTCTTCTTCATCTTCAACTTGAGTAAATAAACTTTTGTACTGCTTATGGAACATAGGGGGAACCAATTGATCAGCTATCTGTAAACTACATGGAGATACAGAAAGGTACGGGGAGATCAAGTCTAGACAAGCTTACTTTTATGTTTTCACAACATACTCCTTTTTCCTTTGCCTCTTGAATTAAATTGATCCTGTGCTTTTCCATCATCTGTACTGTTTTCCTTGAGCAGTCAACTACAGGGAGGTTAAATCTAGTAAGCTGTTCATTAAGCTCTTCAAATCTTTCTTTATATCCTTTTTTCATGCTTCCTCCTGTCAATAAAAAATGCAATGACTATAAGTTAACATGAAATAATGAACTTATTAAAAAATTAACACTTCTTTACTGTCTCACATTGTTGGAAATAGGTTCCATATCAAAGAAATCTCTTGTAGTAGGGGTTATTACAGCATGCCAGTCAACATCCACAGGGTCTTGCACATAGTACACTTGTTTGGCTTGGCTTGCAAGAATAAAGGGTTCATAATTCTTGTCTTTTGCATTGTGTACATGATTAAAATTTACTTCTGTAATTCCAAATTCTTCTAACTCCCTAACTCCATTAGTTTTTACCCAATCACACTTGAATAGAATAACATGACCCTCATTGCTATAATTTAACTCAACTATTTGTGTTATTCTACCATAGTACACAACATCCCCTACAGCAGGATTTTTATATTTAGCACTGCTAAAACTTGTAGTTTTTGCAGTATGAGATACACCATCGCACTGTGTATTTTTTCCTGCCCCATATGACTGAGTATGGTAAGTGCAACCATTAATGCAGTAACTATTGTAGGTTTTGGCCATCATATAGGGTCTCTGAGACATTAATTTAACTTCCTCAGGAACCTCAATCCCCTCATCTGTCAGTTCCCGTACCTAAAACAACAGAGAGAGCGCACTTTTCAGCATGAAGAACAAATTCTATCAGCATACTTACATGATGCATTTCAAATTACTTACATGATCAACAAACCAGGAATGGAATGTGTTGTGATGTTCACTTTCAATTGCTCTCTTTGACTTCCTTGTACCAATTGTCAATAAGTTTTTGTGTTGTATGGTGTATTTTTCTATCTCTGGATAGTTCACAAGCACACATCTTTGTGCCTGTGTCCATGAATTGTAATCCAGTTGGAGTGCAGCAAAAGCTGATAGAGGCCTGCCAATTATCCTCAGATATTTTTGAGCGTCAACAGATGGACCAGGATTGTCATCATGCCTAGTAGCCCTATTTAATTTTGTGACGCAGTCATCAAGATACCTTGCACAAAATGTTAGGCTCTCATCAAATTGATAATTTTCAGCAATTGAACCTTCTGGGTGACATGTGTTCACAACCATGTTCTTCAGTTTACCTACAAAACGCTCTGTTGCCCACATGCCTCTGTACTGCACTGGACCAGCCATTCTGACTTCGCTTGCAAGGTGTATTGTAAGATGAACCATAATGTCAAAAAAAGAAGGAGGAAATATCATCTCAAGATCGCATAAGATCTCTGGAATCTCTGCTTCCCACTTTTCTATTTCAATAGGATCTAAAACCTTACCATATAGGACCTTAAAGTAGTTGCACAACCGTATCAATGGAATAGCAACCATACTAGGTAGTGTTCTACATAATGCCAAGGGCATTAAATCCTGCATAATGATGTGGCAGTCATGTGTCTTGAGGCCAACTAGTCTCTGAGCTTCCAAGTTTACCTTTGAAAACATATTTGATACATAACCATCTGGAAACCTTGTATATTTTATAACACTGCAGAAGATCTTCCTACCTTCAACATGCAGCTGGTATATTGCTCTAGGTATCACAGGTTTAGGTCCAGTGACATCAGCATGTAAATCACTTCTTATGTTCATCTCTTTTAAGTCCAGCCTTGTGTTCAAGTTATCCTTGGATCTACTATCTACATCTAGAATTGTATTTACTATGTTATCAAATACATTCTTCTGTATATGCATGATGTCTAGGTTGTGCCTTACAAGGAGTGTATCCCAATATTCCAGTTGGAAGAACACACTCCTCTTTTTAAAAGTCTCCTCCACACTATGATCATAAATTTCATTCATTGTCATAGTCTTCTTCTTCTTTTTAGGTGGCTTCTTCTGTGGCTACAACTTCCCATATTGAGTATGTAGACATGCAGTCATGTCAGATATCTCTTTCCCTGTAGGTTGTACTGGAGGTCCTCTCATCTCAATCTTGCCATTGAAAGACTCAGTGTCTAAACGGTACTCATGGGTATCATCTAAGAACCTTCTGTGCCCTAAGAATACAGTTTTCTTACCATGCTTCAACCTTGTTGTGCATGTGTTAGTTAGGCAATGTGAGCAAACAACCAGACTCTCACCACTGATGCATCCTCTACCAAGCCAGTCTGTGATAGTCCATAGCAAAGCTGCCCGCAGCAAGAATTTGTTACCAGTGAGTGAATCATGTGTCCAGACACCAGGCTTCCAAAATTCTTGTAGGTCTTCAATGGTTAGCTGCATATACACGTCCATTTCCTTTCCTGGACCCTTCCTCCCTGGCACAAGGACGTTGAGAATGAAGTTTGATTGCTTCATGCATATCCAAGGTGGCAAGTTCAGAGGAATGAGGACAATAGGCCAAATGCTGTATGCTAGGTTCATGTTTGCGAAAGGGTTAAAGCCATCAGTGGCCATTGCAAACCTAAGGTTCCTTGGGTCAGCACTAAAGTTTTGATGTCTAGAATCAAAGTGTTTCCAAGCAGGTGAATCAGCTGGATGCCTCATCTGCCCATCCTTTGTTCTGCCTTTACTGTGCCAACTCATATGTGGTGATGTCTTAGAGGACATGAACAACCTTCTAGCTCTAGGCTTCAACTTGAAATGTCTAATGACCTTCTGTGGAACCTTGTAGGTCTTCTTTCCACTAACTCCTGTATTCACACTTTTCCATCTGCTGGCTTTGCAAACAGGACACTCTGTGGCTTCAGAATTGGCTCCTCTAAACATAATGCAATCATTCTTGCATGCATGTATGCTTTCATAGCCAATACCAATGTATTTGATATACTTTTTGGAGGCATGGAAATTTTTAATTCCTGACAGAGTATGTCCTTCAGGTAGTGCATCTTGGAATAGAGACAATATGTCATCATAGCATCCATTGGACACTTTCCAGGTATTTTTTATGTTCATTAGCTTAACTAAGAACTGAAGTTTTGAATTTTTTTGACAACCTGGGAATAGTTCTGTGCTACCATCCTCAACTAGTTTCCTGTATGATTCTGCATCAGCATCTGCCCTAGCATAATCATGTTCACTATCATCATCTTCACTATCTGCATCTTCATCTAGACCTAGACTTCCACTGTCATACATCCCAAAATTGTCCAACAGCATCAAATCCATCTGATCTACATCTGCTAACTCTACAGGTTCATTGTCAGCATCAGGTTCAGATTCAGGATCATGTTCAGATTCAGGATAATGTTCATAATCAGGTTGAACATGATTTTCTCCATGTAGAACCCAAGTTGTGTACCCTTGCATGAAACCAGCACAAATCAAATGTTCACTTACTACACTATCAGCTAACCAGAACCTATTTGAACAGTGCTTGCAAGGGCACAAAACTACATTGTCCATGCCTGCGTTCTCTGCAGCATAATCCAGAAATGTGCTAACCCCAAAAGCATACTCATTACTTGATCTGGGAGCACACATCCAACTCTTATCCATGTTAACAAGCTATGAAATGGCAACTTATGAAAGCAAATATCTAAGTCACAGTGAATACTCAAAATTCACCTGCAAACGCGTTTTTTCAAACAATTCAGCACACTCTACTAGCGATTCACAGTTCTAGCCAACATAGACAGGATGCAAAATGCAGAACACTTGATAATTTGCAGAGATTCTCACCTAGAGCGCTTATCTCGCCTCGAGCGCTTGTCTCGCTGGCGTTGATGGAGGTGGGCCGAAGGAGGAAGGAACGACGGGGATCGGTCACTGACGAAGAGCACGACATCGCCTAGTGACGGGGAACGGCCAGATCCGCTAAGATGACGAGGTCGATCTGTATCTCCTTGCCGATGACGAGCTTGACGACGAACACCTGCGCGATCCGCCTTCCCGAGTTGGAGCGCGAGGAAGACAGATCCGCCAGCGCGACCTCCTGCGCCGACGGTGTCGCTCCGTCGCCGCTCCCCTCCGTCGCCGCCGTCGCCCTAGCCCCCCTGCGCCGCCGCCGTCGCCCTAGCCCCCTACGCCGCCGCTGTCGCCCTAGCCGACGCTGTCGTGTGGAGGAAGAGAGATAACTGGACGGGAGCAGGTGGAAGGACGTGAGGAAGAGAGAGATAAGTTCGAGGGACTTTTCTGAAAAACTTGTGGATACGGATAAGACACTTAGGGTTCCGGAAGCCACTCACTTAGCCACCGCTGTACACTCACTTAGGGTTCCACTGAGCGCACGCCACCGTACACACCGCCGCCGTACACGCCGCCGTACACGCCGCCACCGTACAAGCCAGAATCCCCATCGTACGGCGCTGAGGTCCCTTCAATCAACGATCTCCTCTAGCGAATCCCCATCGAATCGCCAACGATCTCCTCTAGTTAGATCGCCTCTAGTGCTTTCTTGTTATGGAATTTTCTTGATTTGCCTATGAGCCTATTAGATCTCTTGTACTGCTTTGTAGTTATGGAAACTTGTTGATTGAAATGTGGTCCTACTATTTCTAGTTCTGGATGATTTATCTATTTGTAGTAATGGAAACTTGTTGATTGAAATGTGGTCCTGCTATTTCTATTTCTGGAAGATTTAGCTATTTCTAGATATGGAAACTTCTTGATTGACATGTGATCCTGCTATTTCTATTTTTAGATGTGGTCCCTGAACTAAACAATTTTTCCCCTTGCATTGCTAGATGGAGTTTTCTACTTCTTCAATCAACCTACATGCACCTGGGGGTTCTGAACAGTGCAACTTGTGCAAGGATGGCTGGATGTTCAGAGGTACATACATTGTTAGATGGAAAAGCTCATGAGAGTTATTATTATCCTATATTGTATTGATGATGGAGTGTTCATTTGTAGGTCCTTCTAAAGTTGGGGAAGAATCATTTGACAAGAACTGCTTGTTTGGCAACAACATGCACCTGTCAAAGGAGCAACAGGTTTTCCTTCATAATTTGTGTCATGACTTTGGAGCACCTGCTATTAAGTTTTATGTGCACAAGATGACAAACTCCAACATCATTGAAAAAAAAATGCAAAATGGTAAGATCATATAAATCCTCATTGGAGCTCACTATATTTACTTGCCAAATGCAACAACTCCTCATTCGAGCTCAATTTGTTTTATTGAGTAAGATCTGTTTGTTCACATGTCAGGACTTTGGAGCTCACTATACTAGAAGCTACCTACTGCAATTTCTTGATGAAGCTATAGTAGTGGATGCTGAGCACATGACCTACGATGAGAAAATAAAAATTAGAATGAAGAAGGCACAGAACTCATGCAATGCCCAAATGACAAGTGGGTGGTTTGAAGCTGTGAAGAAATACAAGATTGAAGAGGATGACATCTGCCTCTTCAGTTTTAACAAAGATGAAGGCCGCCCCTTGGAGCTGCTGATTGTGGGCCTCCCTGCTGTTCCCAAAAAAGATGACCAAGAGATTAGTGATCATCAAAAGATTAGTGAAGATGATCAAGAGGTCAGTGAGGACCAAGAAAAGATTGAGGATATTGAAGACAATCCAGAGGAAGATATGGAGAAAATATGGAGAAGAGGTATGTTTGAAAATTACAACAATTGTTTTCTGTTAGAAAATTAGAAAATTATTAACAGATTGAAATATGTTCAAGCAGGACCTGGATATTATGGTGCTGGTGAAGAATTTGATAAGAAGTGCATATTTGGGAACTTGGTTGACATGAATTCCAAACAAGCTATGGTACTGAATAAGATTGTGGAGAGTGCCCTTACACCAATGATGCGATATGCATGTACAATGAAATATGAAACAGTTATCCCTGTAGATTGCAAGTTTGTAAGTGGCTGTCTCAATGAAATTCACTTGTGCTATTTCACACTTGATCTGAAGTTGTTTATTTACTGATAGCTACTGCTTTCCTGTTTCAGAGATTTATGAACAACTACATGGATGAATATCTTCTACGGTTCATGTTTGAACCAATCATGGTAGTTATCAATTGTACATCAAGTTACTACCAAGCCTACGCGAAATTGGAGTATGATCAACCAACAGGGAAGGCTATGATATCCACAGGCTGGAAGGACACTGTCGAAAAGCACAACTTACAAGTTGGTGACATCTGTGTCTTTTCCTTCAGGGATGAGAGCAAGCATAGTCACAGGGATCCTAATGCATGGCTTAGGATAGTCATTGACAAGCTTAAAGCTTGAAGTGATCCTACTTATGTGAACTGCTACTAATGGAGCACTGAACTTGTGCTTACTGATGTGATCCTTTTGTGTAATTAGGGTTTGCTGAACTTGTATTAAGTATGATCTGCTACCTATGGTTATGTGAAATGTCTGGTGTCACTATTTGTGTAATATCTACATGCGTATGTTTGTACTACTAATGCCCTTATTGTTAACATGCCATTATTTATTTTACTGGCTAGCATGCCCTTATTGTTCTGGAATTATCAATGTTCAGAACATAAGCAAGCTAGCCAAAAAATTAAGCAAAAAAAATCATCATGTGACATTTATTAGCAGTTATGATTTTTTTTGGCTGTTTACGAGTAGCAGTTTATTAGTTGCCTGTTGAACTATTATGGGCAAAGCGATCCAAGTACCTAACTGAGAGAGAGAGAGAGATCATAACTGAATTTGTGCGTCGTTTGGATATCTAAATGAATTTGTTTTTGTTTATTGGATAACTACTCCGAATTATTGGTAGTTATCTTATCTCTCCTTATTTTTCTCAACTTTTTGTTTGACACGTTCTATATAAGAGGGTATATCCCTCATCATGTTTTCCAGGTCTCTCCTGTTTACTCGATTATCTCTCTATATTCTCTTCTGCCGCACCACCATGGCTGAAGAAGCCGACTTTCCTCCCTGGGGTGCTCAACCTCCTCCTCCCCCTGAACCTTATACTAGAGAGTTTACCATAGATGTCCACGGGGATACCAAAGTGAAAGTAATGTACACCAATTCTGCTCCAATTGTTGAAGCTTGGATCACTAAGATCCAATCTGTTCTGCATGAGGAAGAAGATGTTGGTCTCAGGATTGTTGGTGTCGATGTTGAGTACACCAAATCTAGGAACCACTACATGAATCCAAAGAAGGCTGCTCTCATTCAGGTTCGATTTTTGTTTTGTTTTTCTCCTATCAGTTGTTATGCAGTACTACATGATCACACGTATGAAATGTGAACTTTAACTTTACTGATAGTGAACTTCTGTTATCACCCATTTCTGTCACATGTAAAATTATGGTTTCATTTAATCAAATGGAACAAAATTTAAGATCAGTGTGGGCATCCATTTATTTTTGTATATCTCTTGAAGTTAACTGTGATGCTAGTGAATATTCCATGTCACATGGTAAATTCTAGTTTTAGTCGGCTGCCATTTATGATCCTGATTTCAATCATATATATTTTTTCCTTTATTCAGATATGTGTGGGTACTGAAGTTTTGGTGTACCACATCTGCCACGCCGATGCACCGTGTGAAATGTTGCGTCAATTCTTCCGTAGTTGGGACTACACCTTTGTGGGGTTTTGTACTACTGAAGATAGCAGTGTGCTTTCGCGGTCCAGTATCTACATTAGTAGATTCATGGACATTCAGCGTGTTTGGAGAGACCCCGACAACAAAGAGGGTAAGCGTACCCAAGGTCTCAAGGATGTTGCTGGAGCGATCATTGACAAGTACTACCTGAACATGAAGGATGGCTTCGGGAACAAGGAGCATCAGATGTGGGTCAACCCACCTCCCCTTCTGCCGAAACATCTGGAGTATGCTGCCAGGGATGCATACGCAACCTACGAGACTTATAGGAGGCTGGATGTTGTCGAGAGGGGCTTCTTTTCTCTCTGTAAGGACATGCCTCTGAAGAAGCGCGGCAGAAATTGGTGAATTGTCTTTGGAGTTCATTGAAATAAATAAGTTTACTGTAGGCCATTGTTAGGGAAGATTACATGTTGTGTTGTAATCTGTAGTTTTATTTCAGACATCAATTTTAAATTACTGTGAACTTTGTTAGGGACGATTACATGTTGATTTGTAATCTTGATTTATTTCAGACAGATTTTTTAATTCATATCATCTATAACAATTCATACCCATCTATGGCTGTTTGGAAGTTTTTTTGTACTGTCAAGAAGCAAATGGCAACTATGCCAACATGAATTTTTGTGTTTTTAAAAAGGAAAATGGCAAGGAGAAGAATGTTTTAGTGAGGCATAATATGGGCTGACTCGGCCCAAGAACAATAGCCCACTATGGACCAATATTTAAGGAGGCCATCAGATCGAGCCGACGCTAGGGTATCCTCTATTCAGTTCAGATCGAGATGGGGAGCCGCAGGCCAAGGGAGTTTGGTGCAACCGGCGCCAGTGATGCGCCTGCACCGTCCGCGTCCCGCCGCCAGCGAAGGGAAGCAGAAGTTGCAGCTGCGGTGGAAGATGGGAAGAAGAACCAGAAGGCAGAGACTACTCCACAATCGAGCCCAGCTATCTACAACTTCAACAGGTATTTAGTGCTCTAGAAATGCCCTAGTTTGAATTTCTTGCTTCCTTGTGCTGGTTAGCCAAGCTGTTCTATGACAGATACCATTTTTAGTTTGCAGTGACTTGGTGCTGTGGCTTAGTATTTTTGCTGGTGGCTTGAAATAGCTTCTGGCTGTGGCTGTGGCTTAGTATTTAGTGTTCTATCTTGTTTGCAGTGACTTGGTGTTGTGGCTTGCTTCTGTGAAGAAATTAGGTTCTGTTGAGCTTGGTATACCTTGTTATCACTAGGCTGTGGCTTAGTATTGTTGCTGGTGGCTTGAAATAGCTTCTGGCTGTTTGCTCACCTGTGGCTTAGTGTGCATAGATGTAGCACAGCTTCTGTTGGCTGTTGCTTTCAGTATTTGCTGAAACAGTGGGTAGATCACTGCTTTTAGGTTAGTCTAGTTTTTTTAGTCTTAGGCAACTCATGTGCCACTCCCTTGGCTCAACAATTGTCCTCCCACTGCTTGTCCCTTCTAATCTGCTCTTTCATGCTGAGGACAATGAAGAGTATGAAGATTACATTGAGGAGGAGGATGATGTTGTTGTTGAGGATGACTGTATCAAAGAGGAGCTTGACTACATGAGCAGCATCGTAGTTAGAGGTCTGATTTTCATCTTAAGAGCTCTTAACTGCTTAATTTTAGCTGTGTTATGGTAAGTGTACTAAACAATAACAATTGAATTGTAGGACCTGGAATTATAGGAAACGAATCATTTGATACGACCTGCATATTTGGTAACCGCGTGGAGATGAACTTCAACCAAATGATGCTCCTTAGAAGCTATATTGAGGAACCTCCAAGGCCAGCAATCAAGGAGTACGTTTGCACATTGACAGAGTCATTCATTAGACCTACTGATGGACAAATGGTTAGTTATCTTTCAGAAATTCATAACAAAAAAATTCCATGCATACAGCTAGAATTAGCTTTCAATCAACTAACTATATCTTGTTGCTTTGCAGGAGTTCTCAGAAGAGTTCACGAGGGTGTACCTGCTACGTCTCTTGATGACAGAGCACAAGATTTCACTATGCATTCCACGTTCTGCACAAGTGCTAAGTGTAGTTGTCACCTGTACCACAAGCAGTGTCAAGAAGTATTGTAGGATGAAGTTAGAACATGGGAAGGCAGTCATCTCACATGGCTGGAATAAAGTGGTTGAAGCATTCAATCTGAAAGAGAAGGACGTCATTATGATCACTTTGAAGGATGATAAGCATCTTCCAGCTAGAGCTAGGACAAGAGATCCATTTGCCACAATGAAAATGGGGATCCTTAAGCTTGAAGAGTGATGGAATTAACCACAATTCCATGTCTAGAATGAATTAGTGTTTAATGTAAGACTGCTATGTGTATGTTTCTTAATAACTGCCTATGATGTTGCATCCTATATGTAAGACTGGTATTGTATCCTGCAATGTAATTAGTGATACTGCTTAATGGAGGACTGACCTTCTGCTTAATGAAGTGATTCTTTTGTGTAACAAGTGCTTGATGAACTTTCATACTATGGGAGAGTATGTTTTTTAGTGGCACTTAAAAGTATAGTAGATTTAATCCAGCATTTTGTAAATTTTGTCTTTGAAGTCATTCAAGCATGTTCTACATCCTTTGGTGTAGAAATAGCTATAATTTTATATTCCATCCTTATTGATAGCTACATAGTGTTCTTTATAATAAGTCTGTTAGTGTTATGTATACTTGAAATACTAGGATGTCATCAACAACTCCTGCTGATGTTGTTCTCTTTGCACTAACAAAACTAGAATATCTCTTAAATTGTACATCCCCTATTTCTAAATATAAGATGTCATAGCAGTTCAATTTAAACTACCAAATTGTCTTATATTTAGGAACTAAGAATGGCATGATGCTAGCAGGAGGAAAGGAGGTGTGCAATATCTGAAGATTTATTTTTACTATGCTTTTTGTTTCATCTTATATATTTGAAATCTTGCTGTTCTAAATCAGTAGAGGTCATGTTCCACACAAAAGAATGAATAAATCATTCATGTCAAGTGAGTGCATTTAGCTCAAGTTCAAATTTTTGAACAAAACTTGCAGGTTCTCACAGTCAGTCCCATAATAAACAACACCAGTCCAACAACATCAAAGCCTTTTGTCCCAAGCAAAATTGGGGTAGCCTGATATGAAAGAACTAGATATAAGCATTACATATCATGATCAGGCATGTTCAATACTCATACTTGATTGATTAACAGAATAAGGAGACCCATAAGACAATAAAAATAAGAGTGACACTTGCTACATTAACTGACCAAGGACACCCATAAGATAATAACACTTTCTCTGTTGACACTTGCTACATACTAACACTGCATTACAGACTTCTTCAAGCTAAATGTTCATTACACATAGACAACACTGCATTACACATAGGACATTAGATACTATAAGCTAAAGGTTCAGGACAACAGAGCCTGCAAGCTAACTGAATTTGCAGGCTGCAAGCTAACTGAACTACAAGTTAAACATTACAAACTGAACTTAAACATCAGGATTTGCATCCTCAGGATTTAAACAGCTGGAGCTGCATCTGGGTTGACAGCTGGATTTTCATCTGGGTTGGCATCTGGATTTGCATCTTGGTTGGCATCTGGATTTTCATCTGGGTTGGCATCTTGGTTGGCTTCTGGATTTGCAGCTGGATTAATGATCTCAACAAAATTGAGGCCAATGTATCCCTGCATCCTTTCTACTTTCATAACAAGGAGGACTTCATCACCAACATTTGCTGCTGCTCTGAAATCAGGCCAACCTTGATCCTGAAAAGATACAAACTCTTGGTCCCACTGAATGAAATACATACATTCAATGTAATTCTCATCTTCTCCAGGAAGAGGCTGGCCATCCCTGTGAAGACGTCCTGTGCCATGGCTTGGATACCTGTAGCCATCCACAGCCTCACTAGGCATGTACTGACATTATGAAAAAGTATTAGAATCAGAGCTTTATGTAATGACAGCATAAATATAGAAAACACAAAATAATGACAGCAAAAATGGATTATCAAGCATAAAGAAGAGCACAAACCAGAGCATCAAATTCAATGTTGTCTTCATTCATCTTGTGAATCCAGAATTGCTTCTCATGTGTTGGTTCATAAAATTCATGTTCTACGACATAAACATCCTTGTAGATTGCAAATAGAATGCTTGCCATGTCTGTCTCAGTGATAGTGTTTATGTCTGTCCATATGGTCCTGTGCAGAATGGCCCTTATGGTGGATGGCAAATCTCCAAGCACTATTTACACAATAAGGAAAATGTCATGCAGTAGTAGTACTAAACTAGCTTGCACTGAAAGAATTTAAATGACATGCAGCAAAATAAGAGTAAAGCACATACCACTATCAACTACATTATCCTTCTCAACTCCATCTCTGTAGACAGTAACATTGAACAGGTTTTCTACAGGCTCATAGGGATCATCATCCAGTTCAAATTGAACTACATCTCCAATCCCTATGTCAAACACCCTAACAAATGACTTCCAGTAAGGACCACAGATAATTGTCCTTTCTTTTTCCTTGTGCAGGAACAGATCAAACTTGCGTAGCCTATAGCTCTCCACAACAAGCCAGTTGGTAGTGAACTTGTTTAATCTTTCCTTGAAAGAGCAAGGCACAGTCTATATTCAAAAAAAAAATCAGAACAATACAGTGAAACCTACAGTTCAGTCATATACAGTGAAACATAAATTTCACAAAAAAAATGTATACTCATTCAAGAAATTGATGACATACAAGTGTTATTCTTCTTCTTCTATATTTTAGCTTCAATCAAATTTAGATAAATGATGTTTACCAATTCTAGGCACTGAGCAAATTTCTGTATCCTAATTTATTCAGAGATTTTGTTCAGAGATTGACCACATGAACCAAATGATGTTTAGCAATTCTAGGCCCTGACAAAATTTCTGCATCCTAATTTCACCAAACTAAAACATCCTGAGCACAAGCAATGAAACATCCAGATCACAAGTTTAGGGAACATAATGAGGACAAACTCACCACACTATCTTCAAAACCTTCCACAACTACAACAGTGAAACTTGTTGATTTCCTTTCTGCCCTACCACAGTTGTAGGAAGGCTGGCCGCAGATAGCACACTCCATGTCAGCCATGACCTGAGGAAAGCAATAAAAACAGTGAAGACAAATTAGAGAGTATGGAGATATTCATCTAATTGCAGATCATAGTTGCAACATCAAAGAACACAGTAGCAGGGACTCACTGAGGAACTGCACTCACTCCGGAGAAAGCCAGGGGAAACAATGCGCAATGGTGTTCGAAGAGAAAGCCAGGAAGGGGAAAATGAACTGCAACTGCTCTGACGCAGGAGGGAGGGATATGTAGGGACGGTTCCACTACTCCCACTACTCCCACGACTCCAGTGGGCTTCAACTGCCTTACACATATGGGCCAAACAAGAGTTTGCTCATGGGCTGGACAATATTGTCTAATTCAGAACTATACAGAAAAATGTAGCTTCAACCTGGGAGTAAAAAAAATCTAGTGAAAACACAGAAATGTAGGCTAGTTTCCCATGTTCTGAATATTGTCTAATTCAGAACTATTCAGGCAACCTAGTCAAATTCAGAACAATACAGAAAAATGTAGCTTCAACCAGGGAGTAAAACAAATTTAGTGAAAACACAGAAATGTAGGCTAAAATGTAGGCTAGTTTCCCATGTTCTGAATATTGTCTAATTCAGAACAATGTAGGCAACCTAGTCAGATTCAGAGCAATACAGTCATACATGCAATGAGGGCAAAGTGATCACACACTGCATTACATACAAAATTAGAAGTTATATGATTCAACACATTACAGTAGGTAGCATTCATACAGGCACTGGTTCAACATATTACAGTACATAATAATTAGAACACTAGATAGTACTGGTTCTACTTATTACAACTTTAGATAGTAGTCAAACACTAGATAGTACTGCTTGTACTGAGACTGGTTCTAGTGAACCTCTAGCCTCAGAATGTGCATCTTCAGCCAAGCAGAATCATCCCTGTGTGAGGAAGGAAGGTGTCTGACATCCTTGAAAGAGAACATGCAGATGTCTCCTTCCTTCAGCTTGAATGCTCTAATTGCATAGAGCCAGCCAATAAAAATTTCTGCCTTTCCAGAATGATTGCGCCGAAGACGACAATATTTTGTTTGAGTGCTAGTAGAAGAGGTTACTGACAAGCTTACTTCTTGTCCACGCCGAGAGATGCCATGCCTTAAGTGGTGCTCTTCCAACATGAACTGCAACAAAAAAGAGCTTGTGTACTCCATGGAGAATTCCTATAAAGATGACAAGCAAAAGATCATTAGCATAACTTCAAGCAGGGTGACAAATAAAATACAAGATATAGTTGATCTCTGAACTGTGAAATAGTTAGTTACCATTCTTCCACCAAATGGTGCAACATAGCTTTTTGTCATGGTGCAGACATAATCTTTGACAGCTGGCCTTGGAAATGTCTCAACTTCTGCCCTTAACTGCATAACTTGGTCAAAGTTCATCTCCACTGCATTTCCAAAGATGCAGTTGTTATCAAAGGATTCAAACCCACCAAATCCAGGACCTGCATGTCAGAGTTTGTGTTAGTACCATCAATTAAATATTCACCATTACATTTCCAAAGATGCAGTTCAAAATAATTAAAATACCTCGAACTGTGATCTGCTTAGTTTCATCATCATCATCACTGATGTAGTAATCTTCAGGCTCAATATAATCATCTTCTGGCTCAATATAATCATCTTCTGGTTCAAAGTAATCATCTTCTGGTTCAAAGTAATCATCTTCTGGTTCATTGAAATCAGGTTCTTCATCCAAATTATCATCAGTGATGTCTGCAGCACCTTCATTGCTGAAAATAGTATTGCAGAAATATTGTAAACATGCTATCCAACTGACAAACATACCATGTAATAATTTTCAGGTCATGTACAGGATTAAGAGACTATGGCCATGACCAAATTGTGTACTCATTGAAGAAATTGATGACATACAAGTGTTCTTATTCTTCTAAATTGTGTACTCATTGAAGAAAACATCATTTAGAGAAGGATACTGAAGAGCTAAACATGCACAAGGTAAAGCAGGCTACAAAAAATGACAGTTCCTAAATTCCCAAAGTGATTATACAGCAAACTAGAATTAAAGGGTACATGTGGTCAATCTCTGTACCACATATCTTTGAATGTTAGCTTCAACGAAATTTAGATAAATGATGTTTAGCAATTCTAGGCCCTGACCAAATTTCTGTCTACTAATTTATTAAGAGATTTTGTTAGCTTCAATCAATCCTACATCTAACTACCCTGTATCAATCCTTAATGAATGAATACATGGAAGAGGCACAGAGCAAACTAGAAGTCTACATATCCTAAATAGAAGAGAAAAAAGAAAAATACTTACCTAAGATGCTGCGGAGGAGAAGCGGCAAAGGGGAACCCCAGATACGGCTGAGGGAAGCCAACTGGAAGCGGCGGCGCCACTGGAAGCGGCGGCGCCCCTGGGAGCAGCGGCGCCACTGGGAGCAGAGGACCCACTGGGAGCGGCGGCTCCACTGATGGAACGCCCGCTCCATTGGGATGCGTCGGATCTCGCCAGATGCGCCGGAGACCTCCCCTCTCGCCGTAGGAGATCGCCGGAGAACCGGCGCGTGGCAACATCGCCGTAGGAGATCGCCGGAGGAACCCTAACCCTAACCTAGAGAGAAGTGGTCGACTGAGAGTGGCGTGCTGTGTTTTATAGAAAGGACCCAGTGGAAGGACTAATGCGTAATATTTAAAATGATAGGGTTGAAATTGCAAAAGCGGAGTAATAAAAGGAGCAGCCACCGCTTCGTCTCACTCATTCCTCACTCTCTCCACCTCTGCTAGGGTTTCCGCAGCTCAGAGGAGAAAAGGCGGTGACCACTCCGGCGACCACTCCGGCGACCAAGTCCGCGACCACTCCGACGACCACTCCGGCGACCACTCCGGCGACCAAGTCCGCGACCACTCCGGCGACAACGGAAGGTACTGAAATCTTTGATCTGGACCAAGCCCTTTCACCGTCTTATTGTGGGTCTTGTGCTTCTTTGACCCCTATTCTTTGATTTCTATTTATAGAAGTACCTGAAAGTGGTCCTGTTCTGGACAAATTAGGAAATAGATTCGAATATTCATGTGGTCCCGATCTGATATGCTAGATTCGTAGATGCACGTGGTCCAGATCTGGACAAATTAGGAAATCTTTGCATCTGCTTCTGGATTTGTTTGCATGTGCTTCTGGATTTGTTTTGATATGCTGCTTATGAAAGATTTGTTTGGTTCAGATCTGATACAGTTAGGAAATGTTGATACTAGATTCGTTTGGATGTGGTCAATCTCTGTCAAAGAAGAGATCATCGACATCTCCATTGAAGTTACGAAATGTTGGTACTAGATTTGTTTGGCTGTTGAAAACGTTTGCCATTAATGGTAGATGCATGTGGTCAATCTCTGTACCAAATATTTTTAAATTCTAGTTTGCTGAATTCTGTAGTACATTATGAATTTTGTCTCAACTGTATTCAAGCAAGAACAGTAATTGTATTCTGCTATGGTTTAACTAGTACTAATGTGAGACTACATTGACAGATGCTGCCTGTCAAAGTAGAGATCATTGACATCTCAAGTGAAGAGGAGCAAGTTCCTGAAGCTCCTGTAGTTCCTCAAGTTCCTCAGCTGGTTGCTCTCCTAAAGAGAGGTACAAATCTGTATGATAAATACAATTGCTTGGCATTGCTCTGATAATTAATATTGCAATTTCTCTGCTGTAATAATGTAGGCCCTAGCAGTGAGAAGGACATGCCATTTGATTTCCATTGCATCTATGGAAATGACATGTCCCTAACTAAGAGCCAGGTGACATTCCTGGGAGGTTTTTGTGCTGATTTGGAAGAAGATGAACTGTTTAAGATCTATCTCTTTAAGATGACACATTCATCTGTCATTGAGAAGAAATGCAAAATGGTAGGATAATATGTTCTTATCAATTTCTGTTTGCTTGCATATGTTGGCTACATGAAACTTGGCTGACAACATTCTTTTGTATTCTTCATAGGAATTCACCAGGGAATTCACAACTCAGTACCTAGAAAGGTACCTTGCTAAACCAACACAAGTCAGGGTTGAGATGTTTGAGGACGATCAAGTGCATTTTAGTGTCCGGATTAAGATGGGGAAGGGATCAAAATCAGCATCCAAGAGGGCGATGATGACCACTGGATGGGCGCAAGCAATGGCAAGGTACCAGTTCAAAAAAGATGACATCATCATGTTCCTCTTCGAGTACCATGGTGCTGATGGACTGGTTCTCCTCCTTCTTAAGGTTCCTGCTTGAATTACATGATGATTGGTAAGTCTGACAGCCACTTATAGGTGTTGTGGCTGTCTTAGTTATAGGAAGTAAGTATGTTGGGAACTTATTAGTAGGTACTAATGATGGACTGTGTGTCATTTTGGGCAGCAATAGCACTAAGTGTGGTGCTGTTGTAAGTCTGCCTTCTGAAGTATGTTTAACTATGGACTTTGCTATGCCTACATGATCGGCATGTGGCATTTTGGACAGCAATAGCAGTACATGTACTTAACTTGATCATGTTGCTCTTTAATTAGTTGCTGTTACTTTGTAATTACTCCCTGTTAAACAGTAGTTATTGATCGTTATCTACTTTTGGGGCACATCTGAAAGTGCCCCAAAAGATTGCAACTATTGGGGCACTTTGATTAAAATGCCCCAAAAGATTGCTACTTTAGGGGCACATTTGAAAGTGCCCCAAAAGTAGCTACCTTTAGAGGCATTTCAATCAAAAGTGCCCCAAAAGGTTGCTACCTTTTGGGGCACTTCTTTAAAGTGCCCCAAAATCCTTCAAATTAGAGGCAGTTCAACCAAAGTGCCCCAAATTATGATGAATTAGGGGCACTTTGTTCAAAATGCCCCAAATTAGAACCTTTAGGGGCACTTTGAATAGTGCCCCAGCACAAAGTGCCCCTAATTGTATACCGTGTACTAGTGAGTGGGGACAAGCCCGTCTTATTCAATGGCATGGGAAGTGTGCAAATTTGTTGGACGGGATATCGAGTGAACGTTGGGCTTTTGGGGCAGGAGAGCCAAAATTGGCTCACATCGGATGCCACAATCCATGCCGGCAGCTGCGGTTGTGCTGGATGATGACTCCGACGAGATCTCTGTCCATTCTAAGTGAGCGCTTGTCGGTAAGGTGCTCTCTCCTATGGTACTGTACATCAGCACGATCGCCTCCGCTCTGCGCCCGGCGTGGGGCAATCCACGCGGGCTGCTGCTGAATCCCGGCGGCGACAATATCTTCATTGCTGAATTTGCTATGAAGACAGATATGGATCGTGTGCTCGACGGCCTGCCTTGGGTTGTGGGCAAACATGCAGCCCTCTTGCAAGATTTCAATCTTAAGCCGAGGGATATGCTCTTCAATAGATTGAAGTTGTGGGTTAGGATCTTGAATGCGACGCAATGCTACGGATTGGTTTGAACTCCAATATGAGAACTTACCTCGTTACTATTTATCTTGTGGCATGATTGGACACTCCTCTACTGAATGCTCCAATCCTGGGGAGCGTGATGCTGAAGGGAAACTCCTGTACTCGGTGGTCAGGTTATGTGCACCTGATGAGCGAAAGAACAACAACAAGGCACGCAGTCATCGAGTGCCTCTGTTTCAGCCGGTATGGGCCGATCATCGTCGCCGGCAAAGGACCGGCCCAACCATTCTGCTAATAAGAGCGGGCCGGCGGAGAAGAAACAGACCAATCCCGAGGCTGAAGTCTGATCTCTGGCAAAGAAGAAGGCGCCGCGTTCCCGCGCAAAGTTAAATAAAGCTGGCAACGTCTCGGACGAAGCTAGGAATACTGTTCATGATGAGAGAGCAATGACTGGACAAAAGCGTAAGAGTGTGCAGGTATCGGTAAAAAGCTCCTCCCATGTTGACTGATGTACTGGTGCAAGGCCTAGCTTTGATGGTGCACGGTGTCGGTTTCATCTCCTGTGATCATTGAGGAGATTACTGCAGATACAAAGAGCAATGATTCCAACAAGAAGAGAAGAAGTGAGTCCAATCGATCGGCGGATCAGGCGGGAGCTATTGACCAGCCCCGCCAGACGCAATGAGGATCCTATGTTGGAACTGTCGCGGATTGGGGTCGGACGCGACAGTTGGCGAGCTCCGCTGGCTTGTGAGAGCTCATTGCCCCTCCCCCCTTTTTCTTTCTGTGACTAAGTTGAGGGATGCAAAAGTTCATGGTCTCAAATGGTCGTTGGGTTACTCTGGTTGCTTTGCTATTAGTAGCATGGGCCAAAGTGGTGGTTTGGCCTTGTTTTGGTTGTTGACTATCTCCGTTACTGTCATGAATAGTAATGCACGGTGCATCGATGTTCACATTACACTTTGAGAATGGAAATAAATGGAGGGCAACCTTTGTGTATGGAGAACCACATAGAGAACATCGTCATGAGTTCTGGGAGTTTCTTCGTTTTATGCGAGCTCAATGGGATACAGGACTACCAGTTAATGGATCTCGGTTTTCAGGGTCCAAAAGTTCACCTGGATTAATCGCCAGGACATGGACAACAATGTGAAGGTTTGGCTGGATAGGGCTATTGTGAATGGTGGTTTCTCGGACTTGTTTGCTGATTGCATAGTAGATAATATCATCACTACTTCTTCGGATCACTATGCGATCCTTATCACGTTGGCTGGTGAGTCACGGGTGTTGGATCACCGACTGGTGCAACATGGTTTCAGGTTTGAGGCGATGTGGCTGCGTGCTCCGGACTATAAAGATACTCTTGAAACTTGGAGTCCGCCATGGAGGTGGTAAAATGTTGAAAGAGAAGAGCAGGTGTAGTTATAGAACTATTCAACTCCGGAAGACTCTTTGTATCGATGTTATGTGATAAATAAAGTGTCATTTAAAAAATCATTTTACCACCTCTAAACAGCTTGTAGAGACAATCATCTTGTTTAAGCCCAAGTCCTTTCCCTATGAGATATCTTCTGCACAAGCCATTGATTCAAATGTGACCGGATATCCCCTTGATAGTTCTAGCCGATGCACCATAGAATAGCCTAGTTGCATCTCTAGAAACAACCCTTACAACATCATAATAATTATTGCGAGAAGCCGATGCATCAACATTAATTTTAAACACACCCGGTAGTGGATGCACCCACTTAGAGACTTTTTGCTTCAAAAGGACCGATTGGTTATTTGGCTTAAAATTGTATGCCTCCCCAAGATCACATAGGAACCTCCTGACAAATTCATAAGTGCTGATTGGACTTTGAAATTCCCCTTCATGAATGGCCTTTCTGCGAGATATCTAGATTAACCATAAAGTCACAAGCATTAGGATGAAATCCTTATGGTTCAAAAATTCCAACATAGTGAAAAGCAATTGCATTGCATCCATATTCTGATTCACTGCCAATTTGTCATATGTTTAGTTATATTCTCATCTATTAGTGCCAGCACACATATGTGCATATTCCAATTTATGAGCGGGTGACACCACGAATCTTCCGTTGCCATACAAATTTGACATCCACTAATTTGTGCCATATTCTTTTTATGCAATATATCAGCCGATGGAAGACTATTATGGGCTAGTCTCCAAGCAAAAATCCCTTATTGGTGGACCCTCTTCCTCTCTTACTGATGGCATCATGGCCGCACTACAACATACTATTCCTGAAAGTTTGGTAGCTTGAGAAGTTATTTTTATTGTAATTTTGACAGAAATCCGCTCGATCTACATGTGTTTGCATAACTTCATTTGTGAAAGTAAGCTATATGATAACCATTTCATCAGGATCAAGGAACATATATCCATGAGGATAGTGCATCTTTTATTGGCGCACCCTCTTCCTCTTGTGCTGATGGCATCATGACTATACATGACATACTATTGTTGAATGTTTTGTAGCTTGAGAATTTATTGTTATTGTACTTTTGAAATCACCAAGACATTTATTTTATTTTTTGCATCTAATGAATTATACTGCGACACATGTTTTATTACTCATTTGACTTTACTTTCATAACTTTTTTTGCAAAACTATCATAGATATGGCATCATCACTTACCAAGAGTACATATCAAATTCAGGGGCATTACAGGTATTAGACACCTCAACATAGCAAATAAGCCAGATTTTCAGAAGCCCAAAAAATAGGAGGAGGGGTTTCAAAGAGCTTTTCCCCCACTACAGTTTTACCCCACCGATTCTCACAAGCCGGCTTAAGCATAAGCATCAGCCCAAATGAAGTGGGCCTACAAAACATCAACACCAACCCAAAATAAGATGCCTTTGAAGTTTTTTATTTATTTATCCACCAAATGTACCACATGAGGAAAAAATAAACTTGGGCCAGCATGAGGGAAATACCCACATTTGAAAAATTAGACTGTATTTTGGCTAGTGTTGAATGGGAGGAGAAATATCTGCTTGATACAGTGAGGGCTTTAACTTGGACTAGGTCAGATCATACTCCTCTGCTTATAGATGCAGATAGACCGTCTCACTTGGGAAGAAACAGTCACTTCTCATTTTAGTTATGTTGGTTGTGTAAAGAAGGTTTTTATGAGATGGTTGGAGATGCATGTGTAAGGGTACATTGCCTATATGTGTGTTTTTGGTAATTAATGACAATCCCTATAGACTAATATTTTCATTGAGTTTATATGAAGGAATTGCTCATAGCAATTGCTTGAAGTCCATGTGTTGGATTCAAGGTTTGGATGCCATGAAGATAAAGATATACGTTAAGTATTGGCATCAAGATCATTGATATAAGAGATAAATCCAATATGATCAAGAAGAAGAAATGAAGATAGAGTTCTTATGTAGAACTCAAGTGCTCCATGCTCTATCTTATGTGTTACGCCAAGGAATTGCAAGATTTTGACAGTTTGTCTACAAAAGTAGAATTCAAGATAAGTGCATATTATTTCACTCATTTTATGAGAAATGCACATATTCGGGAGGAACTCATACTATATTGTCCTTCTAAATTCCTTCATCCATTTTGGCAATCGTTGCCAATGGGGGAGAAGTTTAGAGGGTTTAAGCGAAATAGTTTATATACTTAAGTTTGGTTTGTGCTTAAGTGTTTGCCATTCATGCATCTCTTATTAGTTAGATGTTTTGCATGGTTGAATATATAGTGTAAACTCCATCAAAGGTTTATCTTGACAATGTATGCAATGAAATACAAGTTCATCACACGTGCATATATTGTGTGTGTGTGTGTGGGGGGGGGGGGGGTTGCTCTATATATTTTGGTTGTACTCACATTAACCATATTCGTTCTAGTTTATGTGAGTACAATTGAGTTTGATATGTGGTAGTAGCTTCGTGTTACTTGACCATATCAAATACAACCTCTTGTATGCAATTTATTCTCGGATAAGTTGCATATTAATTTCTATTATTTATTATATAAACCCTCTAATTGAGATTGTCATCAACTACCAAAATGGGTGAGATTGTAAGGGTAAATTGCCCCTAAGTATGTTTTTGGTAATTAATGATAATCCCTATGAACTAATATTTTCATTGACCTTTTTATGAAGGAATTGTTCATAGGAATTGCTGGAAGTCCATGTGTTGGATTCAACCTTTGGATTCCATGGATAAAAAGATATATCTTAAGTATTGGCATCAAGATCATTAATAGAAGAGATGAATCCAATATGATCAAGACAAAGAAATAGAGTTGTAGTTCTTATGTAGAACTCAAGTGATCCATGCTCTAGCTTATGTGCTAAGCCAAGGAGTTTCAAGATCTTGAGAGTTTGTCTACAAGAGAAGAATTCAAGATATGGCTCTATGTCAAGGTCATCATGGTCTCATGAGTTGAGATATGATTGACTAAGACCTAGAGCATGCAATCAAATGAAGAATTCTTTATGTGGCTCAAGATATTGTAATAAAGCATGAGAAGATACAATTTTGACCAAGACAAATATCAAAGAATGAATTCTAGATTGCTCAACACATGAAGCATAAGGAATGTGCCACATATGATCAATCGATCTTGTGGTATGGTAAGATTTGTCAATTATGCTTTGTGAACTAACCCATTACATATGTGTGTTTGTGTTGTATGTGGGTTAGGTATTGCGCCATGGGTATGCATCAATAGCGAGATTACATATAGCCCATGAGAGATGATATCAAGTGATGATCGTCATCAAGGTTGAGAAGGGCAAGTTCAAAATAAGCATATCAAGAAGATCGTATGCTTGAAGCTTGGCGTCTATTTGGTGATAATGGAGTTGTGAAGACATGCATTAATGAAGCTATTCCATAATGGGTTATGGGGGAGCAAATTATATGTCTTCATGAAGCAACGGCGATCAAGTGAGGCATTGCAGCTTGAAGGAAGCATGAAGCATCGACATCAAGATCAAGCGGTATGCGCAAGGAAAAGGTATGGCCTTGCTAGGTTTCTCTTTTACCGGTCTCAAGGTGTTTGTTGAGAGACCGGGTTTTAGGATAGATAGCCGCACTATCAAGAGGGCCTTTCGATTGGGTAACTTGATCTCATCGTCTTAGGGAGCTCAATCCTTTGCATACTTTTCTTCTCCCTACTTTGTTTTTTATTGGTGTTTCTCTGTGTGAGGTTATTTAAATTGTTGCTAGCTTTCCAACAAGTCCAAGTTTATCAAAACAGAATTCGTATGCATCTTTTATCGCGTTTTTGAGTTTAGAGGTTTTACTGGTTCTTTCTTAAGGGAGGTTTTCACCTCTCCTTATTTGTTATTTTATCAATTACTCCTTCTTAGGTTTTATGGTCTCCATTGGATAGATATTTTTCTTAGCTTTTCAAAAAGCACAAGTTTGCTAAAATCGGAGTTTGGATGTGAAAGTTATCGCATTTTTTGTGAGGATATTTTCTACTGTTTCCGAGCTCGGTTTAAACAGGAAATTGAACCAGAATTTCAACCAAAAATTGGACCGAAATTTTTTGCTTTCAACCGGAAACTAGACCGAAAATTTCCGGTTACCGAAAATTGGACCGAGAATTTCCGGTTGGATTTCCGGTCCGACCCGGAATTCAACCGGGAATTCCAGTTTTGCCCCAAATGGCTAGTTTTCTTTGAGGGTTATAAAAAGGGTCTTTTTCCCCAAATGTTTTAGGGTTCTTGAGCACGAAATACACCTCCATTGTTGACCCTCTTGAGCTTTCTTCCTCCCTCTTCCCTCTAATGATTCTTGTATCTTTTTGAGGGCTTTGAGAGAGGAGATCTTGATCTACAATCTCCACTAGCCTCCTCTAAGTGAGGGGAATCATTTGAATCAAGATCTTGAAGTCATTGGTTGACCTCCACCCTTGTTCTTCCTCTCTAACTCCCCCATAGCATTTGTTGCCTTGGTGGGATTTGAGAGAAAATGATTTGAGCACTTCCTCTTGTGTTCTTGCTTTGCATCCTTGCATAGTGTTGAGCTCTCCATTACGATTTGTTCGAGTGAGAGACTATGAGCTTGTTACTCTTGGAGGCTGACCTCCTAGTTGGCTTAGCGGTTTGTGCCTCGGTGACCTCTTCGTGGGAGATTGTGAAGAGGCCCGAGCTTTCCCTTCGTGGGAGTTGTGAAGTGGTTGTGAAGCTTGCCATCTCCGGAGTGGAGGAAAAGCTAACCATAAGAAGGGGTCCCTAGCTTCGTGGGGGACTTGGAGAAGAAGGTGAGCCTTCGTGGCGTTCGGGGGCCTTCGTGGTTTCTCGCATCTCTCCAACGGTGATTAGCTTACTTTATGTAAGTGAACATCGGGATACATCTTCGTCTCCGCGTGCCTCAGTTATCTCTATACCCAAAACATAAAGCAATTGGTGTAGAACAAGCATGGAGCATCAAAAATTATAGATACGTTTGCAACGTATCAAGCATCGACATCAAGATCAAGCGGTATGCACAAGGAAAATGGATGGCCTTGCTAGGTTTCTCTTTTACCAGTCTCAAGGTGTTTGTTGAGAGACCAGGTTATAGGATAGATTGCCACACTATCAAGAGGGGCTTTCGGTCGAGTAACTTGATCTCATTGTCTTAGGGAGCTCAATACTTTGCTTCTCCCTACTTTGTTTCTTATTGGTGTTTCTCTGTGTGAGGTTCTTGATCTTGTTGCTAGCTTTCCAACAAGTTCAAGTTCAAGTTCATCAAAAACAAAATTTGTATGCATCTTTTATCGCGTTTTCGAGTTTAGAGGTTTTACCGGTTCTTTCTTAAGGGAGGTTTTCACCTCTCCTTATTTGTTATTTTATCAGTTACTCCTTCTTGGGTTTTATGGTCTCCATTGGATAGATATTTTCTTAGCTTTTCAAAAGGTCCAATTTTGCTAAAATCGGAGTTCGGATGTGAAAGTTATCGTATTTTTTGTGAGGATATTTTCTGCCGTTTCCGAGCTCAGTTTAAACTGGAAATTGAACTGGAATTTCAAACGGAAATTGGACCAAAAATTTCCGGTTTCAACTGGAAACTGGACCAAAAATTTCCGGTTTCAACCAGAAATTGGATCAAGAATTTTTGAATGGATTTCCGATCCCACTGGGAATTCAACCGAGAATTCCATTTTCACCCCAAACGGTTAGTTTTTTTAGGGTTATAAAAGGGTTCTTCTTCTCCAAATGTTTTAGGGTTCTTGAGCACAAAATACACCTCCATTGTTTACCCTCTTGAGATTGCTTCCTCCCTCTTCCCTCCAATGATTCTTGCATCTTTTTGAGGGCTTTGAGAGAGGAGATCTTGATCTACAATCTCCACCAATTCATTCCTCCTCTAAGTGAGGGGAATCATTTGAATCAAGATCTTGGAGTCATTGGTTGACCTCCACCCTTGTTCTTCCTCTCTAACTCCTCCATAACATTTGTTGCCTTGGTGGGATTTGAGAGAGAAGGATTTGAGCACTTCCTCTTGTGTTCTTGCTTTGCATCCTTGCATAGTGTTAAGCTCTCCATTACAATTTGTTTGAGTGAGAGACCGTGAGCTTGTTACTCTTGGAGGGTGACCTCCTAGTTGGCTTGGCGGTTGGTGCCTCGGTGACCTCTTCGTGGAAGATTGTGAAGAGGCCCGAGCTTTCCCTTCGTGGGAGTTGTGAAGTGGCTGTGGAGCTTGCCATCTCTGGAGTGGAGGAAAGGCTAACTATAAGAAGGGGTCCCTAGCTTCGTGGGGGACTCAGAGAAGAAGGTGAGCCTTCGTGGTGTTCGGGGGCCTTCGTGGTTTCCCGGATCTCTCCAACGGTGATTAGCTTACTTTATGTAAGTGAACATCGGGATACATCTTTGTCTCCGTGTGCCTCAGTTATCTCTATACCTGAGTTTATTTCCTTGGATAGCCTTCATGCTTGAAGTACTTATATCTTGTTTATCACTTGTGAATTATATCTTGTGCTATCTTGCTTATCTATAGTTGTTGTTGGTGCACCTAGTTGAGCCTAGCATATTTAGGTTTTGTGCTTGAAGAAAATAAACGTTAGTTGAATTTTGCATTCCTTCAAGCCAATTCCGTAATAGTTTTTAAAATGCCTATTCACCCCCCTCTAGGCGACATCTCGTCATTTCAATTGGTATTAGAGCGAGGTCTCTCCTTGTTTAGGCTTCACTGCTTTGAGAGTAAAGATGTCAGCTAGTTATTTAGTGCACAATACAATTATTTTTTATGGAACAAATTATAACTTATGGAGAAATCGCATGCTTTGCAATCTTTGGACTTTGTGTCCAAATATAGAGCGATTTCTAGATGTAGGTTTTTGTCCTCCGATGGATCCTCAAAATCTATCTTTAGAGAATGAGAAAAATTTACATCTTGAAGCTCAAGTATCTAATGAAATTTTATTGCCTGTGAGCTCCATAGTTTATGTTTTCTTGATGGGTTCAAAGTGCAAGACGTCTCATGAGATATGGACCAAGCTAGAAGAGTCATTTGGTGGGTCCATTTATCTTGAGGTTGAAAGTGAACCCAATGAGCTCTCTTCACCTTCACATCATGAAGAGCTCCAAGTTGCTTCCACATCCGGCCGTGATGATTGTCCAATATCTTCCACTTCACCAACATGTGACGCATCACAAGGTAATGATATGGTGAGTGGAGAAATCGTATGAGATGATGGTAGCTTTGTTCTTTGCACCGATGATTCTACTTTATTAAATCCTAATGGTGTAGAGAGCTTGGACCCAAACACTTCTTGCAAGAACTTCTTTACTCATTCTTGTGTTAAAGGTCCTTGCATATCTAGTTGTGACCATGATCAAAATGATTTTATTTCCTCTAGTTGTTGTAAGACTAACCATATAGAGGAAATTAAAGAAAATTTGGTCACATAATTAAAGAAGAAATCAAAAGAAGAACCAAGAAGGGTGCTATCAAGAGAAGGTAATGATATGAATGCCACGAGTATGGACATCTCGCAAGAGCTTGTCCTATACTCGAAAATGCAGAGCCCGCCTCTTTTGATGGTCCCTCATCATCTCCCCAAGTTCACATGTGCCTTATGGAAAGCTGGTCAAAGGTAACTACTACTTTGAATCCAGACACATCTCCTAATGATGAGAGTGATAATGATGATGATGATGATAATGAAGCTTTCTTGCATGAGATGAGAATTGTGTATGCCTCTCTTCGTGGTAATAATAATGCTCGTGCGAAAGTCAAAACACTTAATGGAAACTGAAACCTTGTTTGAACACAAGGAGACCATTAAGGAATTGAACTCCCTCATTGATACGTCTCAAACGTATCTATAATTTTTGATGCTCCATGCTTGTTTTTATACCATTTGCCTATTGTTTTGTTACACTTAGTGGCACTTTTATGCATTTTCCGGAACTAACCTATTAACAAGTGCCACAGTGCCAGTTTCCCGTTTTCTGCTGTTTTTGTGTTTCAGAAGTGATACACAGGAAATATTCTCGGAATTGGACGAAA
The DNA here is from genome assembly GCA_007115705.1 of Dactylis glomerata. Classification (NCBI taxonomy): domain Eukaryota; kingdom Viridiplantae; phylum Streptophyta; class Magnoliopsida; order Poales; family Poaceae; genus Dactylis; species Dactylis glomerata. The sequence goes on from QXEO01000543.1 coordinate 2,523,725, forward strand.
CAAGTTCCTGAAGTCTTATTTTTCCTGGAAGCTTCCAGAGATCCGAAGGAGAGACGGAGAGAGGCCACCAGGGCCCCACACATAGGGCTGGCGCGGCCAGGCCCCTGGCCGCGCCACCCATGTGTGAGGGAGCCTGGCTCCACCTCTGACATCGCCCCTTCGCCTATAAAGACCCCCCGACGGAAAAAAACCTAAGTACCCGATCAGATTTCTAGAACACATCGCGATCCGCCGCCACCGTCGACCCGAAGATCGGGAGGGTCTAGAAGCTCTTCCCGGCACCCTGCCGGAGAGGGGAATCGCCACCGAAGGTCTTCTTCATGGCCATGCTTGCCTCCGGAGCGATGAGTGAGTAGTCTACCTTGGACTATGGGTCCATAGCAGTAGCTAGATGGTTGTCTTCTCCACCATGTGCTTCATGTTTAGATCTCATGAGCTGCCCTACATGATTGAGATCACCGTTATGTAATTCTACATGTTTGGTTTGTTGGGATCCGATGAATATTGGTGTTTATGATTAAGTTGCTGTAATGAATTATATCTTTTGTTATCTCTATGTTGTTTATGATCTTGCTGTCGATGGATTTCGTGTCGCAAGAACACGGGGTACCACGCGACGGACCCAAGGATTCGAACGCAGGGGGCTGAACGTGGGAGATCTTGGATCGCAACGAAACACGGTGACGGAAGCCTCGAGTGTCGAACGCGCAACGCACTGCAGAGAGGGAGACCGAGCTTTACCCAGGTTCAGGGCCCTCGTGGTGAGGTAAAACCCCTACTTCCTTCCTTCTTGTATTGCAACGCGACACCTCGCAAGGAGTACAAGGTCTTGGTTACAAAGCTCTAGTTGGCCAGAGGTTGAAGAACCTGCGTGCCCAACTAGCAGCCTGAAGAAGATGAAGATTCGATCCCCTCTAAGGGATGGCCTCCCCCTCCTTTTATAGCGCCAAGGTCCTCCTTCCCCTTATCTTCTTGGGGAAGGGGTTGCCACACACGGCCAAGGAGGGAGGACAGCTGTAGACTACACTCTTCTGTAGACTTGGTCTTCGTAGGGTAGTGGCGCCGGTCCACAGGAGTGGGTGGAGGAAGCTGACGCCTTCCTCTGGTGCCCTGCACCGTCCATGCTATTTTTAGGGGGGGTGGCCAACAACCACTGTGCCGCTTTAGGCAGGCACAGCGAAAGTTGGTCTCCTCCCTGTCGGGGGTAGCGTGGGCGGTACGCGGTCTTCTGCCCGTTATCTTCTTGCTCTGCACGCAAACGTGCTGAGCTGACGTGGGCGTACTTCCTCTCCTCACCAGCAGGGGCTCGTGAGGAGGTCTTCTGGTCCTTAGCAGTTTCTGTCGTCGTTCTCCTCATGAGGCGCCTCCTCGTGAGGGTCTTCTCTGTAGCTTGGGTCGTTGATTCTCCCCTGGGCTGAAGGTGGGCCGATGACGGGGCCCAGGAGCAGGTGGACCGGGATACCTCGGTATCCAGAACACCGACAGTAGCCCCCGGGAGCCCAGCCCACGACGCGCCCTCTTGAGGAAGCGAAGGGTCGGGGGCCCCCCGAAGCTGCTGGGCCCTCCAACGGCACGCGTCAACCGCGCGGTCAGAGGACCATGTGAAGAAGCAGAGACTCCGGACACGTGGCGCGGCTGTAGCTGGTGAGACGAAACGGCGGGCGACGCTACGGTCCCCGAGGCGTCAACCCATCATAATGATGCATCGCTTGACTGCAGAGCGCCACGCCAACGCTTCGATTCCCGCGCAGGGATTTGACGCATCGACGCCGGACGCCCCCCTTAAATAGGTCCTCCTCGAGACCTCCGGCACTTCACCTCCTTCCTCCAGTGCCACTCCTGCTTCCACTCCCCTGAGCTCATGGATCCCTCCAACTCCTCCGCCGCCGCTGGATCAAGCTTTGGGGCGAAGCGCCGCGGACGTCCCCTGGGCAGCGGGAAGAAGGCGAAGATCCCAGCCCAGTGGACGCCTGGCGCCGGCGGCGTCCGCCGCACCTACCCCCAGCCCGCGGCGCAGTGAAGAGGAGGTCCTGGCACGGTAGTCTTCTGGGGAGGGGAGCTAGTCTCCTCCCCTCTTTTGTCGTGTAGTCCTCGCCGGTGGGGTATGCCCCGCCGTGCCTTGCTCCTTCCCCCAATGGGGGCATTTTAATGGAACCCGCCTGTTAATTATCTTGCTGTTCTTCACTGTCCTGGTCATTCGCTTGCTCGAGAGCCCTGGTGAGCTGTTGGCATCGACGGGAAGCCTCCCTCCGCCTCAGAGCTCGAGATGGGGTCGGCGTTGATGACACGTTGGACGATTCCTGAGACAAGAAGTTGAAGAAAGAGTTGGAAAAGAAAAAACCCCAAATCCCCGAAAACGAAAAAACAAGTCGGTAAAACAAACGAAAAAAGAAGGCGAATAAGATGCCCCTGTGACCGGCACAGGGACCTTCTCCGTCGTGGAGGAGCGCGGCACTATCTGTGCCAGCAGCTAAGAGCAAATTGCCGCGCGTGGCGATTCACGGGGCCTTCCTCGTCGTTGAGGGAAGCTGGACCCTCACGGACGTGAAAACGTCGATGCTTAAGAGAGCCCAGAGACCGTCGACACCTCACAAGGATTGCTCATGAGGTGAAGGGCCTGGCGCGGACCTCCGGATCTGCATCTCCTTCGCAAGATGATCGGAGCGGCCTTGGTCTTCAATAATCCTGCCACGTTAGGCCTTTCTCGGCAGAGGGAATCTTCCTGCGGATGCTGGTGCATCGACGCGTCATTGCTCCCTCGTGAGGGTTGCTCACAAAGGGTAGGTCCTTAACGGGTGCCTCGGGCACACCTTGGACTTTCCTCGAAGATTTTTTATTTTCTGGAGTACTTCGCGAGGAACTAAGCACCATGGGCATCCAGAGGTGATCGTTAACAGGGCCGTCTCCCCCGACCAGAGCTCGCTCCCTTCGGGTTTTTCAAGCTTGCTATTTTCCAGGCGAAGGCCCCAGCATAGACACCGTGCCTAGCCCCCTTCCGCGGGGAGTACAACAGAAAATAAATGGACTTCATGCCATTTTGATGTCATGCCGAAGCAGAGGCGCTATATTGCGCATTAACTTAATATCAGTGCTTAAGAGCGGACTGAGCTGATACAAGTGCCGTGAAAACGGTCCTTTTCTCCTCATGAGGAACCTAAGGGTAGAACTTTCGCAGATGAGCTATGTTCCACGGGTTCCCCACAGGCACGCCTTCTGCGGTTTCCAGCCGCGCCGAGCCTGGCCTGGCGATGTGCGTCACTTTGAAGGGTCCTTCCCACATTGGAGACAGCTTGTGCAGGCCCTCGCGAGAGAGTATTCTCCTCAGCACCAGATCGCCGACCTCCAGAGTTCTTGCTCGAACATGGCGGCTATGGTAGCGGCGTAGTCCTTGCTGGTACCTCGCGGCGCGGAGCGCAGCTTGGCACCGAGCTTCTTCGAGCAGGAGGAGGTGGTCCTTGATGAGGTCCTCTTGGCGAATTTCGTTGAAGGCGAGCACCCTTGGCGACCCGAACTTGACGTCGGTGGGAAGAACAGCCTCTGCCCCATAGACCAAGAAGAAAGGGGTCTCTCCAGTGGGTTTGGTGGCGGTAGTCCTGATGGACCACAAGATGGATTGGAGGTTGTCTAACCATTTTTTGCTGCAGGCTTCGAGCTTGGCGTTGAAGCTTTTCATCTTGAGCCCCTTGAGGACCTCAGCGTTTGCACACTCGGCTTGACCATTGCTCCTGGGGTAGGCGACGGAGGCGAAACAGATCTTGACGCCGGTCGATGCGCAGTATTCCCGGAACAGTCCGCTGGTGAACTGGCTGCCGTTGTCGGTGATGATGCGGTTAGGCACACCAAAGCGACAGACCAGCCCACGGATGAACTTGACTGCGGACCTGGCCGGAATGGTGCACACCGGCTCCACCTCCACCCACTTGGTAAACTTGTCAATGGCGACGTAGAGGTAGCGGTAGCCCCCTTGCGCTCTGGGAAACGGACCAAGGATGTCCAGCCCCCATACTGCAAAGGGCTAAGTGAGTGGGATGGTTTGCAGCTCTTGCGCCGGCTGATGTATCTGCTTGGCGTGGAATTGGCACGCCTCGCACCTCTTGACCATCTCCGCCGCATCTCCGAGCGCCAAAGGCCAGTAGAACCCGCTTCGGTATGCCTTTGCGGCTAGAGTCGCCGCAGAAGCGTGATGCCCGCATTCGCCGGCGTGGATGTCCCTTAGAAGCTCTTGGCCTTGGTGAGTAGATATGCACTTCAGAGCGACGCCATTTGGGCGACGCCGGTACAAGTCACCGTCCTTGACGCAGTAGCCCGAAGCTTGCCGCACAATCCTCTCGGCCTCCTCTTCATCCTCGGGAAGCCTGCTGCTGGTGAGGTAGGCCTTGAGCTCGATGATCCAATCCACTCCCTCCTGCCGTGCCAATGCCAGAAGGACGCGGTCACCCGAAGGAGGCCCGCAATCCAGAGCCCCCTGCTCCGGCGGTGGCGGCAAAGCAGAAGGAGGAGGTGTCTCGGATGTCGACGGAGAAGCGGACGGTTTGAAGAGACGCTCCTCAAAGACGCCGGCAGGCTGTGCCAGGCGATGAGAGGCGCGCTTGGCGATCTCGTCGGCTTCCACATTTTCTCCTCTCGGGATGTGCTTCAGCTCCAAGCCTTGGAAGCGTTTTTCCATCTTTCGATGCTCCTCGAGATAAGCCACCATGTGCTCATCCTTTGGAGTGTAGCTCTTGTTCGAGAAGTTCACAACCAGCTGTGAATCTCCCTTGACGATGAGGCGCTTGATGCCCAAAGCGTTTGCTGCCCTTAGGCCAGCAAGTAGTCCTTCGTACTCCGCGATGTTGTTGGAGACCTTGTGCTCAGGCCCAAAGCAGAGTTGCACAGCGTAGAAGAGTTTGTCTCCAGAGGGAGAGGTTAAGACAGCACCTGTTCCCGCGCCGGGGAGGTTAAAGGCGCCGTCGAAGTGCATGATCCAGAGGCCCGGGGCCTCTTCTCCAGGGAGCGTTGACTCCACCTCTGGAGGCTCGTCGACGAACGGATCGGTCCATTCTGCAGTGAACTCGGCCAAAGCCTTGCTCTTGATTACCTTTGTAGTTTCGAAGGAGATCTCGAAGGGTTGAAGCTCCACGGCCCATTCCGCCACCCGTCCGGTGACGTTGGGATTGCGCAGGATGGTCTCCAGGGGACGATCGGTTACCACCTTGATCGGGTGACCCTGGAAGTAGTGGCGTAGCTTCCGCGAAGCGATGAGCAGGGTGTAGAGCAGCTTTTGCTGCATGGTGTAGCATTCCCGCGCGTCGCGCAGTACCGTGCTAGCGAAGTACACGGGCTTTTGCACCTTGACGATACCCTCGGGAGGCTCCCCCTCGGGAGGCTTTGGAGCGTCGCTCTGAGAGGGTGGCCTGGTCGGCGAAGATGCCGCGGGCGGCTCCTCTTGAGGGACGGGAGGCGAAGCGGCCTCTTCCTCGCGAGGAGCCCCCTGGCCGGGTGGATTGACCTTCTCCTTGGCGATCATCTTGGCGTCCCGCTCCGCGACGAGAACGGCACTTGCAGTCCTTGGAGTTGCCGCGATGTAGAGTAGCAAGGGCTCGCGAGTCATTGGGGCAACCATGATCGGTGGGCTCGTGAGGTACCTTTTCAACTCGGCGAAGGCCTTGTCAGCTTCCGGAGTCCATTCGAACTTCCCGGTGCGCTTCATGAGCTTGAAGAAGGGCAAAGCTTTCTCCCCACTCCTCGCGATGAAGCGTCCCAGGGCTGCCATGCACCCCATGAGGCGTTGCATTTCCTTGAGATTGCGCGGAGGACGCATTTCTTCGATGGCCTTGACCTTGTCAGGGTTCGCCTCTATCCCGCGATGAGACACGAGGAACCCCAACAGTTTTCCCGACGGTACGCCGAAGGCGCACTTGGCGGGGTTGAGCTTGATGTTTACCTTTCTCAGGTTGACGAATGTTTCCTCTAGATCTTCGATGAAGGTGTGACCCTCGCGAGTCTTGACGACGATGTTGTCGACGTAGGCTTCCGCATTCCTTCCCATCTGAGCCCCCAGGGCCTTACGCATGAGTCTTTGGAAGGTGGCTCCTGCGTTCTTCAGGCCGAAGGGCATACAGACGTAGCAGTACACCCCACAGGGCGTGATGAAGGCGGTTTTGTCCTCGTCCTCCTTTGCCATCTTGATCTGATGATAGCCGGAGAAAGCATCCAAGAAGCAAAGGAGGTCGCAGCCGGCGGTGGAGTCGACGATTTGATCTATCCTCGGGAGAGGATAAGGATCCTTGGGACAGGCCTTGTTGAGACTTGTGAAGTCCACGCAGAGGCGCCCACTGCCGTTAGCCTTTGGGACGACCACCGGATTAGCAATCCAGGTGGGGTGGGCCACCTCGCGTATTAACTTGGCCTTCTTCAGCTTCTCTATTTCCTTGACGATGAAGTCTTGCTTCTCTTGCGCTTGCTACCTGGTCTTCTGCTTCACGGGGTGTGCCTGAGGGCACACGGCTAAGTGGTGCTCAATCACCTCCCTGGGAACGCCGGGCATATCTGACGGAGTCCAAGCGAACATGTCAGAATTTGCCCGCAGGAAGGTGATGAGCGCGCTTTCCTGTTTGGGGGAAAGCCCTGCCCCGATGGTGACGAAGTTTTCGCAGCCCCCAGCCTGTAGCGGGACCTTCTTGGTTGCCGAGCGCTCTTGGGTAAACTGTGGCCTCCTGCCTGAAGGTACCGCAGCCTCCCCAATGCTCATGTCCAGCATTGGATGGACCAGGTCCTCGCTTGGAGTAGGCGATGCAGAGGCGGCGAACTTCTTCCCTATCGAACCCAAAGGGTGGGGCTCGAGAGAGGCCTTCTTCGCAACAGCCCGCTCTTGGGATACAAGCTGCTTCTTCCTCGTGAGGTCGCCGGAGTGTTCCAGAAGATCTTTGTCGGCGGGGAACATGGTGGCGGCCTCACGGTAGACATGCTCAACTGATCGGAGAGCATCCTTCTCATTGCAGCGCACGGTGATCGTGCCGTTGGCGCCCGGAATCTTGAGGACGTTGAAGCCATGGTGCGTTGCTGCCATGAACCTCGCCAAGGCTGGGTAGCCGAGGATGGCATTGTATGGCAGGGCGATGTAGGCGACGTCGAAGTCGAGGCTTTCTGTCCTGTAGTTGTCCCGGGTGCCGAAGGTGATGGGCAGGCTTACCTGCCCAATTGGCGTTGTAGACCCCTCGGTTACCCCGAAGAACGGCCGAGTTGGCATGAGCCGGTGGTACGGCACCTGCATCTTCTCGAAGATCTCGACCGAGATGATGTTGAGGCCCGCCCCTCCGTCGATGAGAGTGCGGTTGACGGCGACGTTGTTGATGGTTGGCGTGCACAAGAGGGGAATTGTGCCCACGCCCCTTGTGGAAGCCGGATGATCCTCCTCGTCGAAGCCAATCTTGCACGTTGACCACTTCATTAGGCGATTGCTCACGTTGGGCTGCGCCGCCGCGATTTCTCGCGACAGCTGCTTGAAGTGTCGATTTGACAGAGGAGCCTGAGCTCCACCCAGGAGGCAAGCGGCGAAGTCTCGCGGCTCTTGATAGCCCCCCTGGTCCTCCTCCCGACGATCGTTTGCTGGTGGGGGCAGCGGCAGCGGCTCGGGATCGGCTCGAGACAGACCCCCACGGCGGCGACCTTCCTCGCAGTCATCGTCGCGGCGATCGCCCCGGGATCCACTCTTGCCGTGGCTGTGGCCGCCCCCGCGACGCTTGGCGACGCCGTTTTCCTCGTGAAACTTCCGGACAATCCAACAATCCTCGGTATTGTGGGTGTCCTTCTTGTGGATAATGCAGTAGCGGCAACGTCGACCTTTATCGCGATCGGAGCGGTCCCCGCGGCGTTGCTTATGATCTGGCTCCACCGCGAGGACAGCAGCCTCCTTTCGCTTGGGGTCCTTGGACTTCGGCTTTGGAGGAGGCACCTCCGGCAGATTGTGCACGAAGAGCCTCCCCTCCTCAGCCTTGGCGCAGCGGTCGGCGATCTCGAAGAGCCTGACGACGGAAGTCAGCTCATCATTCACGGACAGCTTCTCCCTCATCTTGACGTCGGATACGCCCGTGGAGAACGCGGAGATGACCTCCTCGTTGGAGATCCTGGGGATCTTGTTCCTCATCTGACTGAAGCGCTGGATGTACTGACGAAGCGTCTCGCCCTTGTACTGACGCACCGCCTTAAGATCGTTCTTGGTAGCGGGGCGCTCGTACGTGGGCATGAAGTTGGCCACGAACTGACGACATAAATCCTTCCACGAAGTCACGGATTCGTGAGGAAGATTCATGAGCCAAGTTCGCGGGGCGTCCTTGAGGGCCATGGGGAACCAGTTCGCCATGGCACGCTGATCTCCACGCGCGGCCTGGACGGCGACAACGTAGAGCTGGAGGAATTCGACGGGGTTGGTGGTCCTGTCATACCGTGTGGCGATGTCCGGCTTGAACTTGTCAGGCCAGACCACGTAGCGCTGCTGGCAAGTGAGGGCAAGACACCCGGGGTTGTAGATAGGGTCGCCGGGGGTCCTGACGTTCTTGCCAGCTTCGCCGATGTCGTCGATGGCGCGGTCATGATTTTCGCGGCGGCGCTCGAGGGAGACGCGTGCGTCTTCTGGAGCGCGTTGGACGATTTGGCAGCTGGGCTCCCCGCGCGGCGAAGATGCGGCGCGGGAAAGCACCTTCTTGGCCCTCCCATCTCCGGCGCCCGGGGCGCGATGCCCCACCGCCGGATCTGGGTTCCCCGCGCCCTGGGCTCCTCCCTGGGCCGGGTCTTCATTGGCGATGGCGACGAGCTCGGCGATTCGAGCACGCCACCCCTCACGCCCGTCGTCGGTGGGTTGATAGCGCAGCAGCTCCTGCGCCATGGTGAGAGCCTGCGCAGGAGACAGCTGACTCCCAGAACGAGCGCGAAAAGTGGCGGTGGCGGTGAAGGAGAGCGAAGGCTCTGTACGCCCGGACGGGAGGTAGGAGGACTCCAGATCTTCCTCTTCTTCCTCCCCGGCCGAAGCTTCATGACGATGGAAGATGGGCTCGGTTTGCCCCCGAACAGCATTGCGACGGCGAAGACGCTCGAGCCTTGCGTTGGCGTCGGCCATGTCGAAGCAGATCTAGGAAAAAACACACCACAGCCCCCTACCTGGCGCGCCAAATGTCGATGGATTTCGTGTCGCAAGAACACGGGGTACCACGCGACGGACCCAAGGATTCGAACGCAGGGGGCTGAACGTGGGAGATCTTGGATCGCAACGAAACACGGTGACGGAAGCCTCGAGTGTCGAACGCGCAACGCACTGCAGAGAGGGAGACCGAGCTTTACCCAGGTTCAGGGCCCTCGTGGTGAGGTAAAACCCCTACGTCCTGCCTTCTTGTATTGCAACGCGACACCTCGCGAGGAGTACAAGGTCTTGGTTACAAAGCTCTAGTTGGCCAGAGGTTGAAGAACCTGCGTGCCCAACTAGCAGCCTGAAGAAGATGAAGATTCGATCCCCTCTAAGGGATGGCCTCCCCCCCCTTTTATAGCGCCAAGGTCCTCCTTCCCCTTATCTTCTTGGGGAAGGGGTTGCCACACACGGCCAAGGAGGGAGGACAGCTGTAGACTACACTCTTCTGTAGACTTGGTCTTCATAGGGTAGTGGCGCCGGTCCACAGGAGTGGGTGGAGGAAGCTGACGCCTTCCTCTGGCGCCCTGCACCGTCCATGCTATTTTTAGGGGGGTGGCCAACAACCACTGTGCCGCTTTAGGCAGGCACAGCGAAAGTTGGTCTCCTCCCTGTCGGGGGTAGCGTGGGCGGTACGCGGTCTTCTGCCCATTATCTTCTTGCTCTGCACGCAAACGTGCTGAGCTGACGTGGGCGTACTTCCTCTCCTCACCAACAGGGGCTCGTGAGGAGGTCTTCTGGTCCTTAGCAGTTTCTGTCGTCGTTCTCCTCACGAGGCGCCTCCTCGTGAGGGTCTTCTCCGTAGCTTGGGTCATTGATTCTCCCCTGGGCTGAAGGTGGGCTGATGACGGGGCCCAGGAGCAGGTGGACCGGGATACCCCGGTATCCAGAACACCGACACTTGCATGCTCTCCGTTGTTAGTAGCTATCTTGGCTGAGTAGTTGCTAGTGACTCCAAGAGGGGGTATTTATGCTCGATAGTGGGTTCATGTCTCTATTTCACCTGGGGGAGTGACAGAAACCTCTAAGGTGGTAGATGTGCTGTTGCTACTAGGGAGAAAACAACATTCATATGCTCAAGGGCATATGCTTTGTTTACATTACACACTTTGCTTAATGCAATTATCTGTTGTTCGCAACTTAATACTACTGGGGTGTTCGGATTGATATCCCCGGGAGTGGATTATTAGTCATAGATGCAGTTGGATGGCGGTCTATGTATTTTGTTGTAATGCCCAGAGTAAATCTCATAGTGATCGTCTTGACATATCACGTTTATCTTTATTCTATCAATTGCCCAACTGTAATTTGTTTACCCAGCATGTGTTATTTTATCTATGGAGAGACACCACTAGTGAACTGTGGACCCCGGTCATATTTCCATCATATTGCTATCACCTGTTTACTTTACTCGCACAGTTTACTTTACTCGTATACTTTTATTGTTTTCCACTCGATACACTCATAACCTTTGTTTCAAGCAAACCGGTGAGATTGACAACCTCATCGTAAGTTGGGAGCAAAGTATTTGTTTGTGTGTGTGCAGGTTCCACGTTGCAGCTAGCAAGCAAAGCTTGGACGAGGCGCCATATATAAATTGTCCGCAGCTGTCGCAAACTAGCAAGCATCACCTTCAGTCGTCACCATCTCTCCTCTCCAAGAACGATAAACCTTGGTTTCTTAACTGAGGGAAAATCTTGCTGCTGTATTCATCATACCTTCCTCTTGGGGTTCCCAACGGGCTGGACATTCAACTAGGCACCATCTTTTTTCTGGTGCAATCATCCCAGCAATCAAGCTCTTTTCTGGCGCCGTTGCCGGGGAGGAAGAGAAGACTTCTGCGAGGGGAGTTTTTCGCACACACATCTTTTACTTTGTTATTGTTTTGCTTTACTTTATTTATTTTACCTGCATCGTTTTTATATCAAAAACCCAAAAAAATTAGAATCCTTGGTAGTTGTTATTTCTTTACTTTAGTTTATCATGTTGATCCCTAAGTACGTTCTGGAGGACCTCTCAGTAGGTAGTGGTTCGATTATTGGCAAAAGTAACATTGAGGAGTTCTTTAATCACATTAGTATGCATGAGGAAGTTGAGGAAAAGTCTTGGGTTGAGCTTGCTCCTAGTATTGAAGTTGCTTCTGTTTATTTAATTGACATGTTGGAAACTAGGTTTGCTAGTCTTAATCCTTTTATGCAATACATGTTCCTTAAGCTTCATGAAATTGAGGATCCCGAAAAGAAAGCTTTTATCTTGGAAACTTTGCGTTTAGAATTTAAGGATGTCGTTATTGAAGCTAGGAAGGTTCTTAAACATTTTAATAAACTCGGTTCACCTATAACGGTTATTAATACAAATGATAAGGAGGCCGAGATACCTATACCTTGCAAGCTTTTGGGATTGAATGAAGCTTTCGAAAATAATTTTGACTGGATTTGTCCTGAAAATCTTTTTGATGAGAATAGTGTACCAAAGCATGATCACAAAGGGTCTTCAAAAACTTATGTGGATGAAATACAATGCCTTATTGACAAGACCTCTGCTGTTGATCTTAATGCTTCTGCTGAAAATACTTGATTTGCAATTTTCTGCGCCTAGCTCAAAGGCGTTAAAGAAAAGCACTCTTTGGAGATAACCCAATATTTTCTTTTCAGTACTTTTTATTTTATTTGAGTCTTGGAAGTCATTACTACTATAATGACCGCTCCTTATCTTGTTTATTTCGTTTTTGTGCCAAGAGAAGCCTCTAATTTGAGTGAGGTAAAGATTTGGGGATGTTGCTGTCCTGAAACTGTTTTCGGTGCTGCACCGTAAAAATTCGTGAAAATTCTCTGTTTATCTTTTGGACCTGCGATTTCTTGTGCATATGCCCCAGGTTATATCCAAACTTTTTTTAGTTGAACACTTTTTGATTTGAGCAACAGAAAATCCCTCAAAAATTCGACCTTTGTCAGCTGTTCAGTTTTGACAGATTTCTGCCAATATTTGTGTTTGCCACTTTATCGCTTTCTTTTGAGTTCTTTTGATCATGGAACTTTTGGGGAGGTTGCTACAGTAGTATTTGCTATATATGTGGTGGTTTTGAGTTGAAACCTGAAGCAAATAGAGGATTGATTATATGTTATGCATACACTAATGTTGCTAATAGAATTGTGTTTAGTTTTGTATGAAGGAAGTTTTCAAGTGTAGGGATTGGAGAATGATGAGATGAGTTGAAGAATGGACAAAAGCTCAAGCTTGGGGATTCCCATGCATTACCCCAAGAAATATCCAAGAAGTACAAGCGTCAAAGCTTGGGGATGCCCCCGAGGCACCCCTTCTTCATCGGCAAAAATCAGGTCACCTTTCAAAACACTATATTTTTATTGCTTCATACACTATGTGTTTTTCTTGGAGCGTCAGTTGTTTTAGTTTTCTTAGTTGGTTTAGTTTTTTTGTTTGCTGCAATAAATGGTTGGACCCCAACAAATTTCCTTTGGAGGAGATGTACTCGTTTTCATTTGCAAAGAACGCTCTAGTTTTCATTCTTATTAAAAATCAAGCATTCTTCTTTTTCTGCTGCTGCTTTTGGTTTTCATTTTCGCCTTGATTTGCGTTCAGATCTTGTCATATCTTTTCATCAAGGCGTATTTTTGCCTCTGATCTTTATTGGTTTTCATCAAAAGAGGTGTTTATAAAAATTTCAAATGGTGTTGGAAAAGAGAAAAAGCTTTGTGCAAAATAGTGGTACAAGAAGGAGCTTGTGTAGACTGCGGCTTAGGCTTTTTCATGTCATGCTTGATGTCTTTTTGATAGTATGCTTAGTGGTTTTGCTGTAGCATGACTTGTCTCAAATAACTGAGATTGCTAAATGAGCCTTTGAAAAAAATCATGCGTTGTTTTTATTGTATGGAAGCATTATTTTGGTTTTCTCCTTGATGCTTTATTTGGGTTGACTTGGCGCATGCTCACACATGTTAGACTCTTCAAAGTCACCAATAGCCTTCATGATCATTTAGTTTTTGACTTTTGATGCCATCTTATGCTTCTTTTAATGTCGCTTTGTCGCTTTGCATGATTATGGCCATTATTGCTCTCTTAGTTGGTCGCTCCCAGTCTTTTGCTAGCCCTCGCCTTGTACTGAGTATGAGCTCTACTCGTGCATCCAACTCCTAAAAGCCAAAGCTTTCCAAAGTGTCCACCATACATACCTACTAGCAATTTGCTATTCCAAGTAAATTTGACTTACTTTTATTTTCTCTTCAAATTAAACTCTTACCAGTGTTATGCGAAATTCGGTCAGTAAAGCTCTCACGAACCGGAAGGCACACTTTACTTTTTCCTGTTCTTAAAAATTTGACATTGTGGTCTCTTATGTTGAGTTGTTATGCTTGCAAGTTGTAAGTTGGATTCTAGCCCATCCATGCTGTCATGGGGCAAGCTTTCAACATTGCACTTCTTATTTGAGTTGATATCGTGATCTTTTGTTTATGGATGCCCGCGGTCTGAAATGAATTGGGAATCTTGTAGGGATCATGGAGTTTGTATATGTGTTAGGGAAACGCCGGGCCGCCAATCTAAGCCATGCATAATTCATGGTGGAAATTTGCAGCATACCCATGGTGAACATTCGACGACGCATCTCACAATAAAAAGCTAAACAAAAGGCAAATAAAAGAGATGTCGAGGTGTCCATTGTCTGCTTGTCCTGTCATTTTGGTGTGGGCTTGTTCCATGTCATCGGGCACGGAGGTACCCCATTGGCGGTTCTCAATGATATGCATATACTTACAATGACAAGAGCCTTGCCTGGGACTCTAAGTAAAGTAGCATGAGGTTTGGGTACTCGTATTCATGGGGCACGAGGTTTTCAACTTATGATTTGTCAAGCATATGCATCATAATTGTTCTCGCATTAACTTTAACCATTCAAGATGCTTATGATGGGGGCAATGAGAGCTCAAAGCCGGTAAGTACCATAATTTTTGAAGGTTATAAAACTTGCAATCACTGCTTCCCTCTACGAAGGGCCTTTCTTTTACTTTTGTGTTGAGTCACCACCTTCTTTCTTTATGCACCATTAAGAGAGCATAGTTGTTATTCTTAGTGTGATGTGCATTGTCCCAAAGTTCATTGATTGATTCATGATGATTGGTTTCACTTGTTCTTAAATTATTTGTATGTAGTCGCCCTCTTAAACTTTAAGGTGTCCTATGCATTTATGTTTTGCTCTCTTTGAAGGACAAGCTGAAAACCATTTGTATGTTTTTCCTTATGATTTGAACACATGTTTGACTTTTATTGTTTCATTATCATGATCTTTTGTTTGTGTTCATTTTCATGTTTACAACATGGTTGCTAAGTTCTTATTGTCATGATTATATCTTCATGCCCATGTTTTAAGTTCTTATGATCCCAGCTCACAAATGCTTACATATATGATCAAGATTGTGTAGGTGCATGTCACCTCAAAAATTATTCTTTTCTTATCACTTACCTACTCGAGGACGAGCAGGAGTTAAGCTTGGGGATGCTTGATACGTCTCAAACGTATCTATAATTTTTTATGCTCCATGCTTGTTTTTACACCATTTGCCTATTGTTTCGTTACACTTAGTGGCACTTTTATGCATTTTCCGGAACTAACCTATTAACAAGTGCCACAGTGCCAGTTTCCTGTTTTCTGCTGTTTTTGTGTTTCAGAAGTGATACACAGGAAATATTCTCAGAATTGGACGAAACAAGTTCCTGAAGTCTTATTTTTCCCGGAAGCTTCCAGAGATCCGAAGGAGAGACGGAGAGGGGCCACCAGGGCCCCACACATAGGGCTGGCGCGGCCAGGCCCCTGGCCGCGCCACCCATGTGTGAGGGAGCCTGGCTCCACCTCTGACATCGCCCCTTCGCCTATAAAGACCCCTCGACGGAAAAAAACCTAAGTACCCGATCAGATTTCTAGAACACATCGCGATCCGCCGCCACCGTCGACCCGAAGATCGGGAGGGTCCAGAAGCTCTTCCCGGCACCCTGCCGGAGAGGGGAATCGCCACCGAAGGTCTTCTTCATGGCCATGCTTGCCTCCGGAGCGATGAGTGAGTAGTCTACCTTGGACTATGGGTCCATAGCAGTAGCTAGATGGTTGTCTTCTCCACCATGTGCTTCATGTTTAGATCTCATGAGCTGCCCTACATGATTGAGATCACCGTTATGTAATTCTACATGTTTGGTTAGTTGGGATCCGATGAATATTGGTGTTTATGATTAAGTTGCTGTACTGAATTATATCTTTTGTTATCTCTATGTTGTTTATGATCTTGCATGCTCTCCGTTGTTAGTAGCTATCTTGGCCGAGTAGTTGCTAGTGACTCCAAGAGGGGGTATTTATGCTCGATAGTGGGTTCATGTCTCTATTTCACCTGGGGGAGTGACAGAAACCTCTAAGGTGGTAGATGTGCTGTTGCTACTAGGGAGAAAACAACATTCATATGCTCAAGGGCATATGCTTTGTTTACATTACACACTTTGCTTAATGCAATTATCTGTTGTTCGCAACTTAATACTATTGGGGTGTTCGGATTGATATCCCCGGGAGTGGATTATTAGTCATAGATGCAGTTGGATGGCAGTCTATGTATTTTGTTGTAATGCCCAGAGTAAATCTCATAGTGATCTTCTTGACATATCACGTTTATCTTTATTCTATCAATTGCCCAACTGTAATTTGTTTACCCAGCATGTGTTATTTTATCTATGGAGAGACACCACTAGTGAACTGTGGACCCCGGTCCTATTTCCATCATATTGCTATCACCTATTTACTTCACTCGCACTGTTTACTTTACTCATATACTTTTATTGTTTTCCACTCGATACACTCATAACCTTTGTTTCAAGCAAACCGGTGAGATTGACAACCTCATCGTAAGTTGGGAGCAAAGTATTTGTTTGTGTGTGTGCAGGTTCCACGTTGCAGCTAGCAAGCAAAGCTTGGACGAGGCACCATATATAAATTGTCCGTAGCTGTCGCAAACTAGCAAGCATCACCTTCAGTCATCACCGTCTCTCCTCTCCAAGAACGATAAACCTTGGTTTCTTAACTGAGGGAAAATCTTGCTGCTGTATTCATCATACCTTCCTCTTGGGGTTTCCAACGGGCTGGACATTCAACTAGGCACCATCTCTTTTCTGGTGCAATCATCCCAGCAATCACTCATCAATGAGGGGAAATAGAGATTCAATCTCCTCAAGCAAGAGCTATCCAAAGAGAAGCATACTAATTCTTTCCTATCTCAATCTATTAAATCTTATGAGCTTACAAATACTAAATCTATTAATGATATTTGTGCTACTAACTCTACTTCTTGTGAAGCATCTATATTAAAGGAGAATGTTGAGCTAAGGGCTCAACTTGAGTTGCTAACAAGCAATTATAAGAAATTGGAGGAAAGCCATGAAAAGCTCTCAGGCTCTCATGGGGATCTCCTAATATCTTACAATGGGATAAAGTTAGCTCATGAGGCAAGTATCACTAAGAAAACATCTTGTGAGCCTCATTTGGACATTAGCACTACTTTGAACCAAAATGCTATATCACCATGTGCTAGTCCTAGTAATTTTTATAGGCATAATATTTCTACATATTGTGATGAATTACTTGCTATGCCTTGTTGCTCTAACAATGAAGCTTGTAATTCCTCTAGTAATTGTATTACTACTAACCTTGTAGAGGAAATCAAAGAGCTCAAGGCCCAAGTCACTAGTTTGTAGAAAGACTTGGATAAGCGTCATGAAGGGAAATCCACACTCGATAATATTTTGAGTGTGCAAAAATCCCCTAATGGCATGAGTGGACTTGGATTCAACTCCAATGACAAGAACAAGTCCAAGAGCAACAATAAGAAGAAGGGCCAAGATCAAGTCAAGAATTTGGCCAAGATTGTTTACTTCAAGTGCAAGATTGAAGGGCATCAAGTGAGATCTTGCGCATTGAAGAAGAATCACTTGAGTGAGAAGCAACAAGGGAAGCGGCCACAAGGTCAAGCTCAAGCGCAACCTCAAGTTGAAGATAGGCCAATTCCCAAGAAGAAACAAGATGAAGTTTCCCAAATCAAGAAATCAACAAAGAAGAGAAAGGGAAGCACTTGTTGCTATATTTGCCATGAGAAGGGGCACTTTGCTTCTTCATGCTTAAGCGGTACCTTATCTAATTCTATCATTGTTGATGATGATTATTCTCTTAGGAAAGATAAGGATGGCAATGTCTTTGCCAAGTTTGATGGAACTCAAAGTGGTGCCAAGAAAAGGACTATTTGGGTTGCCAAGCCTATTGTGACTAACCTCTTAGGACCCAACTTGGTTGGGGACCAACAAGCCAAAACTTGATCAATAGGTGTTTATGGAGGGCATTGGAGACTTGGCTACATCATGAAGAATTAAGGGATCTTCATTATTTTATTTCATCAAGCCACGTCATTGACACTATCATCTTATATCCAATGTGCTTCTTTGCGGTAACTTGTCCATAACCTCTTTACATTGTAAGTTACTTGCCCCTTTGCATGTTTTAGTTTTGTACCAAGTATGTGTTTGTATATGTTGTGCCTTATACCTACTTATCTTGTGTATTCAAGTAGGCATTGGTTCTTTGACATATCATATACTTGTGTGTTTGCTTTGAGCCTCTAATGCATCTTAATGGTATCTTATTTGGCTCTCATTGAGTGATTAATGGAACATCCCATTTTGGGGGAGTGATTTGCCTTTGGCACCTCACAATCCTATAAATGTGTGCACATGAGTAATACCACTTAGTATTGATATTATAAGATTATCTAGTCACTATGTGGTGTGGCATGCTCATGAGAAATTCAAATTCTATATCTTCATTAATTATCTCTAGTTGGATTTTCTTTGCCTTTTGATTGAAAAGAATTTAATATCGCATTATGGGGGAGTAATATTCCTTGTGCATATCACAAGCCTAGGAAATGTGAACATTTGAGGTGTTACCACTTAGAGTTGATATTGCTAATTATCTTGTTCTTAGGTGGCATGTTCGCTCAAACAAGCTCCATTCTTTATCAAAAGATTTATTGCTCATTTCTTTGGTCTTGGTTTGAGTAAGAATTCTTGGTGCGCTTTTACTCAAATATATTTCTCTATATCATAAGGAGGAAACCATTTGCTTCAAGATACTCTAATCATTGCTTTGCATGATTGTTTGTCTACTATTGGAGCTACCAAGAATCCTTTTGTCTTGCATGGTGCTTAATTTGAATATTTAACCATATGCCTCTTAATGTGAAGTTGATCTTGAATATCTTTGCAATACACCACCGGAAAAATAATTCCAATATGAACTTCTTTGCTTTGACAATTGGTATTCGTATATATTTGTGGTAATTATTCTAGATCATATTCACCTTGGAATTTGCCTCTATTGCCCTTATTTCTTGCCAACAATTTATTTTGACTCCAATTGTCTTATTTTCCTTCTCGAGGATCTACTTGCTTGACTTTGTCTCATCTCTTGATCCCTATCAAGTGTGTGTTGTTGTGAGACAAACCTTTTTTTGGTACTTGTGCCATTGTGAAAAGTGTAGAGGGTTTGGTTTATTTGTTGGAACCTTGCTCTTTTGGGAGTTAGTTATCTCATTCCTCCTTCTATGATTTATTTGCTTGAATGAGGTAAATCTTTGAGCATGTTTTTTTTATTCTTTCTTGCTCAATAAGTTGTTAGATTTTGTTGACTAAATCATTTATTGATTTGTTCCTTTGATATCATTTGGACAACAATTATGTTTTGCCACACCTTTTATACCTCCTTGTACTCTTGGTGTTTTTTTTATCTAAATTGTATTTTCTTTGGATCTTGAAAGTTAGGTGCATGCATATTCCCTTTATGCTTATTTTTGTATCTTAGTTACTTTCTTTTATCCAATATATAAGTTATACTCCATAAAATCCTGAATGTCTAAGATGTGCATGAAATTCAAATTTCATCTCTAATTATGCACATATTTATATGGAGTCTATCATATGTATTGTGGTTAGTCTGACCATTTTGGACCCAATAAGTTTGGGGACCAAGATGTACTTGAATGATGTCTTAGGTACATTGGAGATGCAATGGATGCGTGTCTCATTTATAAGGAAGGTGTTGTCACCATATGATTATTGGAGCCAAGCTAGGATGATCGGCGAACTCTTATCTACTACATCACACCATTGCTATCTCGGTAACAAGTATAACTTTCATGCATACTTTTCTAGCATCCCAACTCTTGTAGGTTGGCTCTTGGCATGATGATATTATTTGTGAATGTTGCGGCTCTTGCAAAGGTCTTATAAATAAATCTCTTTATTTCATATGTCAGAAAGTTGAGATGATTGCATATGATGGGAAGTATATAAAATCATGTTTATGATTCACCAATCCCAAATATGCCTTTTAGCAATTTATTGCATATTAATTCCTCAATGCTCTCTCATGTGCAATATAGATAATGTTGTGAGTTGTACCCATCTTTATTATGCTTGTTGCCTTTCAAAGCATCTCAACTATCTTTTTGACCCCTTATTGCTATTTGTGATGGCTTTGAAAATTTTGTGTGTGGAGTTCATTAATATACCATAATGAAAAATGGAGTCTTGAGCTATATATGCTTTCTAGCAAAGTTGTTTGGTATATTCTATGACTCTCTCTTGGATATCATGTCTCTCATTAATTCAACTAACCTCTTATGTATACATATTCCTTTGTGGATTGTTCATCATGATTTTTTGTCCACTTAGAAATGTATATGCATAGAAGTGTTAATCTCTTCCCTTGATATCCTCGTTCTTTGCTGACTATCTTTCTTATTCATTTTTATGGCGTTGATAAGAACATGATTTATGAGTGCTAGTTTATTCTTTAGTGCTTCTTCTCGCACTCATATCTCGTGAATCTTTTTGGACTAAAGTTCACTTTGATAAGAGTATTGATTCTTTTGTATTCTCTCGTGCTCATGGTTGTATTTTAAATGATATAGAGGAAGTGAGGATTCCATGTTTGTGCATATTGTATTCAAATGCATAAAATTCAAATTTATGCATTAACCTTGGGGAGCTTCCTTATTTCATTTAAAGCACTTTTTAGCTCTTATCATCATATCTTCTTGTGTCCAATTGATTCTTTCGGTCTCTTGATTGCTTTCTTGCTTCATTCGTTGAAGCTTCCTTCACTATGTCATCTTTTTGCAATCTCTGATCCTCAATATGGTCTGACTTCCTTCAAATATTGTTAATTGGATAAGTGCATATGATTTCACTCATTTTATGAGAACTGCACATATTGGGCATGAACTCATACTATATTGGCCTTCTAAATTTCTTCATCCATTTTGGCAATCGTTGCCAATGGGGGAGAAGTTTATAGGGTTTAAGGGAAATGGTTTATATACTTAAGTTTGGTTTGTGTTGCTGTTCATGCATCTCTTATTCGTTAGATGTTTTGAATGGTTGAATATATTGTGTAAACTCCATCAAAGGTTTATCTTGATAATGTATGCAATGAAATACAAGTTCATCACACGTGCATATATTGTGGGGGAGTTTGCTCTATATATTTTGGTTGTACTCACATTAACCATATTCGTTGTAGTTTATGTGAGTACAATTAAGTTTGATATGCGGTAGTAGCTTCGTGTTACTTGACCATATCAAATTCAACCTCTTGTATGCAATTTATTCTTGGATAAGTTGCATATTAGTTTCTATTATTCATTATATAAACCCTCTAATTGAGATTGTCATCAATTACCAAAAGTGATTTCTATTTTCGTGCCCTCAGGTCCTTAGTTGTACTCAGTTTTCCCCAGCTCGTTAGTTTTTCCTCAGTTTTCCCCAAGCCGTTGTCTGAAACCCTCAGAAGGAGCTCGAATGGGAGGATTCCCATTTAGTTGACCGTTTCCGTGCTGACGTGTGGAG
The DNA here is from genome assembly GCA_007115705.1 of Dactylis glomerata. NCBI lineage: Eukaryota > Viridiplantae > Streptophyta > Magnoliopsida > Poales > Poaceae > Dactylis > Dactylis glomerata. The sequence continues at coordinate 2,544,828 of QXEO01000543.1, forward strand.
CCGTGTCGTGTGGGGCCGCGTCGCGTGGGGCTGGTAGAAAGGGACCGCGTGGGACAGGACGAGACCACGTTTGGTTGTACGTGAGAGCTCGGTTCTGTCTCTCTCGGGCCAAATTGGCATTGCCTTTTCAGAGCGCCTTTTCAGAGCGCCTTTTTCCCTCTCTCTCTGTAACCGTTCTCTCTGTTTTCACCAAATTAGTATCAAATCTAGAGAAGCTTCTTTATCTGTCTTTCTTCAATGATTGTTGCCTTTTGGCCCTCGTTTTTTGCCCAATATGGTAACAAATCGAGTAGCAAATCTAGAAGCTAGTATAGGATAATACATAAACTGCATACAGCAGCCAAAAGCAGCCAATAACGATGTTAATATTCATGACAAACTAAGCTGAAAATAATACCAGACGCAATGTATGCCTAACATGAAGGTTCTTCATTCTTCATCATATATTTTGTCGTCGCTACATTCCATGAGACGAAGGAAATATTCATTGAACTCCTTCCGTCTGCAGTGTGCAGCCAATAGATCCTCCAAACGGTATGGCCTTTGTTCTATTTTTAGACCGTCGTAATCTAATCTATACACGTCGTGGCCACTCATCCCAGGTCTTTCTATCATCAAAGTACTGTCTGATATAACTGAAATCCACGTAGTAGATGCAGCCAGGTCGAACTGTTGGGTGCACTCTGGTGTCGACGGAGATACACCATTTATAATTGACGAAGAAGGCACGACTGCCAATATTGACGGCATGGAGAGAGCGGCTCTCAGTGTCCACACGGTACACCAATGGTTGACCTTCCTCCAAATGCCTGTTGCCACTGCCGCCGCCCAACAACACAAGCAACAGATCACCATCAGACTTCACAAGGTAGAACTTGTCATTTCCAAGTTCTGGAAATGAAAATAGTGTCTCCATGTTGACAGTGCTCACACGCTTCTCCAACTGGACATTGTTGGTGCACACTAATGTTCCAAACTCAAAATTGTTCACAGCTATTGCATATAATTCACCATTGAACGGGGTAATGCAACACAGAGAATTGTCCTCGATCAAAAATCTTCCTTCTCCCCAATCTTCTTCATCTATATCCTTAGTAGGAGAGCTCTCATCGACCCAAGCAATTTCATTGGGGTAACCTGTGCAAATGAAGACCATAGTCGGGGACTTTATTACAGCGACTGACTCCACAATCATAGATGGCATCTGCGCTTCAAATGTAGCATTCAATGTCTTTGTGAGTGGGTTCAAAAGCCATATCTTGTGCGGCTGGTTCTTCTGGGCAAGCACGATGACGCCACGGTAAAAGCCGATGAAGTAGTATCTAAAAGGGAGTTGATGAAGATAACATTCAGCACTAAGATGTTTACGATTGAAAATAAAAATAGATTAACTCTATAGATATGGAGGAATTTGAACCTTGCATGAACTTCCGTTAGATCGATGGTGACGTAGCGGGATGTGCGGAGGTTGAGGAAGGAGAACTCAGCGGCGCATGGAAGGGCGTGTTCTACCATGATCTATTCGTGCAGGTGCACGTCGGGCTCAGGTAGATCTGAGCGCCAATTTGTACAAACTTGCCTCAAAGCAGTGTAGGTGTCCACGTACTCCTCGTTCGCCAGTAAGCAGTCACCGATCTTGTGAAGTGGTCCGTCACCCTTAAGAGAGGCCCAGTTCACGGAGGCGCCGCCCTCGGATGCGACGGGCTCGGATGCGACGGGCTCAGAGACGATGGGCTCGGAGGCGACGGGCTCGGGGGCGACGGCCGCTGGCGCATTCTTCTTCTCCATCGCCGGCAGGGGAGCGCGCGTAGGGCGGCTGAGGTTTTTTGGATTTGGAGAAGGTGATGGGACGTGAGAGGCGTGGTTGCGTGCGTGAGTTATAATGAGACTGTGTGCAGAGGGAGGGAGAGAGGGGTTCTGTATTGGCAAAGTGACGGTTCGTCTCAGCAGTTGACATTTGGTCTCAACACGCGCACCGCGCGGCTAACCGCTGCTCACCGCGACACGCGTCCGTGGGACTGCACGTCAGCACCGTTACGTGTACTCAGTTCTACCCTCGAGTCTTACACTGGAAAAATATATGTACTTAGTTTTCCCCTCGAGTACTAATACTGGCTAGTGCAATATACTCAGTTTTACCCTCAAGTGGCTGGTCAACAGAGAGTTAACAAATGGGATTAAGCTATCTAATTGAGTCATTTCATGCGCAAAAAAATTCAAAAAAATAAAATCATAGTGCCTCCTACTCATGGAGTCTTGTTACGCGACCTGCCACATAGACAATCATATATAAATCAAGTTTTAACACAAATAGCCACTTCTCAAATCACTAGTAGCTATGAAGGTTCATGGCTTTCCACTCAAACCCCTTCTCAAAACATCTATACCCAAAACATAATTTGTCTGAATGAGGCCATAATTTTTACACTCATGTATATTTGAATTGCTAATACTTTGAGGTAGGCTAACCTGGGTTTCATTGTACAAAACATGTGTTTTTCTTTTTCTAAATCTCTTATTTGAATTCCTTAGCCTGTTTACTATTTACTTGCCCTTGTATCCTTGATACTACTCAGTTTTACCCTCTCCCTTCTCACAGAAGCCCAAACTTGGCCTGATTGGTCGAGCTGTTGTCACACGGATCGTGCCCACCTACCGTCGATCCTATAATCTAACGGGCAGGATCGTGCCACCCTCTCTCTATCTGTCGGTGGCAAACTACTACCCCTCTATGTATGCTAAATGACGAGTTTGCCACCGGATTCAATAAGTTGGGTAATCATGAATTTCTTGTAGGCATTAGTTTTCATGGTAAAATGATAAACTATCATGAATTTCCATTTCTTGTAGGCTTTACTTTTCACGGTAAAATGATGAACTATCACGAATTTCCATTTCTTATAGGCATTACTTTTCACGGTAAAATGATAAACTATCACTAATTTCCATTTCTTGTAGGCTTTACTTTTCACGGTAAAATGATGAACTATCATGAATTTCCATTTCTTGTAGGCATTACTTTTCATGTTGAAATGATAAACTATCACAAATTTCCATTTCTTGTAGGCATTACTTTTTATGGTAAAATGATAAACTATCACGAATTTCCATTTCTTTTAGACATTACTTTTTTGTTGAGATATAAACCACCCCCACAACGGTCATCTCCTTCTTAATTTATTGTGTAAACCCCACAACGGTCATCTCTACCTTAATTTATGGTGTAAACCCCACAACGGTCATCTCTCCCTTATAAACCCCCACAACGGCCATCCCTCATGTCAATAGGTTCTGCCTCTCTCTTCTTCGTTTCTGCCTCTCTCTTCTTCGTTCACATACACTTGATCCATTGCCATGGCTTCCACGTCTCGGATGCCGACCGGAAGGGGAAGGGGAAGGGGAAGGGGAAGGGGAAGGGGCGGCCGGGGTGGTGGATCATCATCATTGCCACCACCACCGTCAACACTGCCATTGATCATAGAGGAGTTCTTCATCACCATCTATGAAGACCCTTTGGCCAAGAAGGTACGTACGCATTCCCACATATATGATGCATGTGATTAATTATGTGCATGTTCTAAAAACCTTTAATTTCAAACGATCGGCGCTCGATCTCTTTGTAGGCACTCCCACGAAAGTTTGCGGACTATCTTGACGGCCAGGAGCCCGCAAAGGTGTATCTGCGACCGTGGAGGTCCTATTTGATGGACAAGGCCGGATGTACCTCGACAAGGGCTGGGAGAATTTTGCCATCGCGCACGGTGTGGATTTCGGCTGCTTCCTACACTTCAAATATGAAGGCGATTATGTGCTCACAGTGAAGGTGTTCGACAGAACAACGTGCAGGAAGTACTACTACACACGGACGACGAAGATACTGACGATGAAAGCGATGACGACGTGAAGCCATGCATCTAAGGGGATTATGACCAAGAATATATATGTAGCTTCATATGCATCGATTTATAGATCTAGCTATTTTCTATATATTATGCATGTAAAAATAATAGGGAATCGCAATTTCCACTATGATTCGAGCACCACAGCCTCCAAACGATGCCGATGCCGATATCGGCATGGTCAGAACGGCTATGCATGCTCGCCGCCACTGCTAGGTCACCGTCGGGATGCACCCTCAATCCTGTCCCCTCATTTGATCACTGACACACCAGAGATACCGCCGAGGCCAATGACGAACGTACATGCTAATGCCAATGCCGAATATGCACGCCGTTGTAGGCATGGCCACGCCGCCCCGCTATGCTGGACGCCACAGACCACCGCGAGGTCTTTCCCTTCGCCACCACACTACCCTAGCACCCATCTATACACGCCAGAAAGGAGAGACACTAGTTTTCTCTACATTGCTCGCGTTCGTGTCCGACACCGTCAGTCAAAGTGTTGAGGTCGTCGTCGATGTCCTCGACCATTTCTTCTCTTCTTTGCATGGTTAAATGCGTCTAGTTCATATATATCTAATGCGTCTGGTCTCGCCTCATGCAGTTCTTTGTGGACATCGATCTCATCTCGGCACCCCACAGGCCACCTCCTCCATGCCATCACTGTAGAGCTCCATTTAAAAATCTAATCCTACCCGTGTATTGCCCCTTGTATCAGCATCATGGCCCCACTTGTCATTCGATATACCGAAGCCCCACTCGTCCGTGTTTTGGTCAGGGATACGGCGATGCTTACGGTCAAACAAAGATGGATGCTCTGATGTGTCTTTGCGGGCTCTACGTGGACCCACTAGTCAGCAGTTAACGGTCAAAGGTGTTGAACCGTCGGGCAACCGGCCGTTCCAGCACTTGTGACGGTTTCAGACAAGGGCTTGGATAAAACTGAGGAAAAACTAAGGAGCTAGGGAAAACTGAGTACAACTAAGGACCCGAGGGCACGAAAATAGAAATCCCTTACCAAAATGGGGGAGATTGTAAGGGTAAATTGCCCCTAAGTGTGCTTTTGGTAATTAATGACAATCCCTATGAACTAATATTTCATTGAGCTTTTTATGAAGGAATTGTTCATAGGAATTTCTTGAAGTCCATGTGTTGGATTCAAGCTTTGGATGCCATGGATATAAAGATATATCTTAAGTATTAGCATCAAGATCATTGAATATAAGAGATGAATCCAATATGATCAAGAAGAAGAAATAGAGTTGTAGTTCTTGTGTAGAACTCAAGTGATCCATGCTCTAGCTTATGTGCTAATCCAAGGAGTTTAAAGATCTTGAGAGTTTTCTACAAGAGAAGAATTCAAGATATGGCTCTATGTCGAGGTCATGATGGTCTCATGAGTTGAGATATGATTGACTAAGACCTAGAGCATGCAATCAAATGAAGAATTCTTTATGTGGCTCAAGATATTGTAATAGAGCATGAGAAGATACAATGTTGACCAAGACAAATATCAAAGAATGAATTCTAGATTTATCAACACATGAAGCATAAGGAATGTGCCACATATGATCAATCGATCTTGTGGTATGGTAAGATTTGTCAATTATGCTTTGTGAACTAACCCATTACATATGTGTGTTTGTGTTGTCTATGTGGGTTAGGTATTGCGCCATGGGTATGCATAAATAGTGAGATTGCATATAGCCCATGAGAGATGATATCAAGTGATGATCGTCATCAAGGTTGAGAAGGGCAAGTTCAAGATAAGCATATCAAGAAGATCGTATGCTTGAAGCTTGGCATCCATTTGGTGATAATGGATTTGTGAAGACATGCATTAATGAAGCTATCCCATAATGGGTTATGGGGGAGCAAATTATATGTCTTCATGAAGCAACAACAATCAAGTGAGGAATTTTGGCTTGAAGGAAGTATGAAGCATTGATGTCTATGCACGCTTCTTGACAAGGGTATAGATAATAGAGCCCGTCAGTTGAGTACCCCTGAGGCCCGTTAAGCTAGGCCCAATTGTAATACTAGTCGAAATACGAGTTCATGTCGTATATCGATATTGTAATCTATGTCGGATCCCACCCGATCCTCGAGACCTGGCCATCTATATATAGGGGCCAGGAGGGGACGGTGTGGGACAGATTGAAAGCAAGCCAGGTTCTACACCCACGTTTACTTTCATAGCCACCTTGTTTGACTGAGTTTACCTTCGAGTTCATCCAACGCCCTATCTCCCTGATCCTAAGTCCTTCATCTAGGACATTTGTCGAGTTAACCCCTTGTCAATTGGCGCCGACCGTGGGGACTCTGGGCGTTGGAATCATGAATTTGACGGCTTTTTCGCTTTCAGCCAACAACAATCCGCAAGTCGATGAAATTCAGATACCCTTCGGAACCGTCGATTTTCAACCTCACCAGTCAAGTTTCGCGCAAGTATTCGAGAGTATGGATCAAGATATGGATTTTATGATCGGAAGTCTAAACTTTCGCGTCGGATCACTAGGTTCGATTCGCCTTTCAGATCCGATGAAACTGGATCCGTCGGCAAGTGAGCCCGAGATAGTAGCAATGTCGGAATCATCGGCTCTTCCAGCGAGGTAAACTCGCTGGTCAGCTTGGCAGAAGCAGAAGAAGGAAAAATCGCAGGAGGCGACGAAACAATGGAGAATCTCGACTTAGAAGCGCAGCTCGGAGATCTCATGATCTACCACGACGACACCTCAGATCAATCAACAGACACCTGGAAGACATGATTAGAACTTTCTGAAGATGACAATTCGATCTTCTCAAGTTACAACGGCAAACTCGACAATCGATGCTAGATACTCGCCATCACAGAAGACAATTCAGAAGAACTCGGTGAAAACAACAATCCAGTGCTTAATCCAGTAAACATAAACAGAGGAGCAAACCACTTAGCAGAAGGAGAAACCGCAGACTCCCTGGCAACAAGAGAGAAAGTTTGACTATCGGTCGATGAGTGGAGAACAATCAAAACAGCCGTAGAGCATGGCACGCCAATACCAACGAATTCCAGCAAAAACATGCTTTTGGGATACCATTACACCCTAAGGCAGCAGGCGAAGCAATTAGCAAATGAGAGGATTGAAATACAGAAGAGGAAGGACTCAGCCATTGCGGCTAGCGACGCTGCTCGCAGAGCACGCAGTGACGCGTCATACACAAACAGAAGGCATCATCGACATGGATCAAGATACGAAAATCTCGAGTACTCAGAAAGACAAAGCATCTCCAAAAACCTCGACTCGTCTTTCCTATCGGTCGACGAGCAAGGAAACATTATACCAAAAACTCCTGAGGCAGCACTGGTGGCAGCTCAAGCATACCTATATACAACACGACCAAATCTAGGAGACCCGAGGGAACATATGCACTGTGCAGCACTAAATGGATTGAAGATGGTAGGCAACAAATTATCAGCAGAAGAGGAGGAGGCGTATCGCAACAAAGGAACCCATAAACCAAGATCACCACGCCGTCACAACAGTCCTCGGCATAAAAATGGAAGTCGACGATCTAGGATGCCATCACCAGGACGATACAACAGTCCAAAGAATAAAGGAACCCGATGATCCAGAACTCCTAACAGAACACATGACTACGAAGACGATGAAAAGGAGATGGGGGCGCCATGCTTTACCCGTAGGGTTCGCATCACGCCAGTACCCAAAGGTTTCAAATTACCTCATGACCAACAAAAGTACGACGGATCTCAGGAGCCACAGTCATGGCTTTCAGACTACCTACAAGCAGTGAAAATATTAGGAGAAACCAAGGAAACAGCAATGCAAAGTTTGCAATTACACCTCACCGGTGCAGCAAGGTCATGGTTGAGCAAACTAGGAGAGGAAACAATTGGAAGCTGGGAGGAGCTCAAAAAACAATTTACGAGTAACTTCAAGTTGACATACAAGCGGCCAACATCCATAGAAGAAGTCAAAGCTTGCGTGCAGCAACACGGGGAGACATTAAGGGCATATATCCAAAGGTGGAGTATAATCAAAAATTCGGCAGTCGAAGTCTCAGATGAAAGAGCAATAGACGCATTCATAGTCGGGTTATGGCGAGGAGACCTAGTCGAAGAAATGGGCAGGATCAAGCCAAAAACAGTATCAGATCTAATAGATGTAGCAAACAGATTTGCAGATGGAGAAGATGCGTGCAACAATAAGCGCACGCGATCGCCAGAGGATGATAGAGGGAACAGATTTGGAGGTCAACGGAGAAGATCCCGCAACTACAACAACTATGGCTCTCACAGCCAAGTAGCCGCAGGATACAAAGATAACAGCTACCAAAGCAATGACCGTAAAAGTTCGGGATACCGTAGCTATGGCAAAGAAGACTACAAAAAGTTTCAGCCAAGAGAATCTAGAGAGTACAACCCATCACCAGAAGATATGCTCAACGGACCATGTCATATCCACTCTGCGTTTGTCGATGGGAAACGAGTATCTAGACACGCAATGAAAGATTGCACTACATTCTTAAAATTGCAGGAAGAAGCACTCAACAAGCAAGCCGAGGCAAAGCGGCAAGGATATGAAGGAAACACAAGCAACGCACCTGCAACCCAACAAGGAAACAGTGGATCTCCCAAGGGTCAAGATCAATCAAACTAGGGACGCGACGACGACAAAGGATATGTTCCATCTAAAGGGCACATTACAGCAATGATACAACCAGTGCCCAAGTTGAATAAAGAGGAGAAAAGTATAACCCGACAAGTTAACCTCGCAGTAACTTCACCTCCAGCAGCAACGGAATATCTACACTGGTCAGAGCAACCAATAGAATTCAGCAGAGACGATCATCCAATAACAGTACCTTGGCCAGGAAACGCGCCCTTGGTACTCAAAGCTCAAATAGGGACATACGATGTCGACAGGATATTCATGGATGCAGGAAGTGGGATAAACCTAATCTACGCAAAAACTCTACGGGCAATGCACATCTCGTTGGAGTTCCTAAAACCAACTGATTGCTCCTTTCACGGAATAGTCCCAGGGAGTGCTAATTATCCACTTGGTCGAATAGCACTCAACATCTGTTTCGGAAATCGCCAAAACTACAGAAGGGAGAAACTCGACTTCGAAGTCATGGACTGGCCATCACAGTATCACGCGATCCTCGGGTGACCCACGTTTTCGCGATTCATGGCAGTACCTCACTACACTTACTTGGTACTAAAAATGCCAGGACCCAAAGGAATTATTACAGTAAAAGGAAGCTTCGAGTTATTAGATCTATGCGACAAGGAGTTTCACAAGATGGCCCAAAATTTTGGCATGATGGCAAGCTACGGAGAACCCAACTACAAAGCAAAAAGTACGACTACAGAAGTGACACGGCAACTCGAAGGAAACCCTAAGGAACCAGAAGTAAAGAAACCTCGGGTACAGCTACCCAAACAAGAGAAGACTATTGGAGAAGAAGAGAAGACTCAAGCAACATAGGCGACAAGACATACAAATTAGTCGATTTGGAAAATAAGGCTGTAAAATCCATGAGTTATTCCTGGGCAATGCCCTCTAGATCCAGAACACAGGTCACTGCCCGGATCTCTTGGGTCATCCCATGTATCTTACATTACATGCATAAATAAAAGACAAAAGTTCCTCTTATTTGAGTTTACGTGTCTTCAAAAGCCGCGGCAAGCACATCAATATACACACAAAGTAAAAATGCTCTGAGGATAAAATTTCTAACATCAAAAGTTAGAAAACAAAAAATATTGCATTATACACACAAAAATACATACGAGTATCACATCATAACATCGGGTTATCAGAATCATCCACCCCCAGGGGATCTAAGTAATGATGCTCGCGGAAAAACGCGGCATCCTCTCGCAATAGCCTAGCTATAATCCTTCTGGCAGGCTGCAGGGTATTCTCCAGATGAACTCGCAAACTAGCTCCACCTGGAGGATAACTCAGTGACATGGAACTATAATTAAGCCTTGGATGCCACTTACGCACCCACCCAAGAACAAAATTGGCTCCAGCCACCAAGTTCAGCTCTATCAGCCGATGAATTCGTTGACTGGATCTGAAAGTATCGAGTAACAATGGAAAGCTTCCAGGCAGAGGATTACGAGGAAGCATGATAGAATGCATGGTTATGAGAGATCTTCGACAACCATCAACTGCCTCTCCAATATGCTGAGCACGATCTTGAAGCAGCACAATAACATGACGGCGTCGAGGATCGGACCACAAACTGTCAATTCCCTCTGATGCCTTCTCCAGAGCTGTATTTCGCTCAGCAACCCGACGTACCTTAGCAGCAAAGTCCAGACAAGTACCTAAGACAACAGAAGATATTAGACGGCAGCAGTGGAATAAAAGGAAACAAGAGAAGCCACAAAGAATCTCACATCACAACATTTCACAAACAGACTCGACAATACCAATAAGGAAGGAGTCGCATTCTTCGAGATGCACGATTTTTGCCATCAGACCCGACACCTTATCCTCAAGAATGGATATCTGTTTCATAAAACCGCAAGCTTTGCTGGCTTTATCCATAGCCATCTACGCTTGGCGTTTCGCCAAAGACAAGCGGCTCTCAAGATCTAAAATCCTCGAGGAATACTCAGCGCATCGGCAAGAACGATGAGAAGGCGACAAAACTCTAGAGTCGAAAACATTGGCAGGAGGTGGAGCCTGATCGCGACCCGACGATCCACCAACACGCATAGGCTGGAAGCCAAAAGAAAAGAAAAGAGAAGCATCTCAGAAGCCAAACAGAACGCGATATTTCACAAAAGAAGGAATATTTACATAAGTACAAGCCCTTTGACTAAAGTTCTCGGGCTACATACGACTAAGAGTTCACTACATCAAAGCAAAACTAAAAATTACAAAAGGAGGCCAAGACTACGCCACCTCGTCCTCAAGATCCGCAGCAGAAGTAGGCGTGGCAGAAGCAGCACCAGCGTTCGAAGGAGGCACGGATCCACTCGTCGCCGGAGTCGAAGAAATTGGCATAGAAGAAGCCGCAGAAGCCGTCGAAGGAGAAATCATCACCACGATGTCTGGCGCAAACCTCTTCGCCTTCTCGAAGAAAGCTTTCAGCTCCGAACGGGGGAGGCCGTGGGAAGAGCTCACCTTCTCCCAGTTAACTTCCTCGCCATGTGCATATGAAACAGCAATGGCCCCCTCGGCACCTCACTTCAAGGAGAGGCCCTTCATATGAAGGATGGGGTCGTCAGTGGTGTCGAAGGCCTGGGCGAGTTTCTTCACATCATTATCTGGCACCTCCGCCTTCTGCTTGGGCCACAACCCGACAAAAATCCGCGTAAGAACGCGGTTAACTAACTCAAAGATTTCCCGGACAGATATCCAATTTGCTTCCAGTAAGCTAACCACGGCCATGAGAGGATCGTTGTCTGGTTGCAAAGTCGACGCAGACACCTTAGTATATTCTGTAAAACCAAGGGAACAGAAAACAGCAGAGAAGGAATATATCAGCAAGCATAAGAGAATGAGCAAATCAACAAAAGGAAAGAAAGGTATAGTATGTACCTCCAGCAGCAGCAGACATCGTATTCAGCTGCTCAGCCATGGCCTGTTCTCGCTGTAGATGCTCCTTGTTAGCATCAGTCAAGGCCTTTTCTGCTTTCTTCGCCTTAGCCAGTGCTGATTTAGTCGACTTCTCAGCATTGGCCTTGGCAGCAGTGGCGTCATCAAAAGCTTTCCAGGAAGCGTTGAGTTCAGCTTCCAGTGATGAAATACGAGCATTGGCTGTCGCTAGAGCATCTGCAGTTCACCAAGGAGGAACAGAAAAGTCAAGCAAAGAAGCAAAGAAAGGCATACAGGAAAAGAAATTTACCTTCAGAGGCCTTAGCAGCCTTCAGGTACTCGACGCACTCATTGCCCAAGGCGACGAATTTCCTCATCAAGTTCTGTCCAGAAATAGTACGTGAGTATCAACACGCAAAAGTAGAAGTAAGCATACCAGCACATACACGTACATCGTTGGAGGAGCTTGTGGACTAATGGGCCTCAAGAGAAGCACCAGCGTCTGATGATTTCTTCACACGCTTAGAACTATGAACATCGACTACCTTCTTAACAGGCTTCCTCGGAGCCTTTGGAGATTTCGTTGCAGCATCAACCTCTTGTGACGGCGGCTCGTCGACAACAGGAGTATCAGCAATAGGGGCAGCAGCAAATCTTTTCAGGTTCTCCTCGTCACTGAGAAAAGGAGCAAAGTATAAAATCATCCGTCGAAGTCGACAGGCAAAAGATAGTACATGAAAACAAGTAGGAGGATACTCATGAATCCATGAGGTCGAAGAGCTCTACGTCATCCTCTGGAGTGGCAGTTTCCCCAGCTACAGTTTTATGAGCAGAGGCACTCGAGGAAGCGAACTCTTTGACGCGCTTCCTCTTCTTGTCAACAACAAGATTTTCAGAAAGTGCAGGAGGATGCGACGTCATTGAGCTGGTCCTTTCTAGCGAATCTTCGCCTTCATCCCCATCTTGGCTATCCTCAGCCTCGGGGGCTTCGGAGGCCGCAGAAACGGGCACATTTGGAATGGCCTCCCCTTCTGGGAGAGGAGGGTGAGAAACAAGAAGTTGATGATCCTGAAAAGAAAATAACCCGAGCGTTACAAGGCAAATGCTGATAAGAGAAAAACAAGGCGAATAAAAGACAGTAAAACATACCGCAGGCAAAGGGTGCTGGGCGTCGAAATAGCTAGCGGTCAAGTTTGGAATTTCATCTTCTTTTGTGAGGATGGTCAAAGCCCTCACTCGCTTGTTGAGATCCTTCTTTTCAAAGAGATCATCAGAAACTTGCGAAGAATCGCCCAAACCAAAAAAAGACCAAAGCTTCGAAGGACGGTGCTGAAGAGGTTAAACTCGACGTTGAAGGAAAAATGCCATGAGTTGAGTTCCGGTTAAAGCACCACCGTCATCACTCTTCAGAGCTTGGATGCGCGCTAGCAGTGGCTTAACATCTTCCATCTCAGCCTCTGTGGGAGGCGAATCCCATGAGGCCAATTTTTCTAGATTTTTTGCGGCATCGAAAGGGGCAATGCCGAATAAGTCAGAGGGAGAAGATTTCTGGTTTTTTATGTAAAACCATTTCTTTTTCCAGCCTTGTACTGAAACAGCCATGGAAAATTCCAAGTACTGGGATTCAGTACGAACAAAAATTACTGCCCCGCCCAGTTCAGGCTTTTTTGCTAAAGAAACACTGGGGCGGAGCCAAAAAAGATACTTCCAGAGGAGAAAATGAGGATCGATTCCCAGAAAGGACTCACAAAGAGTTATAAAACAGGCGGTGTGGAGAATCAAGTTTGGTGTGAGCTGGTGAAGCTGCACACCATAGACGAAAAGAAGTCCACGAAGGAACTCATGGGCAGGGAGAGAAAGTCCGCGCAGGAGAAAATCAAAAAACATCACCCGAAAGCCACTCAGGGGCTTGGGGATGCGATCAGTGCTCGGGAAGATAACCTGATCGTCATTGGAGATGAGGCCATCAGCTTGGGCCTTCTCCAGATCCTTCTGCTTGAACTCCGAGGGCACCCAGCTGGTCGCGGCGTTCGCAGTCTTCCCCTTGGTCATCTTGCTCTTCTGCGCCAGATGCTTCACGCGCATCTAAGATTTGCGCATGGGGGCTATGCAGGAGGTCAGAAGTGCGCAGAGATTGCAACAATGGCGAAAGTGGCGGAAGCAATGAACTGGTAAACAGTGATTTTCCCCCACTCTCCCCTTATATAAATTCCTGGTAACGGAACGTGGGCTGAGACGTGGCGCAAGGAGCGGAAATGGGTAGCCCACTAACGGGCAGATAAATTGCAAAATTACAGTATTGCCCAAGGGTAACGGTCAAAATAAAGAGATAATTACAAACAGCCTAATGGTATTAATGACATCACAAATGTGCGAGTAACTAGAAATGAAGACTATGGTAGCAGTGGACACTGGTAAGATGAACATTCCGAAGATGGTTCGATATGGCGAATTTATATAAGGGAAGATCAAGGAAGCCGACGAAAAATTGAGTCCGGTAAAGGAGAAATCATTCTTTGAGTCTATACCCAAAAATATTCGGCTATAGCCTCGGGGGCTACTACCATCAGGAGCGCTGAGCACGCACTCGACGATATTATTTAGTTACGTTATGATCTCATAACATGAAAGAAGGCAAATTGTCTTTGAGCCTATACTCGAAATAAGTTTTTTGACTATAGCCTCGGGGGCTACTCCCATCGGGAGCGCTGGGCGCGCACCCGTCGATGTTTTATGATGAACAATGGAGGAAAGGATGCAAAGAGACTTTGAGGATATCACTACTCCCATCGGGAGAGAGTTTTATTAATTAAGGTGGAATAACCCGAATATCTGACACGTTAGAACAGTCAAACAAGGCTGCGACATATGATTCTCAAGTTGCATCATCGCGAAAAAACTCGAATGCCATGATTGAAATATATCACGAAGGTAAGACCCCAGGATCCGTCCCGTGTGGCCCGGTATACGCACATGGATGCGCTCTGCTGGTATGTATCCGTGTCTACGACGCGAAGAAAAATCCTGGTGGACGCACTGGGTACCCTGAGAATCACTGGGACTCATTCTTTGTAAGTCCTAAATGCGGCAAAAGAATGTGTTTGACCGGTTTACCGAATTCAAGTCCAAGGGAATTGAATTTGAAGTAGGTGGCAAGTATCTGTTCCGGTAGTTAACTGACCTCTTGATCCGTCAGAGTTGTCAGGCTTGTTCATCAAAACCCCTTGCGAGATATCATAATAAAAGATAAGTCGAAAGACCGAGTCACAGATTTCAAGATTTGAAGAAGTCAAGTATTGATCAAGTCAAAGAATTGAAGATTTGAGATTCAACCCGAATCTACAATTCTGGTAGAATCTCGGGGGCTACTGACAAGGGTATAGATAATAGAGCCCGTCAGTTGAGTACCCCTGAGGCACGTTAAGCTAGGCCCAATTGTAATACTAGTCGAAATATGAGTTCATATCGTATATCGATATTGTAATCTATGTCGGATCCCACTCGATCCTCGAGACCTGGCCATCGATATATAGGGGCCAGGAGGGGACGGTGTGGGAAAGATTGAAAGCAAGCCAGGTTCTACACCCACGTTTACTTTCATAGCCACCTTGTTTGACTGAGTTTACCTTCGAGTTCATCTGACGCCCTATCTCCCCGATCCAAAGTCCTTCATCTAGGACATTTGTCGAGTTAACCCCTCGTCACTTCTATTCTTGTAGACAGTGTTGGGCCTCCTAGTGTAGAGGTTTGTAGAACATCAGAAAGTTTCCCTTAAGTGGATCACCCAAGGTTTATCGAACTCAGGGAGGAAGAGGTCAAAGGAATCTCTCTCAAGCAACCCTGCAATTAAGATGCAAGAAGTCTCTTGTGTCCCCAACACACCCAATACACTTGTCAGATGTATGGGTGCACTAGTTCGGTGAAGAGATAGTGAAATACAAGTAATATGGATGATTATAAGTGGTAAATGCAATCTGAAATAAAAATTGCTGCGAGCAAACATGTAGCAGAACAGGTTGTAAACGGTGTTTCAATGCTTAGAAACAAGGCCTAGGGATCATACTTTCACTAGTGGACACTCTCAAGAAAGAAAACATAATTGAACACATAAATATCTATCTTCACTATGCTACATGGAACTATTCTCCAAATGGACAACGAACACTAATCCAAGCGTAGGGCTATAATAGCACTCCTTAAAGTTCACTTTCCCCAAACTAGATTGCCCCACACTATCACCTTGAGCACACTAGATGGTTCCAACAAACACCACAATTTATAGATACATTCAACTCAGATCATAACTCATGACAAGTATTACTATAAAATTTAGCCTAAGAGACACACATAATGCACACACACTATCACCTTCACATCATGGTACAAGGTGTCTCCAGAGATTACAATAATAAAACCACTTGAGTAGCATATTAGATGAAGAACAACATCTACCAATTCAACTAGATAGAAAGCTCATGATCACATATAGATCACATCATGGGAGAGAGAGATGAACCACATAGCTACCGGTAGAGCCCTCAGCCCTGGGGGAGAACTACTCCCTCCTCATCATGAGAGACAGCAATGTCGATGGAGATGGCGGTGGAGTCGATGGAGATGGCTTCGGGGGCAATTCCCCGTCCCGGCATGTGTTCCGTATATAGTCATAGGAATGGATGAACGAGCGTTGCATGGACAAGATAATTCATGTAATAATCAAGACATGGGCAATTGCAGATAAATAATGATAAAACATCCTAGTACTAAACAACCATAGGCATCTGTTCCGTATATAGTCGTACGTGCTCGCAATGAGAAACTTGCACGACATCTTCTGTCCTACCAGCCCGTTAGCGGCGGGGCCTCAAGGGAATCTACTAGTAATTAAGGTACTCCTTTTAATAGAGTACTGGAGCAAAGCATTAACACTCAGTGAACACATGTGATCCTCACATCATAGCCATCCCCTCCGATTATCCCAATTGCTGTCACTTTGGGGCCTCAGGTTCCGGACAACGATATGTGTAAACAACTTGCAGGTAAGATCATAAACAACAATTATCATCATAAAACAATAACAAGTTCAGATCTGAGATCATGGCACTCGGGCCCAAAGTGACAAGCATTAAGCACAACAAGTTGCAACAATGTCATAAGCACTAACAATAGATACTAGGCACCATGCCCTAACAATCTCATAGCAATTACATGAATGATCTCATCCAATCCCTACCATCCCCTTCGCCTACAGCGGGAATTACTCACACATGGATGGGGGAATCATGGATGGTTGATGGAGAGACGTCGGTGATGATGATGATCTCCTCCAAATCCCCATCCCGGCAGGGTGCCAGAACAGAGTTTCTGGTTCTGAATCGTGGTTTTTGATGGTGGCGGCGCAGCGGAACTCTATCTGGGAAAAACGCTGAACCCCCGATAGTTTCAGGTCATAGGGTATATGTAGGTGGAAGGAGGGGTCGAGGAGATGGCTGGGGCGGCCGCACCACCCCCCTGGCGCGGCTAGGCCTGGGCCGCGCCACCAGGTGGTGTGACGCCCTCCTGGCCCCTCTCCGTCTCGTATTCTGGCTCCGTGGGTCTTCTGGTAAAATAGGATTTTTGCAGTATTTTCTGGGATTTTTCCTAAAAGTTGGATTTTTGCACAAAAACAAGACACCAGGGCAATTCTGCTGAAAACAGTGTTAGTCCATGTTAGTTGTATTCAAAACACACAAATTAGAGGAGTAACAATAGCAAAAGTGTTCGGGAAAGTAGATACGTTTTGGACGTATCATGCCCCTATTCTCTCCCCCATACTATACCGCCCCTCCTCACATGTTTTCCCCATCCGCAGATCACCGAGACGCTCGCAATTGCTCGCCGGAGTGTCACCGGAGACCGTCGCCTCCATCCATCCTTAGCCGCCATTCGGGACAGCGGGAGAACTCACCGAGGATACTCCCGCGACCTTCTTCACCTTCGCCACATCATCCGCCACGTCGCCATCGCTGGAGATCGCCGGAGCCGCTGCCAAGACCACCGCCCGAGCCGCCACCGCCGTCGCTGATGTCATCGCCGGTGAGAGCTCCAGATTCATTCTCGGCCATCCGATCGCCGTCTAATCCAACGGATAATATAGCTGATTCGCACGAAGGGGTACCAACAAATCAAAACGTGCCATGTTGCGGAGTCTTTTTCTGTTATTTTTGTTTTCGACTAAAACGACAGAAAATAAGTGAATCTTGCAAATTTCATAACTTAAGTTCTGTAACTCGGAATTTTGCAAATAATATACCGTTGGAATGAGAAAATGAGAGGAAGACGGTAAAACTAATATTTCCACTATTTATGAAGCTTGAAGTACGTCAATTTCTATATCTTTGTTTTTAGTATTTCTGACGTATTTTAAATTCTATAAATGATTTTTAGTTGATTCCAATTGCAAATGTACAGTAATGGTTTTGTCTAACCAGTAGCACCTGTAGCAAAAATTTATAAACTATTTTCTTGTGAAGGTTAATAAAAGCTATTTTATGTCTCTATTTATCAAAATATAAATTGTTTATAAAATGCATTCAAAATTTAATTGTTTTATATCATGCATAGATTCTGTAGATTTGTGTTTGTTTGATTGTGATGCTCTGGTCATTGATTGTGAATTGTTTGTATTGTCCGGAGAGAAACGCTTGTGTTTGTGATGAGTGTTTGAATGAGAACATCAAATAAGGCAAGTGTCACTTCATTGTCCCAATATTTTTCCTATGCATGTATTTTATTTTCAGTATAGATGCATGATTAGGATTTTTTTATTTAGTTATATATGCTATGCTAAGATAACCTAGTAGGATAGCCATAAGTTTGTCGCAACATCCTTTGTCGCCATCATAGGTAGTTGCTTAGTTGTATTATTAGATACGTGGTTTGGGATTCATGATTTTAAGTTGTGAGGAAATGAAATTTGTTTTGTTATACTGAAAACAAACTTTAATGAAACACCTGGGTGAATGGTTTCGGGTTACATGTCAAAGGGTGGCGACATGGGGAATCATTTTTATGACATGTGTTTGCGCACCACGGTGGAAAACACCTAGGCTAAAAGAGATTGGTCAGGTTTATGATTTAGTAGCTTCCAATACAGCCACAAGTCATTAGGGGCTCTGTCTTGACTAATTAGTTGTGAAACCCCGGTTCGACATAACATAATGATGTAGATAGTGTAGGTGAGAGCGGGTACGTCAGGTGGCTTGGGGAGTTACTTCTAAAAGGTCTCGTCCTGGCCTTCTCTCGTCTAACTCCCACTTGGTGGTTTTGGATTCACGGGGCTGACTGGGTCATGTGGGAAAAGTGTACAACCCCTGCAGGGTGCAAAATTAATCGATTAGTCGTGTCCCCGGTTATGGACAACTATGAGCGACTGGATTCTGGAACTGTTTGAAAGATCTCATCATTCTAATTTCATAATAAAATTTGTTGGGTTAACAAGGGAACTATGAGCACCTGGTGGATTCCTATGTGTTCATAATTAGGAGCGCCTGGTGGATTCCAGTGCGTCCATAGAATTATTATGTGCATCTGGTGGATTCTTGTGTGTACGATCACCTGGTGGATTCCAGTGTGTCTAAAAATATGTTTCAAAGAAATAAAAGCATTTGAAAAGTAGGATAAAACAATTGCTTTACACAAATTAGCCTAAATTCCACTTAGCCAAATATGCATGTAGTTGTTAGGCGCCATTTATATATCCACCAAACAGTGACATTTGCCAATACAATTCCAAATGTATTAACTATTCGTGGCTGCAATGTTTCATGTTGCAGGTTTTCCGACAACGAGTAAGGCATCGTTGATAGGTCGCGAGTCTCCACCCAACGTGTTCGCCTGTGGCATCGATGAAACTCTTTTACTTCTATTGTTTCCGCTTTGTCTTGAACTCTGTATTTATGCGGCCATGAGCTATGCGACTTGTAATAAATATACTCTAGATTATTCGCTGTAATAAATGATGCATTTTCTATTCTGTTATTCATTGAACTATGTGTGCTAGTGAGATCTAGAACTAGCACTGAAAAGCACAGAGATTCTACCTTTATTAGGTTGGATCACTTCACTAGCCTAGTTTAGGCCATCCGCTGGATCCTGATTCTTTCCGTAAATTCCGTTTTGTTTGCCGACGCCGAATCGGCTCCTTACCCTAGTCTTAGATCAATCTTCCATGCCGCCCCCACAGCAGCTCGCAATGCCAAGTGCGGCTACTTCAACCCATGATAGGGAGTCCTTGCGATGCCATCGTTTTGCTAGCCTCTTTGTTGAAATACTGATGATGCAGACTGCTGCGCCGCACCATTATAGAAGACGCCCAATCTAGAGGTACGCTAGTAATGGTATACAAGTTATTGACCGGGCATTTGTATGCACAACTATTTCGCCTAGTAAAAGTGCTAACCGATGAGAAATAAATTGCAGTTAAAAACTAGCCCATCCTGCTAGAAGTGCTAGCAAAAAATACCAGCAATTGTTATGATGATGATGAACAATTTTCATCTATAATATGCAAATAGACTTTAAATTTATATTTATGAGCTATAGTTGTGCTCACTAAGGCTCCAAATTTAAGACATGTTCGCTGACCCGACAAGGTTAACCGGAAGGTTATGTAAGAGAAAATCATCTCCGGTAGCTCGCTCCGACGTCGGATAGTTTTTTGATGCCTCGCCCCTTATGCCTAAATCCTGGCTCCGCCCCTGGTTCTTCCTCCCTAACTCTTCCATAGCATTTGTTGCTTTGGTGGGTTTTGAGAGAGAAGGATTTGAGCACATTCTTGGTGTTCTTTCTTTGCATCCTTTCATAATGTTGAGCTCTCCATTACGATTTGTTTGGGTTAGAGACCGTGATCTTGTTACTCTTGGAGGGTGACCTCCTAGTTGGCTTAGCGGTTGGTGCCACGGTGACCTCTTCTTGGAAGATTGTAAAGAGGCCCAGGCTTTTCCCTTCGTGGTATTTGTAAAATGGTTGTGAAGCTTTCCTTCTCCGGAGTGGAGGAAAAGCTAACCATAAGAAGGGGTCCCTAGCTTCGTGGGGGGACTCGGAGAAGAAGTTAAGGCTTCATTGCGTTCGGGGGCCTTCATGATTTCTCACATCTCTCCAATAGTGATTACTTTATTTCATGTAAGTGAATATCGAGACACATCTTCATCTCCGCGTGCCTCGGTTATCTCTATACCCGAGTTTATTTCTTGTGATAGCTTCATGCTTGAAGTACTTTTATCTTGTTTATCACTTGTGAATTATATCTTGTGGTATCGAACTTTTATCTAGTTGTTTATTGGTGCACTTAGTTGAGCCTGGCATATTTAGGTTTTGTGCTTGAATAAAACAAACATTAGTTTAATTCCACATTCCTTCAAGCCAAATCCGTAATAGTTTTTAAAATATGTATTCACCCCCCTTAAGCGACATCTCATCCTTTTAGCATGGGTCTCGGTAACAGCAAGATATAGTCCTATTGATAGATGACAAAACAAAATTAGATACCTATGGCAATATCTATGGGATGGGCTCGTATAATTAGTGGGGTTTATAAACAAAGAGAAAGAAAGACTTCTGAAAATTATAGACGAATTGGATATTAAAGCCGAATCAGTACCTTTGAATGTAAGTGAAAGGGATATTAATAAGAAGGCGGATGAGGAATTAGCCAAACTCCACCGAGATGAGGAAACAAAATGGGCTCAAAGAGCCAAGGTAAAACATGTTCAAGAGGGAGGCAACAAAACGAAATATTTTCACTCAATTGCTGAGGAAAAACATCGTAAGAAAAAATCTTACAATTAGAACAAGATGAAGGGACAATTGTAGGTGAGGCCAATTTAAGGGTTTTCATATCGGAGTATTATAAGAAATTGTTTGGACCACCAGAACAAAATCATTTTTACATGATGGAGGATATCAATAGTGATATACATCAATTATCTATGGAAAATATAATATTTTAATGCTACATTCACTCAGAAGGAAGTGAAGGAGGCTATTATGGAAATGAAACCTAATAAGGCGCTTGGTCCGGATGGATTTCTAGCAAAATTTTACTAGAAGTTTTTGGAGGAAGTTAAAGGGGACCTAATGGCAATGTTTGCTCAGTTAGAGCTCCCCCTTTTAAACCAAACTTTGGGATTATAACTTTACTACCTATAGAATAGGATGCGAGTCGTATTGAGCAGTACCGTCTCATATGTTTATTAAATGTGAGTTTCAAGGTTTTCACGAAGGTGGGAACAAATCGTGTAACCACTATTGTGCATAAGGTAAATAGGCCTACCCAATCCGCGTTTATTCCGGGAAGGAACATCTTGGAGGGTATTGTGGTGTTACATGAGACAATACATGAAATTCATAGGAAGAAAATGTGCGGGGTTTTATTTAAAATATATTTTGAGAAGGCATATGACAAGGTCAAATGGTCTTTTCTTCGGCAGGCACTGTCTATGAAGGGTTTCCCTCCTCTGTGGTGCGAATGAGTAGCTCGTTTCATTCAAGGAGGGAGTGTAGGTATTCATGTAAATGATGACATAGGTCATTACTTTCAAACCCTAAAGGGGATATGACAGCGAGATCCATTATCCCCGATTTGGTTTAATATCCTGGCTGATATGATGGCAATAATGATTGCAAGGGCGAATGATGACGGTCAAGTGGAAGGTTTAATACCACACCTTGTAGAAGGGGGGGGGGGTATCCATACTTCCGTATGCGGATGATACTATTCTATTTATGAAGCATGATATAGATCAAGTGGTAAATATGAAACTCATCCAAAGTATACTTGAACAACTATCAGGTTTAAAGATTATCTTTCAAGAGTGAAATTTATTCCTTTGGAAAGGAAAAGGAAGATGAACATGAATATAAACATATCTTTGGATGTATGGTTGGATCACTACCTTTCTAATATCTGGGTATACCATTTCATTATAGGAAGTTGTTGAACCGAGAATGGAAACCCTATGAGGATCGGTTTAATGAAAATATTATGATGTTGGATAGGGAAGCTTCTATCATATGGGGATCATTTAGTACTAATAAATTCTGTCCTTACTAGTCTACTGATGTTTTGACTATCTTTCTTTGAAATACGTAAAGAGGTACGCAAAAGATTATATTTTATAGATCTCGCTTTTTTGGCAAAGCGACCAAAATAAGAAAAAATATCGCTTAACCAGATGGAATATAATTTTTTGACCAAAGGATCAAGGCGGTTTGGGTATCGAAGTTCTAGATATTACAAATAGATGCTTGTTGAGTAAATGGTTGTTTAAACTTCTAAATGAGCAAGGCATGTGGCAAGAGCTATTGCATAATAAATATCTTCGACATAATACTTTGTCCCAAGTTCAAGTTAAACCAACAGACTCTCTGTATTGGAAAGGAATCATGCGTGGGCGTGATGAATTCTTCAACGTGGTTCTTTTGTATTGGGAGATGGGCAGGATATCCGGTTTAGGGAGGACACTTGGCTCGGAGACACGCATTTATCGATTTAATTTCTTTTACTGTATAGTATAGTGAATAATAAAAACGAAAGTTAACAGCATCAGGAAATTTTTCTGTAAAATATCTATAGGCTGACTATTTGAATGATCATACAATGTTTCTAAGAAAATACCTATGAAAACTGAAAGTGACAATGAAAATTAGAATTTTTATGTGGTTCCTCCATAATTTTTTCTTGCTCACTAAAGATAATTTATCAAAGAGAAATTGGTCGGAATGTAAGAAGTGTGCTTTTTGTGATAACGATGAAACAATTGAGCATCAGTTCATTGGATGTACATTTGCAAAATTGATATGGAGAGTGGTACACTTTACTTTCAACATGCCCCCTCGTACTAATATAAAAAAATTATTTGGAAATTGGCTAAATGTAATTGATAAGAAAACTAAGACAAAAATTAGAGTTGGAGTCTACGCTTTAGTATGGGCAATTTGGAATTACAAGAATGATTTTTTAAACAAAGCTAGTAATGCTCAACTTTTGCAGGTACTTCATAGGGTTACTCATTAGATCAACCCTTGGTCTATTCTCCTACCCGAGGACCAATGAGTACATATAGATACTGAATGTACTCGATTGATCTGGGTGATTCACAGCTTTCTAATAGGATACAAGATGCATAGAGTTATTTTGTATTTTCTATTTGGATGGTCATACATGTGGTGACTCTAAGCGACCCATAATTTTATAATAAGTACCACTAGAACTACAGAGGACAATTTTAATAAAGCGGCTATGTGCATGATTCTGCAGAGGACGGAAAGCCCCATTTAGAAAAAATGCACCACACGAGTACTCCTCCCGTTCATAATTTTTGTGGTGGTTTAAATTTAAATTTGAACTAGAATCACAATTAAAAAATATGAAATGGAGGAAGTACGTGAGTATTATCTGTTCAGTGAAAATCAACTATAGTATCTTCCTTACCAAAATTTGGATGCCAACTTCCAACACTAAGAGTCTAAGACACAGTAATAATACACAAGGAAACATCTAAAAAACACACAAGGAAAGGTATGAATGAACCCGCGGCCAGGTCAGTGAGGCTTTGCATCCCGATCCAGGTAAATCACTTTGAAAACAAAATGCATTTCCGCTTATCATGTTCTACTTAAGTATCTTCTTCTTGCGGTAGAATTGAGATGGACACATGAGAATCAGTAAATCACAAAATCTTGAAAAAATATATCTTTGGAAAAAGATTCAATCCATATACGTAGTTGATATTTCCTTATTATACGTATTCTTGAAGTCTCAGCTAGAGGTGGGGGTCAGGGGTTGGGCGGGGCAGTAGTGAAATCGCCATGAACGGTATAAGATCTAAGGTGTTGAACAAATTCGTCGATGTACCTCTCCTGCCGTTCCGTATCGGCTACGACCTCCTGCATTTTCGCTGCGCCAGCTACGAAGCCCCTCCTGGCCTCTCCCTCCAGCATGACGGCCTGAACCGCGCTCGCGACGCCATGGCGGTCGAACGACCCGTCGTTCTCATCCCTCGCCACCTGCAATCCCACCTTCTTCCTCTCCATTTGGCGCGCATTCGGCCCTTGGTCGCCAAAGATGGGCAGCATGACGAGAGGGTGCCCAAAAAGGAGTCCTTCGATGAGCGAGTTCCGGCCGCAGTGCGTCAGGAATCCGCCCACGGCGGCGTGCGCCAGTATGCTCATCTGCGGAAGCCACCCCGTGGTGACCATCCCCTGTCCGCGCGTGCGCTCCTGGAAGCCAGGTGGAAGCATGTCGGCGCCATCATCGAGGACGGCGGCGCCGCTGGGCTTCCTGAGAGCCCAGAGGAATCTTGTCCCGGCGAGCTCCAGACCGAGTGCCAGCTCGTGCACCTGCTCCACGCGCAGCGGCACCTCGCTCCCCAGCGCGACGTACACCACGGAGCCGGCCGGCTGCGTCTCCAGCCAGCGCACGGCGGGATGCTCTCTGTTCGTACTGGCGGCACGGCGGCCGCTGTCGGGTGGCGGCGGCAGAAGGCCGAGGGGCACGACCGGCATGCCGAGGCGCTTCGGCACCAGCGGGAACGTCTCGGGCTCCCACTCGACGCAGCTCCGGATGACCGCGAGCGCGCACTTCTGTTGTGTCAGGGTCCATCGCTGGACGGTGGACATGCCCGATTCGCCATTGGGTGAGAAAGCACGTGCCAACGCCTCCCGCTCGTAACGGGGCACGGAGTCAGCTGCGGCAGGCTCGGCCTCGCGGGGCATGGCGATGACCGCAGCGGTCGGGAGAAGAAACGCGCATGGCACCTGCAGGTGATCGATATGAGATGATGGAAATGGATTAATTAAGGCAGTTGGGTGTACTGGATCGAACCTTGTGCTCTACCGCAGATGCGGCGACCCAGTGGTGGAAGGAGTCGGCGATGATCCAGTGAGGCCTCGTGGCCTCGTCGGCGCACGCCGAGGCCATGAACTCGGCGAAGGGCGCGGCAAGGCCGTCGAAGGCCTTCCAGTGCAGCTGGCGCTTGTCGTCGGGCACGTCGTTGGTGGACTCAGCGCCATCCGGTAGGCCGTCGACGCGCGGCAGCGGGAGCGTGACGAGGTCCACGAGCGGCGCCGAGGCAGCTCGAAGCGGCGGGAGGCGGGCCAGGTTGCGCGGCGTGGAGACGTAGGACACGCGGTGGCCACGCGACGCCAGACGCTCGGCGAGCTCCAAGTACGGGAGCAGGTGGCCGAACGCCAGCCACGGGACGATCACGACGCGCAGCGGTTCCTGCGGCGAGGACGACGAGAGCACGGCATCCATGGCGAGATCGCAGGAAGCTAGCTAGCCAAGTTCAGTTTGCCGGTGGCGAGGAGAACCAGCAGTTTGCGTTGTGGACTTGTTGGCGCTCGGTCCGAACGTGGTCACGAAGGCAGATTGGGCAAAAACTTCTCGTACTTTAGTACAACTTGGCTGGTCCGTATTGGGCAGCGGCGATGTTGAATTTGACGCGATCCCCGCCCAGATCGCAAGTCGTAAGCTGCCCAATACTCTAGGGACAAGCCCCTGTTATTCAATGACATGGAAGGGGCTGCAAATTTGTTTACATTATCGGCGACTTCTAGAATTTGTTACAGTACATTTCCAGATCACTCTCCTCATGTGCATTTTTTCCTTTATGCCAGCTTCAGTTTTGAAGATATCCACGTAGGCCTTGTTTGGTATTAGAGTTTTGGTGGGGATTAGTGGGATAATTCCCACCAAACCCCAAATCCCCACTTATTTTTAAAAATATATTTGGTACTAGAGTATTGGGCGAGTTTAATTCCCGCTAATCCCTATTTTCTCCTAAATTTTAGTGTATTTTCTCAATCTCCAATACTCTACCTCTACCTAGTGGATTATGGGTGGGATTTAGTGGGGATTGTGTGAAGGTAGGAGTTTCACCCAATACTTTAGGAGATCAGCTCTACTAATAATATTGCTAGAAGTATGGTCCGTGGCAGTCACAAGTACGCTTTCAATTTACCTAAAATACGTTTTTATCTAAACACAAAATTACCCACCAATACCACCGATAAGTCAGAAAAAAAAGGTTGGACAAAAAAGAAAAACATTTAAACGTCCCTTATATCCTACTCGACCCGACCGCCGGCCAGCGACGGCGCTTGGCGGCGTGAATGCTGAGTGTGCACTTCGACGGTGCCGCCCTGGCTTAGTTCCTAGGTGGCCTCCCCCTGTGATGGAGGGGAGTTGTCCGACCTCCCCGTGCTCTCTATAGCACGCCGCCCACATCCTCCCCTTCATGGTTCCCTTCCATGTTCCTCTATCTGGGCCAGATCGATAGGATTGGAGAGGGATGGAGGAGGTGGGGAAGAGCTGCTCGCTTCACCGCAGCCGTTCAGAGAGCAGCGACTTAGGGAGATTCAGAGCAGTGCGTTGGAAATCCCTCCTCCACGAGCGGGTGGCGCTCGGGCGAAGATCCCGAAGGGATTCCTGCTCGTCGGCTCGGCCAGAACTAGGAAGACGCCCATCCCTCCTCCGTGCGCAAATTCCAGGTGGTTCCCATGAACAGGGTCAGCTTCCAGGACGTCTCCGACGTTGACCAGGTTGTCGATTTCATGAAAAATCCAGAGTTCCAGACAAGCACACCGCGCTCGAGCCAAGATCCCCAAGGGGTTCCTGCTTGTCGGCTCGCCCGGGGGCCGGGACCAAGAAGACTCTCCCGCTCGCATCTTTGCCGGAAGACTGGGAGGCCGGGGTGCCGTTTGTGTTGGAGTTCGTCGATCCCGCACCCACACCTGAGCTAGCTTCCGACAAGCAGGCGCGATCAGCATGCACATCTGAGTTAATTTGACAAACTCGGCTGATTTACTTTGATCTGTGTCATGTCTTGCTTCAGGTTGTGATCACCGAATTGTTGAAACACCTACAGAATGGCTTCAGCGCTATGTCCCCATCGAGCCAATGGGTTAACTTTGCTGGTGAGATTCAGCTTATTTTTATTCCATTCTGTAGGTGACCAGAATTGCTTACGTAATACTGAATACTCAACCTGTAAGGATTTGTGGCCATTAATTTCACAAAGTTTAGAATGGAAGCACTGACAAATGTATTTTTCGTGCAATGACCAACCGTCAATGTCTTATGATACTCATTTTTTAAAACCTGCTTATAAGCAAACTGTACTGAAATTTATGTGTGCACTACTATGGACTCCTGGAGCGCTAGCTTAGTCTAATAATTATATAGCACGACGTAATTTGTAGACGTTTTCTTGTCAAAATATAATTTAGTTTCGAACTTGGATTTTGCTGTAGCTTACCTTGGAATAGAATCTCCATACCTAGGTGGACAGTCGCGTTGTGTGCAAGCTATGCAATAATTTACGGGGAAACCGTCCCATCAAGAAAAATTGATTTCCAGCATTAAAATTATTAATGATTAAATGTATTTAATAAAAATCATCCCGTAGCAACGCACAGGCAAATGTGCTAGTTCCACTAGTCCCTACAAAAATTCTAGTACCAAATAAAGTCGTACTATAAACAGACTAGTTTTATTCCCGGGCCGGATGGATACTTCTCTCGGCCAAACCACAAGTGGGGATGAGCTACGTGTGGAAAAGTATTCTAAAAGGACTTGATGTTTCCAGAAAAGGGATTGTATGGAGAGTTGATGATGGCTCTCGGGTGAATATTTGGGATGATCCGTGGATCCCTAGTGGGTCTATGCGCCGTGCAGTGCAGTAACACTTACAAAGTGAGTGTGAATTGGAGTTGGTCTTAGAACCGATCGTTGAGACACACGAAAACGTTTATTGATTGAGCAGCATTTTCATCATGATGACATCCTTGAATATTCCTCCTAAGGCCTTGTTTACTTTTACTGTATTTAAGGGGATTATTTTGAATTCCGAAAAATTCTCAATAGTCCGGTTACTACGCTAGGTTTCGATGGATAATCTCGAGATATTTTCACAAATCTCCACCCATTTTAGTGTATTTTTGTCTATATTAAAAACTCTCCACCATACTCTTATATTTTTTTAAAGAGTATTTAAGGGGGTTGGAGAGAATTAGCCCCTCTCATCCCCAAATTGCTTGGAGGTCAAATACAAGAGAAGTAAACAAGACCTAAGGGTAGACTCAGAAAAATTTATAGCTTGACATTTTGAAACTGGGGTCTCTTTTTGATGAAATCAGCCTACAAAGTACATGAGGAAATGGAGAAATAGGCACTTAAGAGCATCTCCAAGAGATGATGTAAACCAAAAAAATCTCATATAGAACACCTTGGGGCAAAAAACTTACTCTAACATGTGATGTAAACAACAAAAAAGGAATTGGTTCAGCAAATATAGAACACCAAACGGCTGCCCTATGGCAAAAATGCGTTGTGTGGCGCAGCCTAACCATCACTTTGTCATTTTCCTAGCTGCACCTGGCTCCCTCCTGCTCACGACGGGCGTCGTGGGCGCCGCTGATTCGATGCCACATCTGCCCAAAACTGGCCCGCCGCTGTCGCACGATCGCCCTGCCTCTCCCACCTCATATGGCAGCTTGAGATGGCCGGAGTTACCGGTTCACCGCCATGAAGCTCCGAAGGACAAGTTATATTAAAATAAGGAGGTTATCAGGAAACTATAGAAGATTGACTATCCACCTGATTTCCATCATTGCCTGGCATGTAATCGCCATCCTTTGCATATGAACATTGCTTGGAAAGGAGTCAACAATCTTGATACAAGATGTGTTGACAGTCACAACGCTATTTGAAGCTGGGAATCTCTTCCTGAAGTGCAAATATACCAAGCAGAGATGGCGTTCATTACTGCTGAAAGATGTCAGCCTGAAATTGTTGCCTTGTCAATTAGCTCTAGAAAGGCTATAAGAGATCTTCGTGTTTTCACCGAGGGAGAAGCTCCTCTCTGTTCCTTTTCTTGGGGAGATGTTGGATTGAACAAAAGAGGGGAAATCATGGAGAGCAGTATAGTGTCAGGAGGCACTTTGATGAATGTTAATACCACCCACAAAAGAAGGAGCAATTTGTACAAAATTCAGTTGTATGCATATGGGAACCACCTCGAAAGGTTTCATAACAATCAACATTATATTCACCTTTTAGCGAGGCCACACGAAGACAGGGCTATCTGTAGAGCCATATCACTTGATGTCTTGTTCACAATTGATAGTTCTGATACAGAGGTGTTAGCCCTTGTCAATGCCATCATAGTTGTTGAAGACCTGGCTGTTGGAGTTGGAGGGTTGTGTATGAAACCATCTGGGCACCCTCCTTAGTGATTTCAGATGTGTATAAGTTTTATCAATGCCTGTGTGGTATGTGTCCCCCAAATGATTTCCTTCAATAGTGATGATTGTAACCATGAAAAGACCCTCAATAGCTACCTTTTCCATCCTGCTAAAGCCCATTAGCCAAAGGCAGCTTCTAGGCCATCACTGTGATAAATGCGAGCGCCTATGCCCCGTCTACAGCGGGGAGCATTTCTGCACACCCACATGGCGGCGCTAGTTGGGTGGGCCTAGATAAGCTTCCTGTTGGGCTTCGGTGCAAATAACAAAAATTTATTACCTACGGAACCCCGAATTTCCCAGATCTATCTATCTAGTAATGTTGTAACGATTAACAGAGACTCAGATACGTACCCTCGTAGACCGAACATGGGGATTACGCCCCCGCACTTACGTTGATGATGAAGCCGACGTAGCCGACCTCATGGTCATGAAGAACTCGACGCCACAACGCCTCGGTGCCACGACGCCAGTGCGGCGGCACTGGCGCAACGACGTAGTGCCGCACATGCAATACGTTGTAGTACTCGCACACGTTCGGCGCACCATGACTCCTTCCAGATCCAGTCCAACAGAGCAGCAGAAGAAGAAGTATTTGGACTGGAAATCTGGCAGCCTAACGGCGTCCGGTATGAGGAGTATCCTCTAACTCGCTGGCACGACTCCAAATGTGGGAGCTAAGCCAGAGAGAAAAGAGGAAGAGAGGTGGCGCATAGGGGAGAGGAGAGCTCTTCTAGGAACTCCCTCAATCCATGATGGGGTAGCTAGCCTTGCCCCTTCCCCAAGGCAAGGTCCGACGGCTAGGGAGGAACCCTAGGGCGCCCTAGGGCATGTCTGGCCCAGCCGACCACCCTCATGGGCCCCAATTGGCCCATCCCTAAACCCTAGGCGCCCCCTCCACCATATCCAATAAGGGGGGTAGGGCTTATTGGGCTCCCCTCCGGGAGGGGCCCAATAAGGTGGCTGCCTATATAAATTAATTAAATAATGTTTATTAACATTAATTTATTAATTAATACCAATTACTTTATTATTTAATTCCCCGTAGCTCCAAAACTCCTTCCGGAAACCTCCGAACGACTTTCGGATCTCCGTGGAACTTTTCCGGTTTCCTCCTGTCAACACATTGATAATTCCAGAAACATCTTAATGTCATCGCACCTTTAAGTGTGTTAACCCTATGGTTCGAGAATACTCTAGACATTACCGAGACTTCTCTCCGATAAATGATCATCAATCGGATCTGGACATCCGTGATGATCCCTGTCTATTCCCACGAAGGAATTTGTCGTTACTGCAAACGTTGATGCTCTATTCCTTTTGTTTCTATGATACTTGCAATATCTGAGGTTTGATCGTCGGTATCTTCATACCTAGTTCAATCTCGTTACCGACATTGCCATTTACTCATTCCCGTGATATTCCATCCCCCTGACCTAGTCACATGTTGCAACATTGGATGAATCTCACCGAGTGAGCCCAGAGTATCTTTCTGTTACGCAGAAGAACAAATCCTGCTCTTGATGTATACGCCTCAACATACTCCATTCGAAACCCAAGAGACACCTTTTCAGTCACCTTATTACCGTGTGAAGGTTGGTGCTATAAAAGTTTCCTCCGATAGTACTGATTAAATATGATCTAACGGTCTAAGGATTAGGTTATAACATTTCTTATTATTGTAACATAAACATCATGACACGATCGTGTTACATAATAATGTTGGGTACGTCCATCATGACATTTACACAATGGCATGAACCTCATTGTCAATTGACGTATTTGTCACATGATCTGGAACCTGATCATCAGTTAACCAATGAGCTAGTACAGAGGTATACTAGGGACTCTTAGTTGTTTAATACCAAACATGTATTGGTGTCTCTGGACTGACACAATTATAGCATAGTATTAAACTTATTATGAACTCTTCGAAATATGCAAATAAACCATTTATTATTTTCCTCTAGGACATAATTCCTTCACTTCCTTCTATAGTTTTTATTTTATTTTATTTTTAAAAGAAATTAATTTTGAAAAGGGTTTTGAACAAAAAAATTGCTCAGACCGAAGAGATTTAGATTTGGAAAAAAATTAAACTTTAAAATGTTTTAAATTTTAAAAGTTCAAATTCAAAAAATGTTTGAATTTATAGATGTTTGACTTTAAAAAATATTCGAATTTTAAAATTTTCAATACTAAAAATTGTACAAATTTGAAAAACCTCCGAATTTGAAAATTGTCCAAATATTTAAAAATATTCATAATAAATAGAAACATAAAAACGTATAGATAATTGTCAAAAAAAGCAAAGAATCAGAGAAAAGGAAAAGACGAAAAGAACCACAAAAAATCTGGCCTTGAACCCGGAAAAACCGAGCGTGCTAATGGGCCGGTTGAGACCCAAATCGCCGGCCCGCATAAGCGGGGAATAGGGATTGCCGCTATATATAGCTTCTTAGTCTCTGCATGCACTTAC
Organism: Dactylis glomerata; assembly: GCA_007115705.1. Taxonomy (NCBI): domain Eukaryota; kingdom Viridiplantae; phylum Streptophyta; class Magnoliopsida; order Poales; family Poaceae; genus Dactylis; species Dactylis glomerata. The sequence continues at coordinate 2,577,053 of QXEO01000543.1, forward strand.
GTGTTATGGAGCATCACCCTATCAAAGGTTCACATGTTTTATCCTTTATATTTTGACATATGTGTTTAGATAGAGAACCTTTTAAAAAATAGTTTAGGAATAAAGCCCAATGGATATAGAGACAAAAATACAATTATAACTTATAAGTACTCCCTCCGACCCATATTACTTGTCGCTGATTTAGTACTACTTTGTACTAAACCAGCGACAAGCAATATGGGTCGGAGGGAGTAGATAAAAAACATCTATAAAAGGCGGAACGATGGAAAACGTTAAAATCAACCAAGAACGCAGGCTTGACACACATGTTCTTTACAAAATATGAAAATTACTTATGCATCAAGCTGATATAGAATACGAATTCTGGATACTATACGCATGGATGATATTTGTAAGATTTGAAAAGTACGCGAAAACAAGGGGAAGACATTCAAGGCGCGGAAATGCACGCACAGACGACGCTAGAGATCACTTCCAACCGACATGTTCCGTGAACAAATTTCAAACTGACCTCAAGGCTTTTGCAGACTGTAATAAAAAAAATCCTGGCAGTTCGTTTCTTACATTTTTTTGTTGATAAAAGCTACTACGTACCTTTGTTTTGAAATGTAGGTTTTTTTAAAAAGCTACTCCCTCTATTTTAAAATATAAGACATTTTGGCCTATCATTGATATACATGCGTGACAATGATAGACTAAAACATGTTATATTTTGGAATGGAGGGAGTAGTTTAGCATTCTAAAAAGCATATACTCCCATCCGTTCATTAATATAAGATATTTTAGCTTTTTGTAGATTCATCTAGTTTAGTATGTATCTAGTCTACTTTTAGTGTGTAGATTCATTTATTGTAGAATGTATATAGTTCATTTTAGAAAGTCCAAAACATCTTATATTCATGGACAAAGGGAGTATTTTGTAACAGAGGTAAGAGTATATTGATAGCAAGAAAATATCAACGCCATGATCACAAAACAGTGATACCATGTCTAGAGCACAAAGTTTTGAGCGGTACGAAGCATCGTACGTGCAAGGAAATGCATACACCCTGACCCACACAGTTACGTAGTATAGCTACGACTACTACAACTACTCCCATTAATGTATTAACATTGGAAATCCTATCTCCTAGAATGACAGTTAAGTGGTCACAAATAGAAAACCACATCATAACCCTAAAGAAGACGTAAAGACTAAAAACAAAACTTTAGATACTATTGGTAGTAGTCATAATTTTCATAGCTACATTTGAATTCAAAGAGAACTTGAACAATATTTATGGAAAACACAATGCGTTCTGGAAGAGTAAGATTACTGCATTTTATTGTAAATATAAACATGCAAAAAGAAAATAAGAGAACAACACAATAATTTCAAATGTTGACTACAGATACTCATGGATATTAGGAGTTGTGTTATTTTGATACAAAATATAGACCCCACATGCACTCATGGTTAGCTGCCCTCCCTCGACAGCACCTCAAGAACAAGAATGGCGTGTTGAGGAAGGGAGAATTGCTAGTAAGTGATGGCAAAAAGATGGATTTTGATGACACTCCATGCAATTTTGATTATATTTATTTTATAGAGTTTTCTATTTACTTACACGAGAACTTCATATCCTTGAACTCTAGTAACCTCTAGCAACTCAACCAAAACACTCCTACCAAGTTATATGGATACTTAAGGATGGAATGCAAAGATACATATAAACGTGTAATGTGGGTTAGAATTATAGTGGATTTGATTGTAACATGTGACTTTGTTAAACACCCAAAACTAAATAAAATAATTATTTTGATAATGTATTCTGGCAAATATGAAATTCTACTTCCTATTTTTGGGTGTAGTTACAGACACGTCTCATATAGTACCATACGGAAGGATACATATATGATACTTTGTCGGTTTGAGTATGTTCATATACTATATATAAGATGCTTCAAAGAAAATACATGAAAAAATTGCAAGTGGATCCATAGTTTGCACTATATAAACAAAATACACTCACATTTCTACATAAAATAGGAGTATGCGAATAAATCGTACATACTTCCTAAAAAGTAATATGTATACTACCAAAATAGTTGTATATACTTCATACTACATGTATATACTCTCGACTATGATAGATACTATCTAGAGCATGTATACATTGTCTATTCTACTAGTTATATACAAAAAATAATGTTCAAGATAAGATATAAAATGATGTAAAAAAAAGCCTACATTAAACAATAATTGAGCTATTCTCGCAAAAACGGTAAAAAAAAAATGAGTTGTCATGATGTAAGAAAGTTTAGTATATATGTGAGAAAAATCATAGTTGTTCAGATACTGTAAAACGATTGATTAATTTTGGATAGTAGATAATCAGCGATGCTACATGTCTTCTGTTAGATGGATTTGTATGTATTATCAGACCATGCTATGGATTTGTATATACTATGACACTATGCTATGAATTTGTATGCACTATTTGACTATAAAGTTAATGATTTGTATTTCAAATGTTGTGGATTTATGCATTGAGTTGCAATAATCGCCTAGAAAGGGATCGGCTAAAACATTTTCTTTTACAGAATCAAATATACTCCTCTAAATATTAGGGACTGTTTACTCCTCTAAAATTTAAGGATCGGCTAGAGATACCCTCGAACGGACCTCAAGGCTCTTGCACGCTGTAGTCACAAAGTCCCGGTAGTAGGTCTCTTACATGTTTTTGGGGTAAAAGGTAATATATTGGTATCAAGAATAGGATCCTTCCCCATCAAGTATATTTATCAAAATACATCTGAATTTTGTCCCTTGCAATATCAACGCCATGGTCACAAAACAGTAACACTATATATAGTGCACAAAGTTTTGAGCAGTACGAAGCATCGTACGTGCAAAGAAATGCATACACCCTGACCCACACAATTAGGTAGTATAGCTACGAGAACGAGACTACTACAACTAGTCCCATTATTATTCAACCGTGGAACTCAGATCGGTCGAACACTTAATCGCATTGTGCCATTGATTCGTCATGCGGCGTGTCCACGAACGCGTAGCCCGTGCATCTTCGATCGAATCTCCTGCCTGCCGCTTACGGTACCCTGCAACGCATGCGTACAAAAGTGCGAATTAACGAGCTGGAGATCGCTGCAAATCTGTGGTGTAATGAAGTCAGGTGCGTTCACGCGGGCGCTTACTTGCTGCAGTCGGTGTGGGGGCTGACGGGGATGGAGACGCCGAGCTTGCAGCGCGACGGGAGCTGCCGCGCGCGGTCCGGCAGCACGCCGAACGACGGGCCGGACTCCTCCAGGCACCTGCAGAGCGCGCGGCGCGCCCCGGCCGTACCCGCCATCCTCCGCAGCGCCTGCGCGCCGCGGCAGCAGCTCTCGCTCGGCCTCGACGCGCCGGCGTCCGCGCCCACCAGGAACGACCCGCACGGGATGAGCGCGCTCACCGCGTCCCCGCACGACACCTCCGCCGCCTCACCTACGTCCGCCACCGCCGCCGCCACCGCAAGGACAATCCCGAGTAAGACGATGACGCTGCCCATGCGACTGATGTGAGTGCTAGTCGCCATTGTGAACACCCTGCGTGTGTTGGAGCGAGGCTGTGCGTGTATGTATAGGGGAGGAGGTTGGTGGTGCGCCTGAATGCGCCATGCCGCTCGCGTCGTGCTCGTTGCCGGTTTGGGTGCTCTTAGCGTAACCGCTCTGCGGAGGCTTATTGAACATAGGGCCTGATCGAGCAGGAGGCGCTCGCCGGCCTAGTCAATGCGCCGCACGGTGCCGGTGCGACGCCCGCCCCTGGTTTAATTTGCCGTCAGGGTATTTCAGCAATTTCTTCACTCTTTCTGGGCTTCCGCTGCCCCTTGCCTCCCTTCTGCGCAAAATGAGCTGCATTTTAGGTCCTAGATGCCAAAATCTTGACTATCTTCTTCCTCAAGTCCTATTTGCGGCTCTACGCCAACGTTAAGGCGCAATTCCTAAAGGAGGTACGTGCCTCGGATTTTCTTCTTCTTATTGTACTTCTATTTGATTTTATAATTTTCCATTCTCCTTTTTAATTTCTACGCAAAAGTAACATTATGTATTGAACCTTGGTAAGAACTTGCTAAGAAATTAAGGATTTATTGAAATAAATTGTACATGTTATTGAGCCACATTTGTGCGGCCATCAAGAAAAATTGTAGATCTAGAATCTCTCTCTCTTCCCCTAAAAAAGTAGAATCTCTCTCCCCCCACCCACTCTCTCTCCAGCACCAAGAGGTGGCGACAACCAATATAACTCTGTTGAAGTGCAATTTTAGTTTTTATCGGGTGAAAATTAAACGTTGTCCTTGACAAAAAAATATGGTGTTGCCGTAATTAAAAATTTGTTGACTTTAACCCCAACCCGACACGTTCGTTGTAGCATACTAAACTAATAACAAAGGGTTTGTGGTGTTTTGGTCATGAACATGAACAGTTTGCTGTGCTATGGCTTGTCATCTCACATTTGGGATATTATGGTAGTGGTTATGATGATCAAGTGTGGGTTGGCGAGGTGTTCTCTAGTTTAGAACTTTTGTCATTTCAATCTTCCCCCATACATCATTGTGTTGACCCAGTGTTTGATTACTTGCCTTGTAAGTGGTGTCTTCCCGGTCATAGTGCATTCAACACTAACACATTATCACCTATTTGGATGAGCGACTCATGTGTCTTCTCAAAATCTTTGATGTTAGTACAACTTACAGTAGTGCTATAATTTTAGTCTTTTAGGGTTTTTCTAGTTGTTTTATGGGGAAACGTTGACATGCCAAAGCTGAATCTCCGAATAAAGGTTTTGGAGAATGTCGATGTAACTTTTAGTTAACATATATTTGTAATTCATTTTATTTAAGTTTACTTGATCTGACATAGTTTACCTACATCATAGATAAAGTAAGGTTGTTATCTAAAATGGCCTAGCTAAAAATGAAGAAAGACACTCACTAAAAAATATAGTCAGTAATGCCATGGAGCAATGCACACAATCAGTGAGAAGGAGAAGCCACCAACTTTCGTACTTCTGTTGCATCATAATCCTCCATATCGTCAGCGTGATTCGGCTGGTGGTTAGGCTGGATACTAACTTTTTGCGTGATTCTGAACGCAATGTGACCGGATTTTACATCCCAGCAGTGGTTGCAACTACCATCTCGTTGAGGGATTTAAAAGATAACAGCTGCGCTCGATACCCCTGGGGCGCTGGCGATTCAATTGATTTCCAATATTTCAACAGCACGGAGGGAAGATTTGTTCCACTAATTTCCGACGACGATCTGGGAATTCTTTTTGCTTTAAATGATTCTTGCCGTGTCGGTAAAATTCGAATCCATGTGGACAGGGTCTAGGCATCATCTGGTGTTGGGGCATCATCAGGTGGTCGGGCATCATGTCTCTCTAGTGTTGCTGCCTCTGCTAATCATGTGCGCCGCCCCGCTCCTTGTAGGTCCACAGCAGCACCATCTGTCCCCAGTGCTAGTGGTAGCCAGATTGTTCCTGCGGTCGATGTGGAGGACGATGTAGAGATTGAGGATCCGTCTCCTCAAGATGATGAGGATGAGTTGATGTTTTCTGAATTGGTAGATCGATGCAGTAAGCAGGCAATGGAGGATCAATACATGGAAGATATTGCACAAGGTGCCAGATTTGATGACACTGATGATGAAGAGAAGGATGAGAACAATGACAGCCTTGTTTTAGCCGATTACGAAGACGATGACTTGCCAACAATTGAGTGGAACAGGGAGGATCCTCAGCTTGCAGAAGGCACCGTATTTCAAACAATGATGGACTGCCGTAATGCAATTACTACATATTGCATTCTCACCAAGAATGATTATGAGGTTATTAAAAGTGAGCCAGGTAGGTTCACAGTTAAGTGCCCATACAAGAGGTGTAGGTGGAGGCTGCATGCATCCACAATGCTCAGAAGCACCGTGGTTCAGGTACTACGCCAACCAGTTGTGTATTTTAGATCACGGTGTAAAATTTGTTAACTGTTACTGACATCCCTTATAATTATGTTTCAGATAAAGAAGAACTCGATCGACCATACTTGTCCACCTCGAGCGGGAGCGCCAGAGGAGAAATCAAAGCTAGCGAAGACTAGGTGGTTGGCAGATGCAATCATAGATTAGCTGAGAGAAACTCCAACACTTGGTCCAACAGCACTCATAAAATTGATATCTGATAAGTTTACTATAAACATACCTTACATGAGGATGTTCTATGCAAAGGAAATGGCTCTTGACAGGATAAACGGTCCATGGAATGAAAGCTTTCAGTTGCTTTACACTTTCAAAGCTGAAGTGGAGATGGCTAGTCCAGGCAGTGTTGTAGCGATAGACAAGCATACAGTTTCCTACAAATTGAAAAGCGGGAGGATGATGCAGAAGGAATGCTTTAGAAGGGCTTTTGTTTGTTTCAAAGCTTGCTGGAAAGGCTTTCTGGACGGTTGCAGGCCTTATTTGGCCGTGGATGCAACAGCTCTTCATGGCAGGTTTAAAGGACAGCTAGTTGCTGCTACTGCAATTGATGGACACAATTGGATGTTCCCTGTTGCTTATGGAGTTTTGGAGGTTGAGTCGGAGGAAAGTTGGACTTGGTTTCTGCAGAATTTGCGCGACCTTATAGGTCATCCACCAGGACTTACTATCCACACAGACGCTTGCAAAGGTTTGGAGAGTGCAGTAGAAGCAGTATTCTCTGGAGTGGAGCATAGGGAATGTATGCGACACTTGGTACAGAATTTTACAAAGAAATTTAAGGGTAAAGTTTATACTGACAACCTATGGCCAGCTGCATACACATGCAGCATTAGGAAGCATCTGTTTCATTTGGAAGTGTTGTATAAACAAAAAACTGGGGTGAAGGAGTACTTGGATGAACATCATGGTAGGGTGTGGTCAAGAAGCCAATTCAATGAAATTTGCAAGGTAGACTATGTAACAAGTAACCTTACGAAGAGTTTCAATGCAAAGGTCAAGTCATTGAAAGGGCTTATGCTGTGGCAAATATTTGATAAGATTAGGCAGATGATCATGATAAAAATTGATCTGCGTCAAAGAATTGCAGCCACAAAATATGTTGGCCATCTCATGCTCCCATCTTTGATTAAGTCTTTGCATGCCAGGGCAAAACAATTGAAGATGAAATGCATCAGAAAAGGAATGGAGGCTGAGGTAACCTACACTGACAGTAAAAACAGGCAGTGGAGGTATCCAGTGAGTTTGGTTGATAGGACATGCCATTGTAGGCGATGGCAGATCCGTGGGATACCCTGCATACACGCATTGTTTTTCATGAGTGTTATAGCGGGTGCAGAAGGTGAAGTTGATCAGTATGTGTCAGAGTATTTCTCTGTTGCCAAATTTAGGGCTGCATATGCTATGAATGTTCCTACCTTGCTGGGAAAAGACCAATGGATGAAAGTCGATCCAGGCTTCAAACTGTACTCTCCAGTTTTGACTAGACCGGCAGGTAGGCCGAGGAAGAATAGGATCAGAGCTAGTGCAGAGGGTGGTCCACCGATTCGACGACGTAAGTGCAAACGTTGTGGAATCCCTGGACACATTGCTAGGCTTTGTAAAAATCCAGTTGACCCAGCTTTTGGAATGGAAGATCAGGCGGGAGCAGCAAATGCAGAGGAGAATGAAGAAGCAATTCAACATGAGGAGATTGAAGCAATGGATCATGAGGAGATTGAAGCAATGGATCATGAGCTGCTTGAACCGATGGATCCAGAGCAGATTGAACCGATGGATCCAGAGCTGCTTGAACCGATGGATCAAGAGCTGCTTGAACTGATGGATCGAGAGCAGAGGGAACAGATGGATCGAGAGCTGCTTGAACCGATGGATCGAGAGCAGAGGGAACAGATGGATCGAGAGCTGCTTGAACCGATGGATCGGGAGCAGAGGGAACAGATGGATCGAGAGGCCTTTGAAGCAATGGATCGACAGCTGCTTGAAGCATTTGAAGAAAATGCATTAGAAGAAAGAGCACAAGCTTCGTATGATATGGTTGTCTCGGTCTTGGCACAACCTGAAGAGAAGAAGAAGAAGAACAAGAAAGATGGCAAAAGGAAGGTAGACACCGGTAATATCCCTGGTAGGGTTACCCGGAGTAAGGTGGTGGATCCAGCGAGTCACACCAGGAGCAAGAGAAAGATTGTATTTTAAACAATTAATTTGAATTTGTATGAACAATTTGTATTGGGGATCCCTTTGTATTGAATTCGAACTAGTGTGACATTCCCAAGTTTGTATGTTGAATAATCACAATAATGTATGTGTTATTTGCTTGCATAAGTTCCTAGTCCATGAGCTACTAGCTATAGTTCATCGCTTGAGTTTTCCTCACTTTTTCCCCTCTTAGTGACTAAACTCAAAAAATATAGTTTTGGGTTTATTTTAATTCATAATAATTCAAAACATGGTGGAACCTTCCCATGGAGTCTTGTTATGTTACCTACAACCTAGAGAAATAATAATGGAAAAGGAAATATAGAGATATGAAGTTTCCCTTTTCCAAAACCACTTCCTAGTCCATGAGCTACTAGCTATGAAGATGCAGGGCTTTCTACTCAACACACCTCCCAAATGCCCACAATGCTTACAAACTTTGTCCAAATGAGTCCAAATTCGTCACACTTGTGTATCTTTGAATTGCAAACAATATCACGTCGGCCAAAATGTACTATATTGTTCAAATAACACAATCTAACAATTTTTATGCCAAAAGCTTCAATTTCCCTTACTCCCTTTATTATTTGGGTGCCCCTGTTTTACTTAGTTTTACTCAGTTTTCCCCCTCCGGGTCCACTTATTTTATTCAGTCCTACTCAGTTTTGCCCTTCCGATAAACATTTCCTCACTTTTCCCCCTCTTAGTTCTACTCAGTTTTCCTCCCTTGTACTCACTGGCTGATCTCTGATTGGTCGAGATGTATTTCACACGAATCTTGGTTGGTTGATAGCTCAACGCACGCTTGCACCGTTGGATCATTTATGATCGGACAGCCTGTCAACCCTGGCGGTCGCGGCGGCGCAGATCTGCAGAGCACATACCTACCAACCCTGGCAGTCGCATATTCCAGTCGCATCGTCCTCTCTTACTCTGGCAGTCACGGCGGCGCGGATCTGCAGTGTGCGTGCGTGCGGCGGCGTGGATCTGCAGCGTGCGTGCGTGCGGCGGCGCGGATCTAACCGTGCGTGCGGCGGCGCGGATCTAACCGTGCGTGCGGCGGCGCGGATCTAACCGTGCGTGCGGCGGTGCGGATCTAACCGTGCGGCGGCGTAGATCTAAGAGTGCCGGCATGGATCTAAGATTGCCGGCGCGGATCTAACCGTGCGTGCGGCGGCGCGGATCTAACCGTGCGGCGGCGTGGATCTAAGAGTGCCGGTGAGGATCTAACCCTCAGAAATAGTTGAAATGTCTCTCTCTGTCTCACTTTCGTTTATCTTCTCAGATCTGTTGATGATGAAGAACACCAAGACGGTGGCCGTGTCGACAGTGCTCAGCGATCGTCTTGAAGTCATCGCCTACAACATCGCTGCGACCTACAACATCGCTGTGACGGCGCAGATCCAGCCTTCAATGTCGGAGCCTGCCGATGTCTCACTTCCGTTACCCTCGTCAGATCTGTTGCTGATGGACACCAAGACGGCGGCCGTGTCCACAGTGCTCAGCGATCGTCTTGAAGCCATCGCCTACAACATCGCTGCGATGGCGCAGATCCAGCCTTCAATGTCGGAGCCTGATGTCTACGCACTTCTATTCTTGTAGACACTTGTTGGGCCTCCAAGTGCAGAGGTTTGTAGAACAGCAGCAAGTTTCCCTTAAGTGGATCACCCAAGGTTTATCGAACTCAGGGAGGTTAGAGGTCAAAGCTATCCCTCTCAAGCAACCCTGCAATTACGATACAGAAAGTCTCTTGTGTCCCCAACACACCCAATACACTTGTCAGATGTATAGGTGCACTAGTTCGGCGAAGAGATAGTGAAATACAAGTGGTATATATGATTATAAGTAGTAACTGCAATATGGAATAAAAATTGATGCGAGCAAACAAGTAACAAAACAGCAAGTAAACGGTGTGCAATGCTTGGAAACAAGGCCTAGGGATCATACTTTCACTAGTGGACACACTCCCAACAATATAACATGATTGAACAAATAAAATAACTTCTCTTCACTATGGTACTCTGAATTACTCTCCTATTGAACAACACTAATCACTGTGTAGTGGCTACAGAAGCACCCCTTAAAGTTCATCAAGTACTTGACAAACACCACTCATAGAGATATCCAAATCAGATCACAACTCAAGATAGAAATCATTGCAACTTAGACCAAGTACTAACACGGTGCACACACTGTCAACATTACACCATGAAAGGAGGAATAGATCACTCAATACTATCATAGTAATAATTACTCTCATAATCCACAAGAGATCACGATCATAGCCTAAACCAAGTACCACCACGATGCACGCACTGTCACCGTTACACCATGGCAGGAGGAATAGATTACTTTAATAACATCACTAGAGTACACTATAATAATTAAGTATAGGAGTAGCATTATATCTGAATAATAACATCTACTTGTTCAACATGATACAAAGCTCACGATCACATAAAGATCACATCATGGGAGAGAGAGGTGAACCACATAGCTACCGGTAGAGCCCTCAGCCCCGGGGATGAACTACTCCCTCCTCATCATAGGAGACAGCAAGGTTGATGGAGATGGCGGTGAGGTCGATGGAGATGGCGAAGACGGCGATGGAGATCGATGGAGATGGCTCCGGGGGCACTTCCCCGTCCCGGCAGGGTGCCGGAACAGAGACTTATGTCCCCCAAAATTCGTCGGTGGCGGCGGCGGAACTGCGGAACTCTTTCTAGAAAATTGCCGAATCTCTTATGGTTTTCCGTCCCGAGGCTTCTTATAGGCGAAGGGGCGTCGCGAGAGGGCAGCCAGGGGCTCCTCACACATGGGTGGCGCGGCCAGGGCCTGGGCCGCGCCACCCTAGTGTGAGGGCAGGCCCTGGCCCCTCTCCGGCTCTCTTTCGGATGTCTGGATGCTCCCGGGTAAAATAAGACTTCAGGAACTTGTTTCGTCCAATTCCGAGAATATTTCCTGTGTATCACTCTGAAACACAAAAACAGCAGAAAACAGGGAACTGGCACTGTGGCAACTCATTAATAGGTTAGTTCCGGAAAATGCATAAAAGTGCCACGAAGTGTAACGAAACAATAGGCAAATGGTGTAAAAACAAGCATGGAACATCAAAAATTATAGATACGTTGGAGACGTATCAGCATCCCCAAGCTTAACTCCTGCTCGTCCTCGAGTAGGTAAGTGATAACAAAAGAAATAATTTTTGAGGTGACATGCACCTACATAATCTTGATCATATATGTAAGCATTGTGAGCTGAGATCAAAGAACTTAAAACATGGGCATGAAAGACATAATCTTGATAATAAAGAACTTAGCAACCATGTTGTAAACATGCAAATGAACACAAACAAAAGATCATGAAAATGAAGCAATGAAAGTCAAACGTGTGTTCAAGTCATAAGGAAAAACATACAAATGGTTTTCAGCTTGTCCCTCATGGAGTAGCAAAACATAAATGCATAGGACACCTTTAAGTTTAAGAGGGCGACTAGATACAAATAATTTGAGAACAAGTACCATGATTATGAATCAATCAATGAAAACTTTGGGACAATGCACATTATACTCAGAATGACAACTATGTTCTCTTAATGGTGCATAAAGGTAGAAGGTGGTGACTCAACATGAAAGTAAAAGAAAGGCCCTTCGACGAGGGAAGCAGTGATTAAACATGTGCTAGAGCTTTTCATTTGTAAAACAGAGAGATGAAAATTGGTTTTGAGAGGTGGTTGTCTTTGTCAACGACTGGCAATGGGGTTCTTACTATCTTCCATACAAAAATGAAGCAAGTTTTTGAGAGAGAGATTGGCACTTTTTGTGCTCTTTTATAAAGCTTGGCACTCCTCCCCACCTTTTTTTCTTTCACAAACCATGGCTAACCGATTCCATCGGGTGCCTACCAACATTCACATTCTTTGGAGGAGTGCCTTTTTTTTTCTTTTTTCTTTTTTTTCTTTTTGGAATAAGCAATATGGAAGATAGCAAATCCGACCACTACGTCCCCATGAGCTGAAAACAGTGTCACAAAATGAGAAGTATTTTGAAGGTTTTTTGAAAGGTAGCACATGAAAATTTACTTAGAATGGCTTACAAATACCATGCATAGGAATTTATAGTGGACACAATGGCAAACTTGGTTTTTGGGAGTTGGATGCACGAGTAGAGCTCATACTCAGTACAAGGCGAGGGCTAGCAAAAGACTGGGAGCGACCAACTAAGAGAGCAATAACGGCCATAATCATGCAAAGCGACAAAGCGACATTAAAAGAAGCATAAGATGGCATCAAAAGTCAAAAACTAAATGATCATAGAGGCTATTGGCGACTTTGTATGAGTCAAACATGTGTGAGCATGCGCCAAGTCAACCCAAGTAAAGCATCAAGGAGAAAACCAAAATAATGCTTCCATACAATAAAAACAACGCATGATTTTTTTCAAAGGCTCATTAAGCAATCTCAGTTATTTGAGACAAGTCATGCTACAGCAAAACCACTAAGCATACTATCAAAAAGACATCAAGCACGACATGAAAAGGCCTAAGCCGCAGTCTACACAAGCTCCTTCTTGTACCACTTTTTTGCATAAAGCTTTTTCTCTTTTCCAACACCATTTGAAATTTTTATAAACACCTCTTTTGATGAAAACCAATAAAGACCAGAGGCAAAAATACACCTTGATGAAAAGATATGACAAAGTCTGAACGCAAATCAAGGTGAAAACAAAAACCAAAAGCAGTAGCAGAAAAAGAAGAACACTCGTTGAAACGATAAGAGTGAAAAACAGAGTGTTCTTGGCAAATGAAAAACGAGTTCATCTCCTCCAAAAGAAACATGATGTGATCTAACCATTTATTGCAGCAAACAAAACAAAACTAATAAAGAGAACTAAAACAACTGACGCTCCAAGAAAAACGCATAGTGCATGAAGCAATAAAAATATAGTGTCTTGAAAGGTGACCTGATTTTTGCCGATGAAGAAGGGGTGCCTCGGGGGCATCCCCAAGCTTTGACGCTTGTACTTCTTGGATATTTCTTGGGGTGCTGCATGGGCATCCCCAAGCTTGAGCTTTTGTCCATTCTTCATCTCATCTGATCACTCTCCGATCCCTACACTTGAAAACTTCCTTCATACAAAACTAAACACAATTCTATTAGCAACATTAGTGTAAGCATAACATATAATCAACCTCTTTTTGCTTCAGGTTTCAACTCAAAACCACCACATATATAGTAAATACTACTGTAGCAACCTCCCCAAAAGTTCCGTGATCAAAAGAACTCAAAAGAAAGCGATAAAGTGGCAAACACAAATATTGGCAGAAATCTGTCAAAACTGAACAGCTGACAAAGGTCGAATTTTTGAGGGGTTTTCTATTGCTCAAATCAAAAAGTATTAAACTAATGAAAGTTTGGATATAACCTGGGACATATGCACAAGAAATCGCAGGTCCAAAAGATATACAGAGAATTTTCACGAATTTTTACGGTGCAGCACCGAAAACAGTTTCAGGACAGCAACATCCCCAAATCTTTACCTCACTCAAATTAGAGGCTTCTCTTGGCACAAAAACGAAATAAACAAGATAAGGAGCGGTTATTACAGTAGTAATAACTTCCAAGACTCAAATAAAAGAAAAAGTACTGAAAAATAAACAATGGGTTATCTCCCAAGAGTGCTTTTCTTTAACGCCTTTGAGCTAGGCGCAGTAATTTGCAAAGATGCTCATGTGGGCGCCATATAAGAGCTTGAGGCAAAGGCGCCATATAGGAACTTAAAGCAATAGAGAGCATCAAAAAGCAAATGTGAAAGACATTTATATCTGAACCACTTCCTATGCATAGGAATCTTGTAAGAAAATAAATCAACGAGGCACATAGTAGCAAGCATGGATAGATAAAACAAGTGCCACTTCAAGATTTGCAACATAAAGAGGGGAAACTTAATATTGTTGAGATCCATCAAACCATGTTTCCCTCTCTCATAATAACTTTCAGTAGCATCATGAATAGAACTAACAATATAACTATCACATAAAACATCCCTATCATGAGCCACATGCATAAAATAATTAATACTCACCACAGGAACAATAGTAGTAGGAGCAGATTCAACAGAATAATTATTCTCATCACCATAATCATCAAAAATAGGAGGCATATTGTAATCATAACTAATTTTCTCCTCAAAAGTAGGTGAACTGAAAATATTATACTCATCATCATAGCCATCATAAACTAGAGGACAGCTATTTCTCAAAGGATATTCATCAAACATATCATCATAAGAAGGAACATCACATATGGGAGATAAAATATCATCAGAGCAAACTTTCTCCACTAAAGCTGGGGAACTAAAAATATCATGCTTAATAAAACCAGCTTCCCCAAGCTTAGACTTTTCTATAGCATTATCAACAACGGTGTTCAAAGCATTCATACTAACAACACTATTAGCATGCAAATTAAGCTCCAAAGGATTTTCAATTTTCTCTTCAAATCTAAAATCAGGAAAAAGACTAAAGAACTCTTTGTTTTCCATTAAGCCTAACTAGTGAAAATAAAAACAAGAAACAAAAAGATGTAATTGCAGAATCTAAAGGAAATAACTCCGAGCACTCACACAGGAGGATGCGAGTACCTTTTACCTTACCTCCCCGGCAACGGCGCCAGAAAAGAGCTTGATGTCTACGCACTTCTATTCTTGTAGACACTTGTTGGGCCTCCAAGTGCAGAGGTTTGTAGAACAGCAGCAAGTTTCCCTTAAGTGGATCACCCAAGGTTTATCGAACTCAGGGAGGTTAGAGGTCAAAGCTATCCCTCTCAAGCAACCCTGCAATTACGATACAGAAAGTCTCTTGTGTCCCCAACACACCCAATACACTTGTCAGCTGTATAGGTGCACTAGTTCGGCGAAGAGATGGTGAAATACAAGTGGTATATATGATTATAAGTAGTAACTGCAATATGGAATAAAAATCGCTGCGAGCAAACAAGTAACAAAACAGCAAGTAAACGGTGTACAATGCTTGGAAACAAGGCCTAGGGATCATACTTTCACTAGTGGACACACTCCCAACAATATAACATGATTGAACAAATAAAATAACTTCTCTTCACTATGGTACTCTGAATTACTCTCCTATTGAACAATACTAATCACTGTGTAGTGGCTACAGAAGCACCCCTTAAAGTTCATCAAGTACTTGACAAACACCACTCATAGAGATATCCAAATCAGATCACAACTCAAGATAGAAATCATTGCAACTTAGACCAAGTACTAACACGGTGCACACACTATCAACATTACACCATGAAAGGAGGAATAGATCACTCAATACTATCATAGTAATAATTACTCTCATAATCCACAAGAGATCACGATCATAGCCTAAACCAAGTACCACCACGATGCACGCACTGTCACCGTTACACCATGGCAGGAGGAATAGATTACTTTAATAACATCACTAGAGTACACTATAATAATTAAGCATAGGAGTAGCATTATATCTGAATAATAACATCTACTTGTTCAACATGATACAAAGCTCACGATCACATAAAGATCACATCATGGGAGAGAGAGGTGAACCACATAGCTACCGGTAGAGCCCTCAGCCCCGGGGATGAACTACTCCCTCCTCATCATAGGAGACAGCAAGGTTGATGGAGATGGCGGTGAGGTCGATGGAGATGGCGAAGACGGCGATGGAGATCGATGGAGATGGCTCCGGGGGCACTTCCCCGTCCCGGCAGGGTGCCGGAACAGAGACTTCTGTCCCCCAAAATTCGTCGGTGGCGGCGGCGGAACTGCGGAACTCTTTCTAGAAAATTGTCGAATCTCTTAGGGTTTTCCGTCCCGAGGCTTCTTATAGGCGAAGGGGCGTCGCGAGAGGGCAGCCAGGGGCTGCTCACACATGGGTGGCGCGGCCAGGGCCTGGGCCGCGCCACCCTAGTGTGAGGGCAGGCCCTGGCCCCTCTCCGGCTCTCTTTCGGATGTCTGGATGCTCCCGGGTAAAATAAGACTTCAGGAACTTGTTTCGTCCAATTCCGAGAATATTTCCTGTGTATCACTCTGAAACACAAAAATAGCAGAAAATAGGGAACTGGCACTGTGGCAACTCGTTAATAGGTTAGTTCCGGAAAATGCATAAAAGTGCCACGAAGTGTAACGAAACAATAGGCAAATGGTGTAAAAACAAGCATGGAGCATCAAAAATTATAGATACGTTGGAGACGTATCAGAGCCTGCCGATGTCTCACTTTCGTTGCCCTCCTCAGATCTGTTGCTGATGGACACCAAGACGGCGGCCGTGTCGACTGTGGTCATCGATGACAAGACGATTGAAGCCATCATCCACAACATCGCTGCGACGGCGCAGATCCAGCCCCCTCAGCCGTGTTCGATGTCGCAAATTGGGATAAATTATGATAAATTTGTATTTTTCAATTTCAATTTGGGATAAAATTGTTCGAACTACTACCTCCGTGTCAAAAAAAGCTTCTCCACTTTCTCGATGTGTCCCTGTACATCTGAATGTATGATTTGAATTCTATCCCAACTTGATTGGGAAGATTGATATGTATTTGATTCGAGAGGCTGGTACATGCTTTCACTTTTGGGATCCCTTCACTTTTATAAGATGTTCATGCATGAAAATTATTGCGCGCATTACTTAGCACAACTAGGAAATTGTACGACAAAATACAGTGGTTAGAGCCACACCAAAATACAGTGGTTAGAGCCATCTACTGAATAACAATTCTATACTATCTAAATCATCTACCACAACCACATAACTGCAAGGACAGGGATGACACCTAATAAAACTGCCCAGATGAATCTATTTTTTGCCTCTCCCATCACTTGAAGTTCATGTTCTAGATTTTCTACCACTTCATCAAATACGGCAAGATCTGTCTCAAGTATCAACTTCTCCTTGCGAATAAGCTCTGAATTCTTCTTTTCTTCCTTCACAGTACGCTTCAGCTCGAATATCATCAGGTTTTTACGGGCCAATTCATCACCTAAATTGGCCACCTTCTCCTCCAAATCCATCCTCTGGCTACACCACTGGGTTGATTCATCTTGGTATGCAATGTACCATGGATCATCGGCTTGCCTGGTGAACTGTAACAATAATGGAAAAAAGAACAACTGAAATCACTCCAACAGGCCATGGCGGCACTTCAAATTCAACGGTAGTACAGAGAGCAGAAGCTAGATACCTGCACTTCCGACGAGGTAGGAGAAGTAGAACATGGCCACGACATGATCGAATCCCCACCCTCGTCGGTGTACCCGCTACGATCAGACATTGAGGACTATTTCGCACCTGCAAACTCCAAATAAATTACGGGAACCGAATCGATTAGGGGGCGGGGGAGGCGGAAGCGGAGGTCGTCGTGGGCGGCGGATCTGCTTGCGGCGGAGCAAAGCCCGGTCGTCGTGGGCGGCGGATCTGCTTGCAGCGGACTTTCCTGCGGTGGGTACAATGCGTGCGGACGAAACAAGTCCTGGAGCCGTGGTTGACGTGCAGCGCCGCAGTCCGTCCGACACCGCTGGGGAACAGAGCCGGCGGCGCGACGAGGCGCCGGCGATGGCTGCTCCATCCCAGGGTGGGGAATGAGCTGCCAGCGGTTCTCTGATGACTAATGAGATGCACAACACTAGGTTCCAGCCATGTTTAGCACAAGATTCACTTTAGATTAAGCTGCGAAAATAGTCACCTACTGGGTCTAGCTTAAGAAAAATTAATTAGCGAACTTGTTGCTTCTCTCTAAATAAAAGCAGGGATATATGCCTTTTCACTAAGGGCGACCCCAGCGGTCATTGGCTGAGGCGGCCCCACAGAGCGGCTCTATATGATTTTCTCTAAATAAATAGACGACCCCAGCGGTCATTGGCTGCGGAGGCCCCACAGAGCGGCAATATATGATTTTCTCTAAATAAATTGACGACCCCACTGGTCATTGGCTGCGGTAGCCCCACAGAGCGGCAATATATGTCTTTTCCTGAAAATTACACGACCCCACTGGTCATTGGCTGCGGCAGCCCTATAGAGCGGCCCCATTTGTCATTGGCAGCACCGCGTATACAATCAGGAAATAAAATGGCCCACACGTCAGCAATAGATGGATGGCTGCTCCGACGTGTCTCCTGACCCTACCCGTCAGCACCATTCAAAAGCATCGGTCAATTCACAACCACCGCGGCTCCCTAGCCGTCACCGCTAACAGTCAAGGCCTCTGACCAGACCGCAACCCTCCCGTCCGAGCGTCTGCGAGGGGTTTCAAACTAAAGCGAGGGGAAAACTGAGGAAAAGTTAAGCGGCTGGGGAAAACTGAGTATAACTAACGACCTGAGGGCATGAAAATAGAAATCCCAAAAAAAAGAGGCTAAAGGAACATTATTAGGATCTACATGAGTCCTATCATTAGAAAGCATAAGCATAATAGCATCAATCTTATCACTGAAGGAAGAGGTTTCCTCAACAGAATTTACCTTCTTACCTTGTGGAGCTCTCTCGGTGTGCCATTCAGAGTTATTTACCATCAAATTGTTGAGAAGCTTGGTTGCGGCGCCCAAGGTAAGGGATATAAAAGTGCCTCCAGCAGCTGAATCCAATAGATTCCTTGAAGAAAAATCCAGTCCTGCATAAAAAGTTTAGACAATCATCCAAGTAGTCAGTCCATGAGTGGGGCAATTCTTTATCATAGATTGCATTCTTTCCCAAGCTTGAGCAACATGTTCATTATCAAACTGGCTTAACTTCATAATATTGCTACGCAAAGCTATAATCTTAGCAGGATGATAGCATCTACCAATAAAAGCATCCTTACACTTAGCCCATTAATCAATACTATTTTTAGGCAAAGACAGCAACCAATCCTTAGCTTTTCCTCTCAAAGAAAAAGGAAACAACTTAAGTTTAATAATACCACTCTCTACATCCTTATATTTGCGCATCTGACATAGCTCAATAAAGTTGTTGAGATGATCTGTAGCATCATCAGTACTAGCACCAGAAAATTGCTCTTTCATAACAAGGTTCAACAAAGCAGGCTTAATCTCATAAAAATCAGCAGCAGGAGCAGGTGGCACAGTAGGAGTGTAGATAAAATCACTATTATTAGTGCTAGTAAAATCACACAACTTGGTGTTCTCAGGAGTAGCCATTCTAGCAAAGCTAAAAGCTGACAAGTAAAAACAACTATAAGGAAACTAAATTTTTTGTATTTTTGATAAAACGATGCAAGTAAAAATAAAGTAAAGCAAAACTAAAACAAAGTAAAGGATGTGTGTACGAAACTCCACTTGCAGAAGTCTTATTTTTCCCCAGCAACGGTGCCAGAAAAAGTCTTGATTGCTATAGATGGCGTGGTGATGATGAAGTAAATGACCGGCCAGTTGTGAAACCCCAAGAGGAAGGTATGATGAATAAGCAGCAAGTTTTTCCCTCAGTAAGAAACCAAGGTGTAATCGAACCAGTAGGAAATAGCCAAACTCAAGAAGGTGATGCTTGCTAGCCTAGTGACACTCCAACAAGGGCGCCGTCAATGATTTCTTGTTAGCGCATCTTCAACTAGTAGCAACGTGGAACCTGCACACAACACAACCAAATACTTTGTTCCCAACTTACGATGAGGTTGTCAATCTCACCGGTTTGCTTGAAACAAAGGGTATGAGCGTATCGAGTGGAAAGTGATAGTAGTATGCGAGTAAAGTAAACAGTGCGAGTAAAGTAAACAGGTGATAGCAATATAATGGAAATAGGACCGGGGTCCATAGTTCACTAGTGGTGTCTCTCCATAAGATAAAATAATACATGCTGGGTAAATAAATTACAGTTGGGCAATTGATAGAATAAAGACAACGTGCATATGTCGAGAGGATCACTATGAGATTTACTCTGGGCATTACAACAAGATACATAGACCGTCATCCAACTGCATCTATGACTAATAATCCACTTGTGGCGAATCAATCCGAGAACTCCACAAGTATTAAGTTGCGAACAACAGATAACTGCATTAAGCAAAGTGTGTAATGTAAACAAAGCATATGCCCTTGAGCATATGAATGTTGTTTTCTCCCTAGTGGAAACAGCACATCGACAACCTTAGAGGTTTCTGTCACTCCCCAAGATTAAATAGAGGCATGAACCCAACTATCGAGCATAAATACCCCCTCTTGAAGTCACTAGTATCTACTCGGCCAAGATAGCTACTAACAACAGAGAGCATGCAAGATCATAAACAACATAGAGATAACATAAGATAATATTCACCACATCAACTCAATCATAACACCAATATTCATCGGATCCCAACAAACACAACATGTAGAATTACATAACGATGATCTCGATCATGTAAGGCAGCTCACGAGATCTAAACATGAAGCACATGGTGGAGAAGACAACCAACTAGCTACTGCTATGGACCCATAGTCCAAGGTAGACTACTCACTCATCGCACCGGAGGCAAGCATGGCGATGAAGAAGACCTCCGGTGGCGATTCCCCTCTCCGACAGGTTGTCGGGAAGAGCTTCTGGACCCTCCCGATCTCGGGTCGACGGCGGCGGTGGATCGCGATGTATTCTGGAAAAGTGATCGGGTCTTAAGGTTTTTCCCGTCGGGGGGTCTTTATAGGCGAAGGGGCATTATCAGAAGTGGACCGAGGCGGCCACACACATAGGGGGCGTGGCCTAGCCCTGGGCCGCGCTGCCCTATTGTGTGGGCCCCTCGTGGCCCCACTCCATCTCCTCTTCGGTTCTCTAGAAGCTTTGGTGAATTTCTCGATGTTTGGCTTTTGTTTCGTCCAATTCTGAGAATATTTCCTGTGTAACTTTTCTGAAACACAAAAATAGTAGAAAACAGGGAACTGGCACTGTGGCATCTCGTTAATAGGCTAGTTTCGGAAAATGCATAAAAATGCCACGAAGTGTAACGAAACACTAAGCA
Organism: Dactylis glomerata; assembly: GCA_007115705.1. Classification (NCBI taxonomy): domain Eukaryota; kingdom Viridiplantae; phylum Streptophyta; class Magnoliopsida; order Poales; family Poaceae; genus Dactylis; species Dactylis glomerata. The sequence goes on from QXEO01000543.1 coordinate 2,598,236, forward strand.
AATGGTGTAAAAACAAGCATGGAGCATCAAAAATTATAGATACGTTTGAGACGTATCAGTGCTCTTTTATAAAGCTTTGGCACTCCTCCCCACCTTTTTCCATCGGGTGCCCACCAACTTTCACATACCATGGAGGAGTGCCTTTTTTAGATTAGATTACAATGGTCTGACCAGCTCCCTTGCAAAATTAATGATGAGCAGATGAAACTGCCTAGTCGAGGGGTACTTAATTTAATATGGAAGATAGCAATTCCGACCACTACATCCTCATGAGCTAAAAACAGTGGCACAAAATGAGAAGTAGTTGAAAGTTTTGAAAGGTAGCACATGAAAATTTACTTGGAATGGCTTGCAAATACCATGCATAGGAATTTATAGTGGACTCTTTTGGGATTACTTGGTTTTCAGGAGTTGGATGCACGAGAAGTATTCCCTCTCAGTACAAGTGATGGCTAGCAAAAGACTGGGAAGCAACAATCGAGAGAGCAATAACTGTTATAATCATACTTACGACAAAACAAAATTAATATAGGCATAAAAATGATACAAGAACTCTGAGGCAAAGTAAATCATTGAGGCTTAAATGACTTTTTGTTCAGTCATGTGCATGCTTGAGCATGTGCCAAGTCGATTCAATTGAAACCTTTAGAGGTGGATACCACAATAACATACTATATTATGAATAAAACAATGCAAGCAAGCGTCTACATGACATGCGACAAACTATTAGTAAATTGGAACTAATCATATGAGAGCAAGAACTACAAAGCATCCATTAGATAACATATACCTTACATGAACCGACTAAGCATGTCCACATAGATGAGTATATATACAAAAATGAAAACAAATAGAGTTCATACCAGCCTCTTACCACATCTCGGATTGTCATATGTCATCATTATTGCCTTTCACTTGTGTGGTTTGAATAATATGAAGTGAATACTAAGCTCCAATGGAGTCAAAGGAAACTGAACTCTGCAACTAACTTTACAAAACCAAAGAAGAGCAACAAATATTTTTGGGTTTTTGATTTTTGAAACAAGAACAGAAGGAAATAACAAACAAAGCAAAATATTTTTGGATTTTTTTAAAATATCAAACCGAAAATAGCAAGTAAAGCAAACCAAAGCTAGCAACTGAAAAGGAAAACAAAGAGAAACAACGGAAATATTTTTGTGTTTTGGAAAGTAGAAATAAGAACAAGAACAATAAAGAAAAGAAAGCGAAACATGAATATACAAAGTACCGACAAAATATGATATGTAGATGAGTGAATCGTCGGCGTACCTCCCCCCAAGCTTAGGCTTTTGGCCTAAGTGGAGATCAATCTCGTCTCCAATACATGCCCCATGCCGGTGGGTCATCATTGGCATAGTCATAGCTTGGCCCTTGTGAAGATGAGGTAGATGGTGTATAATCATAATAAGGCTGCTGGTACGGAAACTCCGCAATGTTGGAGGGCTGGCCCGACTCCTCGGTCGCCTCTCCATCGTGCACGGGCGGCGGGTGCTCCTCTATGTACGCATCGAGCTCATGCTCCGTAAGTGACCACCCATTCCTCCGATCAAGTTTAAACAAAAGAGGTGCAGGCAAATGGACTAATCGATCAACCTTCACTACCTTCCAGGTAGATTTCTTGCAGAAGGTTATCTCAAACATCAAATTATTCAAACAGGAATGAGGAGAAACAAACTTATGATATATCATAGAATTAAAATCAAGTTTCTCTACGGGGAACTACAGATCTAAAATATGAGGCACTGCACCATGCAAAGCCAATAAGCGTGAAGCAACAAGACCTCCACAGATCCCCCCTTTCTCACGGTTAGCATCAAGCCGGAAAGCTATTAAAGCACCCAAATTGTAAGTCCTATCACATCTCAAAGCAGCAGCAATAAAAGCTAGATCACAGGAGGATAACTTATTTGCAGCTTTCCTAGCAAGAACACACTTGGTAATAAACTAGGCAAAATATCAAATGGATGGAAAATGAATATTCCGAATTTTACCATTATCTCCCGTGAAGCTTCTTCCTTGACAAATCTCCTCATATAGGTCCATCAATGGCCTGGGCCGTTCCTTCATCCTTTCGCGCGATCCCCACTGTGGTACTTTAATGGCTGCACAGAAAACATCAAAGGGCAAGTCCACAGGTTTATTGTAAATTTTATAATGAACCATGGGGTTAGATGTGAACCAACTGAATCTGAAATCCTGCACCATAGACATTGTTAGTTTAGCATATTGGGGCGGTTCACCATCAATAAAATGTTCCAATCCTGCATTGGAGATTAGAGTTTGGAAATCCTGCAAGATTCCAGCGGCATTCATGAACTCTGAGCATGGATAGATTGAGGGAAAGACCCTCTCTTCACGGTGAACTCTCATGACCTCATGCACTTCTAGTTCATGTTGAAAGAGTTGGTATGCATTCTCCTCCATTTCTGAAATTTTTAACAAACCTCATAAAAAATGATTTTGAGACAAACAAATGTAGGAAACTACTATAGGGAGTTACTAGAGGACTAACATGCATCAAAATAACATTTATAATCAATAGAACAAGCATGCAAACTCATTTTACCTGCCACCTATAGAGCTAAAATACTCAAGAAATACTCCACTAAACAAAATTCTACTTGGACAATCGGAGGAGTCACATACCATAGAACAAATGCTCCAAATTTTAGCAACAATGATGGGCTGAGCAAGGAGATCGAAAAATCAAGATGGAGAGTAGCAAGAACACGAGTTTGAGCTGGGATGTCGTGATTTTTTGGGAGAGAGAAAGAGCTGGGGTGAAGAGATAAGTGAGAGGCCAGGGGCCCCCCTCACCATAGGTGGGCGCGGCCAGGCTTGGGCCGCGCCCCCTGGTGGTGAGGTGGTGTGGTGGGTCCCCCTGAGGTCTCACAGGTGCCTCTCTGCCCCATTTTTGACATAAAAATTTAAAAGGATTTTTCTGGAATTTTTCGAGAAACTTTATTTTCGAGGATTTTTCAGAAAAAACGATGAGAGAATAAAACTCGGGAAAACGATGGTGGAGCTATAGAAAGCAAATCCAATTCAACCTTACAGCAACTTTAAGACACTCTAATATGAAACTAAACAGCGGAAACAAAAAAATGAACAGGGTAGAAACAATAGTAAATGCGGTGAAAACATAGTTTTGTTCTTTTGAAAACTGCTTTGTTAACAAGGTTGATCAGGTCTTGTTACCAAACCACTTTTCTTATGAAGCAAAACTTTGCATTTCACTATATGCTTATGTTACCTCGACCTTAATAGGCATAGTACCAATCATAACAATTTGATATTCTTCTTTGGGCTTGGGCTTTGAACAAATAATTTGACCAACTCTGATGGTCTCAATATTCTTGATTGAATTTAGAGCATATTTTCTATCAATCTCCTTGGGAAAATAGACCGTGTGCTCTTTATCATTGACATTAAAAGTTACTTTTCCTTGATTGCAATCAATAACAGCACCTGCAATATTTAGAAAAGGTCTCCCAAGAATAATAGACATATTGTCGTCTTCCGGCATTTCCAACACAACAAAGTCAGTCAATATCAAAAAATTATTAGCAACTTGAACAGGAACATTTTCACATATACCAATAGGAATAGTAGTAGACTTATCAGCCATTTGCAAAGATATATCAGTTGATACCAATTTTTCTAGATCAAGTCTCTTATAAAGAGAAAAAGACATGACACTAACTCCAGCTCCCAAATCACACAAAGCAGTTCTAACATAGTTATTTTTAATGGAGCAAGGAATAGTTGGTATACCTGGATCTCCAAGCTTCTCTGGAACTTTACCATCAAAAGAATAATTAGCAGGTAAAGTGGAAATTTCCTCATTAGGAATCTTCCTTTTGTTAGTAACAATATCTTTCATATACTTTGAATAAGGAGGCATTCTAACAGCATCAGTCGAAGGAATTTGCAATAATAAAGGTCTCATCCATTCACAAAACCTGTTGTAGTGTTCTTCTTCCTTGGATTTGTGTTTCTTACCAGGAAAAGGCATTTGTTTCTGCACCCAGGGTTCTCTCTCATTACCATGCTTATTGGCAATGAAGTCTTCTTTGGTGTACTTTGCATTCTTGGCAAGCTTTTCTGGTTCCTCTTCAACTTCTTCTTTATCGGAAGCATTTCCTGGTTCAGTTTCAGCATCAGAAATAGAAACACTATTAGGATCTTTACCTGTTTCAGAAGATTCTGCAACTATTTTATGCTTCTTCTTCTTCTTCTTGGAAGGATTATCATCTCTTAAAGCGCATTGAGAATCTTGTTCGATCCTCTTAGGATGTCCTTCAGGATATAAGGGGTGTTTTTCTCTGGAAGCATTAACTAGCAAATCTTTTTGCACCTTGGTAGGCTGATCAATTTGAGTCTAAACTATTTGAAAATGTTTAACAAGCATCTTCACATCATTGGAGGTTCTCTCCACAATATCCTGCAACTTGTTAATAGCTCTAGAATTTTCCAACAAATGATTCTCCACCCTTCTATTAAAATTATCTTGCTTAACAATAAAATTATCAAACTCATCTAAGCATTGATCAAGCGGTTTAGAGTTAGGAATATCTCTATCATCAAAGCGTTGGAGAGAGTGTACCTCAATAGTAGATGAGTGAGGGATTAGATTACATAATTCTTCCATAGGAGGTAAATTCTTCACGTCTTCGGATTTAATCCCTTTCTCCTTAAGAGATTTCTTGTCCTCCCTCATAACTTCATCATTTAATTCAATCATTCCTCTCTTCTTTGGTGTTGGCTCTAGAGTTGGCGCTGGCGTTGGCTCAACTAGAGTCCAATCATCATGATTTCGGCTTATTTTAACCATTAGTTCTTCAGCTTCAGCCGGAGTTCTTTCCCTGAAAACACAACTAGCATAACTATCCAGATATGTCTTAGATTCATCAGTTAGTCCATTATAAAATATATCAAGGAGTTCATTTTTAGGCAATGGCTCTTTAGGCAATTCTCTAATTAAAGAACAAAACCTTGCCCAAGATTCAGGCAATATCTCTCCTTTTCCCCGTTCAAAGTAAAAGATTTTCTGCACAACAGCATGTTGAGCACTGGCAGGAAAATATTTCTGAAAGAAAGCATTAACCAAAGCAATAGGACTACCAATAGATCCAGGAGACAAATTATTAAACCAAGTTTTAGCTGCACCTTTCAATGAAAAAGGGAAAATCTTAGCAACAAAGTAAGTGCGAAGCTTAATATCATCAGAAAACAAATTACTCAAAGTAGAAAGCTCATTCATATGTGCCATAGCACTTTCACCTTCAGTACCACAAAAAGGGTCTTTCCCTACAATAGATATGTAAGATGAATCTAAAGAGAAATCATAATCCTTATCTCTAATATTTATGGGAGAAGCAGCAAACTTAGCATTAGGAGATAAGTTATATCTAACATCATGTCTTGCTAGAAGTTCCTTAACGGCATTTGCATCACGAGTGGCATGAGCTTCAACAATAAAATCATTGTCAAGCTCAATATAAGTGTCATCAAGACCATCACTAGGGCATTCCCTAGACTCAGGTGAACTAACAGGTGTAGGAGTAGTGTTCCCCAAATGCTTAGTCCTAGCAATTGTAGCATTTAAAAAGGAACCTAACGAACCACTCTCATCAAGCATAGTAGAAGCATCATCTAAATTATCAGTGGCATTTTCAAACTCAGCAGAAGAAGTAGCAGCAGCGTGTGCATGTGGTGGTGTAAGCAACTTACTCATAACAGATGATGAATCAAGAGCAACAGAGGTGTTCAGAGTCGTACCTCTTCTTGTAGTGGATGGCAATATAGGAACTTTTCCATCATGAGGTTTACCCATGATGAATCGATTGCAGCGAACAATATGAACTCCAAGTGAACTTACAAATAAAGCTATGCTCCCTGGCAACGGCGCCAGAAAATAGTCTTGATGACCCACAAGTATAGGGGATCGCAACAGTCTTTGAGGGAAGTAAAACCCAAATTTATTGATTCAACACAAGGGAAGCCAAAGAATATTTATGTAACATCCCTGACTTTTCCAATTTTTGGAAAATCAAAAAAATTAAAATAAGTGCTTGTAATTGTTTGACTTGATTGAAAAATCACAAGAAATTAAAACTTTTTGAACTACAACTAAAGGTTACCTTAAACAATTTAAGATCAAATCAAAAACCCTAAAACCCCAATATTAAAATATCAAAGTTATTCCCATATCTCATCTACTTCAAAAATTATTTATCAAATTCCTTCTTTCAAAACTAATTTCCATTAACCTTCTGTTTTGAAAGATTATTTTCATCTTGAGGAGTTATTTTGAGAAAATAAAAATTTCAAAATATTCTTTTGTTTTTATTCAAATCCAATACAAGTTTTTATGCCAAGGGAATGCTTATAAAAGATATTTTACCACTAAAGTTGTTTAATTATAAGAATGTGATTTTACATAAAGTTCAAAAGTTATTTCATAAAAGTTTATTCTCTGATTCAAAAGGGAATTATTTTGAAACAATATTTTATTCTATCATTATCCAATAAAGCCCATAGATCAAGCTATAAGGCTTTACTAAAATTTTGTTTATAATTTATGAAAACATGTTTATTACTGCCCTAGTTTGTTCCTCTGATTTTTAGAAAACTTTTGCTTTTGGTTTGAAGTCATTTGGATTCAATATGCAAAATCTATAAAGGAAATAAGAAAACAGAAAAAGAAAAGAAGAAAAGAAAATGAAAATTATGAAAAGGCCCCGGGGACCCATCTGGCCCGGCATCAATTTCGGCCTACGGCCCACCCCCGAAAATTACCGAAACGGTATCTTCTCCCTCTTTCTCTCCCTCACCCTCACTGACATGCGGGCCCCACTGGCCAGGCCACCTCAGCTTCTTCTTCCTCCAGCCGGACTTCTCGCCTGTGACCGCATCCGAGCGTGAAATCCTCCCCGACTTAATTCCCGATGATTTCGGCAATAAATTCCTTCCATGCTCGCGACTATAAATCCCCTTGGTCCCCTCTCTGTTTTGCCCCTTCTTCCACTCTGTAATACGCCGCCAAGCCGAAGCAATTCGTCGCCGGACTCCGCGGTGTCTGCAAGCACCTTCGGCCAATTTCGCCACCATCGGTGAGCAGTAGCCTCCCCCTTTCCTCCTATTCTTTCTGATTTACTCCGGCACATCTCCCTGACCTTTTGACTTGGTCAATTTCGTCGCAGAATGTCACCAACGTCGAGCACCCGAAGCTCACTGCCGCCGTCGACATCTCCAGCCGCTCCTCCCCTTCCTCCCTGGACGCAATCGACGTGGAGAAGCACGTTCCCGAGACCGTCTCGACCGCCCACACCTCGTCGTAGCTTCGCCGTTGCCTAGAAGTCACTGGAGCACCGCCGGAGATCGACGTCTGGCCGCCCATGCCAGAGAACTCGCCGGAAACCTAACCTAGCCCGGTGAGACTCTCTTCCTTCTGAATCTCGCTCGTCGGATCATGATCTAACCACCCAGATTCAATCACTTAAATGAAGGGGTATTGATCAATATGATCCGTCCGATTTCCTTTAAATCCTACGGCCCAGAATCGTTATCCTCCCGAACCGGTACGGACGAGTACGAACGTGCCACGTGGCTTGCACCGATCTAAAATAAAATCCAAATAGAATTTTGAAATCAGATTTGATCCAAATCTTGTAAAAATCATATCTTTTGATCTGTAACTCGAAAAATTACAAATAATATACCATTGAAAACCTTAAAACATTTAGAATCCAATAGTGCCATAATAATTCATAGTTTCAGTATTCAATTTGAAATCATTTTCAAATTGAATCAAACCTATCTGTTAACTTGTTTAATTCATATCTTTTGTTCTGTGCATCCAAAAATTACAAATTTGTAGTCTATGGAATCCTCTAATCATGTAGAACATCATAGAATCAAGAAATTTCAAAGTTGATATGTGCACACACTTTGTGCATTCAAATCTATCCAAATCACTAATTTGAGTGCTAAAATTTATTTTAGAATGATTCCCATTTGCAGTAGCTTTGTTTTACTGCAAGCTATCCAATAGTATCACTCCCATATTTGATTGAACCATTTCGCAATTATTCAAATTCTAACATGAGGATTTGAGTAATTTCCACTATAGAAATAAACCTATACCTTTTCAGTAATGTTTCTTTCTACATTAGCAAATCCTATAATCATACCTAGTCATCAATGTTGTCTAAACAACATCTTGATCAAGATCATATCTACTTAGACCTATCTTGTCTAGTTCACATATATTCAAATTACAATTGTGTTGTTTGAGTAAAGTGTGATACATCTCAATCATAGATTTTATTCTTACTATCTTTGTGGTGTAGATCTAATCAACATTATAGCACCTATCCAATACCCCATGTACCCAATAGAAACCTTAAACCATAATCTCAAATGGTATCTATCCCTACTCAATCCTCTGTCCACTTGATCCTGATTTCATGTGTAGAACTATTCAATTAACAAATGAGTTAATTGAGTAACTCAATGCTTCATGAATCCTAGCCCATTGCCTAAGTGTAATATATACTATTTAAGAATAATTGTTGTCACACTTATTCAATAGTAATGTTATCGCACTAATTGCCACTTATGTGATCTAATTCACATGAGTTATTCTAAAGCTTCATTCATGCTTTAATAAAGCATAAAGACTTTGTCAACAATATTTTACCTAGTCCAATTCTCATCAATCATTTGATTATTCCCAACCAAGCTCTCAAATCCATATCATACACTCCACTATTCTTTTGTCCTATCTATTCTAACACAACATCTTGAATAAATCTAAATTGTTAAACAAACACTTTTCAATTGTTTGTCTTACTTGATTGTGTTTGAATGGATTGTTTATGGTATGCTATTTCTTGTGCTATAGTTTGTGAGAAGAGCTACGTGCTTAGTTGAGAGAAGTGGAAAGATCGTATTCTTCAAAAAGGCAAGTGACACACATTCTTCTACCTATTTTTACTACTGCATTAGTGTTTTTCAGTAGTATGCATGATAGATTGTTTTCAAAGAAGTTTATGAAATGCTTAGAACCTAGTAGTGTGTAGCCATCCTTTAAACCCCACTTGATAGGATTGCAAATTTACTTTGGAAAGTGATGCCATGCTTTATTGGTGATTTTGCTCTGAAAATTAAACTACAACTTCAATGAACTACCTGGGTGGATTGGTGTGGCTTTGGGTGTGTTGAGTGTCTACTTAGGAGTCATATATCTTGGAAGTGAAAACCATGGTATGTGTTAGTGGCCTAAGTAGTGCACTTGTGGTTTGCCACTCAGGATTAAAGGGATTAATATGTCTTCCATGCTTAGAGTACTTCCAGTGCAGCCTTATGACAATATGGGCTCTGTCTTGACTGATTAGATGTGAGGGTGCAACTTGTGTGCAAGAAGAGGGCTGGTAGTTGAATGATAGGTTGGGAACGGATCTTGCCAGTTGGTTGCTCTCTCCTTCTAAAAGGTCTTGTCTCATTTTATGTATGGGCGTAAAATGAGTCTTAAGGTGAAAGTGCACAACCCCTGCAGGGTTTCAAAACTAATCGATTAGTTGTGTCCCCGGTTATGGACAACTTGAGTCTCTAGACATGGAATGTACGGAAGAATCTCATCACCTTTTTGAAATAATTAAAACTTGTGTAGAAAGGGGAGATGCCTTAGGGCTACATGCCTGGCAGTGAAAACCATGGTATTGTAGTAACTTGGGAGATTAACCTGGTTTTGTAGAGTGACTACCCGGGGCTACATACTGGCAGTGAAAACCATCTATGTGGTGGTGACCTAGGAGTTATCTTGATATTAAAGAAAAATCAGAATGCTTTAAAAATATTTTGGTTTGGAAAATATAGGATAAAACTGCTTTATGCAAATTAGCCTTTGAGATCCACTAGCCAAATATCATGTAGTATAGTCTTTCCACAAATGCTACCAAATATGTGTCATTTGCCAGTACGTTGTTGTACTGACCCCTTTGGGGCTACATATTCAAACGTGTAGGTTGTTCTGATGAGGAGTAGATGGAGGAGTCTCGAGCCTGCATACCAACATGACTGCCTGTGGCACATTGCTGAAGATAGAGGCTCATTGCAATTTACTTTCCATTGTGTTAGTTTGTGTTAAACTCTGGTATTCAAGCAAGTCCAAGTGACTAAGCTATTTCTGTAAGGTTTAAAGACTATTGTATCTGGATTTGCGATATAATAAATGACACTATCTGCAATGATTACTATATTTTGTACTGTGGTGCTATCTAATGATCCAGGGAGTAGCACATTAATACAGGAGTTCTGCCTTTAGCAAAAGGTAGGGCGCTACAAAATGGTATCAGAGCATAGTGTTGCCTGTAGGATCGAGACCCTAGGTTTGGAATTAGAAATATGAAGACCCTAGGATAAAAAAATCTCTCATCTTGTTTCTATTTTTTTAAAAGAGTTTACATTTTGAACCCCTTGTATTCTCTCCTACTTCCTGTTCAAATGTTTCTTTTGCTATAGATGACCCTACCCTAAAATCATCAACAAAGGATAGAAGGTCACAATGTGCCAGAAGTGTGAGACTGATGCTCCATATATTTCCCTTGACTCAATCTGAAGGACTACGTTGAAGGACAAACAAAGAACATGGAGGAAGACTCAAATGCAACTTGCACAACTCGAGAAGATGAATCAAGGAAGTAGAGAAGGAACTTGAAGTACACAAGCAAGTAATAGACAAGACCACCAAAAATTCTAGTTATAGAACCAACGATGTTGTGATAATCTAATGATCATACCAAATTGAGGTATGACCATACTAGATTACTAGTGTTTGACATAATTTGCTTGATGTGATGAATGTTTGTTAGATGTTGTTTGTAAGATGAATTCTCTTGATCTGCTGTGTTTGGGTAGGAATCTTCCTTAGATCCCTTCTATCTATTTCTCATCTATGCTAAAACCTACACCTACCCTAAACCTCAAACAGATGCATACTCAACACAAGTACAATCATGACAACCCTCAGTTGGAGATAGCAATGCAATAGTTGGTTGAAGCTCACACAGAAATGATGCGGGTGTTGACCCAGATTACGGTTAGTACCAAAAATAGCCTGCCACAAGATGATCATGGTGGAAAGCCAACCAAAGTTGACGTGGAGATGACACGACAAGTCAAAGGACGCACAACTCAAGTTGTTAAAGCCATATGGTAGAGTATGCAAAACCCATAGCTAAGGATCGATAGACTAGACTAGAAGTAAATTTCTAAAATTGTTTCATGGGGTTTGAACCATAGTTCATGTCCATGAGTTTTATCAAATTGGTGAGGTTGACCAAGAGTTAGAATACGAGGTTTGCAAACCATGTATGAAGTAATGATTTGGGTGCAAGATGGATTGATCACCATTCCTACTACCCTTATTATTCGCTCTCATAATGTTGGCTTTACACAACTAGAGAGACATACCTATATGAGAGAAGACATCGTTAAACCATAACCTTAGGAGGATAATATGTTACACCCCTTATAGTGAGCCAGTGTGGCCAAAACGTAGGAATACGGTGAGAATTTGGACTATTGAACGACTTCATGAATCAGAAACGTTTTGCTCAGTGGGCTTTGAATATGAAGGTTGTTCAGCTTCGGCTGCTGCCTGTTCGGTTCACCTTCCCGACTCTTCGTTTCGACTCCCTACGTGGCTTGTTCGGCTACTTCCCGGTGCCTATAAAAGACAGGTCACTCCTCTCCAGAGAGAGACAACAGAGACAGCCCCCACTACCTATGAGATTTCCTCCTGATTCCAGAGCTTTACGCCACCGAAGTCTACCCCATCCCGACCTGCGACGTTAAGAGGCAACCCTCCAATCCTTGAAACTACTTTCCTGCCCATGAGAGCCTTCGTTAGATCCCTTATTTCTTGCAAAGGAATTCACCTTTGAGATATGATCAAGTTGTCCAGCGCCTTCCAATGACTATGAAGATGGTTGCGAAAGGAATTCTTAAGGACCATCTGATACTAGTGGCAGATAGCAAGATGAGTACCGGTATCAAGAAAAGATTCAACAATGCTGGTTATAAGGCAACCTTCCGTCCCTTAAAGGTGCAAGTACCTCTTACATAGTCCACCTTGTTTACCCCTATGAAATGCATGAGAAGACTGCAGAGAGATGCCATTCTAATCCTTTGGGATGTGTGGTCTCATCATGTTCATGGGGCAAGCATGCAGTACTTGACACTGGGTCATCTTTTGAGATTCTGTTACGAAAATCAGCTAAAAAGCAACAAGGAGTTTGGCGATGACCTGTATAAATTCCTGGCCTTGGTGAGGACCGACCAAGAAAAGGCTAGATACACATTCTTGGAAGATGTGGACTACCTTATTGGTGACAACGCAATGGATGATATCTGCTTATCACCAGAATTGGATGGGACCCTTGGTATGCCCACTTTTGAACAATGTTGTGAACATCAAAATTTCTGAGAAGGGCGGTTCAGGGAAAATGGCACAACAGTGAATGCAAGCTGGGAACAAAATGCAAGTGCCTAAGGAAGCATCAAGATACCACCAAGAGGAATTTTCTTTTAAGGGTGGTAGCACCCTAGTTCCATTGGAATCAATAAACTTTGTAGCCTTTCTCCAATCTCGGGGACGAGATTTCTTTTAAGGGTGGTAGTCTGTAACATCCCTGACATTTCCGATTTTTGGAAAATCAAAAAAAATTAAAATAAGTGCTTATAATTGTTTGACTTGATTGAAAAATCACAAGAAATTAAAACTTTTTGAACTATAACTAAAGGTTACCTTAAACAATTTAAGATCAAATAAAAAACCCTAAAACCCCAATATTAAAATATCAAAGTTATTCCCATATCTCATCTACTTCAAAAATTATTTATCAAATTCCTTCTTTCAAAACTAATTTCCATTAACCTTCTATTTTGAAAGATTATTTTCATCTTGAGGAGTTATTTTGAGAAAATAAAAATTTCAAAATATTCTTTTATTTTTATTCAAATCCAATACAAGTTTTTATGCCAAGGGAATGCTTATAAAAGATATTTTACCACTAAAGTTGTTTAATTCTAAGAATGTGATTTTACATAAAGTTCAAAAGTTATTTCATAAAAGTTTATTCTCTGATTCAAAAGGGAATTATTTTGAAACCCTATTTTATTCTATCATTATGCAATAAAGCCCATAGATCAAGCTATAAGGCTTTATTAAAATTTTGTTTAAAATTTATGAAAACATGTTTATTACTGCCCTAGTTTGTTCCTCTAAATTTTAGAAAACTTTTGCTTTTGGTTTGAAGTCATTTGGATTCAATATGCAAAATCTATAAAGGAAATAAGAAAATAGAAAAAGAAAAGAAGAAAAGAAAATGAAAATTATGAAAAGGCCCCGAGGACCCATCTGGCCCGGCATCAATTTCGGCCCACGGCCCACCCCCGGAAATTACCGAAACGGTATCTTCTCCCTCTTTCTCTCCCTCACCCTCACTGACATGCGGGCCCCACTGGCCAGGCCACCTCAGCTTCTTCTTCCTCCGGCCGGACTTCTCGCCTGTGACCGCGTCCGAGTGTGAAATCCTCCCCGACTTAATTCCCGATGATTTTGGCAATAAATTCCTTCCATGCTCGCGACTATAAATCCCCTCGGTCCCCTCTCTGTTTTGCCCCTTCTTCCACTCTGTAATATGCCGCTAGGCCGACGCAATTCGTCGCCGGACTCCGCGGTGTCTGCAAGCGCCTTTGGCCAATTTTACCACCGTCGGTGAGCAGCAGCCTCCCCCTTTCCTCCTATTCTTTTTGATTTACTTCGGCACGTCTCCCTGACCTTTTGACTTGGTCAATTTTGTCACAGAACGTCACCAACGTCGAGCACCCGAAGCTCACTGCCGTCGTCGACATCTCCAGCCCCTCCTCCCCTTCTTCCCTGGACGCAATCGACGCAGAGAAGCACATTCCCGAGACCGTCTCGACCGCCCGCACCTCGTCGTAGCTTCGTCGTTGCCTAGAAGTCGCCGGAGCACCACCGAAGATCGACGTCTGGACGCCCATGCCGGAGAACTCGCCCGAAACCTAACCTAGCCCGGTGAGCCTCTCTTCCTTCTGAATCTTGCTCGTCGGATCACGATCTAACCGCCCAAATTCAATCACTTAAATGAAGGGGTATTGATCAATATGATCCATCCGATTTCCTTTAAATCCTACGGCCCAGAATCGTTATCCTCCCGAACCGGTACGAACAAGTAAGAACGCGCCACGTGGCTTGCTCTGATCTAAAATAAAATCCAAATAGAATTTTGAAAGCAGATTTGATCCAAATCTTGTAAAAATCATATCTTTTGATCTGTAACTCGAAAAATTACAAATAATATACCATTGAAAACCTTAAAACATTTAGAATCCAATAGTGCCATAATAATTCATAGTTTCAGTATTCAATTTGAAATCATTTTCAAATTGAATCAAACCTATCTGTTAACTTGTTTAATTCATATCTTTTGTTCTGTGCATCCAAAAATTACAAATTTGTAGTCTATGGAATCCTCTAATCATGTAGAACATCATAGAATCAAGAAATTTCAAAGTTGATACGTGGACACACTTTGTGCATTCAAATCTATCCAAATCACTAATTTGATCATAATTTGAGTACTAAAATTTATTTTAGAATGATTCCCATTTGCAGTAGCTTTGTTTTACAGCAAGCTATCCAGTAGTATCACTCCCATATTTGATTGAACCATTTTGCAATTATTCAAATTCTAACATGAGGATTTGAGTAATTTCCACTATAGAAATAAACCTATACCTTTTCAGTAATGTTTCTTTCTACATTAGCAAATCCTATAATCATACCTAGTCATCAATGTTGTCTAAACAACATCTTGATCAAGATCATATCTACTTAGACCTATCTTGTCTAGTTCACACATATTCAAATTACAATTGTGTTGTTTGAGTAAAGTGTGATACATCTCAATCATAGATTTTATTCTTACTATCTTTGTGGTGTAGATCTAATCAACATTACAGCACCTATCCAATACCCCATATACCCAATAGAAACCTTAAACCATAATCTCAAATGTTATCTACCCCTACTCAATCCTCTGTCCACTTGATCCTGATTTCATGTGTAGAACTATTCAATTAACAAATGAGTTAATTGAGTAACTCAATGCTTCATGAATCCTAGCCCATTGCCTAAGTGTAATATATACTATTTAAGAATAATTGTTGTCACACTTATTCAATAGTAATGTTATCGCACTAATTGCCACTTATGTGATCTAATTCACATGAGTTATTCTAAAGCTTCATTCATGCTTTAATAAAGCATAAAGACTTTGTCAACAATATTTTGCCTAGTCCAATTCTCATCAATCATTTGATTATTCCAAACCAAGCTCTCAAATCCATATCATACACTCCACTATTCTTTTGTCCTATCTATTCTAACACAACATCTTGAATAAATCTAAATTGGTAAACAAACACTTTTCAATTGTTTGTCTTACTTGATTGTGTTTGAATGGATTATTTATGGTATGCTATTTCTTGTGCTATAGTTTGTGCGAAGAGCTACGTGCTTAGTTGAGAGAAGTGGGAAGATCGTATTCTTCAAAAAGGCAAGTGACACACATTTTCTACCTATTTTTACTACTACATTACTGTTTTTCAGTAGTATGCATGATAGATTGTTTTCAAAGAAGTTTATGAAATGCTTAGAACCTAGTAGTGTGTAGCCATCCTTTAAACCCCACTTGATAGGATTGCAAATTTACTTTGGAAAGTGATGCCATGCTTTATTGGTGATTTTGCTCTAAAAATTAAACTACAACTTCAATGAACTACCTGGGTGGATTGGTGTGGCTTTGGGTGTGTTGAGTGTCTACTTAGGAGTCACATATCTTGGAAGTGAAAACCATGGTATGTGTTAGTGGCCTAAGTAGTGCACTTGTGGTTTGCCACTCAGGATTAAAGGGATTAATATGTCTTCCATGCTTAGAGTACTTCCAGTGCAGCCTTATGACAATATGGGCTCTGTCTTGACTGATTAGATGTGAGGGTGTAACTTGTGTGCAAGAAGAGGGCTGGTAGTTGAATGATAGGTTGGGAACGGATCTTGCCAGTTGGTTGCTCTCTCCTTCTAAAAGGTCTTGTCTCATTTTATGTATGGGCATAAAATGAGTTTTAAGGTGAAAGTGCACAACCCCTGCAGGGTGTCAAAACTAATCGATTAGCCGTGTCCCCGGTTATAGATAACTTGAGTCTCTAGACATGGAATGTATGGAAGAATCTCATCACCTTTTTGAAATAATTAAAACTTGTGTAGAAAGGGGAGATGCCTTAGGGCTACATGCCTGGTAGTGAAAACCATGGTATTGTAGTAACTTGAGAGATTAACCTGGTTTTGTAGAGTGACTACCCGGGGCTACATACTGGCAGTGAAAACCATGTATGTGGTGGTGACCTAGGAGTTATCTTGATATTAAAGAAAAATCAGAATGCTTTAAAAATATTTTGGTTTGGAAAATATAGGATAAAACTGCTTTATGCAAATTAGCCTTTGAGATCCACTAGCCAAATATCATGTAGTATAGTCTTTCCACAAATACCAGCAAATATGTGTCATTTGCCAGTATGTTGTTGTACTAACCCCTTTGGGGCTTTATATTCAAACGTGTAGGTTGTTCTGATGAGGAGTAGATGGAGGAGTCTCGAGCCTGCATACCAACATGACTGCCTGTGGCACATTGCTGAAGATAGAGGCTCATTGCAATTTACTTTCCATTGTGTTAGTTTGTGTTAAACTCTGGTATTCAAGCAAGTCCAAGTGACTAAGCTATTTCTGTAAGGTTTAAAGACTATTGTATCTGGATTTGTGATGTAATAAATGACACTATCTGCAATGATTACTGTATTTTGTACTGTGGTGCTATCTAATGATCCAGGGAGTAGCACATTAACATAGGAGTTCTGCCTTTAGCAAAAGGTAGGGCGCTACAATTTATAAGCCTTAACAGATGAGTTGTCAATTCAGTTGCACCTGGAAACAGACTTGCTCGCAGTGGTTTATCAGTAGCAACAGTTTTATAGTGGTGATAGTAGCAAAACAGTAACAACAATAGTAAAATAAAAGCAGTTATAGTAGCAATAGTAAACAGTAGGATTAAAGACTATAGGCATAGGGATAGATGTATGGGCGTTGCATGGATAAGATAATTCATGAAATCAGTGAGACATGGGCAATTGCAGATAAATAATGATAAAGCATCCTAATACTAAACAATCATAGGCATGTGTTCCATATATAGTCGTACGTGCTCGCAATGAGAAACTTGCACGACATCTTTTGTCCTACCAGCCTGTTGCAGCAGGGCCTCAAGGGAAACTACTGGTAATTAAGGTACTCCTTTTAATAAATTACCAGAGCAAAGCATTAACACTCGGTGAACACATGTAATCCTCACATCATAGCCATCCCCTCCGGTTATCCCAATTTCTGTCACTTTGGGGCCTCGGGTTCCGGACAACAATATGTGTAAACAACTTGCAGGTAAGATCATAAATAACAAGTATCATCATGAAACAATAACAAGTTCAGATCTGAGATCATGGCACTCGGGCCCAAAGTGACAAGCATTAAGCACAACAAGTTGAAACAATGTCATAAGCACTAACAGTAGATACTAGAAACTATGCCCTAACAATCTCATATCAAATTACATGAATGATCTCATCCAATCCCTACCATCCCCTTCGCCTACAGCGGGAATTACTCACACATGGATGGGGGAGTCATGGATGATTGATGGAGAGAGGTCGGTGATGATGGTGATGAAGATCTCTTCCAAATCCCCGTCCCAGCAGGGTGCCAGAATGGAGTTTCTGGTTCTGAATCGCGGTTTTGGATGGTGGCGGCGCAGCGGAAGTATATCTGGGAAAAATACTGAACCCCCGCTCCTTTCAGGTCAGAGGGTATATGTAGGCGGAAGGAGGGGTCGAGGCGACGACCGAGGTGGCCTCACCATAGGTGGGCGCGGCTAGGCCTGGGCCGCGCCTCCTGGTAGTGAGCCCAGCTCACCGCCTCTCTTCGTCTCCCTTTTGGCTCCGTGGGTCTTCTGGCAAAATAGGATTTTTGCGATATTTTCTGGGATTTTTCCTGAAAGTTGGATTTCTGCACAAAAACAAGACACCAAAGTAATTCTGCTGAAAACAACGTTAATCCGTGTTAGTTGTATTCAAAACACACAAATTAGAGGAGAAACAATAGGAAAAGTGTTCGGGAAAGTAGATACATTTTGGACGTATCACACATCAAGAACGAGAAAGAGTCCACCTGAGAGAGAGAAATGTAGGAGTAATGGCGTCTCACCTTGGGCTATGGGAAGGGGAGGGCATAAGGGTGTTGGCATTGCTAGCCAAGAACAAAGGCTTCGGGGTGTATAGGCGGCAAAGGAGAACCTCGTCGGAGTAAGGATAAAGGTGACGGCGGAGAGGCCTTGAGGAGGAGGTGCCGGCTGCTAGGATCCTCTTCACACGCTGTTGACTGCTCGGGATATGGGAGTGTGGCCTAGTCGAGAAGGAAGTTTAGGTTCGCCATCGATGTTGTCCGGCCGGCGATCTGCGAGGATGTAGGAACCGCGAGAGTGTGGTGGTGAAGGGGGTTTTTGTTGATTGATTGGGCTTAGGGATTATGGAGGCAGACACACACATAGTAAATCGTGATCTGGTTTGTGTGCGCATAGCAGTGATGTCCCGTGGATGCTGGACTATCCAAGTGTGAAGTCCGTATGTGACCACAGCCATTGGAACTGATATCGAGTTTATGTCCACATCCAACGAAGTCCATTCCAAATGGGCCTAGGTTATTTCAGGTCCATAGCCCATGGATTTACCCAATCCAATTCTAGATTTAGTACCAAATGTGTGTTTTCCAGTATATGTCATGTATTAAAAATAATTTTTGCCATTGATGATGCAACAAAGAGTTCATTATTTATAATGTGAAGCTATTTAGTATTGAACTCTTGAACATTTGTAATAGTTCACAAACCTTTACATTTTTATCTCATTTTTATTACCTTTATTATTTAATAAGTATGCATGATGGCCAGATGTGTGTGGACACTTGTACCTGACACTGTTATAGAGCATATTGATACGTCTCAAACGTATCTATAATTTTTGATGCTCCATGCTTGTTTATACACCATTTACTTTGTGTTTTGCTACACTTCGTGGAGTTTTTATGCATTTTCCAGAACTAACCTACTAACAAGACGCCACAGTGCCAGTTCCCTGTTTTCTGCTATTTTGTGTTTCAGAAAAGCTACATAGGAAATATTCTCAGAATTGGACGAAACAAAAGCCAAACCTCCTATTTTTACCGAAGCTTTGCGAAGACCGAAGAGGAGACAGAGGGGGGCCATAGGCCAGGCTCACTCTAGGGTGGTGCAGCCTACCCCTGGCCCGCGCCACTAGGGGGTGAGGCCAGCTGGCCCACCTACTGATGCCGCTCGTCCGCCAATATATTCCCCTCGACGGAAAAAACCTAAAGGACCGATCAATTTTCCTCGAAACATACTGCAAGCCGCCGTCGTCATCAACGCGAGATCGGGAGGATCCAGGAGCTCTTCTCGGCACCCTGTCAGAGAGGGGAATCCCTGCTGGAGGCCTTCTCCGCCACCATGGTCGCCTCCGAAGTGATGTGTGAGTAGTCTACCTTGGACTATGGGTCCATAGCAGTAGCTAGATGGTCGTCTCCTCCACCATGTGCTTCATGTTTAGATCTTGTGAGGTGCCCTACATGATCAAGATCATTTTTGTGTAATTCTACATGTTGTGTTTGTTGGGATCTGATGAGTATTGGTACTATGTCAAGTTGATGTGCTGAATTATTATCTTTATGTTATCTCTATGTTGTTTATGATTTTGCATGCTCTTCGTTGCTAGTAGATATCTTAGCCGAGTAGATGCTAGTGACTCCAAGAGGGAGTATTTATGCTCGATAGTTGGGTTCATGCCTCTAGTAATCTGGGGGAGTGACAGAAACCTCTAAGGTTGTAGATGTGTTTTTGCCACTAGGGAGAAAAGAACATTCTTGTGTTCAAGGACATTTGCATTGTTTATAACTTATCTGTTGTTCACAACTTAATACCCGATGGTTGCTTGGATGATATCCGGAGGGTGGATTATTAGTCATAGATGCAGTTGGATTATGGTCTATGTATTTTGTCATAATGCCCAGAGTGAATCTCATAGTGATCCTCATGACATATGTACGTTATCTTTATTCTATCAATTGCCCAACTGTAATTTGTTTACCCAGCATGTTATTATTTATCTTATGGAGAGACACCACTAGTGAACTGTGGACCCCGGTCCAATTTCCTTTACATTTCTATTACCATTTTACTTTTACTCGCACTGTTTACTTTCATGCATACTATTACCTTTTACCACTCGATACGGTCAATCCTTTGTTTACAGCAAACCGGTGAGATTGACAACCTCATCGTAAGTTGGGGCAAAGTACTTGGTTGTGTTGTGTGCAGGTTCCATGTTGCTGCTAGTGAAAAGCCGCGCACCAGCATTTATCTGGCGCCATTGCTGGAGTGTCGCAAAGCTAGCGGGCATCAACCTTCAGAGGTGTGGTTCTTTCTCCCACTGGTTCGATAACCTTTGTTTCACAACTAAGGGAAGACTTGCTGTTGTGATCATCATACCTTCCTCTTGGGGTTACCAACGGAGTGTAATCTACACGCCATCAAGCGTTTTTTGTGGCGCTGTTGCCGGGGAACTAAAGAAGAAGAATCTCCCTCGTCAACTAGGCGCCATCAACAAATTTTTTAGGCGCCGTTGCCGGGGAGAAAGAAGATTTCTTCAAGGGGAGTCTCTCATGCTCAACCGTTTACTTTGTTATTATTTTGCTTTATTTTATTTTTGTTTGCATCTTTTTATCTAAAATACAAAAAAATTAGTTCCTTTATAGTTGTTACTTTTACTTGCTTGCTTTTAGTTTTGCTAGAATGGGTACTCCTGAGAACACCAAGTTGTGTGATTTTACTAGCACCAAAAACAATGATTTTATCTGCACTCCTATTGCGCCACCTGCTCGTGAGGCAAATATTTATAAGATCAAACCTGCTTTGTTGAATCTTGTTATGAAAGAGCAATTTTCTGGTGCCAGTTCTGATGATGCTGCAGCTCATCTCAACAATTTTGTTGAGCTATGTGAGATGCAGAAGTATAAGGATGTAGATGGTAATATTATTAAGCTTAAGTTGTTTCCTTTCTCTTTTAGAGGAAGAGCTAAGGATTGGTTGCTATCTTTGCCTAGAAATAATATTGATTCTTGGGATAAGTGTAAGGATGCTTTCATTGGAAAATACTATCCTCCTGCTAAGATTATAGCTTTGCGTAGTGATATTATGAAGTTTAGATAGTTTGATAATGAATATGTTGCTCAAGCTTGGGAAAGAATGAAATCAATGATAAAGAATTGTCCCACTCATGGACTGACTACTTGGATGATTATCCAAACTTTTTATGCAGGACTGAATTTTTCTTCAAGAATTCTATTGGATTCACCTGCTGGAGGCACTTTTATGTCCATTACCTTGGGCGCCGCAACGAAGTTTCTTGATAATATGATGATAAATTATTCTGAGTGGCACACCGAGAAAGCTCCACAAGGTAAGAAGGTAAATTCTGTTGAGGGAACCTCTTCCTTAAGTGATAAGATTGATGCTATTATGCTTATGCTTTCTAATGATAGAGCTCATGTTGATCCTAATAATGTTCCTTTGGTCTCTTTGGTTGCTCAAGAAGAGCATGTTGATGTAAACTTCATTAGAAATAATAATTTCAACAACAATGATTATAGGAACAATTTTGCTAGCAACAATTACAGGTCGTATCCTTCTAATGGTGATCTATCTTGGTAGACCTAAAATGCCTAGTGAAGAAAAGATTTTAGAAGTTGAAAGGGCTACTAAGAATTTTATGCAGATGAATATGAGCAGAATAAGTTGTTCACCAAGACCATGGAGGAGCAATCTACCTTGTTGAAGACTATTAGTCATCAACTTGATAATTTGAACAGGGCTATTCCTGAGTTGCAAGCTAAGGTTTCTAAAGCTGAAACCAATATTTCATCTTTGTCTGATGCGCAATCTTCTTTGATTAATATAATGTCTGCTAAACCTGATCCTTTTGCTGCTATTAATGCCATTCAAGTTAGAATTGATGAAAATGTTAGGATGTTAGCAGAATTGCATGCCAGGTGGGAAAGAGAAGATGAGATGGATAGAAAGATGAAGGTATGTACTATTACCACCTCTAATGATGTTTTTTCAAATGCTAGCAATCCTCTTACTTTGATTCGTGTAGAGAAACTCCTACTCCTTGTGCAAAAAAGCCCAAAACTGCAAAAACTTTTTCTACAAAAAGTGCAGAAATTTTTCGGAGTATGGGAGATGATAGCTCTACTTCTTTTAATGATTTTGATGTTGATGGCTGCAACATATCTGAAGTTATTTTGTTCTTGCAAAAGCTTGCTTTGAGTCCTAAGGCTAGTCATAGTGCTAGTATCTTAGCTAGTATCATGCAACTTAGGCCCACAAAAATGCTGATGTGGCAGGTAATTAAGGAGGAGAGATAGGATTAGAGTATCATAGGTAGATACGGTATCATAGCACACACCACGAGAAAAATTAATGTCAAATAGATCTTGTACGTAAATTTACAATGAGATTCTAAAAATCATTAAATATAATACAAGCATGATACAACTATATGATACCACCCATTATAGAGATAGTATCATACACTAGTATCATATACATGATACAAGTATATGATACTTTCCACTATGGCCAGCCTAATGCTAGTTCTATGAATGTTGCTTTTACGAAGCATATTACAAATGCTCTCATGCAAATTTGGGAGGAAAAGTTGAAACAAAAGGCTCCTATTCCCAAGAAGTTAGAAGATGGTTGGGAGCCCATCATTGATATGCATATTAATGGTTTTGATTGTCATGCTTTATGTGATCTAGGTGCTAGTATTTCTATTATGCCTAGAAAGATTTATGATATGCTTGGTTTACCACCGCTTGAAAAGTGTTATTTTGATGTTCCTCCTGCTGATGTTGCTAAGAAGAAACCTTTGGGAAGGATTAATGATGTTCTTATTATGGTTAACAATAACCTTGTTCCCATTGATTTTCTTGTTATGGATGTTGACTGCAATATTTCATGTCCTATTATTTTGGGAAGACCTTTTCTTCTAACTGTAGGTGCCATCATTGATATGAAGGAAGGCACCATCAAATATCAATTCCCACTCAAGAAAGGTATGGAACACTTCCCTAGAAGGAGGAAGAAATTACTTTTTGACTATATTCTTAAAGCAAATTATGAACTTGATGCTTCATCGCTTGATATTACTTGATTTGCACTTTCTGCGCCTAGCTCAAAGGCGTTAAAGAAAAGCACTCTTGGGAGATAACCCAATGTTTTCTTTTTAGTACTTTTTCTTTTATTTGAGTCTTGGAAGTTATTACTACTGTAATGACCTCTCCTTATCATTTTTATTTCGTTTTTGTGCCAAGAAGAACCTCTAACTTGAGGGAGGTAAGATTTGGGGAAGTTGATGTCCTGAAACAGATTTGTGCGCTGCACCGTCAAAATTCGTGAAAATTCTCAGAATATCTTTTTGATCTGAAATTCTTGAGCATATTCCCCAGGTTATATCCAAACTTTCATTAGTTTTTCACTTTTCGATTTGAGCAACAGAAGGACCTCGAAAAAATCAACCTTTGTCAGTTGTTCTGTTTTGACAGATTTCTGCCACTATTTGTGTTTGCCTCTCGATCGCTTTCTTTTTTAGTTCTTTTGATCACAGAACATTTGAGGAAGTTGCTACAGTAGTATATGCTTTATATGTGGTATATTTGAGTTTGAAACTGAACCAAAAGGGTTGATTTACTATCATGTCTATGCTAACGTTGCTAATAGAATTGTGTGAAGTTTTGTATGAAGGGAGTTTTCAAGTGTAAGGAATGGAGAGTGATGAGATGAGATGAAGTATGGACAAAAGCTCAAGCTTGGGGATGCCCATGTCACCCCAAGAAATATCCAAGAGGTACAAGCGTCAAAGCTTGGGGATGCCCCCGAGGCACCCCTTCTTCATCGGCAAAAACCAGGTCACCTTTCAACACACTATATTTTTATTGCTTCATATTCTATGCATTTTTCTTGGAGCATCTTTACTTTTGCTTTCAGTTTTATTTTGTTTTGTTTTCTGCAATAAATGGTTAGACCCCAACAAATTTCTTTTGGAGAAGGCATACCTTGTTTTTCATTGCCAAGAACACTCTATTTTTCACTCTTATTGTTCAACGAGTGTTCTCTTTTTCTAGAACTGCGTTTAGCTTTCATTTTTCGTCTTGATTTTTGTTCAGATCTTGTTTTATCTTTGCATCAAGGTGTATTTAGACTACTGGTCTATATTGGTTTTCATCAAAAGAGTTGTTTAAAAAATGTTTGAATGGTGTTGGAAAAGAGAAAAAGTTTTCATGCAAAAAGTGGTACAAAAAGGAGCTTGTTTAGACTGCGGCTTAGACTTTTGCATGCCATGCTTGATGTCATTTTGATAGTATGCTTAGTAGTTTTTGCTGTAGCATGACTTGTCTCAAATGACTGAGATTGCTTAATGAGCCTTTGAAAAAATCATGCGTTGTTTTTATTATATGGAAGCATTATTGTGGTTTTCTCCTTGATGCTTTATTTGGGTTGACTTGGCGCATGCTTACAACATGTTTGACTCTAACAAGTTGCTATAAGCCTCTATGATCATTTGGTTTTTGAATTGTGATACCACTTTATGCTTCGTTTAATGATGTTTTGTCGCTATGCATGATTATGGCCGTTATTGCTCTCTTAGTTGCTCACTCCCAGTCTTTTGCTAGCCTTCATTCTGTACTGAGTATGAGCTCGACTCATGCATCCAACTCCCAAAAACCAAGTTATTCCAATGTGTCCACCATACATACCTATTAGCAATTTGCTATTCCAAGTACATTTGACTTGCTTTTATCTATCCTTCAAATTAAACTCTTTTTGGTGTTATGTGAAAATTAGTCAGTAAAGCTCTCACGAACCTGATGGCACACTTTACTTTTCTCGCTTTTAAAATTTTGACATTGTGGCTCTCTTATGTTGATGTTATGCTTGTAAGTTGTAAGTTGGAAATTAGCCCAGCCATGCTGTCATGGAGCAAGCTTTCAATATTGCACTTTTTCTCATTTGAGTTGATATCGTGATCTTTTGTTTATGGATACTCGCGATGTGAAATAAGTTGGGATCTTGTGAGATCATGGAGTTTGTATATGTGTTAGAGAAACGCCTGGGCCGCTAATCTAAGCCATGCATCATTCATGGTGGAAATTTACAGCATGCCCATAGTGGACATTCGACGACGCATCTCACAATAAAAAGCTATATGAATGGTAAATAAAAGAGATGTCGAGGTGTTCATTGTTTGTTTGTCCTGCCATTTTGATGTGGGCTTGTTCCATGTCATCGGGCAGGAGGTACCCCGTTGGCGGTTCTCGATGATACGTGTATGCTTACAATGACAAGAGCTTGCTTGGGACCTAAGTCGAGTAGCATGAGGTTTGGGTATTCGTACTTCACGGGACACGAGGTTTTCAACTTATGATTTGTTAAGCATATGCTTCATAATTGTACTTGCATTAACTTTAACCATTCAAGATGCCTATGATGGGGGCAATGAGAGCTCAAAGCTAGTAAGTATCATAATTTTGAAGGTTTATAAAACTTGCAATCACTGCTTCCCTCTGCGAAGGGCCTTTCTTTTACTTTTATGTTGAGTCTCCACCTTCTACCTTTATGCACTGTCTAAGAGAGCATAGTTGTCATTCTGAGTTTAATGTGCATAGTCTCAAAGTTTATCATTGATTGATTCATGATTTTGGTTTTGCTTGTTCTTAAATTATTTGTATCTAGTCGCCCTCTTAAACTTGAAGGTGTCCTATGCATTTATGTTTTGCTATTCCATGAAGGACAAGCTAAAAACCACTTTGATATGTTTTCTATTCGATTTGAACAAACACTTGACTTTCAATGTTTCATTACTCATGATCTTTCTTTTGTGTTACTTTTCATGTTATAACATGGTTGCTAAGTTTTTATTGTCAAGATTATGTCTCTTATGCCCATGTTTTAAGTACTTTGATCATAGCACTCAATGCTTTACATCGTTGATCAAGATTGTGATGGTGCATGTCACCTCAAAAATTATTCTTTTGTTATCACTTACCTACTCGAGGACGAGTAGGAGTTAAGCTTGGGGATGCTTGATACGTCTCAAACGTATCTATAATTTTTTATGCTTCATGCTTGTTTATACACCATTTGCTTTGTGTTTTGTTACACTTCGTGGCATTTTTATGCATTTTCCGGAACTAACCTACTAACGAGACGCCACAGTGCCAGTTCCCTATTTTCTGTTGTTTTTGTCTTTCAGAAAAGCCACACAGGAAATATTCTCGGAATTGGACGAAACAAAAGTTGAACCTCCTATTTTTACCGAAGCTTTGCAAAGACCGAAGAGGAGACTGAGGGGGGCCACAGGCTAGGCTCACCCTAGGGTGGCGCAGCCTACCCCTGGCCCGCGCCACCAGGGCGTGAGGCCAACTAGCCCACCTCCTGACGTCGCCCGTCCGCCTATATATTCCCCTCGATGGGAAAAACCTAAAGGACCAATCAATTTTCCTTGAAACATACTGCAAGCCGCCGCCATCATCGACGCGAGATCGGGAGGATCCAGGAGCTCTTCCCGGCACCCTGCCGAAGAGGGGAATCCCTGCCGGAGGCCTTCTCCACCACCATGGTCGCCTCTGGAGTGATGTGTGAGTAGTCTACCTTGGACTACGGGTTCATAGCAGTAGCTAGATGGTCATCTCCTCCACTATATGCTTCATGTTTAGATCTTGTGAGCTGCCCTACATGATCAAGATCATCTTTGTGTAATTCTACATGTTGTGTTTGTTGGGATCCGATGAGTATTGGTACTATGTCAAGTTGATGTACTGAATTATTATCTTTATGTTATCTCTATGTTGTTTATGATTTTGCATGCTCTCCGTTTCTAGTAGATATCTTGGCCGAGTAGATGCTAGTGACTCCAAGAGAGAGTATTTATGCTCGATAGTTGGGTTCATGCCTCTAGTAATCTGGCGGAGTGACAGAAACCTCTAAGGTTGTAGATGTGATGTTGCCACTAGGGAGAAAACAACATTCTTGTGTTCAAGGACATTTGCATTGTTTACATTTTGCACTTTGCTTAAGGCGATAATCTGTTGTTCGCAACTTAATACCCGATGGTTGCTCGGATGACATCCGAAGGGTGGATTATTAGTCATAGATGCAGTTGGGTTACGGTCTATGTATTTTATCGTAATACCCAGAGGGGATCTCATAGTGATCCTCATGACATATGTACGTTATCTTTATTCTATCAATTGCCCAACTGTAATTTGTTTACCCAGTATGTTATTATTTATTTTATGGAGAGACACCACTAGTGAACTGTGGACCCCGGTCCAATTTCCTTTACATTGCTATTATTATTTTACTTTTACTCGCACTATTTACTTTCTTACATACTATTACCTTTTACCACTCGGTATGCTCAATCCTTTGTTTACAGCAAACCGGTGAGATTGACAACCTCATCGTAAGTTGGGGCAAAGTACTTGGTTGTTATGTGTGCAGGTTCCACGTTGCTGCTAGTGAAAAGCCGCGTACCAGCATTTATCTGGCGCCATTGCTAGAGTGTCGCAAAGCTAGCGGGCCTCAACCTTCGGAAGTGTGGTTCTTTCTCCTACTGGTTCGATAACCTTGGTTTCACAACTGAGGGAAGACTTGATGCTGTGCTCATCATACCTTCCTCTTGGGGTTCCCAACGGAGTGTAATCTACACGCCATCACATATGGATAGATCTATCGAGCATATGCCAAGCAATGGATCTTTGCTATGATCTCACCTCTTGGACATGAGGATCTGACTCGATGTTTGCTTACACTTTGGGTCATCCGGTATGTTCTAAAGAAAAGAATCCATGATGGAATTTTTCAGAGTCCCCTATTGACCTATAAATATGTGGGAAATTTCATTCGGCTTTTGGACATCACAACAATGAAATAGAATCCTACACCGCTAATGGGTTTAAAACCTACTGTGAAGAGATGGGTACCTCCAAAGACACAATACACCAAAATAAATGTTGATGCTGTAGTTCAAAAATCAAACTTTTGGAGTAGTGGCAGCCATATGCAGAGATAGAGATGGGAGGTATTTGGGAGGGTCTGTTGTGGTGGCCAAACTTGCATGCATGTTTACCAGAGAGACCGCATGCATGCATATAGGAAATATACGCCTTCAAGGATGACATCATCATATTAATTACTATATCTAACAATTGCCATTTTTCTGTTATACACATATCTTTGACATAGTGTCTTCTTTCATGGTAGTAGCTTATTTTTTCGATATTGGTCGCTTATTTTATTCGATAAACAAAAATTAGATCGATTATAGTCTCTTTTATATGTATACCTAGGAAAAGTACTGCCAACTACTAAAAGAAATTCCAGCATTCGTTACCTCTATTATTGGAATATAATGTCGCCATTTTTTCGGTTATATATATATCTTTGACATAGTTCCTTCTTTCATAGTAGTAGCTAACAAAATACTTCACTATTGGTCGCTTATTTATTAGGCAAACAAAAATTGTTAGATCGGTTGTAGTATCTTTAACCTGTTTACCTGGGAAAAATATTACCAACTACTAAAAAAATCCACAATCACCTCTATTATTGGAAAATAGACTACTGCCTTCTTCTAGAGTGACTTCACAAAATATACATTATTCCCCGCCTCTTCCATTTCGTAAAATAAATCTTCTTTTCTTCATCACCTTTTTCTGCGGTAGCTTCAGGGTTATACGACCGTAAGTTCGGCAAACAAAATACTCCACTATCTTTGCCTAAACAGAAAAAAATACTATTGCTTACTTCCAGAATAATACTACATTATTCATCGCCTCTTTTAGTCGAAAACATACTACTATCTTCTTCTATATTGACCTCACAAAAAAATGCTACATAATTAATTGCCTCTTTTATTCTGTAAAATAATACAACCTTCTTTTATTGATTACCTTGTTCCGTAACTTGGGCAATCAAAATACTTCTACTATTCTCCGCCTATTTTATTCAGCAAACAAAGTTGCTGGTTGTCTCATCTTTTACCAAAAAAAAGTACAATCAACCTTAGAAAAATACTCCATGATTCATCGCCTCTTTAATTTTGGAACATACTACTGCCTTCTAAAAATACATAGTACTCCTACATTATTGATCACGTCTTTGTTTGGTAAAGAAAATACTACAAATACTTAAAAAATACTCCACCATTCGTCGCCACTTTTATTCAGGGACATAAGTCTGTCTCCTCCTTCTACAATTGCCTACTTAAAACAATTATTCGATAATTCCTCACCTATTTTTTCAGGAATACACTACTGCCTTTTTCTACATTGTCTTCACAAAAAAAAACTACAATCAATCGTTACCTATTTTATTGGCATGAAAAATTGTTGGATAGGTCTACCTTCTTTCATTGATCTCCTCAGGATCGTAATACGGGTGTGACGTGTCGCCGCCCTACAGCTTCATACCCACCTGCCTTTTGTATCGTTGCATGCAATGCTATGTTATCCGCCGCACGGAAAGGCTTCTATGCGACGTGGCCAGGTAGAATAATCCAATAAAACAATCCAATCCAATAAGCAATCTATCGCCTGCAGCAAGAATGCAAGATCTCGAGAACGAAAGATGATACTTACCTTCACGTTCGCGCCCAGGCCCTGGCCATAAGCCATCATCGTCGAAAGTCGAAAGCGCTTTATTCCCTAGCAGGTGGCAGCCATCTTCTCGCATGCCGTCGCCAGCCAAACTCATCGTGGGCATCCAATTCCCGTCTGACCCGTCTCCATTCTTTTTTTCTCTCCAGCTCCACGGCGCCCTCCGTGTTCCCACACGCGCTGCAAGGCTGCATTGCCAGTCGCCACATATGAGATCCATCAAGCCGTGGTGAAGAACTGAGTACGACCAGGGGCGCAATGAGAATCATGGTGCGGACGCTGCGCGGGGACCGGGTGGCGCTGGACGTGGACGGCGCTTCGACGACGGTAGCGCAGGCCAAGGGCATGGTCATGGCCAGGGAGAGCGTGCCGGTGGCCATGCAGCGGCTCTTCTTCGCCGGCTGCCATCTCGACGATGACGACCGCACGCTCGCCGGCTATGGCGTCCAGGACGACTCCGTCATCTTCCTCGGCCTTCGACTCTCCGCCGCCGATACCACCCC
Organism: Dactylis glomerata; assembly: GCA_007115705.1. Classification (NCBI taxonomy): domain Eukaryota; kingdom Viridiplantae; phylum Streptophyta; class Magnoliopsida; order Poales; family Poaceae; genus Dactylis; species Dactylis glomerata. The sequence goes on from QXEO01000543.1 coordinate 2,628,746, forward strand.
GTGGCAGTACGTGCGCGGTGCTCTATCAAGAATACTTCCTTTTCTGGCAAGCAGAGTCGCATGACACGTTCAGCTGACACGATCGGCCGATATGCTCGCGGCTTGCGTGGCAGGGAGGAGATGCATAGGTTGCAGGTACCGGCAGGATCGATGGCCGTGAAGCACGAACTGCATCAGCAGCAGGTGCAGGTGCGTGACCATGGCCACGACGGCGGCGAGGAGCTCGACAAGGCCAAGCCCAGGAAGCCGGCATCGCGGCGCGCGCTCCGGAAGATCCTCTCGAGGCTGCACGTGGACACGTGGACGAGCAAGCACGACGCCAAGCTGCTCGACCTGCTGCAGCGAAGCACGGCTGGACAGGACGGCGAGCGGAGGAGGAGCGTGGGCGACCTGACCGGCGAGGACTGGTCGGCCATCCGCGCGGAGCTGAACGCGGCCACGGGGTCCGGGTTCCCCGTGGAGGAGCTGCAGCGCCGGGTGGGCGAGTTCCGGCGGGAGCTCGAGGCCGTGGGACGGATCAAGATCCACCCGCGGTTCGGCTACGACGCGCGCCGGCGTGTCGTCGTCGCCGACGAGGACGACTGGAAGCGCTACACGCTGGTACTCGCTAGCTGCATCCATCAATCCGTCGCCATCTGTATGTTTCTTGTGCTTCGTAGCTATTGTATATTATCTTGATCTTTTTTCTTCGCGGTGGTTCCAGGAGAATCCTGAGGCGGCGGTGTACGAGGGGAGGAGCCCGCACCTGGGTCGCCTCCGATCGATTTTCGCCGGAGATGGGCGTGCCGACGCCGGCGTGAAAAGCCGGGAGTCGCGGCCGAAGAGATACCTGAACAAATTGCTACGGAGTTTTGGGCTTCGATGTAAGCTGTAGAAGCAAAGATTCACCGTTTACATCACACTTGACTTGCAATCTTGTACAGCATGGATTAAAACGGGTGGCTGAATGCCGGAATTGAACAATTTGCTTCCGTCGGGTCCAACAAGCTAACATGTCAGCCTGAATTCTACTCTCCATCTTTTTTTTTTTGAGAAACACAGTACAAACGCAAGCGCTCATATACACGCGCATACACTCACCCCTATGAACGCACACACGCACACCCTATCCCTATGAGCACCTCCGAAACACTGAGCCGGCAGATCGGGTCTTGAGATTGACGAAGTCACCACGGGCGCCTCGCTATCGACGGGAACGTCGCCTCCCACTGAAAGAATATTCCGCCTTTATGAGATACACAGATGTCAAACCTGGAGTTTGAACTCTGGTGGGCTGGGGGTACAACCACCCTCCTAACCACCCAACCTCAAGTTGGTTCTCTCTACTCTCCATCTTTGTATTCGTAGATTGTAGATTGTCAGGCCACCACCAATCAACTAGCCCGAAGAGATGTTTAGAAAAACGGATTTGCTAAAAATCAGGGCGTCTCATCTCTAACTAGAGATCAGGTGTTGATTTTGTTGGAGATTCATGCACCTTCATCCACCTCTAGATGCTAGACGACTTCGCCAGAGCCGGTGATGGTGCGGCTGGCCGCGGCGTCACCGACAGAGGCGAGGAAAGGAACATAGAATTTCGGATGCTGAGGTCAGGTTCGGGTGCAGAGGCTCGCCGGAGTTGGGTGAGGTAGGCGGGTTTGAGGTGTAAGTTGTATGAGATTAGTGATGCCCAAACTGGGTCGCCTCGGTGTGTATATATATCGATAGGAGACATACAAGTTACAAGGATAGTCCGATACCAACATGGTAGGACTAGAAGGCCCATCGGCGCATACATGAAATGGAGACATCTACACCTATATGATTTACATATCATAGTTTAACATGAGGGAGGTTGGGGCGGTGGCAGACCGGCGGTGGGCACCAGATGGAAGAGGGCAGTGCGCTAGGCATCACGGAAGCGAGGCCGGCCACCGGTGGCAGTAGGAGGCAGTTGGCTAGCGTTGGAGGCGGGGGCTGGATGAGAAAGACGACTAATCACTAGTTAGAGATAGACGCCCCCTTAGAAAAATAAACTTGTCATTCTTAATCACGGTGAATTTGCAATAATACCACTATACCAAGAAGAGTGAACCCATTGATATTTGCAATAATACCACTATAAACTTGTTATTCTTAGTCACGGTCAATCTAGCACATGTGTAAATTAGAGGAAAATTCAGAACTAAAGCGCCACTAGATTTGCATCTCCTTGATTTAATTTTTTTAAATATTTCAATGAGGGATAAGAAAGAAGATGAGGAAAAAGATAGATAACCCGCTAGTCCACCTAGGTAACCAACTCAGCCATGATGTATGGCCCGCTGGTCAAAAACATTGTTAAAGCATTATCGGATGGTGATCATTTTTCTTAAGAAAGGAGGACGAAAAAGTCTTGCCTCTGGGCAATAAAAAAATATCCTTGCGTTATTGTAAAAAAATCAATCCGTATGTTTACGCAATAAGTTGGAAAGTAGTAAGCACACAAAAACTCTACGATTACCATAATATCAAGTCGTAATGGTGAGCAAGATAAGTACTCCCTCAGTCCCTCTAGTTCGGTTTAACATGCACACAAGTCGTTTAAAAAATTGACCATTATTTTTTTCAATATAAATTATAGACACAAAAACTATTTGATTGGATTCATATTTTAAATAAGTTTTCAATGATATAATTTTTGTGATATAATAATATTCAAATTTTGTTGACCAAATGAATAGTCAATTTTTCTTAAATGATCGTGTGTGCATCTTAAACTGAAACCGAAGGGGAGTATAATATTTTCCCATCCTATCTATATTTGTTATAAAGCAAAACTCCACTAATTATAACTATATTAATATTGGTCTATCTAAACATGTAAGCTATTCACATCATCATATTCATGTAGCCAACCAATTTTTTACAGCATCCCACAAACATTCATTACTTATGCTGACCATAGTGGATAATTGATACGTCTCAAACGTATTTATAATTTTTTATGCTCCATGCTTGTTTACACACCATTTGCTTTGTGTTTTGTTACACTTCGTGATATTTTTATGTATTTTCCAAAACTAACCTATTAACAAGATGCCTGCTATTTTGTGTTTCAGAAAAGCTACACAAGAAATATTCTCGGAATTGGACGAAACAAAAGCCAAACCTTCTATTTTTACCGAAGCTTCACGAAGACCAAAGATGATACGGAGGGGGGCCAGGAGCCAGCCACACCCTAGGGTGGCGCGGCCCTACCCCTAGCCCGCGCCACTAGGGGGTGAGGCCAACTGGCCCACCTCCTGACGTTGCCCTTTCGCCTATAAGTTCTCCTCGACGGGAAAAACCTAAAGGACGGATCGCTTTTCCTCAAAACATACTGCAAACCGCCACCGTCGTCGTCACGAGATCGGAAGGATCTAGGAGCTCTTCCCGGCACCCTGCCGGAGAGGAGAATCCCTGCCGGAGGCCTTCTCCACCACCATGGTCGCCTCCGGAGTGATGTGTGAGTAGTCTACCTTGGACTACGGGTCCATAACAGTAGCTAGATGGTCGTCTTCTCCACCATGTGCTTCATGTTTAGATCTTGTGAGCTGCCCTACATGATCAGGATCATCTTTATGTAATTTTACATGTTGTGTTTGTTGGGATCCGATGAGTATTGGTACTATGTTAAGTTGATGTGTTGAATTATTATCTTTATGTTATCTCTATATTATTTATGATCTTGCATGCTCTCCGTTGCAAGTAGATATCTTGGCGGAGTAGATGCTAGTGACTCCAAGAGAGAGTATTTATGCTCGATAGTTGGATTCATGCCTCTAGTAATCTGGGGAAGTGATAGAAACCTCTAAGGTTGTATATGTGTTGTTGCCACTAGGGAGAAAACAACATTCTTATATCCAAGGACATTTGCTTTATTTACTTTACGCACTTTGCTTAATGCAATTATCCGTTGTTCGCAACTTAATACCCAATGTTTGCTTGGACGACATTCGGAGGGTGGATTATTAGTCATAGATGCAGTTGGATTACGGTCTATGTATTTTGTCGTAATACCCAGAGTGAATCTCATAGTGATCCTCATGACATATGTACATTATCTTTACTCTATCAATTGCCCAACTGTAATTTGTTTACCCAGCATGTTGTTATTTATCTTATGGAGAGGCACCACTAGTGAACTGTGGACCCCGGTCCAATTTTCTTTATATTGCTATACCGTTTACTTTTACTCGCATACTATTACCTTTTACCACTCGATACGCTCAATCCTTTATTTACAGCAAACCGGTGAGATTGACAACCTCATCGTAAGTTGGGAGCAAAGTTCTTGATTGTGTTGTGTGCAGGTTCCATGTTGCTGCTGGTGCAAAGCAAAGCACTGGACGAGGCGCCTTATAAATTGTCCAGAGCTGTCGCGAAGCTAGCAGGCATCACCTTCTGAAGTTTGGCTTTCTCCTACTGGTTTGATAAACCTTAGTTTCACAACTGAGGGAAGACTTTGCTGCTGTGCTCATCATACCTTCCTCTTGGGGTTCCTAACGGGTGTAATCTTACGCCATCAATAATATCATATGATACTAGTGTATGATACTATATCCATACTGGGTGGTATCATCTACTAGTATCATATTCTTATTATATTTATTGCTTTTTAGAATTTCTTTGTAAATTTGTGTATAAGATTTGTTTGACATTAATATTTATTGTAATATGTGCTATGATATGGTATCCACCTATGTTACTCTATTTCTCTCTCCTCCTTAATTATCTGCCACTGTTGACATCGATTTTGTCTTAAATTATGAAGATGTAGCCTATGATAACAATATATGGCAAGTTAATTAAATGATTAAATAAATCCTAAATAAAAGGGTTTTGCCTAATAATCAAGGTATAAATTTATCACAATTGCCAGCACCGACGATGAGGTTGGTCAAATATTCATCAAAAGTATATGACTGCGGTATAAAAATCATGCTATATCCCAGACACTCTATGAAATATGTTCCCATGGTAGTAAATAATCGATAAGGAGAAGATTTCACCAAAAATGGATTTCACTATCTATATAAAAGTTACAAGTCGCTGCTAAAGTTTGATGTTTTACTAGCTAGCTAACTCATATCTTGCATAGCTAGAAATACTACGTACAGCTCCTAATCACGTGCATGCATGGATTAACCGGCACCTCATTACAACAATTAATGGAGTATTTATCAGGCCTAGGACCCACATGGCAGAAGCAAAGCACACTGAAATAGGCCAAGTGTTGTACTTCGCAGCAGTTGTGACCGGACTTGGTCAGCTGTCCAAGGTACTCACGATATCAAGCCAATGAAAAGACTCGAACGATCAGCCGATTAAAACAAATAAAAGAAAAGGAAAGGAAATAGAGAGAGGAGCGTAGAACCGCACCACGCTCCCACGATCTAGGAAGGTATGCGTCTCGTCCGACAAACTCCCTCGCCGCCTGCCTATAAAAGGTCCAGCAAAGAACGCTGCAGGGGGGATGGATCCATAAACACATCGCTCATCCACACATAGGCGCTCCATAGTCCATTCCAGTCCATCGCTGGCCGTTGCACCCAAGCCCAGGGAAATAGAAAATCACCAATCGATCGCAGAATCAACCAGAGGCCAAAGGAGACGCCATATCGCTCTGTCTCTGGGTAAGTTCACACAACACAAGACAAGCAAGAAGAAGAGAAGCGCTTCAGTGTTAAGCTATTCAAGACAAGGTGGGATTTATGGCTCTTTCCTAGCCTTTGGTTTGGCCATGCGTACAAACCAAATGGCTTCCATCTACATCCTCTTCTTTAACCTTTGATTTGGCCATAGGTACAAACCAAGGAGCTCTCTCATATCTACCAAAACTCGTGCACTTGATTCGGCCATTGTGGTACAAATCAAGGAGCTTGCTTCATCAAACTTGAAAATTCTTTGGTTCGGCCATCATGGTACAAGCCAAGGAGCATATTTGCATATACATTGTTCTTGATATTTTCCTCTTGATTCGGTCCCCTTAGCGATACAAACCAAGACGAAACCTGCGCGTAAGCCTCGTTCCTTGGTTCGGTCCCTATACGTGGATACAAATCTAGAGATTAATACAAGTACAATGACCATATAAAATTCTCTTGAGTCTGTCTACAAAAATAGACACGACCAAGTTCAAATAAAAAGAAGAAATTATCTTTGGTTTATTTCCTAAAGTAGGATACAAACCAAAATAAGTAGAAAATCCCCGTAATCTTATGTTTGGGGGAAAATATTCATATGCATACTCCAAATAAATCACATAATATACTTCTTGTTCGGTTACGCTATGTGACATTTTATGTCGCAAGTAGTAATACAAACATGAAGAAAACAAACCTTCATCTTGATTATGTTTCTCGTAGGCATTAAGTGCTATACGATGTTAGTAGTAATTCAAGCGAGGCCAAACTTCATAAAATTCTCATACGGCATACCTATGTGATAAACGTAGGATAAAACCATGCCTAGCCATATCAACTACTCATCATGCTAGTAAAATAAATGAAGATGAGCAGAAATTAAATATGTTGCATGCTTAGAAATAGGCATTTTATTCATCCAATTTGGTTGGTTTATATATCAAACTACCAAATATCAAATCATGGTACATTTTAAAGTTTACAACACGTTCTAGCTAGCCAAGTCCTTCAAAACAGATGGATCTAGTTTAGAACTGTCATAAAAGTAATCTTGTATAAGAGTTTTTTTTTCTTTTTTTTTTCTTTTGTATAAGAGTTATTATGCTCTAAAAAGTCAAATTCATATTGCTGCTGAAAATAGATTAGCAGCCCATAATTAATACCTCCCTACGCCTATATCTTAACATGTACGTAGGGCCAAAACAATTCAAACATAATCTGCCCCAAAAATAAATCAGTACTACATCAATTAGTACTAACCGAAATATGAAATCCTAAGTGCATGTAGCTACCGTTTCATGCATATAGAAAATTGCCTTCCATTTATACGTAGGGCTAAATGAACTCAAAATACATATCTGCTCCAAAGTAAAATCAGTACTATATATCTTAGTACTAAAAGAAATATATATGGTCGCTGCATGCATGTAGAATAAATCATCTTGTGCATGGCTTATGAGTTATGACCAAAATAGCACACACCATTTTGGATACTTCTCTAGTCGGCTAAGTTAAATAAAACAATCTCACGAATAAATTTGTTTATGATGAGTCAATTATATAATTAAGTGTCCAATGTGTGCATACTTCTTGTGCTGCATATACTAGCGCAAGTAAAAACGCTCCCCCAAGTATAACAGCGTCGACGACAGCGAGGCGGCGAGGAGGACTTCTTAGTTTTATTTTCATCTTTTGTAATGGTCATTTGATGTAATCCTTAGAAATAGAAATGTTGGAATTCTTAATCAGGGGTTTTCTCTTCGGAGATGTAATTAACGAAATTTTTATGCAAATGTAAGAGTTCTGGAAGTAATGAACCGCAATACTTGATATTTGTCATTTACATTCGCGCACTTTAAATTAAATTCTATCTGTCTCTATGACGCGGACGCGAGTATTTTCGTCTCCCCATTTTCCTGTCATCAGCCACGCCAACAGTTTTATGGGCCTATTGCATGATACTAGCTAAGATACTAGCACTATGGCTAGGCTTAGACTAGTCGCAATGGGAGTATCATAATTAGTATCATGCATGCCACATTGGAAAAAAATTGATATGGCATGATAATTAATGAAGAGAGAGGTGAGAGTGGTATCATAATATGATATTGTATCATGACACGCAAAACTAGAAAGTGTGCTAGCAAATACATCATGTACACATATTTACTTTGAGATTCTACAAAACATTAAATGCAGTATGATGTAACTATGACACTGCTATATAATACTATTAATTGTGGAGGTAATATCATATAGTAGTATTATATGCATGATACTTGTATATGATACTATGCATTATTGACAACCTCTATATGCAAGTTATTCACATCATTTATTATGTTAGCCATTAAATTGTCCATGTCACCCTTTTTTGTATAGTAGTTCAATTCATAAGATCACAACATCTCGCTATTAATTAGAGTTATAAAATGTGCAACTGGCACATCAGATTGAGTTTCCCTAACCAAATGAAATTTTTGGTAATTATTTTTTATAATCAAGATAAAATATCTATTATCTGAGGTTATGTGCTCTTCGATATGTAACCACTTGAACAATTTCTCAAAACATGCATTATGCGGCAAGGTGCATCACATCTTGATGCAGTCCATCCACATCATTATTTCTTCAGCCCGTTGATTTCATCTTATCTTGATCAATCAGGTACTCCCATGAACCATAACAACATTCAAATTGTCAAAAACACATCCATTTCATGTCTACTATATTTTTCCTCTCGATTTCTATGACCAACTAAATGTTGCATATTTCTATAGCCAGCTTCATGTTTTATGCGTTATGTATTAGATTCCTTAGAGATAGACAATACAAAATGTGGGTGTGGGTGTATCGTTCTTGTTTCTGGCATAATTATCCCTACCAACCTATTTCTCCTACATGCAGCCTATCTACCTCATCAAAAATATTCCAACTTAGCAAACATCAAGATCGCCTCATTGCAGTCCAACATCATAGAGCTCTGGCCTATGGGAATTCCAACAAGATCAATTGTAACATCCTCGTCTCCTCAAATCTTAATTCCATTTGAACATACCATCATTGTGATTCTCCTTTAGTATTCAAGATTCATTTATGTCCTTTCCGCTCCCCTTCCCCTACAAGTCCACCTCTGTCTTTTACTACTCCCTCCGACCCATATTACTCTTCGCAAATACGGATGTATCCACCACTAAAATGTGTCTAAATACATATATATTGGCAAAGAGTATTATGGCTCGGAGGGAGTATCTACTTTTCTCAGGGAGATGGTTAAGGACCTCACAAGATAGAGGAGAGCGCTAGGCGCAGATTTTCGTTGTCCTCTTTAAAATCATGTCCTTCCCACTCCAGTTCTTGTAGTTGTTCACGACTTCACAAATGAACTTGAGGATTAGAAGAAAACTAAGGCATCTACTGCACAAAGGTTGTTGGTTCCTTTCATGAAGAGGAACATCTCGTCCTGGTAGGCGGAACCTATGCCAAGAGATTTTTTTTTAGAGGAAAGGCCTCCAGACCCTGCTTATATTGAAAGCACACCCAAGTCACAGATTCAGATTGTTACAGAGTAGACCCAACGCTTCGTCTGGACACAAGAGATAGAAAAGAGCGCGAAAGACCAGAACAAAGCACCAAGGCTACCCGAGAGACCACAACACTCCACGAAACTCTAACACCGAGCTCCTAAACTATGACACATTAACCTATACCAACTCTACCTCCAGGAGCAGAAACCAACATTTTTAGCTTCTCATCAAACTTCGATATCACAACATCCGTGCTCTATAACGCCTTAGTCTTCGCCAAAACCCTCCATTGTAGCATCAGCGAGAGAGCTCTGTACAGTGGATGAACTGGATTAGCCAACACTTTATGTTGAAAGACACGCTCATTTCTTGTGATCCAAAGAACCCAAGAAACAGCAGCAAACCAAAACATCACCATTTTGTTTGGTTTTGCCCCACCACAAGAGAGGAATATATCAACAAAATCCTCACAAGATCTAGGGATATAAATTTTCTCAAAAATATCCCTAATAATGCACCAGATGAATCTGGCCACTGGACAATTAAACAGAATATGGTTAGTATCTTCAACCACAGCACAAGTAACACACAAAGGCGAACCTGGCCAACCCCTCTCAGCCAACTCCCAAGCTGACTGAATCTTCCCCCTGAAGCACAACCACATGAAGTTTTTCTGTTTTAAAGGAATCCTACATTTCCAAATCTCCATAGCCCTCAAGTCTTTAACACCCGGGTCTAGGATGAATCTATATAATGAACGGGACAAGAATTTCTTATTTCTCTCCAATTCCCAGTTAACTTTGTCCCTCACCGATCTTAAACCTACCTGTTCTAAAACCTGACCCAAATTCTCCCGTTGCTCCACCTCCCTAAGGCCAAACGACCTACAAAAGGAGAGGTTCAACCCGCCATAGCGTAAAGCTTCACTAACTGAAATATCTGGTTGCTCACAACACTCAAAAAGTGTTGGGAACATGATTTTCAGGGGACAATTCACAAACCACACATCATGCCATAATAACACTTTCCTACCATCGCCAATTTCATAGGAAGTCGCCATCTTAAACCAATGCTTAATTTTATGCAAGCTTGTCCAGAACTAAGAGCCTTTACTCTCAGACATGAAAAACCCCTTATCACCCATGTATTTTTTCCACAGAATTTGGCAACTCAGATCTTGAGAATCATTCTCTAATCCAAATATCCATCTTCTCAATAGACAAATATTCCTAGTCCTAGTATCCGAGAAGCCCATACCACCAAACTCTTTTGGTTTGCACAGCACTTCCCATCTCACCATATGATACTTCGTTTCTCACCAACACCTTCCCAAAAAAACCTTGCCCTAGACATATCCATCTTATGGTGGTTACCTTCATCAAGAAGGTAGAACCCCATTGCATAGTTAGCAATACTATCTAAGCAAGAATTGATCAACACTGCTCTACCCCCTGAAGAGGCCAGAGCATTAAAACCACTCCCCAATTTCTTATCAACCTTCTGTGGAACAAAGGCTATTGCTAGAATTCTATCCATACTTATAGGCAAGCCCAAATAAGTCATGGGAAAATTTCCCACATTGCAATTGAAAATATTTGCCACCCTTCTTACCTGATCTGGATCTAACCCCACACCAAACACCTCACTTTTCTGGTAGTTAATTTTTAAGCCTGACATTGCCTCAAAGCAATAGAGGAGAAACTTCACTGTCGCAGAGCTTTCCTCATCATAATCCAACAACAGAACCGTGTCATCTGCATACTGCAAATGGGAAATCCCTCCTTCAATCAAATGATATGCCAGGCCCTTAACGTGCCCATCTCTCCTAGCCAAGTTCAACATTTCTGACAACGCATCCCCCACAAAATTAAAGAGAAGAGGCGACAGAGGATCCCCGCCTTAGCCCTTTATAAGTTCTAAAAAACTAGTGTTCTCCCCATTAATATTAATACAAACTCTCCCCGACTGAACCACTTGTTGTATTTGTAGAATCCAGGCCTCACTAAAGCCTTTCCTCTGCAGCACCTCAAAAAGAAACTTCCAATGTATTTTATCATAAGCTTTTCCAAAATCCAGTTTAATCACAATACTCGGTTTTTTATTTACCTTCAAATCATGTAAAATCTCATGAAGAGCCACAACTCCATCATGAATATTCCTATCCGGAATAAAAGAAGTTTGGTTAATAGCTATATATTTAGAAGCAATTTTTGACAGCCTACTAGTCTTAAGTTTAGTGAGTATCTTAAAAATCACATTGATCAAGCAAATAGGCCTATATTGCTTAATAGAATTTGCATTCAGGATTTTTGGAAGTAACACAATCACACCATAGTTAATCCTGCTCAAATCTAATCTCCCCACCGCAAGTTCATCCATCATCTCTTTGATGAGTGGTTTCACTTTATCCAGGAAGCATTTATAAAAGTCCACACTAAACCCATCAGGTCCAGGTGCAGTGTTAGTTTTCAGTTCTCTAATGGTATCTTCAATCTCTTGATCTGAGAACGGCTGAACTAGCATATTATTGTCCTCACTCGAAACTCTTCTATCCCCTTCCCACATATCCAGACCTAGATGAATTGCTGGATCTGGGACACTACCAAAAAGATCTTTATAGAATCTCAGAATATGTTCTCTAATCTCTCCATCATCAGATAAAATTCTCTCTCCATCCTCAATAGACAAGATCATTTTCTTCCTTCTTCTTCCGTTAGCAATATGCCAAGAGATTTTAAGAACAAAGTTTGAGTTGGGGTAGTTATCCTTGCGAGTTCGCCATCATGACTGCATTCGAAACAGTGTTGGAGGCTTGAATGTAGATAGTTTATCTATCATGCCTTGCGTTGGTCCATCGCGTGAGCCAAGTGGGTGCACACATAGATGAGATGGAAGACTTAAGAAGTTTGATAACAAGAGTATACAAAGTATTCCCTGAGTTCAAAAGAAAAAGCCTTACAAAACAAGGAAACAAGTTTACCATTCGTGCAATAGTGGGAGGGGCATTCTTTCAAATGGAATACGGCTACCGACTTATAGAAATCTATGGAAGGGTGGGTGGGGAGAGCGTCAATATGGAGCCCGTCTTCCATGGAGGACCATTTTTGAACTTTCTGAAAATTGATATTTTAAAGTTTCGAAAAAAATCAAAATCAAATTCTTTGATGTAGATAATGATGAGTTACACCTGCTAGCAAACAATCAATGCAAAATATACTGTATTTTGGGCTATGTAAAAATGACAAATTTTCAGATCTGAGACGATGAACAGTGCCATATTCAAAAATCTTCATATTTGCCAGAATTTGACATTTTTTTGTAGGCCGGGATACAAACTTTTTTGCGCTGAGATTTTGCAGCGTGGTAGAATAAGTCATTGTCAACATCTAAAAATTTGTTTTGGATTTTTTGAAACTTTAGAATATCAATTTGAACAAAAATTCGAAAAAGGGCTCCATGAAGCTCATCCTGCAAACTCATTTTCCAGGGGATTAAGTAAAGAGGACTCAAGGCCCTCCTGAGTCAACTGTTATAGAATACTTACTGTACATCAACATGTACAAGAATGGAAGGATTTCTTAGAGAAGAAACCGGACATATCTCAGATGGCTGAAAAGAAATGGCAACCACCGCTTGAAGACGTCATTATGTTTAATATTGATGGTGCCTTTTCTGAGAGAACCATGAAAAGAGGATGGGGTACAATTGCTAGAGACTTCGTCTGGGGACATTGTTTGTGCTGCAGCGGGTTCCCTGAATGTAAAGCTTTGCACCAAGCTGTTCACCTTGCTGACCAGATGGGCATAGGCCGTGTGATCTTTGCTACAGATTGCATGACTCTGAACTCTGAAGCAAGTGATGAGATGGATCTTTCACCATTGGGCATCAAGTTCAGACAAATAAAGTTTCTTCTAAACTTTAATTATGTTGAGACAAACATTGTTCACTGTCTTCGTATTTGTACTAAGCCTGCTCACGCCCTTGCATCGCTGGGGGCTGGTGCTGTCTACATGCCACTTGCTGCCTGATACAGTGATACTGAAATACTGAACGCGGAGAGCTTAAACAAAAGAATTATTCAGGTCTTGCCTGCATTTCGGTCTAGTATTCGGCCTTACCCTAATCCTTCTAATTCAGTCATGAAACATTTTCTCTGTTTTTTCTTAAATCTAAGTATCTAACACGAAACGTATTCTGACGCTAGAATGTGCCAACACCAAAAAAATCAATCAAAACGTGTTAAAAAACAAATCAAGAGTTCAGGACAAAGAGAATCAGCCATGAGTTATATCCAGAACGCTTGAGCCTCAAAATCCTTGTGATACCTGGACACTCTGTAAGAGCGTTCACGCCGATTGGCCGTGGCCACTACTAGCTCCCCGTCGTCACCGTACTCGACGCGGAACGTGGTCACGCGGAGCAGACACTCTTCGCCGTCGCGCAGGCACTCCTCCTCGTCGGCACCCTGGCGTCGTCGTAGGCGCTCGACTATGCAGTACTCGGCCCGCTGACCCATGTGCACGAGCTTGACGTCGACGCGCCTCCAGCCCGGGTCCTCCAGGAGCATCTTCTCCCTGCCGACCTTCCACTCCGGAGGCCGGTGGCCCAACGGAACGCGGCAGGCACAGAGGTGCCCGTCCGTGCCTTCGCCCTCCCACGCCTCCAGCTTGCCGTCGTAGCCGGCGTGGCCTTTGAAAGGCAGCCGCCAGTTGCCGACGCGCGTCCACACGCTGCTCGCCGTGTCAAATTCATATGTGCCGGCGTCCCCGCTATAATTGTCCAGGAACGATAGGTAGATGGCGTTCCCCGGCGGGTGCACCGCGTGCGCCCTGATGTCCACGACCTCGAATGGGGGCGTGGCGCCGTTGTAGCTCCAGAAGCATCGCGAGGAGCCAAGGAAAGGCCTCCAGCTGGACCACGGGCTCTCGTCGCGGTCGCTGTCGTCTGTGGTCATGCAGTACAGGCCTCCCTTGGCCGACATTGACTCGAACAGGTAGAGCCTGTTCCCGACCGCCACGGCGATGTCGTAGCCGACCGACAGGTTGTCCGGGAGATAGCACGAGGTGGACAGCGCCGCCCTCTTGGCGTCGTAGACGAAGGTGAGGGCGTCGCCGTCGGTGAGCTGGTCGGGATGCGCGCCTCGCCCGAGGCCCATGGTGACGATGCAGCTCCCGACGGCGGTGAACTGCGCGTACTGCAATTGGTGTTCGTGTTTTGGGACCTCCAGGCGGACGATCGCAGGCTCCGGCAGGAGGCGCGGAGAGTCTGAGCCGACGTCGCCGTCCGGATCGCGGTCAATGTCCAGCTTGTAGATGCCGTAGTCGTGCTTGTGGTCATCCAGCACCAGGTATAGATGCCGCTTCGTCGCCGCGTCCGGCACAGAAGGCGATCTTGATCCGATCCGAACAGCTTGGACTTGAATTTGGATGTAGCTGGCGGCCCGTTAACACGGCGGAGGTAGGTTTTTTTTCTTCTTTTTTTTGGTTTATTATTTTTTATGGTTTTTGTTTCTTTTTCTTTTTTTATTCTTTTTCTTTCTTACAATTCTAATTATTTTCAAAATTTGAACATCTTTTAAAATTTGAATAATTTTTAAAATTTGAACGTTTCAAAAATTTGAACATTTTCAAAATTTGAATTTTTTTCAAAATTTGAACTTTTTTCAAAATTTGAACATTTTTTATGTTTGAACAGTTTTTACTTTTAAACAATTTTCAAATTTGAACATTTTTTATATTTGAACATTTTTTATGTTTGAACTTTTTTTTTCAATTTTGTACAATTTTGGGAAATTGCTAAGATTTAAATTTTGTTCAGATTTATTTTTATTCAGATTTAAATTTTGTTCAAATATGTATTTTATTCAAATTCTAAATTTGTTCAAAATTTAAAATTATTCAAATCTAAAAAAAATAGAAAAGAAAAAAATAAAAAAGAAGTTGCTACTGGGCCGGCCTGATAAGAACCCTCCCGTGGGCGGAGCTTCGCTAGCACGCTAACGTGCAGAGGCTAGGAGGCCCCGCGTGCGAATCCCCAATGGTGGCATCCGAGGCGTGTCCCCGTGAGGCGTTCAGGCCCTTGCCGTGACGGTGGACAGGCCGGAGAGGGGCCGTGATCATCTAATCTAAACTAATAATACGGCTTGAGGTCGTGATGGTTTAAAAACCGTGGTACGTCAAAAAAAACCGTTCAAAACGTTGAATAAACCTTCGTCCGTCAAAAGAATCGGGAAACAACCAGTACTCATCTTTGATTCCCCTAGCTCGATCCCACCGGGCCAGATCGATCCGTCCGAATAGAAAACAACCGCGCACAAAAAAAACCAGCCCCTACTGCGCCTTGACCCGCCGCCAGGCGCTACCTCTGCGGTCGCCCCTGCTTCCGCGTGTGGGCAGCGGAAGGCCCTACCTCCGCGAGCGGCCCGGCGGAGCGCGTCGACAAGGGTTGTCAGCGGGCGTGGAGGATCTTCCCCTCGCGGCCATGGACGAGGGCCAGCGGGCAGCGGCATGAGTGAGCATCGATCATGGACAAGCCTGCTGCAGATCAACCACCTCCATGCCCAGCCGTACTGCCACGCCTCCAGCTCGCGGAGGGAAAGGGTCTGAGGTGATAGAGGAAGGGAGGGAACTCACCATGATCGTGCCCATGGAGGAAGGGAGAGCGGACATCAAGGGAGGGGAGGTGAGCACGCCCCACATACCGCGCATCAGCGTCTAGCACTAGCGGTAGTGGAGGATGAGATCGATTGGAGTCCCAACAATTCCTACATGTTCTTCAATTGAGCTGCACATTGCTTCCGCAGCAGAACTAATTGGCACAATGTCATGACCATGACCAGCATGTCCGCCCATAAGATGAGTGTCCCTGAAGTGAGCCACGCGAGGTCAAGTGCTTCCTTTCGGTAGATCAACAAGTTCTAGGACACTGTGTCACTGTGATCCATGACATGGAACACGAGCTCCATCTCGGTGACGGCCGACAGTCGAAAATCAGCGAGTTTCAAGACACAGCGTACGATGATCCATGACATCAAACGCGAGCCTTGCACGCGCGATCTGGACTCCATCTCGGTGACGACTGATGGGAGCTAATTCTATGAAAGAAAACTGATAAGAGGAGTTAATCAGAACATCAGATGCATGCCAGAGCAGAGCAGAACGCCAATGGCCACCTCGACCTGTTGCAAAGCAGAGGACGGCGAAGACAGCAAGCACATCAAACGCATGCAGGAGCAGAGCAGAACGCCAATGGCCACCTCTTGTGTGATCGCACGCCGGCCGCAGTACCAGCCGCCGCGGCACACGAAGGTCTGCGGCCGCGTTCAAGGCTGCGCTCGTCCTGACAGCTGGGATGTTCGCTGTTCGCATGTGATGGCGTGCTCGTCGTTTCTGAACTCATGCTGCAAAAAAAATTGAGAGAGAAGCTCATGTTAACTTGTTGATGAACAAGTAATTATACTGCAGGTGTATACACCTTCCACGTGCTCGACTTAATGACGGACTTCCATCTGTGTTTTTTCTGTTGGATAATAATATACGAGTATAAAATATATACTGGTTTCGGGAGCAAAGCAATGTACTAGGAATCTATACCAGATATGAGAGTCAAGAAAATACATAGTTTTACTGGTTTCTGGAGCATAACTGTTGTGTTTACTCCACAACTCTACATATGTACTTGCTAAACTAGCTGGAAGGAGTGATTTTTATTCTTCATGCACACAGTACAAATTTTCTATATATTTTTACAGATATATATACTAGGAGAGAATTGGCGGACGAGGGAGAAAAGAGAGATAAAAACAAAGCCTAATACTTGATTTGAAAAAGTTTAAAATAAAAAACGTTATGATATGTAGAAAATATGGTCTATTGTGTACTTTTATTTTTTTATTATATGAGTTACTGGTTTTCTATTTTGTTGTATCAAAGTAGTTATGAAAAAGCTATACAATAGTAAAATTACTGACACTTATTTTTTGATCGGAGTGACTAGAAAGTGAGATATGCCACCTCCATTAACAATATCGGTGCAAATAAAATGGATATTTATTTTCTAAAGAGACGTATATTTTCTCTCCCGAGCATTTTTTATGCCAAAACTGAACATATAGGCGGCAAAACCTCGTCCGCAAGTCAATCCTTGTATGATGTGATCTCTCTAAGGTCGCATTGCTTTATCCACGTATGCACAGGTGTAATTTTGGTTAACCGTAGCAACGCATGGGTATTTAACTATACCTACCTAATCTTTTCTCTACTAATAATACGGCTTGAGGTCGTGATGGTCATAAAACCGTGGTATAAAGAAAAACCAATTTCGTCCATAAAAAAAAACCGGTTTTACCATCATCCGTAAGTCACGCGGGATTGGCTCGTGCCCCTATAGGATCGAAGGTGTACACGGACACCTTCTCTCTCTCCAAGCCCCCACCCGGTTCTCTCTTAGGGCATGTACAATACTAGAGAAGACACGCCTTCTCTTAGTTCTCCACGTCATCTAGAGAAAGCAATAGATATAAGTTGTACAATGCATCATCTCTTATTGTCATCCCTAGCATTTAGTGAAAATCGGTTAATTTGGTAAGAAATTAACTCTCTAAGGGAAGGCACATGGTACAACGCTAAAATAGCCTTCTCTTATTTTCTAAGAGATCATCCCTTAGCTAAGGGAAGACAACCTTCTCTTTCTTATTTCTCTCTCCGCCAACTAAACAAATATCCTATGTGGCAGCTCTAAGGAAGGCTGACATCACACCATTGTATGTGCCCTTATCCTCTCTCCAGCCCGACCCCCTTTAGCTCCACACCGGCTCCTCTTCAACCTTCTCCCCGGCAGCCGCAAGGTCGGCTGATCTCGCCGGATCCGACCTCCACGAGTCGAGCCACCATCAGATCCGGTTGTCCCCAATCGATTAGTGGTGTGTTGCTCATTGCCACCGGAGGGAGGGAAGAGAGGTCACAACCGTTCCAATCTGGACTGCGGCTCATGGCCACCGACGGAAGGAAAGAGAAGCCGCACCAGCTACTTCCTGGACGCTGCTTCCAATTTTCACCTATCTGAATCCTTTTTCCTTTTTTCCTAAACTTGATTTCTTGGTTCTCGGTTTTATTTTGGTTCGTTTTGCTTTGCATGCACTAGCCTCATATCAATGCGAGACTGAATTACGGATCTCTTCCTAACCTCCACAAAAAAGTTCGTAATTAGTAGTATTTTATTTGGATTTCTCCCCTACGTTCTCTGAATATGTTGTACATGGAAGGGGAAAAATTGACGGATTTTCTTCCTCTTTCCCCTCTATGTTCTCTGATTATGTTTGGCGAATTGGTGTGCAAAAAATTAGCATTTGTATGTACGACTGAATTCGGGTCAGAATAAATGCTCCAGATGGGAATAAAAGTTTCTGGTATTTATGATTTTCTAGATCATTTGTATGTACGGTGAAAATTTTGGGTTGGTCGGAAATACTGTGTTTGATCAGGAACTTGTTGTGTACAGATGTAAATTAATTAAGTAGATAACAAGAGGCGCGTTCTGCAAAAATCAAGAGACTTTGTGATGTAAACTGGGTTAGGTTCTAGCACGTTTTTACAAAATATCAGCACCAATCTTGACTCAGCTGCGTGGAATGGATGGCTGTGATAAGACCTAGACGTCCATAAGTATGTGGTATTGCTTTCCGGCAGTAGAGAGCTGTAAAGAAAAACCAGATCAAATCGTCTTCGGTCCGATCTCGAGTGGAGAGGAGCAAGCGGCGGGCTCCTGAGAGGGAAACGAGCAGCACAAATGTCAATGGACAATGGCGAGGGAGGAACGGAGACGTGCTGGAGCAGCTCGAGGCGCTCAACGGCCGGCGAAGGATCTTGATCCGGAGCTCGCGTTACGGCGAACGGCGGCGGGGCATACCCGCTGCTCGTCACCATCTCCGACCGCCTCCGCCGGTTCCCTGTCCCGTCCAACCGACGCGGTGTCCGGCGAACCCATTTGGGAGACGCCAGCGCCCCGCCCTCCTTGCAGGCCATCGAGGAGGAGATGGCCTTCCCTGTCGCGCTTGCCAGCCGCTGCGCCCATGCGCCGGCATGGCGGTGAGGCTTGGCCGCGTACATCGCGCTCCCATGCCGTGGCCTCGGCGTCTCGGCCTGCGCCCGCAAGCCGCGCGATGACGATGCGAGTGGACGTTGTGAGGCAGCACGGGCAGGCAAGGAACCTGAGGTCGCAGGAGGCTCATTGGACCCGTCGGCCACCAGCGGCGGAGCCGCCCCCTCCCATCCCGTGCCTTCAAGGCTTCAACCCGCTGGCGTCGTCCTTCAGTCCCCTGCATCGAGCCGCCAGGTGCCGCCCTCGAAACCTCTGCCCCAAATCGCCGGTGCCGGCCTCCAATCCCCAGCATCCCCTACAACGCTCGCTTCCAATCCCCTTCATCCCCTACCTTGTTCTCGTTGGAGGAGCTGTTGCGGCGACCATGGGGTCACGCTCGTGCTTTTTGCTGGTGCTTGCCATCGCTAATTGTTGTTGCTGCTTGCCGTAATCCTGCTTTCTGTAGCTGTCAGCGAGAGAATGAGAGACAGGTTCATCGCATCCGCTGCTGTGTGCGAGAGATCGACAGAAGAGATTGGTACCTACGTCTCTATGTGCTTTGCTGTTTTTAAAACAATGTATGCGTTGTTTTTGTTAATGATTCATTTGATTTGCTAGATCTGAAGGTAGTAGATAATAAGATTACTTCATCGCTTTGATTGAATTTTCTTACAATCTTTTTATTTTGTTTGCATCAGTTTTCTTTTGCTTACCAACTGCTTCTACCGTCACTTGGATTGTTTCCCATAATGATAGCTGATAAACTTATCTAATTTGGTCAGTAGATGAGACGCGTGCATTTTTTTATGGATACATTTGTATATATATATATATATATATATATAGAGAGAGAGAGAGTAATAAATAGGTCTATATTCACATGGATGAATGATATATCT
The DNA here is from genome assembly GCA_007115705.1 of Dactylis glomerata. NCBI lineage: Eukaryota > Viridiplantae > Streptophyta > Magnoliopsida > Poales > Poaceae > Dactylis > Dactylis glomerata. The sequence continues at coordinate 2,648,894 of QXEO01000543.1, forward strand.
ATAGATGGGATAGCTTTAAAGTTTTGGTTACCGCGGTAATCGGAAAATCCCAACCGGTTGCCGAACAAATCTACTAGATATGATAATTTTGATAAAGAAAAAATTGTTACAAGACCATTATTTTGTGTCGTTTGCTGAAACACATTGTCCGATTGTATCTTTGTCATAACACACCACATTTCTATAAATAAAAAGTTGGCACGTTGTCTTCAAAACTAATCAGCCCTAACAAAAGTGCTAAACTTCCTATTTTTATCACCACGATGTGTTCTGGCAAATATGTCACAAAATTATAGGAGGAAATGGATATCTGCAAAAGGAGGAGGTGTTTTGGCTCTCAGGTGTATATAAACCTATTATGAAAAATGCATAAAAAACAAATTTCAAATGTCAAAAAATTCTAAAATTAAATTTTGCATGTAAACCAGGACATTCTATATTGGCACGCAAGTTTTTGACAACAAAGAACATTTTATGTGGCATAGGTAAAATAGACAAAAATATGTCCCATAAATAGTGATATGTTCATACATAAATTTGTTTTTTTTTATATGGGACATAAAAAAATGTTGTTTTCTTCTAAAAATTTGTGTACAAACATAACATGTCAAGATGTACATGCAGAATTTTTGTTCTGAATTTTTTGACATTTTAAAATATGTTTTTTTGATAATGGGTTCATTTGCTTCCGTGAGCGGAAATAGATATCTGCAAAATTATGATGGTATCTAGCAAAGACATAATCGGGCAGTGTGTTTCAGCAAACGCCAAAAAGTAACAATAGCAAATTTTCCCTTTTGATAAAGCTATTTTATAATTTGTCAACCCGTTGCAACGCACGGGTATTGTGCTAGTGTTAGCTAATCTTGATTAGTACTCCCTCCGTTTTAAAATATAAGATATTTTAGCTTTGTGAAGCAAATATATTTAGATATCTTTTAGTGTGTAGGTTCATTTGAATATACACACTAAAACGTGCCTAAATACATTGGCTTCACAAATCTAAAATATCTTATATTTTGAAACGGAGGGAGTAGTCAAAGTATGAGTCTACGTTGGAGTTGGCTTGCACGTCTAGGTGAGCTAGTTGTCGGTTTGATTAGTTTCCGAGTCATATACCAGTACTAGTTCGGTCAGGATTAGTATTGGTGTGTCCTTGTGTACGAGTCGTAGTTGAGTCGGTTTAGACTTGGCTGCTCGTGTATATAAGTGCAGCTGGTGGTTAAGGTTTTGTAACACGGTGAACACCGAAAGTTATAACACTGAGAGATTAAAGCAATATAAAGAGAAAAAGTTTAGAGCGTGCGATACGTACGCTTGACGATAAAAAGTAGTCTCCGCGTGCATTTGTGTAGCTTCATGTGATTGATCTGTGGGCTAATTCGGAACGACCGCCACACCCACATCCTGTGCCACCGTCTGGAAGTTCGAGGTGCTAGGGCATATCGGCGAGTTTTTTGTGTGTGTTACTAGTACTTATGTCAAAAAAAAAGTACTTACGGGGGTATCAGGCGGCGGCGGACTCGCGTGCGGTTGAGTCAAGCGGAGTAGCTAGCGGTTCGATGCACGCCTACTCTGACCGGTGACCAATCGAGCTAAGAGCATGTACAATAGTCTAGACAGCCACTACGGCAGCGAACAGCTACGCCGACGGCTTTAGGCCGTCGGCATAGCTAGGAATGCCGTCGGTACAGCCGTACGCCGACGGTTGCCGTCAGCGTAGCGCCGTCGGCATAGATCCCGTCGGCTCCTCCCGGATGGCCGTCAACGTAGCCATGGCCGTCGGCGTATATCTGTAAGGCGACGGCTTCGTGCGGCCGTCGGCGTGCCTCGGCCGTCGGCACAGTAGGAGTGACGGCGGACAAGGAAACGGCCATTTGGGATACGCCGACGGCAATGCCGTCAGCATAGAGCCACGTGTCAATCGCCTTGAACTTCCTGGGTGGAGCTACTCCGACGGGCACGGCCGTCGGCATACCTAGGCCAGCCTGGGCGCAAAGCTACGCCGACGGCCAGGTCGTCGGCTTCGCTGGCCACGCGGCAAGCAATGGTGTCCTGGGAGAGGAGCTATTGCCGTCGGCATATGTAAATAGCAAGACAAAAAAAAACCTAGAATTTTTAACAACAAATATTCAGAACCAAATCATGCAATAATCTTATGACTAGCACAAGGTTATGATGTCAACATAATCAGAACCCAACATTATTCAGGAAATGAGCTCATTTACTTAACCAGCATAAAGCAAACAGAGATATTCATAAACATAGATAATCAAAGAAGTAACAAATGGAGCATATAGTGTAAACTAGAAATTCATAAACAGCAGATAACTCTAATCATGCTTTATACTGAAAATTTTAACTTGCAACAAATCACTGGCTTCCATACTATGACGACCTGAATTATCTAGTGCAAAGATTACTCTGGATGCTACATAAACAATGAATATCAATATTTTTATTACTCTACTGGCTTCCATACTGGCTACAAATCAGAATCAGCAACAGTATTTCATCCTCAAAATCAGAGTCAGAACAGACCTCTGTCTGGTTGCTTCATCATCAGTACCAATATCAGAAATAGTTTGCCTTTAAACAACCTGCATCATAGAAAATAAAAGGTGAATAAGCTAAAACTGTATAATTCATGATAACATTCACAAGACTACACACCTCAGGAAGAAAGACAAAGATCAATGTTGATGCCTTTTATAGAGAAATCATGATAACATTCACAATCACAAGCTTACAACCAGCAAGATCAAGCAATCAGCTACACACCTGCAATGGTCATAAGGTATGAACTTATGATAACGTGCAACAATGTAATGCTTCTCAGCGGTCGAATAACACCAAGACACAGCAACAGTTATACAACTAGACTATTCCTTAAGGTATCAGCAAGTGCAACAGTTATACACAAGCAAGTAGCAGTACAGGATCTGGTAGTACAGCATTATACATACATCAGCAGTATACTAGCAATATTCTGCTTGCAGTATACAGGCTGAATATACTTGCTTTCTTGCTACTGTTGGTACGCCAACTGTAGCAAGAAAGCAAGTATATTCAGCCTGTATATTCAATAGTGGTATTCATAGCAGTATACATTACCATATATCATGAGATTAAATAAATAAAGTGCACAACATGAACCGGCATACTAAAAGAGTGGACTGAACTATTACTATAGTCTAAACATAGTCTGCTATGCTGCGTTATGAAGTGACACTACTAACAGCGTGGACTGAACTATTATTCCGGCTACTTCCAAAATAGTTCGTGGTTTCTACAGAATAACATTGGAACAGGTTCAGATGTACACATCGCTTACAACCGAGATTATGCCCCTAAGCAATAGAGGGGGGATGTACCTGCGCCTTGTATGGGAGCTGAAGCAAGAGCCTGGAGACGGGAAGGGACACGAAACCCAAGCTTCTCCAGATTCAGAACAAAAGTTCAGCAATATTAGCTTCCTAATTGATCATAGCATGGCCTGCAGACTGTGTCTTGTAAGAAACCTGAAAAAAACTTTAAATAAACAAATGAAAAGTGAGTGATATATAGGAAAGGAAATCTTGAGTTAGCAGAAACACTAGTAGTCCATCTGGAATAACATGTTTATTTCCTATCTATGTTAATTGCATTACGTAATTGCACCATAATAATTTCTTCAGAAATATCAAGCTTCAGTTTAAAGCTTACTTTCAGGAAAAAAAGACAAATTTCATTCTAGTGACAAATCTAAACATCCTTGAGGCTCTTATCAAGCATTCATCAACTCGTCATGATGAATAGAGCTAAACACCCAATCAACATAGATAGGTTTAGTGAGACATCTTATATCTAGAAACAGACTATTACATCAGTGATCAGTCTTTCTATATAGATAGATTACGATAAATAAGGAGCATTCACATCAGTGATCAGTCTTTCTAGTCAGTAAGAACAAGTTGCAGAAATGCATTACTGGTTGGTAGCACTTCCGAGGAAGAAATACCAACCAGTCCAATTTAAACTACAATCATATAACAAATTATGGAACACAGAGAGTAGAAGCAAGTAATATAAGCAGCAGTTACATCATATGAATTTATAACTGAACAAGTATCATATGGATTTATATAACATTATCAATAATTGGTTCATATAACAATATAAGAAATTAAATGACAGACGATACAGAGTTCTTTCATAGCTTGATGCAGTAATGCTGAAGAGTGACACATTTAGTAACATATTTCAAAATCAAAGACCATATGACTAAGCACTAGCACAAAATGAAACAAAATGCCGGCAGTGTATCCATCAGTTCGAGGGGAGCAGAGGGAACAGTTTAACTTACAGCATCGGTCAAGGACTTCCACTTCTCACCATCGTCCTTGCCAACCTGCGACTCGCAACCAAAACTGAAGGGCAGATGCTGAAATGTACACAGTAAATTATTAGCTCCCTGTTTACTTCAGGGAGATTGCCGTTTCGGCAGGTTTTTTTGATTCCCGGTAAAAAGAAATCTTACTACCAGCATCCAGGACAAAGGATACAACATGTATAGAAGTTTTGCACCATCAACCTCTTTCCAGAAAGATTCATAACGTCCAGGAAGGCTGCAACAAACAAGACCTCCGTGAGTAAATATATCTAACTTCTGATATGTGATGACATTATGACAACACCACAAATCAAGCACGTCTCTTACATTGTCTATTGTCAGTTAATAGTTATGCAAAAATTTGGAAAATACAACTATGCATTGGAGTTCTTGGTTTTTTCTTTAAACCACCTATCCCTGATAGGTAGATACCGGCATAATGGGCTTGGACCGGTTGGAAACAAACGACTAAAATCAAACTAATGTTCGTCACCTCGTAAAAACAGTTTGGCAGTTAGCACCTAGTAACATTAAGAACTTCAAAGGTATGAATGTAATATCCTATCCGTATAAGCTCGATATATTACAAGCAGTATTATTCCCAATAGACAAGGCAGCATACACAGATCTTTAAAACAAGCCTGGGTACGATTTTAAAATTAAATTAAGCAAATTTCATTCGGCCATCTCGTATAAGACAGAATTTACATTGTTTAGAACGCCTGGATTCTTAATACTATTGACCGATAGAAATTAGCACATAAGGGATAATGATTAGTGGGCTACAGGACATGTACGACTATATCTGCAGAGGGAGCATCTTGGCTGCCTCGACATAATGCAACAACAGGATTTCATTAAAAGCATGTTGATTCATGAAACCTTGCTATTAGAGACATTAAAAAGGAACAATTTTTTCAGGGTTCCCCATACCAAACTACATACATCCCACTCCCAGGCTCTATACCAAACCATAATTTAGAGTCTTTTGCATCCCATTGGCCCATCGGATCACGAAACCTTGCAGGCTGAAGCTGAACCTCTGCAGCAATGAAAACTCACAATGCACCACAAGCTCGCAAATCGAAATTGGCATACCCGGACTAAACGCACAAGATTGGAACTTCCAAAGGCGTGTATCTCCTGCAGCTGCAGGCGGCCATACCTATTTGCACAGCGAACCGTAGCTATGGCAACTAAATCGGAAGTTATTTGGCGCATCAGCAGATAGATATCAGGAAACAATTAGGAGCGCAGAGGAGGTTGATGGTAATAAGAACAGAGCGCAAAGGTAATCAGTCAGAAAGATCGAAGTAGGTACCTGGCGAGACGGGTGTAGAAGAGAAGTAGTAGTATCGCCGGATCTGATGACGGTCTTCGGGGCGGCTGTGCCGTTTGCCACGGCGTCCTCCGTGAACGAGATGTGGAGGTCGCCGCCAACGCAAGCGGTCATCTGTGCAACCCTTCCTCTCGCATCACCATCGATGGAGGAACAGGTGGAGAACAGAGGGGGAGAGTGGCGGCGGCGCGTGGGTTCTCCCTGTGGATCTGAATCTGGTGGGGGGAAGAGTGGCGGCGGCGCGTGTGTTCTCGGGGATGAGGGAGGCCGATGGAGGATAGGGTCAGGTGTTGCGCGCTTCTAGGGTTTTGTTGGACATCGTATTTTTGGCAGCGTTGGATCAGGAGGTTAGGACGGCTCAGATCTGTTTCTGTGGGTGATCCGTGGGAAGATTGGTCTGTGTTCTGATTGGCTGGAGCTAAGTCATGTGAATGTATAACTAATAAAAGAAAACTATATATGGGCAAAAGATTGATTTGGGAATCTTTCTAGTTATTCGTCTATTTGATTTGAGAAACAATGTTGATTTGAGAAGTTTTAATTTTTGTTGCATAAAAAATTCATTTTTCATTTTCTTAGTGCAAAAAATAGGTTTTTTTATGAAGCGTCTACCAAAAATATGTTGCAAAAATAGAACAACCAAATTTTAAATGATGTTATATTATATTTGATCAACAATTCACCAGTTGTTTGCATGAAAAAAGTTTTATAGCCACCCCTCAAAAAAGACAAATATCTATCAATTTAGATGGAAGCGGGTCAAATTTGAACTACAAGTGCTTCATAGTTTGCTCATATTTTTTTCCAAAAATCATTTTTAGCTACACAACTATCTATTTCATCAGAGATCCATAAAGAGTTTGGCAGGATTCGATCCCGACCTAGGAGCGGTCACGCTCACCGTTTTGGCCGCATTTTGAAATCGGCATAAGAAATTCAAAAACAATCAAAACAATACAAATCCTTCACGTTGTGTCATGTTATGTGACCTAGTTTCTAGGAAAAATAATACACTTGGAATATTGCAAATATTGTGAAAAAGTGTTTACAAAACAGAGCTATCTCGTACGAAGTTCCACGGCTTTCAAGCCAAATGAGATAGTTATGGCAGAAACCATGGCATAGTTTGTTCAAACGACCCCATATTGTGCACATGTGTGCATCTTGGGATGACAAACAATATTAATTTGGGAAGTTTTAATTTTCTTTGCACAAAAAGTTCATTTTTCATTTTCTTAGTGCAAAAAATGGGTTTTTTTGTGAAGCGTCTACCAAAAAAATGTTGCAAAAATAGAACAACCAAATTTTAAATGATATTATATTATATTTGATCCACAATTCACTAGTTGTTTGCATGGAAAAAGTTTTATAGCCACCCCTCAAAAAAAGACAAATATCTTTCAATTTAGTTGGAAGCGGGTCAAATTTGAACTACAAGTGCTTCATAGTTTGCTCATGTTTTTTTCCAAAAATCATTTTTAGCTACACAACTATCTATTTCATCAGAGATCCATAAAGAGTTTGGCAGGATTCGATCCCGACCTAGGAGCGGTCACGCCCACCGTTTTGGCCGCATTTTGAAATCGGCATAAGAAATTCAAAAACAATCAAAACAATACAAAACCTTCGCGTTGTGTCATGTTATGTGACCTAGATTATAGGAAAAATAATACACTTGGAATATTGCAACTATTGTGAAAAAGTGTTTACAAATAGAGCTATCTCGTACGAAGTTCCATGGCTTTCAAGCCAAATAAGATAGTTATGACAAAAACCACGGCATAGTTTGTTCAAACGACCCCATATTGTACACATGTGTGCATCTTGGGATGACAAACAATGTTGACTTGGGTGGGCCCGCGTGGTCTACCTCTTTGGCTTCCCTCCAACGACGGTTGACCGGTGGACCTTTTACTTTATTTTGTTTGGTTAGGCAATAGGAGCATGGAACAATACCGTGGAGTCCAAGATCCCCCCTAGTAGACCCGTCGTGGGAGTTTCCCGCCCTACGCCCGAGATTTTCGAGAGTGTTATCGCATATGTACGTCTGAAGAGGGTGACACCTCAAAGATAGATGTTGCCTCTCTAAACACCCTAACACACGTAACTAGATATATTAGGGGAAAGTGATAGCTTTGGGGGGATTCCTACTCTTCTCAGGATCCGCGTACATCGAAACTCTAGCCAGGTGGGCCCGCGCGGTCTACCCCTTTGACTTCCCTCCAACGACGGTTGACCGATGGACCTTTTTACCTTATTTTGTTTGGTTAGGATATAGGAGCATGGAACAACACCGTGGAGTCCAAGATCCCCCCTAGTAGACCAATCGTGGGAGTTTCCCGCCCTACGCTCGAGATTTTCGAGAGTGTTATCGCATGTGTACGTCTGAAGAGGGTGACACCTCGGAGATAGATGTTGCCTCTCTAAACACCCTAACACACATAGCTACATATATATTAGGGGAAAGTGATAGCTTTGGGGGGGATTCCTACGCTTCTCAGGCTCGGCGTACATCAAAACTCTAGCCAGGTGGGCCCGCGTGGTCTACCCCTTTGACTTCCCTCCAACGACGGTGGAGCGGTGGACCTTTTTACTTTATTTTGTTTGGTTAGGCAATAGGAGCACATAACAACACCGTGGAGGCCAAGAGCACCCCTAGTAGACCCGTCGTGGGAGTTTCCTGTCCTACGCCCGAGATTTTCGAGAGTGTTATCGCATGTGTACGTCTGAAGAGGGTGACACCTCGGAGATAGATGTTGCCTCTCTAAACACCCTAACACATGTAACTACATATATTAGGGGAATGTGATAGCTTTGGGGGGATTCCTACTCTTCTCAGGCTCCGCGTACATCGAAACTCTAGCCAGGTGGGCATCCCCAAGCTTTGACGCTTGTACTTCTTGAATATTTCTTGGGGTGATGCATGGGCATCCCCAAGCTTGAGCTTTTGTCCATTCTTCAACTCATCTCATCATTCTCCAATCCCTACACTTGAAAACTTCCTTCATACAAAACTAAACACAATTCTATTAGCAACATTAGTGTAAGCATAAAATATATTTGAAAGAGCATGGAGCCCCCATGTGTGGTTTTGGTAATTAATGACAATCTCTATGGACTAATGTTTGCATTGAGTTATATTTGTAGGACATGTCCATAGACAATGCTTGAACCATATGTTGGCTTCAAGGTTGTAAGAAGGATCAAATGAAGAACTTTAAGTGATGACCAATGTGTTATTCAAGGAAATATCGAAAGAATGGTCATATGAGAATTGAGCTTATTGCAACTATGTCTTGAAGAATATAATTGAGTGGACATTTGTGTTTACCTTCAAGACATCATCATCATGAAGGAAGAAGGAAGGATACAAGGTTGATCAAGTCAAAGTGCAAATATGGGATTCAAGTTGATCAACTCTCAAAGCATACATAATGTATCGAGTGGGATCTTGTGATCTCGGGCTAGGATATTATTAAGTGGTGATCGTCTTCATGGATGTGAAGTCAAGTTCAAGATGTGCCATCTCAAGGATATTATATGCTTGATGCATGTATTCTATTTGGTGGTAATGTCTATGTGAAGATATTCCTAAGAGAGTCTTTCCCATATTGATTTATGGGGGAGCAATTCGCAAGACTTCACCAAGCAATCAAGATCAAGAAAGGTGTTCCAACTTGAGGAAGACAAGACGGTCATAATCTAGCACAAGTGGAATGCGCAAGGAAAAGATATGCTTAAAGAGAGTCTTTCCCATAGTGTGTATGGGGGAGCAATTCGTAAGACTTCACCAAGCAATCAAGATCAAGAAAGGTGTTCCAACTTGAGGAAGACAAGATGGTCATAATCTAGCTCAAGTTGAATGCACAAGGAAAAGGTATGTTCTTGATAGGGTTCCTTTCTTACCGGTCTCTTGTGTTAGTTTGGAGACCGGGTTATAGGATTGGTAGCCGTACTATCAAGAGGGGCTCTCGAGTGAGTAACTTAACCGCATCGTTCGAAGAGAGCTCAAACCTTTGCATATTTGCCATCATCTTTCTTGGTTCTTATTTGGCTTTTATCCATGTGAGGTTTTAGAGCTTGTGGTTAATTCCATGACAAGCTCTAACTCATCAAAAAGGGATTTTGCATGAAACACTCATTGTGTTTTTGGTGTTTGGAGGTTTTACCGGTTCGACTTTGAAGAGAGGTCAAACCTCTCATCATTTGGTTTTATCCTCCCTTGTTGGACTATGATGTTTCTATGCATATACTTGTAGAGCTCGTTGTTGTGATTCCAACGAGCCCAAGATCATCAAAAACGGAGTCCGGATGCTCAAGTTATGGTCGTTTTCGTGTTGGTGTTTCTGCCAGTTTTTGGTGGCCGGAGTCTCCGGACCGAGACGCAAAGTCTCCGGCCCAACTCCGGCCTGGCACCTGCTTAGTCCGTCCTGAGGCCCCCGAATGACCCCGGGGCACCGGAGACTCTGGCCCAGGGGTGGAGACTCCGGCCCTGGAGTCACTTAGGGCGGAGACTCCGGTCCTCTAGGCCGGAGACTCCGGCCCTAGTGCCCAGCAACGGCTAGTTTTCGTGGGGGACCTATAAAAGGCCCCCTTCTTCCTCCTTGGGCTGGTTGGCTTCCTATTCTATCTCTCCTCCATTGTTGACCTTGAAGCTTTGCTCTCTCTCTCAATCCCTCCAATGATTCTTGCATCTTCTTGAGGGAAAAGAGAGAGGAGATCTAGATCTATATTTCCACCAATCAATTTCTCCTCTAAGTGAGGGGAACCATTGGGATCTAGATCTTGGAGTTCATTTGTTGATTTCCTTTGTTCTTCCTCTCATATTCCTCCATAGCATTTGTTGCTTTGGTAGAATTTGGGAGAGAAGGATTTGAGCACTTTGTGTGCTCTTGCCATTGCATTTGGTGCATCGGTTTGAGTTCTCCTCGGAGATTCGGTAAGTGGAAGTTGTGAGCTTATTACTCTTGGGTTCTTGGAACCCTAGACGGCTTAGTGGCCTTTGTGGCATATACTTGGGGCCTCCAATTAAGTTGTGGAGATTCCCCAACCTTTGTGGTGCCTTTGTGGCAATTCTTGGGAGCCTCCAATTAAGTTGTGGAGATTGCCCCAAGCTTGTACGGGTTCGGTGACCGCCCTCAAGTGTTCCATAGTGGATCGTGGCATCTTGCTTTGTGCGAGGGCGCGAGGAGAATAAGGTGAGCCTTTGTGGCGTTTGGTGTGTAGCGTGCCTCCGCATCTTGAGGTGAGCCTTTGTGGCATTTGGTGAGCATTGTGCTACCACATCTCAAGGTGAGGCCTTTGTGGCGTTCGGAGTGCATTAAGCCGCCACACCTCTCCAACGGAGACTAGCTTCCTTTGGAAGTGAACTTCGGGATACATCTTCGTCTCCTTCGTGCCTCGGTAACTCTTATCCGAGCTCCACTACTTGTGCACTTTACATTTGTGATAGCCATCGTGCTTGAAGTTATATATCTTGCTATCACCTTGCTACTTGTCTTGCTTAGCATAAGTTGTTGGTACACATAGATGAGCCTAGTTTATTAGGTTTTGTAAGCTTGTCAAATTAAACGCTAGTTTATTTCCGCATTTGTACAAGCCTTTCGTAAAAGTTTTAATCGCCTATTCACCCCCCCCCTCTAGGCGACATCTGTGTCCTTTCAATTGGTATCAGAGCTAGGTCTCTCATTTTAGGCTTCACCGCCTTGAGAGCAAAGATGTCGGCTAGGGGATTAGTGCACAATGACACTTTTATATTCGATGGCACAAATTATGATACTTGGAAAATTCACATGCTTAATTATTTTCGGGTCATGGACCCATCTATGGAGCGAATTGTAGATGCGGGTTTTTCTCCTCCAAAGGATACTCAAAATCTATCTTTAGAGGATAAGAAAAACTTGTATCTCAATGCTCAAGCTTCTCATGTGATTGTTAATGCTTTGAGCGATGTAGTTACCTTCTCCTTCACGCCTTTTCGGAGCGCTCATGAGATATGGACAAAGCTTCAAGAAAAATATGGTTTGTCCAAGATTATTGGGGATGATTGTATTCCTTCCACTTCCGGCCGTGATGAACTTTCATCCACTTCACCAAAGTGTGGCAAGACACAAGGTAATGATATGGTGAGTGGTGATGAAACTTGCAATGGTGATAGTATGCTTACTTTTGATGATCCTTCATCTCTATCTCATTGCAATGCTTCATCTTTGGACTTAAACACTTCTAGCACCATAAATGCTTTACATACTTGTGTTAGTCCTTGCATATCATGTGTAAGTTGCTTAAATAAATCTCATGATGATATGCTTGCTCTATCTAGTGGCCATGATAAAAATGCCTCTATTTCCTCTAGTCTTTGTGTGGCTAACAATGTAGAGGAAACCGGAGATTCTATTGGCCAAGACAAAGTTTTGATTGGAGCTTCAAGTAATTCATCCTCATCATCATCTCTCGGTTCCCACATATGTCTTATGGCTAGGGATTCAAAGGTAACTCCTTCTTTGGAACCCACTATATCTAGTGATCATGAAGAAGAGGATGATTATGTTGCCTCTTTAAAAAAGAAGGGAGAAATAGTCTTTCATGCTATTGGTAAGAAGAAAATTGCTTGCTCTAACTTCGTTGATATTCTGGTTGCTGCTATTGAGAGCAAGAAAATTATTGATGAGCTTCAATCTCATGACGAAGAGCAAGAAGAAACTATTGAGAATCTTCATAGTCTTGCCAATGATTTTAAAGAGACTCTTTTAAAAGAACAAAGCTCCAATGATAGAGCTCTTGAGGTGGCAAATGATTTAAAATTAAAAAATGATAAGCTTGTTTTTGTTAATGCTAAACTTCTTGAGGATCTTGAGCACCTCAAAAATGGCTCTAGGGACATTGAGGGTGTGCTCACCAAACTCACCGAGTCACATGAGCAACTAAAAGCTTCTTATTTAAAAGAGTGTTCCAAGTTGCCTTCTCCTCTTTTGGTTAATCATGATGCTTGTGTTACTAACTCTACTTCTTGTGAGGCATCTATCTTGAAGGAGAATGTTGAGCTAAGGGCTCAACTTGAGTTGCTAACTAGCAAGTATGGGATATTGGAAGAAAGTCATGAAACGCTATCTAGCTCTAATGAGGATCTTCTAGTGTCCCATGCTCGCCTAAAGTTAGCTTATGAGGATATGTCTACAAAGGTAACATCTTGTGAACCTCATGTGGTCACTAGCACTACTTCCCAAAATGCTATATTGCCATGTGCTAGTCCTTGTAATTCATCCACTCATACTATTGCTACATCTTGTGATGAATTACTCTCCTTGCCTTGTTGCTCTAACAATATAGCTTCTACTTCCTCTAGTACTTGTGTTGTAACTAACCATGTAGAGGAAATTAAAGAGCTCGAGGCCCAAGTCACTTTGTTGAAGAAAGACTTGGTAAAAATTCATGAAGGGAAGTCCAAACTTGACAAGATGTTGAGTGTGCAAAAATCTCCCAATGACAAGAGTGGACTTGGATTTATCTCCAATAACAAGAAGAAGTCCAAAATCTTCAATAAGAAGAAGGGCCAAGAGCAAGTCAAGGATCCGGCCAAGATTGTTTGCTTCAAGTGCAAAATTGAAGGGCATCATGTTAGGTCTTGCCCATTGAAGAAGAAGCATCTAAGTGAGAAGCAAAAAGGGAAGCGGCCTCAAGCTCAAACTCAAGTTCTTCCTCAAGATGAAGAAAAGCTACCTCCTAAGAAGAATCAACCCAATGCTCCCATTGTGGAGAAATCAAATGAGAAGAAAGGAAAGATAAGATATTGCTACATATGCCGTGAGAAGGGTCACCTTTCTTCTACATGCTCTATTGGTAACTCATCCAACCCTATCATAATCAATGATGCTTATTCACTTTGCAAGGATAAGGTTGGAAATGTGTTTGCCAAATTTGTTGGTACTCAAAGTGGTGTCAAGAAAAGAACCATTTGGGTTGCCAAACCTATTGTGACTAACCTCCTAGGACCCAACTTGGTTGGGGACCAACAAGCCAAAACTTGATCAATAGGTGTCTAATGGAGGGCATTGGAGACTTGGCTATATCATGAAGAATTAAGGGATCTTCATTAATTATATTGTCTCAAGTCAAGTCAATTGGATTATCTTATTTCTATCATATATCCATTGTTCCTCTTTGCGGTAACATGTATTCAACTTATCTACATTGAAAGTTACTCGCCCCTTTGCATGTGTTTGGTTTTGTATCTTGCATGTGTTTGTATATGTTGTGCTCCCTACTTGCTTTATTTTGAGTAATCAATTATGTGCATATTGGTTGCACACCATGTACGATTGTTACTGTTGAGCCTATTGCATCTTGATCTATCTTCTTGGCTCTTGGGAGTGATTAATGGACCATCCCATTTTGGGGGAGTGATATGCTTTGGCACTTCACAATCCTAAAAATGTATGTACATGAGGAATACCACTTAGTGTTGATATTTAAAGATTATCTAGTCTCTATGTGGTATGTCATTTTCATGAGAAATTCAAATTCTATAATGTCCATTAATCATCTTGTTGGATTCTATTTGCCTCTTGTTGGTAAAGTTTAATTTTCTAGGTTTGGAGATTCCATTGGTTCTACCCCGGAGACTCCGGTGGTTCTACCCCGGAGACTCCGGTGGTTCTACTCCGGAGACTCCGGTGGTTCAACCCCGGAGACTCCGGTCCCCCTCGGAATTTCTGGGCCCTATGAAAATTGACTTTAACAACTTATTTGAAAATTGGTTTTATCACATTATGGGGGAGTATTGTGCTTTGTGCATATTACAAATCCATGAAATGTGTATATTTGAGGTTGTGTCACATAGTGTTGATATTATAAATTATCTTGCTTCTATGTGGCATGTTTTCTCGAACAAGTTCCAATTTGCCAAATTGTTTATTGCTCTTGTTTTGGATCTTGTTTATGAGATACTTTCTTGATAGGGTTTTCCTAAAATGTGGAATACTACATCAAATTTGGAAAACCATTTGCTTCAAGCTATCCTAATCATTGCTTTGCGTGATTGTTTAACTATTTGAGTCTATCAAGAATATCTTTGTTTGGCATGGTGCTTAATTCTTATACTTTTCATATGCTCATTTGTCGTGAAGATGATCTTAGATTTATGTGTAAACTACCACCGGAAATAACTCCATATACCTCTTCTCCTTGGAAAATTGGTAATCTATCATGTGGTATTTTTATATTGATCATCTTCACTTTGGCTATTGCTTTTAATTGCCTTATCTCTCACCAAGAAATGTATTTGCTTTAACTCCCATTGTCTTTCTTGACTCTTGTGATTCCATTTGATTTTGTTAAACTTATT
This sequence comes from Dactylis glomerata, assembly GCA_007115705.1. Lineage (NCBI taxonomy): Eukaryota > Viridiplantae > Streptophyta > Magnoliopsida > Poales > Poaceae > Dactylis > Dactylis glomerata. Next base: position 2,663,948 of record QXEO01000543.1, read on the forward strand.
TTGTGATATTTCTATGTAGGTAGATGTGATGATCCCATTTGTGTGCATTTTGTATTCAAATGCAAAATCATAAATAATGCACTAATCTTGGGGGAGCTCTCCTATATTTGTTATAACACACTCTTGTGCTTATTTCAATTGGTTTTGATTATTGTTGGAAGTCAAATCTTTTCTTTTTGGTACTTAGTGTGCCATCATAAAAAGTGTGGAGAGTTTGGTTTGTTGTTGGAACCTTGCTCTCTTTGGGAGTTGCTTATCTCATTCCTTGTAATTGGTTTTTCACTCTTAAAATGAGATATGCCTTTGAGCATGTGTGTTTTAGTTATCCTTTATGCTCATTGGCTTTTGCTTAGTTCACTAGTTGAACTTTGGAGTCAATCTTGTGTTGATTTGATTCTTTGATATAATTTGGACAACCTTTTGTAGCTTCACAATTTCGTGTGACTTCTTGGTCTTCTTGGTGCTTTGTTCAAATTGTATCTCGCTTTGGCTCTTGAAAGTGTTGTGCATGCATTCTTACTAAATGTATAATTTATGGCATGCTTTGCTTTCGTTGATCCAATATATAGGCAAAACTCTATCAAATCCTAAATTGGCTAAGTTGTGCATGAAATTCAAGTTCATATCTATATGCACATATTTATGTGGAGTTTGTCCTATATATTGTAGTTTCTCTAACTACTTTGGACCCAATGAGTTTGGGGACCATCTTGTACTTGAACTTTGTTTTAGGTACATGGAGATATATTGGTGCTTGTCTCAATAATAAGGATGAAGTGGTGACTAAATGATAATTTGAGGCAAGCTAGGATTATTGAAGGACTCCTATTTACTAGATCCTACCATTGATATCTCGGTAACAAGTATCTTCTTCATGCATACTTTTCTAGTATCCAACCTTGTGTAGGTTGTTTCATGGCATGGAATATCTTTATTTGCAAATGTTGTGCTTCTTGCAAAGGTCTTAATTAAACCTCTTTATTGCAATTGTGAGTAATTTGAGATGAGTGCATATTATTGGGAACATATAAAATCATGCTCATGATTCTCCTATCCCATATATGTCAATTTAGCAATTTTATTGCATATCAATTCCTCAAGTTTCTCACATGTGCAATATGGTTGAAAGTGTAAATTTAGTACTTTCTCTTGGTATCCATCTTTGTGATACTTGTTGCTTTTCTCAAAGCATCCCAACTATCTTCTTTCCCTTGTTGATATTTGTGATGTCTTTGACTTGTTTGTGGTTGAAGTTCATCAATATACAATAAGAAAATTTGAGCCTTTGGCCGTGCTTTAAAAGCAAAAAATCTCATTGGTATATTGCATGACTTCATTTTGGATATCATGTTCTATTCTTAGTATCTATTTTGTGTGTACATGTTTCTTTGTGATAATTATCTTGGTGATGTTGTCTACTTAGAAACTTATACACATGAGAGATGATATCTCCTTATTTGATATCTTATTTGAACCTTATATGTTGGGATGGAATGCTAAGCAATTTCTTTCATTAAAGACTATGTGGATGCTCTATGCTTATCCTTGTATTAGTCTTATAATATGCTTTGTCATTCATATCACACATTCCTTTGGTTGAGCCTTTTAATATGTTGTCCCTTGCTTGTTGCTCAACCATTTGTTTGATGCAAGTGTTAAGCTTAATTTCTTCTCTATGATCTCTTGCAAATGGTTGCGTTTTAAATGTTATTGAGGGAGTGAGGATTCCATGTTGTGCAAATTGTATTCAAATGCAAACATTCCATTTTTGTGCACGTACCTTGGGGAGCTTCCTCATTTCATTTAAAGCACCATTTTGCGGTTATCATAGTAATTGACTTCACTTGGTATCATTTTGTTTTGAATAATATTGAGGGAGTGATGATTCCATGTTTATGCACCTCATACTTTAATTCAAATAGAATATTTTGTGCACAAACCTTGGGGAGCTTCCTCATATTATTTAGAGCACCCTTTTGGTCTTATCATAATATCTTTATTCGATTTGTTCTTTGGATCGATTGATTGCTCTCTTCATTTGTTGAAGTTTATCCACCATGTGATCTTATTTTATTTGCAATCTTTGATCCTCAATATAGGTTGATTTCCTCCGAGTTTTCATATTTGGATATGTGCATATTTTTTCAATTATACTTTTGGTTTATGCACACATTATGGAGGAACTCTCACTATATTGGCCTTCTAAGTTTTTCTGCCCATTTCGGCAATTGGTGCTAATGGGGGAGAAGTTTCGAGGGTTTAAAGGGAATTGGGTTTTATGCTTTGGTTTTGTTCTTAAGCATTTTCCTTTCATGCTTTGCATGGTTGAGTATATAGAGGAAACTCCACCAACAACCTTGGTTGGCAATATATCCAATGAAATCAAGATCATTCACACGTGCATAGATTGTGGGGGAGTTTGCTCTATATATGGTGGCTTTACTAACATCACATACTTTTGTAGTATTTGATGTTAGTGCAACCATTTTGGTTCTTTAAATTCATTATATAAACCCTCTCAAAGAGATTGTCATCAATTACCAAAATGGGGGAGATTGAAAGAGCATGGAGCCCCCATGTGTGGTTTTGGTAATTAATGACAATCTCTATGGACTAATGTTTGCATTGAGTTATATTTGTAGGACATGTCCATAGACAATGCTTGAACCATATGTTGGCTTCAAGGTTGTAAGAAGGATCAAATGAAGAACTTTAAGTGATGACCAATGTGTTATTCAAGGAAATATCGAAAGAATGGTCATATGAGAATTGAGCTTATTGCAACTATGTCTTGAAGAATATAATTGAGTGGACATTTGTGTTTACCTTCAAGACATCATCATCATGAAGGAAGAAGGAAGGATACAAGGTTGATCAAGTCAAAGTGCAAATATGGGATTCAAGTTGATCAACTCTCAAAGCATACATAATGTATCGAGTGGGATCTTGTGATCTCGGGCTAGGATATTATTAAGTGGTGATCGTCTTCATGGATGTGAAGTCAAGTTCAAGATGTGCCATCTCAAGGATATTATATGCTTGATGCATGTATTCTATTTGGTGGTAATGTCTATGTGAAGATATTCCTAAGAGAGTCTTTCCCATATTGATTTATGGGGGAGCAATTCGCAAGACTTCACCAAGCAATCAAGATCAAGAAAGGTGTTCCAACTTGAGGAAGACAAGACGGTCATAATCTAGCTCAAGTGGAATGCGCAAGGAAAAGATATGCTTAAAGAGAGTCTTTCCCATAGTGTGTATGGGGGAGCAATTCGTAAGACTTCACCAAGCAATCAAGATCAAGAAAGGTGTTCCAACTTGAGGAAGACAAGATGGTCATAATCTAGCTCAAGTTGAATGCACAAGGAAAAGGTATGTTCTTGATAGGGTTCCTTTCTTACCGGTCTCTTGTGTTAGTTTGGAGACCGGGTTATAGGATTGGTAGCCGTACTATCAAGAGGGGCTCTCGAGTGAGTAACTTAACCGCATCGTTCGAAGAGAGCTCAAACCTTTGCATATTTGCCATCATCTTTCTTGGTTCTTATTTGGCTTTTATCCATGTGAGGTTTTAGAGCTTGTGGTTAATTCCATGACAAGCTCTAACTCATCAAAAAGGGATTTTGCATGAAACACTCATTGTGTTTTTGGTGTTTGGAGGTTTTACCGGTTCGACTTTGAAGAGAGGTCAAACCTCTCATCATTTGGTTTTATCCTCCCTTGTTGGACTATGATGTTTCTATGCATATACTTGTAGAGCTCGTTGTTGTGATTCCAACGAGCCCAAGATCATCAAAAACGGAGTCCGGATGCTCAAGTTATGGTCGTTTTCGTGTTGGTGTTTCTGCCAGTTTTTGGTGGCTGGAGTCTCCGGACCGAGACGCAAAGTCTCCGGCCCAACTCCGGCCTGGCACCTGCTTAGTCCGTCCTGAGGCCCCCGAATGACCCCGGGGCACCGGAGACTCCGGCCCAGGGGTGGAGACTCCGGCCCTGGAGTCACTTAGGGCGGAGACTCCGGTCCTCTAGGCCGGAGACTCCGGCCCTAGTGCCCAGCAACGGCTAGTTTTCGTGGGGGACCTATAAAAGGCCCCCTTCTTCCTCCTTGGGCTGGTTGGCTTCCTATTCTATCTCTCCTCCATTGTTGACCTTGAAGCTTTGCTCTCTCTCTCAATCCCTCCAATGATTCTTGCATCTTCTTGAGGGAAAAGAGAGAGGAGATCTAGATCTATATTTCCACCAATCAATTTCTCCTCTAAGTGAGGGGAACCATTGGGATCTAGATCTTGGAGTTCATTTGTTGATTTCCTTTGTTCTTCCTCTCATATTCCTCCATAGCATTTGTTGCTTTGGTAGAATTTGGGAGAGAAGGATTTGAGCACTTTGTGTGCTCTTGCCATTGCATTTGGTGCATCGGTTTGAGTTCTCCTCGGAGATTCGGTAAGTGGAAGTTGTGAGCTTATTACTCTTGGGTTCTTGGAACCCTAGACGGCTTAGTGGCCTTTGTGGCATATACTTGGGGCCTCCAATTAAGTTGTGGAGATTCCCCAACCTTTGTGGTGCCTTTGTGGCAATTCTTGGGAGCCTCCAATTAAGTTGTGGAGATTGCCCCAAGCTTGTACGGGTTCGGTGACCGCCCTCAAGTGTTCCATAGTGGATCGTGGCATCTTGCTTTGTGCGAGGGCGCGAGGAGAATAAGGTGAGCCTTTGTGGCGTTTGGTGTGTAGCGTGCCTCCGCATCTTGAGGTGAGCCTTTGTGGCATTTGGTGAGCATTGTGCTACCACATCTCAAGGTGAGGCCTTTGTGGCGTTCGGAGTGCATTAAGCCGCCACACCTCTCCAACGGAGACTAGCTTCCTTTGGAAGTGAACTTCGGGATACATCTTCGTCTCCTTCGTGCCTCGGTAACTCTTATCCGAGCTCCACTACTTGTGCACTTTACATTTGTGATAGCCATCGTGCTTGAAGTTATATATCTTGCTATCACCTTGCTACTTGTCTTGCTTAGCATAAGTTGTTGGTACACATAGATGAGCCTAGTTTATTAGGTTTTGTAAGCTTGTCAAATTAAACGCTAGTTTATTTCCGCATTTGTACAAGCCTTTCGTAAAAGTTTTAATCGCCTATTCACCCCCCCCTCTAGGCGACATCTGTGTCCTTTCAATATTCAACCTCTTTTAGCTTCAGGTTTCAACCCAAAACCACCACATATAAAGTATATACTACTGTAGCAACTTCCACAAGAGTTCCATGATAAAAAAGAACTCAAAAGAAAGCGATAAAGTGGCAAAAACAAATATTGGCAGAAATCTGTCAAAACTGAACAGCTGACAAAGGACGAATTTTTGAGGGATTTTCTGTTGCTCAAATCAAAAAGTGTTCAACTAAGAAAAGTTTGGATATAACCTGGGGCATATGCACAAGAAATTGCAGGTCCAAAAGATAAACAGAGAATTTTCACGAATTTTTACGGTGCAGCACCGAAAACAGTTTCAGGACAGCAATCATAACCATTAACATGCATATCAATGATGGGTTCCCAACCATCTTCTAACTTCCTGGGAACAGAAGCTTTTTGCTTCAACTTTTCATCCCTAATCTTTATAAGAGCATTGGTAATATGCTTAGTAAAAGCAATATTTAAAGAACTAGCATTGGGAGTCAAAGCAAGCTTTTGCAAGAACAAAATAACTTCAGATATATTGCAGCCATCAACATCAAAATCATTAAAAGAGATAGAGCTATCATCTCCCACACTCCGAAAAATTTCAGCACTCTTTTGAGAAAAAGTTTTGGCAGTTTTAGGCTTTTTAACACAAGGAGTGGGAGTTTTCTCTACACCTATCAAAGTAAGAGGGTTGCTATCAGTAGGAGCAACATCATTAGAGGTAGTAATAGTACATACCTTCATCTCTCTAGCCATCTCATCTTCTCTTTCCCACCTGGCATGCAAATCCGCTAACAATCTAATATTATCATCAATTCCAACTTGGGTAGCATTAGCGGCAGCAACAACATTGCTCACTTTCACATCATTAGGAAACACTTTTAGTTTCAGAAGTTCAACATCATGAGCAAGGCTATCAACTTTAGAAGCAAGAATATCAATTTTGCCTAACTTTTCCTCAACAGACTTGTTAAAAGCAGTTTGCTTACCGATGAAGTCCTTGAGCATTACCTCAAGCTCGGAGGGCGCAGCCCTAGTGTTGTTGTAGGAATTTCCATAATAATTACCATAACCATTACCATTGGTAGAAGGATACGGCCTATAATTGTTACTAGCAAAATTGTTCCTATAAGCATTGTTGTTAAAATTGTTGTTTCTAATGAAATTCACATCAACTTGCTCTTCTTGAGCAACCAGAGAGGCCAAAGGAACATTATTAGGATCAACATGAGTCCTATCATTAGCAAGCATAGCCATAATGGTATTAATCTTATCATTCAAGGAAGAGGTTTCCTCAACAGAATTTACCTTCTTACCTTGTGGAGCTCTCTCGGTGTGCCATTCGGAATAATTTACCATCATATTGTCGAGTAGCTTTGATGCGGCGCCCAATGTGAGGGACATAAAAGTGCCTCCAGCAGCTGAATCAAGTAGGTTCCTTGAAGAAAAATTCAGTCCTGCATAAAAAGTTTGGATAATCATCCAAGTAGTCAGTCCATGAGTGGGACAATTCTTTACCATAGATTTCATTCTTTCCCAAGCTTGAGCAACATGTTCATTATCAAACTGAGTAAACTTCATAATAATGCTACGCAACGATATAATCTTAGCAGGAGGATAGTATCTACCAATAAAAGCATCCTTACACTTAGCCCATGAATCAATACTATTCTTAGTCAAAGACAGCAACCAATCTTTAGCTTTTCCTCTCAAAGAAAAAGGAAACAACTTGAGCTTAATAATATCACTATCAACATCCTTATATTTCTGCATCTCACATTGCTCAACAAAATTGTTGAGATGAGCTGCAGCATCTTCAGTACTAGCACCAAAAAATTGCTCTTTCATAACAAAGTTCAATAAAGCAGGCTTGATCTCATAAAAGGTGGTAGCAGGAACAGGTGGTGCAATAGGAGTGCAGATAAAATCACTATTGTTCGTGCTAGCAAAGTCACACAACTTGGTGTTTTCAGGAGTACCCATTTCAGCAAAACAAAAGTAAACAAGTAAAAACAACTACCAAGGATTCTAATTTTTTTGGGTTTTTGATATAAAGCAATGCAGGTAAAATAAATAAAGTAAAGCAAAACAAATAACAAAGTAAAGAATGTGTGTGCGAAGAACTCCCCTCGCAGAAGTCTTCTCTTCCTCCCCGGCAACGGCGCCAGAAAAAGTGCTGCTACTCGTGTGATGATGACGCCAGAAAAGAGCTGGTGGCGTGTAGTTGACATGGGAGCAGTAAGTCCTTGTGCGTGGTGATGACCAGTCCGTTGGGAACCCCAAGAGGAAGGTATGATGAGTGTAGCGGCAAGTTTTCCCTCAGTTAAGAAACCAAGGTATATCGAACAGGAGAGGAGAGACGGTGACGACTGAAGGTGTTGTGGAACCTGCACACACACACAAACAAATACTTTGTTCCCAACTTGCGATGAGGTTGTCAATCTCACCGGTTTGCTTGAAACAAAGGTTATGAGTGTATCGAGTGGAAAACAGTAGTAATATATGCGAGTAAAGTAAACAGTGCGGGAAAAGTAAACAGGTGATTGCAATATGATTAAAATAGGACCAGGGTCCACAGTTCACTAGTGGTGTCTCTCCATAGATAAAATAACATGCTGGGTAAACAAATTACAGTTGGGCAATTGATAGAATAAAGATAACGTGATATGTCAAGAAGATCACTATGAGATTTACTCTGGGCATTACAACAAAATACATAGACCGCCATCCAACTGCATCTATGACTAATAATCCACTCCCGGGGATATCAATCAGAACACCCTAGAAGTATTAAGTTGCGAACAACACATAATTGCATTAAGCAAAGTGTGTAATGTAAACAAAGCATATGCCCTTGAGCATATGAATGTTGTTTTCTCCCTAATAGCAACAGCACATCTACCACCTTAGAGGTTTTTGTCACTCCCCCAGGTGAAATAGAGACATGAACCCACTATCGAGCATAAATACCCCCTCTTGGAGTCACTAGCAACTACTCGGCCAAGATAGCTACTAACAACGGAGAGCATTGATGGCTATGATAGCAACAAGCAGTCCTTGTGCGTGGTGAATGAATGACCAGCCCGTTGGGAACCCCAAGAGGAAGGTATGATGAGTGTAGCAGCAAGTTTTCCCTCAGTTAAGAAACCAAGGTATGTCGATCAGGAGAAGGGAGACGGTGACAACTGAAGGTGATGCTTGCTAGCTTGCGACAGCAGCGGACAACTGGCGCTTCGTCCAAGCTTTGCTTGCTAGCTGCAACGTGGAACCTGCACACACACAAACAAATACTTTGCTCCCAACTTGCGATGAGGTTGTCAATCTCACCGGTTTGCTTGAAACAAAGGTTATGAGTGTATCGAGTGGAAAACAGTAGAGTATATGCGAGTAAAGTAAACAATGCGGGAAAAGTAAACAGGTGATTGCAATATGATTAAAATAGGACCGGGGTCCACAGTTCACTAGTGGTGTCTCTCCATAGATAAAATAACATGCTGGGTAAACAAATTACAGTTGGGCAATTGATAGAATAAAGATAACGTGATATGTCAAGAAGATCACTATGAGATTCACTCTGGGCATTACAACAAAATACATAGACCGCCATCCAACTGCATCTATGACTAATAATCCACCCCCAGGGATATCATCCGAACACCCCAAAAGTATTAAGTTGCGAACAACAGATAATTGCATTAAGCAAAGTGTGTAATGTAAACAAAGCATATGCCCTTGAGCATATGAATGTTGTTTTCTCCCTAGTAGCAACAGCACATCTACCACCTTAGAGGTTTCTGTCACTCCCCCAGGTGAAATAGAGGCATGAACCCACTATCGAGCATAAATACCCCCTCTTGGAGTCACTAGCAACTACTCGGCCAAGATAGCTACTAACAACGGAGAGCATGCAAGATCATAAACAACATAGAGATAACAAAAGATATAATTCAGTACAGCAACTTAATCATAAACACCAATATTCATCGGATCCCAACAAACCAACATCATAGAATTACATAACGGTGATCTCAATCATGTAGGGCAGCTCATGAGATCTAAACATGAAGCACATGGTGGAGAAGACAACCATCTAGCTACTGCTATGGACCCATAGTCCAAGGTAGACTACTCACTCATCGCTCCGGAGGCAAGCATGGTGATGAAGAAGAACTCCGGTGGCGATTCCCCTCTCCGGCAGGGTGCCGGGAAGAGCTTCTGGACCCTCCCGATCTTCGGGTCGACGGCGGCGGCGGATCGTGATGTATTCTGGAAAACTGATCGGGCCCTTAGGTTTTTCTCGTCAGGGGGTATATATAGGCGAAAGGGCGATGTCAGAGGGGGTCCCACGCCCCCTCACACGTGGGTGGCGCGGCCAGGGGGCTGGCCGCGCCGCCTGTGTGTGTGGGGCCCACGTGGCCCTACTCCTTCTCTCCTTCGGATGTTTGGGAGCTCCCCGGTGAAATATGACTTCAGGAACTTGTTTCGTCCAATACCGAGAATATTTCCTGTGTATCACTTCTGAAACACAAAAACAGCAGAAAACAGGAAACTGGCACTGTGGCACTTCGTTAATAGGTTAGTTCCAGAAAATGTATAAAAATGCCACTAAGTGTAACGAAACAATAGGCAAATGGTGTAAAACAAAGCATGGAGCATCAAAAATTATAGATACGTTTGAGACGTATCAAGCATCCCCAAGCTTAACTCCTGCTCGTCCTCGAGTAGGTAAGTGATAACAAAAGAATAATTTTTGAGGTGACATGCACCTACACAATCTTGATCATATATGTAAGCATTGATGAGCTGGGATCAATAGAACTTAAAACATGGGCATGAAGATATAATCATGACAATAAGAAACTTAGCAACCATGTTGTAAACATGCAAATGAACACAAACAAAAGATCATGATAATGAAACAATGAAAGTCAAACATGTGTTCAAATCATAAGGAAAACATACAAGTGGTTTTCAGCTTGTCCTTCAAAGAGAGCAAAACATAAATGCATAGGACACCTCAAAGTTTAAGAGGGCGACTAGATACAAATAATTTAAGAACAAGTGAAACCAACAATATGAGTCAATCAATGAACTTTGGGACAATGCATATCACACTAAGAATGACAACTATGCTCTCTTAATGGTGCATAAAGAAAGAAGGTGGTGACTCAACATAAAAGTAGAAGAAAGGCCCTTCGCAGAGGGAAGCAGTGATTTAAACATGTGCTAGAGCTTTTCATTTGTAAAACAGAGATAAAACTTGATTTTGAGAGGTGGTTGTCTTTGTCAACGACTGGCAATGGGGTTCTTACTATCTTCCATACAAAAATAAAGCAAGTTTTTGAGAGAGAGATTGGCACTTCGTGCTCTTTTTATAAAACTTGGCACTCCTCCCTACCTTTTCCTTTCACATACCATGGCTAACCGATTCCATCGGGTGCCCACCAACATTCACATTCTTTGGAGGAGTGCCTTTTTTTTCTTTCTTTTTTTTCTTTTTTTTTCTTTTTTGGAGTAAACAATATGGAAGATAGCAAATCCGACCACTACGTCCCCATGAGCTGAAAACAGTGTCACAAAACGAGAAGTATTTTGAAGGTTTTTGAAAGGTAGCACACGAAAATTTTACTTTGGAATGGCTTACAAATACCATGCATAGGAATTTATAGTGGACACAATGGAAAACTTTGGCTTTTAGGAGTTGGATGCACGAGTAGAGCTCATACTCAGTACAAGGTGAGGGCTAGCAAAAGACTGGGAGCGACCAACTAAGAGAGCAATAATGGCCATAATCATGCAAAGCGACAAAGCGACATTAAAAGAAGCATACGATGGCATCAAAAGTTAAAAACTAAATGATCATGAAGGCTATGGCGACTTTGGAAGAGTCTAACATGTGTGAGCATGCGCCAAGTCAACCCAAATAAAGCATCAAGGAGAAAACCAAAATAATGCTTCCATACAATAAAAACAACGCATGATTTTTTCAAAGGCTCATTAAGCAATCTCAGTTATTTGAGACAAGTCATGCTACAACAAAACCACTAAGCATACTATCAAAAAGACATCAAGCATGACATGAAAAAGCCTAAGCCGCAGTCTACACAAGCTCCTTCTTGTACCACTATTTTGCACAAAGCTTTTTCTCTTTTCCAACACCATTTGAAACTTTTAAAGACACCTCTTTTGATGAAAACCAATAAAGATCAGAGGCAAAAATGCACCTTGATGAAAAGATATGACAAGATCTGAACGCATATCAAGGCGAAAACGAAAACCAAAAGCAGTAGCAGAAAAACTAGAATGCTCGATTTATAAGAGTGAAAACTAGAGCATCCTTTGCAAATGAAAACGAGTACATCTCCTCCAAAGGAAATTTGTTGGGGTCCAACCATTTATTGCAGCAAACAAACAAACTAAGCAAACTAAGAAAACTAAAACAACTGACGCTCCAAGAAAAACACATAGAGCATGAAGCAATAAAAATATAGTGTTTTGAAAGGTGACCTGATTTTTGCCGATGAAGAAGGGGTGCCTCGGGGGCATCCCCAAGCTTTGACGCTTGTACTTCTTGGATATTTCTTGGGGTGATGCATGGGCATCCCCAAACTTGAGCTTTTGTCCATTCTTCAACTCATCTCATCATTCTCCAATCCCTACACTTGAAAACTTCCTTCATACAAAACTAAACACAATTCTATTAGCAACATTAGTGCAAGCATAAAATATATTCAACCTCTTTTAGCTTCAGGTTTCAACCCAAAACTACCACATATAAAGTATATACTACTGTAGCAACTTCCACAAGAGTTCCATGATAAAAAAGAACTCAAAAGAAAGCGATAAAGTGGCAAAAACAAATATTGGCAGAAATCTATCAAAACTGGACAGCTGATAATGGACGAATTTTTGAGGGATTTTCTGTTGCTCAAATCAAAAAGTGTTCAACTAAGAAACGTTTGGATATAACCTGGGGCATAAGCACAAGAAATTTCAGGTCCAAAAGATATACAGAGAATTTTCACGAATTTTTACGGTGCAGCACCGAAAACAGTTTCAGGACAGCAATAACCCCAAATCTTTACCTCACTCAAATTAGAGGCTTCTCTTGGCACAAAAACGAAATAAACAAGATAAGGAGCGGTCATTACAGTAGTAATGACTTCCAAGACTCAAGAAAAAGAAAAATTACTGAAAAGTAAACAATGGGTTATCTCCCAAGAGTGCTTTTCTTTAACGCCTTTGAGCTAGGCGCAGAAAATTGCGAATCAAGTAATATCAATAGATGAAGTGCTAGTTACCTCAGTAGGCTCTTTGAAGGTTCCCGAAGATGATTCAACCTGCAAGTCACCCTTAGTGGAACTAAGAGTCTTACCAATCTTAAGAACATGTTGAGATTTAAGCGCAGAAACCTTGGGAACATACATAAATTTTTGCTCTTTTCCAACAAACACTTTCTCCTTCTTAAATTTAAGAGAAGAGAAGATCAAACTAAGAGTTTCCATAGACTCCTCTAGTTTACCAATCCTCAAGCTCTGATTGTCATGAGTAGTGCTAGCCTCTAAAATGGTAATTCTCTTACCAATGTTTTCTATTAATTCACTAACGCGGCTAGCATTTTCTAGGATACTTGGCAGACTTTTTTCTAAGGAGCTGAGCTTTTCTACCACCTCTTCCAAGGTGGTCTCAGTTTTAGCAACATGAATAGGTGGTACTCCCACTAAGCTTTCAATTATAGTGCATGCTTCTCCCGCGGGAGTACCCAGAAAATTACCTCCTGTAAGAGTATCAAGAACATACCTATTCCAACTCGATATGCCAACATAAAAATTTCTAAGGAGGATCGTGGTGGAGTGCTTTTTGGTACACCTATGATGAGCATTGTTAATACGGTACCAAGCATCTTTTAAACTTTCTCCCCCTTGTTGCTTGAAACTATGAACTTCTACTTCAGGATTACTCATTGTAACAAAACTAAAAGCAGATAAGTAAAAACAACTACCAAGGATTCTAATTTTTTTGGGTTTTTGATAAAAAGCAATGCAGGTAAAATAAAATAAAGTAAAGCAAAACAAATAACAAAGCAATGGATGTGTGTGCGAAGAACTCCCCTCGCAGAAGTCTTCTCTTCCTTCCCCGGCAACGGCGCCAGAAAAAGTGCTGATGGCTATGATAGCAACAAGCAGTCCTTGTGCGTGGTGAATGAATGACCAGCCCGTTGGGAACCCCAAGAGGAAGGTATGATGAGTGTAGCAGCAAGTTTTCCCTCAGTTAAGAAACCAAGGTATGTCGATCAGGAGAAGGGAGACGGTGACAACTGAAGGTGATGCTTGCTAGCTTGCGACAACAGCGGACAACTGGCGCTTCGTCCAAGCTTTGCTTGCTAGCTGCAACGTGGAACCTGCACACACACAAACAAATACTTTGCTCCCAACTTGCGATGAGGTTGTCAATCTCACCGGTTTGCTTGAAACAAAGGTTATGAGTGTATCGAGTGGAAAACAGTAGAGTATATGCGAGTAAAGTAAACAATGCGGGAAAAGTAAACAGGTGATTGCAATATGATTAAAATAGGACCGGGGTCCACAGTTCACTAGTGGTGTCTCTCCATAGATAAAATAACATGCTGGGTAAACAAATTACAGTTGGGCAATTGATAGAATAAAGATAACGTGATATGTCAAGAAGATCACTATGAGATTCACTCTGGGCATTACAACAAAATACATAGACCGCCATCCAACTGCATCTATGACTAATAATCCACCCCCAGGGATATCATCCGAACACCCCAAAAGTATTAAGTTGCGAACAACAGATAATTGCATTAAGCAAAGTGTGTAATGTAAACAAAGCATATGCCCTTGAGCACATGAATGTTGTTTTCTCCCTAGTAGCAACAGCACATCTACCACCTTAGAGGTTTCTGTCACTCCCCCAGGTGAAATAGAGGCATGAACCCACTATCGAGCATAAATACCCCCTCTTGGAGTCACTAGCAACTACTCGGCCAAGATAGCTACTAACAACGGAGAGCATGCAAGATCATAAACAACATAGAGATAACAAAAGATATAATTCAGTACAGCAACTTAATCATAAACACCAATATTCATCGGATCCCAACAAACCAACATCATAGAATTACATAACGGTGATCTCAATCATGTAGGGCAGCTCATGAGATCTAAACATGAAGCACATGGTGGAGAAGACAACCATCTAGCTACTGCTATGGACCCATAGTCCAAGGTAGACTACTCACTCATCGCTCCGGAGGCAAGCATGGCGATGAAGAAGACCTCTGGTGGCGATTCCCCTCTCCAGCAGGGTGCCGGGAAGAGCTTCTGGACCCTCCCGATCTTCGGGTCGACGGCGGCGGCGGATCGCGATGTATTCTGGAAAACTGATCGGGCCCTTAGGTTTTTCTCGTCAGGGGGTATATATAGGCGAAAGGGCGATGTCAGAGGGGGTCCCACACCCCCTCACACGTGGGTGGCGCGGCCAGGGGGCTGGCCGCGCCGCCTGTGTGTGTGGGGCCCACGTGGCCCTACTCCTTCTCTCCTTCGGATGTTTGGGAGCTCCCCGGTGAAATATGACTTCAGGAACTTGTTTCGTCCAATTCCGAGAATATTTCCTGTGTATCACTTCTGAAACACAAAAACAGCAGAAAACAGGAAACTGGCACTGTGGCACTTCGTTAATAGGTTAGTTCCGGAAAATGTATAAAAATGCCACTAAGTGTAACGAAACAATAGGCAAATGGTGTAAAACAAAGCATGGAGCATCAAAAATTATAGATACGTTTGAGACGTATCAAGCATGCAAGATCATAAACAACATAGAGATAACAAAAGATATAATTCAGTACAGCAACTTAATCATAAACACCAATATTCATCGGATCCCAACAAACCAACATCATAGAATTACATAACGGTGATCTCAATAATGTATGGCAGCTCATGAGATCTAAACATGAAGCACATGGTGGAGAAGACAACCATCTAGCTAGTGCTATGGACCCATAGTCCAAGGTAGACTACTCACTCATCGCTCCGGAGGCAAGCATGGCGATGAAGAAGACCTCTGGTGGTGATTCCCCTCTCCGGCAGGGTGCCGGGAAGAGCTTCTGGATCCTCCCGATCTTCGGGTCGACGGCGGCGGCGTATCGCGATGTATTCTGGAAAACTGATCGGGGCCTCAGGTTTTTCTCGTCGGGGGGTACTTATAGGCGAAGGGGCGAGGTCAGAGGAGGGACCAGGCCTCCTCACACTTGGCTGGTGCGGCCAGTGGCCTGACCGCGCCGCCTGTGCATGTGGGGCCCTGGTGGCCCTACTCCTTCTCTCCTTCGGATCTCTGGAAGCTTCCGGGTAAAATATGACTTCAGGAACTTGTTTCGTCCAATTCCGAGAATATTTCCTGTGTATCACTTCTGAAACACAAAAACAGCAGAAAATAAGAAACTGGCACTGTGGCACTTCGTTAATAGGTTAGTTCCAGAAAATGCATAAAAATGCCACTAAGTGTAACAAAACAATAGGCAAATGGTGTAAAAACAAGCATGGAGCATCAAAAATTATAGATACGTTTGAGACGTATCATAGTCCCGTCGTGGGAGTTTCCCGTCCTACGCCCGAGATTTTCGAGAGTGTTATCGCATGTGTACGTCTGAAGAGGGTGACACCTCGGAGATAGATGTTGCCTCTCTAAACACCCTAACACATGTAACTACATATATTAGGGGAAAGTGATAGCTTTGGGGGGATTCCTACTCTTTTCAGGCTCCGCGTACATCGAAATTCTAGCCAGGTGGGCCCACGCGGTCTACCCCTTTGACTTCCCTCCAACGACGATTGACCAGTGGACCTTTTTACTTTATTTTGTTTGGTTAGGCAATAGGAGCATGGAACAATACCGTGGAGTCCAAGATCCCCCCTAGTAGACCCGTCGTGGGAGTTTCCCGCCCTACGCCCGAGATTTTTGAGAGTGTTATCGCATGTGTACGTCTGAAGAGGGTGACACCTCAGAGATAGATGTTGCCTCTCTAAACACCCTAACACACGTAACTAGATATATTAGGGGAAAGTGATAGCTTTGGGGGGATTCCTACTCTTCTCAGGCTCTGCCTACATCAAAACTCTAGCCAGGTGGGCCCGCGCGGTCTACCCCTTTGACTTCCCTCCAACGACGGTTGACCGATGGATCTTTTTACTTTATTTTGTTTGGTTAGGATATAGGAGCATGGAACAACACCGTGGAGTCCAAGATCCCCCCTAGTAGACCAGTCGTGGGAGTTTCCCGTCCTACGCTCGAGATTTTTGAGAGTGTTATCGCATGTGTACGTCTGAAGAGGGTGACACCTCGGAGATAGATGTTGCCTCTCTAAACACCCTAACACACATAGATACATATATATTAGGGGAAAGTGATAGCTTTGGGGGGATTCCTACGCTTCTCAGGCTCGGCGTACATCGAAACTCTAGCCAGGTGGGCCCGCGTGGTCTACCCCTTTGACTTCCCTCCAACGACGGTGGAACGGTGGACCTTTTTACTTTATTTTGTTTGGTTAGGCAATAGGAGCACATAACAACACCGTGGAGGCCAAGAGCACCCCTAGTAGACCCGTCGTGGGAGTTTCCCGTCCTACGCCCGAGATTTTCGAGAGTGTTATCGCATGTGTACGTCTGAAGAGGGTGACCCCTCGGAGATAGATGTTGCCTCTCTAAACACCCTAACACATGTAACTACATATATTAGGGGAAAGTGATAGCTTTGGGGGAATTCCTACTCTTCTCAGGCTCCGCGTACATCGAAACTCTAGCCAGTGGGCCCGCGCGGTCTACCCCTTTGACTTCCCTCCAACGATGGTTGACCGGTGGACCTTTTTACTTTATTTTGTTTGGTTAGGCAATAGGAGCATGGAACAACACCGTGGAGTCCAAGATCCCCCCTAGTAGACCCGTCGTGGGAGTTTCCCGTCCTACGCCCGAGATTTTCGAGAGTGTTATCGCATGTGTACATGTGAAGAGGATGACACCTCGAAGATAGATGTTGCCTCTCTAAGCATCCTAACACACGTACCTACATATATTAGGGGAAAATGATAGCTTTGGGGGATTTCAACATGGAACAACACCGTAGAGTCCAAGAACATCATAGACCCGTGGTGCGAACTTCCTATCGTGTCATTTCATGCGATCCCATACATCATTTTCTGAAATCTTAAAACATCAAAATATCTATATTTTGTTATTTTATGATATATTTTAGTGGTGCATAAATTATCATGAAACCAAATGCGGGGAAAAAATTCGGAAAAATCTAAGCCGACGGCATTGCCGTCGGCATAGATTGGACAGACGATCCTCCCGTGACGCCGTTAGCGTTGCAGTTTACGGGCCCACCTTGGGCCGACGGCTTTGCTATGCCGACGGCTTTGCTGTCGGCGTACCTTCATAGGCCGACGGCTTTGCTATGCCGTCGGCTTTGCCGTCGGCGTAGGTAACTAGGCCGACGACTTTTCTACGCCGACGGCCTTTTTCGTAGGATTCCTGTCCAACGAGCTACGCCGACGGCCCCGACAAAAAGCCGTCGGCATAGCTCTGGGCCGTCGGCGTATTGTCTTGTTCCCGTAGTGAGCCCCTGTCTATAATCTCGATCCATGCCATCTACAGACTGCACTACAGACACCTGGTACAACGCACTATCTATTTGATGTCTGTATAAGCTCTACAAATCACCGGAAAACTCTCTGGTAGGATGAAATTGGTAAAAGAAGCATTGATGTGCTTGGCTACATCAGATCGGAGTGGTGCCAGGCAGATCGCCGTGCTTGCCCGCTAGCCATCGCCGGCGCCGGCGCATCCATTCCTCCATGTGCTGTTTGCATGTTCCTCTGATCGATTTATCTCCCCTGACTGGATGTCGCAAGCAGCAGCTGCAGCAATTTCTATCGAGCATAGCGCAAATTGCAGGTGATTCTGGGCGGATCAAGCGAATTTCCCAAAGATCGGTGAGCTTTAGCTGATGATGATGGCGATCTCCGAGAAAACCAGACGAAGCGGATCCGGAATTTGGATGGATGGTGGCAGGAAAACTGCCCGATGCAGACGGCCGCCGTACAACGGGAGAAAGCACGTCGCTAAGAAGAGATATTTACGGGATTCGACGGTCTGTAATTCTACAGACGGACTGTTTCTCTCTCATCCTTCTCTCTCTTTCACATCAGCTAATTTTTGACGTGGCCTTTGTTACAGTCGGCTGACTAGATACCACCGTACATGCCCTAAGTCGTGCGCACGGTTAAACAGTGAATAGCAGAGTTCAATAGCAGACTGTCCTCTGTCCCAATTCCTGACCTGCTAAGAGCATGCTCATTCGGATGCCCTAAATCGTGTCCGGATCCGGAGTTGCTCTTGGAGCACCATTTAGAATATCCAAAAAAAAATTTATTTAGGGATCGAGTTCACCCAGTCGGAGGGCTGTGCGCATGTCTTCCCCGGGCCCCGCCTCTCATTTCCGTCGCTGGAGTTGCCGAGGAAGCAGCCCGTCCACCGCCCGTCCCTTGGTCTCGCCATTTCCCGCTAGCGTCGAGTTGACGCGGAGCCTGTCCATCCATTTGCAGCTTCCCCGTGCAATCTTGAGTAGGGATTGAGATGGCGAGAAGGTGGCCTCGTGTCGCCGTCTTCTACTCCTATTCGCGTTGTCAGATTTTCACCGCTATATTCCGCGTAGTCTGTATGCTTTATTACATGTTTAACGCGACGACGCTAAGATCGTACGTGTGGATACCATCGAAGATGTTACACGTGCGACACTAGATTGTGGGAGCCGAGGAAAAGGGACTTACTTTATTTTAGAATTCTACAAAAAAAAATCCTCAATTTTTTAGCAATTCTACTACTGCAAAATAAAAAAGAACCCTCAATTTTTTTATAAAGTCAACGCACTATTCTAAACTGAAGTAAAGTCAAACTTTCTCAAACTTTCTAGTGTATTTATTATATTAAATTATGGCTTTATTATATTAATAGATCTTTGCCATCCAATCTGATTAGAATATCATGGAAGTATAAGTGGCATACATTTTTTCTAGGAATGTTTTATCAATTCATTTTTATTCTATTTGTACCCCCGACAAACTCAAAGTTTCATCAAAATTGTCTCTATTCATATGTATGAAATATATATATAAAATACGTATGTGGAGTTCCCTAGAATTTCATGTGATTCAGTAAACAGAATATAGATTCCATGATATATAGTTCTTTTTATATGTTTCATCTAAACTTTCTTGTAAATATCAAGATTTTTTTTAATTCCCTCTCAATTTATTTTCTCTAATATTTTTAGAATTTTTTATTTTTTCTCATCACACACAATTAAACTTATTTTTTATTAACCTCTATGTTTTGACTTGGTTGCTACATGTGCGAATTCAGCAGAGATATACATAGTGCTCTTTGGACTGGATAATTATTCCGCCTATTTAAAATAAAAAACAATCAAATGAAGACAGGGATATGTTTTAGACGGTTTCCTGAATCTTGGGAGGGGGGCGGGGGTATAGGACAAACTAGATGAATTCCCCGCGCGTTGCGGCGGGAACTCAAGCAAACGCTTGTCGCTATAATGGAAGAAAGACACCTTGGTCACAATACAAAACATGAAGTGCTTCTGTTTCTCTTTACACATGAAAAAATATAAGAGTACAAAAATCTTGATATCATTTGTTTCAGCGTTTGTCTTCCAAGTAAATTAATGCATAATTGTTAGCTCATTGACATTACGTGACAACATCTAAACTTTAAACACATATGAAGAAATGCTGGCCATTGTACTGAAAGCTGTATATTAGTCAAGAAAGGAATATCAATCCAATGCATCTCAGAAATAAACTGTCCATAATTGACGTCACTGGCCAATAAAAACAATATTTCCACACAACATATGTCCACATATTGAAAACCTACACTTCGGTTATGATGATGGAACTTTTTTATGGAAATATTGGCATGATTAGAGATTACATAATGAGTATTCTCACAAAAATTTAATTAGTCGAGGGGAATCGGCCACAAAAAAACTCTATGTACTGTACCTGCTCATCGTCAGTTGAGAAGAATCTCTTTTAGTTTTCTAACATAACCGAAGATATCTTCAAAGAGCTCTAAGCTCCCTGGGTTTTGGTGGCCTATCCTTGCTCGGGACGTGGCGCGAGACTGGTCGCTTCCTGTGACGTTTCCAATTGATATACGTGAGGCTCGTTTGTGTGCTTGGTGTACGCTGCGTGTGTTTGCTAGATGAGCGGCAGACCGGGAAGAGGGCAACTCCCTTTTCTCTCTCTTACACAGTACGTTTCAGCCGCCGGCCACTCGACTGTCTCTCTCTCTCGGAATTCTATCGCCGGATCCTCCTACGCCATAGCACGGGAAGAGAGCAGTCCCGCCCACCTCCGCGCCCTCCTGCAACACACCATGGATGCGTCCTGTGTGTCTTCGCGGGCCGCAAGTCTCAAGTCTCCGCCGTCGTGTCGCGTCCCAGGGCTCACTGATGTGCGAGGAGCATGAGGTGAGGGTGGCGAGGCAAAGTGGAAGAGACCGTGGTTGGTCCGATCCACGAGGGGCACAAGGCGGCGGAATGCCAGGTGAGGCGAATCAGCCGCGATTATTCCTGCGAGGAGCAAGACCCGGCAGGATTTGCTCTTGATCTGGTTTCGGATCTGTGCGTCCTGATGTTGAGACAGGTCGATTTGGGATGGACACATGTTTTCCTTCTATCTACTTGGTGCCCAGTGCCTAGCTCAGGTAATTCTTCTTTCTATCACATGCACCTGTGATGCAGAGTCGATACGTGGTGAAGAGATAAGGATTCTATCCCCTCCAGATCCCTATAAACAGAGAACTAAACCTGGTAATTTCTGTGAGCACTTTATATGCAGTACTACAAAGAATTGCTGGCATTCATGCTGCCTCAGTTATTTGATTTTAGCTTCATTGGTCTGTACATGTTGCCCATGCGTATGTAGCATAACTATTTCATTGGAATAAGCTCGTGATGGTGTCAGCTTGTTGGACCTTCCTTTAATAGTTTTAGTCAATTGGGTACCCAAATAGTTACTCCTGCTGCATAGCTTTGCTCTTCACATCTTCTAATAAGAAATATAATGGTGCTTCAGCTTGGTCAAGTTAATCTGAAATATTTACTTACTCAGAAGAAGAGAAAGAACGGGTACTTCTGAGTTACATTTAAGTGATTAAACAATGTTCTGAGTTTATTGTATATGTAAATTGTAATTATGATTGTGTATCCTTATGCATGTTTTCTTCAGATTTTTTTGTTACAGGCAAATAAGTTCATTTGCTAATTTCTTGAGATAAACTTGAATAGCTTATATGAAAACAACCTGCATTTGTTCTCCACAATTTTGAAGTTTCCTTAGTGCTTATTCGAAGTACGATGAGTCTGTTATATTCGACTAATTTTCTGCAATATTACACTTTGGTTGGATAATCGAATCGGATCACCATGTGTGTAGAGAAATTTAAGATGCTGCAGGTTTATTGCATTCTGTCTGATGAAGTTTAGTGGTGATTACTATGTGGTTTACACATAAAAAATCTGCAGTCGGTTTAAACTATTGATCTTGCCCCCATATGATTATGAGCCTGATAGTTCCTCTTCTCCTTACTCTCTTTCTTATAACAAACTCAGGCAGTATGTTGCCTTCATTTTGTATTGTCCTATCCATAATAAGGTATAGCTGCCCCTAAATTTCACATAATGATGATTGATTGCAATTGGTTAGTACGATAGAAGACATAGTCCCAATTCTTCGTTTTTCTCATACTAGAATTTGGGTAGCATCTTGCATTTCTTCTATCCAAAGAAAGTTGGAAGTGCTCCCAAACATTGCATAATTAATTATATTTGATCATAGTTTTCAGTATGATTCCAATTGTATAGGTAAGAAATTTACAATCTTAAGGAGCACCAACCTCCCTAGGAATAGATACTTGTGGTTTGGTTAATTTGGTTGTTGTTTGACCTGTGCGACTGAGAGAGCCGTGAGATGTCTGTCCCGGTCAATTGAGAGAGCTGTGTGATATTCGTTTGACGTTCCTCTTCGCCGGGCTAGATGAAAGGGAGGTGGGTTTAGGCAGGAGGAGCCGAGGAGGCACCGGTATCCTGGATCTTAAGGGTCTAGAGGTAGGGTGGAGATTGAGGGAGAGCGTCGAGCCGATGGTATACATGCGCTTGGCTGTTTTATGTTCCTTTACTCTTGCCCTACTAGAATTGCAACTATCTTAAGTGAAAGTTCCACATGTAAACTTTATTTCATGCTTTTCAAATGGTGCTGCAGCGACATGTTTCAAACGGAGATTGGGAGCCGATTTATGTGATGTTGTGGCCGATGTGTTTGGAAGATTTCACAAAAATAAAGCTAGCTAAGACTAATAATGTACGATCTAGGCATTTATCAGTTACTAATTACATTAATGTGAAGCTAACCAATGTGAAGTAGTCCACACAAACTCATGTATTGTAATGTTCTATGATGTTTCTGCACTACAAAATCAAGTGTTGCAACTCCTTTGATGATTCTATTAGATAACATACTGTTGCATCCTTCGAACTCTTTGAGCAATTCAAGAGAAAGTAAACAAAGTATTTGGAATGCTACAGTTAGAGCAAGCAGTGTCTTTTGGATTGCTACAGGTAGAGCAGAAAATGTGAGGAGTCCGTTTGCCAAGAGGACATGCAACGTTGGTCAGCAGACATTGATCTAGAGGATGTATGTCATATTAGAGTAGATCCTAGCCAAGGAGATTTTTATTATAGTTTCCCACTGTTCTTTATTAAGAAAATCCTTTTTATTTTCATATTGCCAGCAGACGTATATGTTGATTAACCATTCAGCTTCAGTTTGTTGGCCAATGTCATAAGACGCAATCCATTAGTACAGTCCCTTTCATGAGGTAATATTCTTCATTTGACCTGAAATCACGAAGATCATGTTTTTCTGCTTTAGCATTTCCTCTTAGAATAAAGAAGTATAGGTCTGTGAAATTGTCTCCTGGATTGCACTGATGAATTTCTGATGTCGGTATATGCATGTTTCATCCTGTTTATTCTACTGATGATTAATTAGATTTTTTCTAAAAAAGGAAATGTGCATTTCTCTCCTGTGTCATGCCTGGTTAAAACACTCACGGATAGGATGTCTTGGTAATTGTTGTATTTTCTTCTAAAGTGCCACATATGATGTTCCCTAATTTACCTTTCTAGGATCTGCAGCTTTTTTCCACATTGAGAGGCTCATGGATTGTTATTTGTGAAAGCTCATGCTTGGAACTTCTGTACTATCATTGCTCCCTTATGCCTAGAATTATTCAAGATGATGTGTCTTGCCTAATTCAAATGGTGGTGGTTTCAGGGAGGCAATATAAGTTATATATCATGGTTTCAAAGATGTCATTTTTTGAAAAATCTGATTGGTGAATCTTTTGGGATTTGGAAAGTGAAGTGTTCTCCAACAAAATGATCGATTATGGGATTTTGTATTTTCTTTGCTAAACATATGTTTGTCTATCGAAAATATTTTGTATCTATATATAAATTTGAAAGTTTCCCTTTGTTTTCTCTGCTTAAAATATCTCAATTCAAAGCCATAATAGAAATGTAGCCTAAACTAACTGCACATAAATTGAAGGAAGTGTTTGAGTTCATCTTGCACATAAAATTGAAAGAAGTGTTTGAGTTCATATTGCATATAAAATTTAAGGAACTGCTATTAAGTTCATCTTTTCTAAGTTCTAATTTCCGAAATTCTTATACCTTCTTTGTAATAAGCTTTTGTCATCTTCTACGGGGAGTTCTTACAAATAGTCCAGCAGAGAACAAGCAGAGAACATTGCAGTGGAAGCTCACAATCTGCCAATTCAGTTATGGAGTTTGGGATGGCACAACGCTTGACATCAGTTTGAGGGGATTTGATTTTGACTTGTTCATTGGTTTTATCTTTGGAAATTCTTTAAATCTCGGGTAATCGAGGGTTATTGAGTAAAGACTTTGTAGTATGATATTCAATTTGTCCATGTAACAACTATTTTTTATTTGGAGAAGTTGTAATGGTACTTATGCATGTCTTTTTGTTGGCGCTTAAGATATTTGGTTGATGACCAGAAAATGGGGCCATCTTGCTGCATTCACCTCCGGTCCTGCCGCACTGACTGTTCCTTTCCTTGTGCACAAAATTTCCGTCGTTGGATGCGGTTGGGACCTGAGAAGGCCCAGGGGTTTGGGGGTGTTTGGTGTGTGTGATTTGTGTTCTTTTGTTCTTGTGCGTGTGCTCATCTGCATTTTGTCAAAATTGTCCTTTAGATGAATGCTTGTGAGGTAGTTTATGGACAGCATGGTAGTAAGTGGGTTGGTACTTTTTTCTTCCTTTTATAATGTATATTTGTTGTTTCTTAGGTTTTGTTGTTCTTTGGATGTTGGAACTACTTTTGTAGTGTTAGCCTAGGTGCTTCTGGATGATTCTCCTGGGACTTCGGGTTGTTGTGCATCCCCGTCGGAGTGTTTTGTTCTTCCTTGCTGTTAATGGTTGGGATGTTCTTGATTTTTTTTTTTTTTGCTATCGATGGGTGCTCTTCTACATCTTGTTTGTTGCTGCAAGGATCTGAATAAGATATGTGGAAACTAAAAATGCTTGAACAATGTCCAAATCCATCTCACTAAAAGCCAAAGAAAAAGTAAAGACGTAAAAAGCAGAAATGGCGCGGCAAAGCGCGCATGGTCCATCTAGTATGAATTGAACAATACTACTTTACCAATTGCTTTACTCTGTTGTGTTGAATTTTTCCTTAACACATTTTTTCGAGAATATTTTTCTGTGCCTCTTCCAGAATGATATACTTTTCATGGTACTTGCAAGATAATGAGCTTATAGTACTTTTTAGATAACTTACCTTTATGAAAAGAGGAACAGTTCACATGCCAGATTGTTTGCTTTGTCTTTTCTATATAGTTTAGCCGGTATGTAACGAATGAACGAAATTCAGGTATCTTCGCATGATCAATTCATAGATAGACATGTTAAAGAGATGCATGGGGAATAATACGTCAATGATGAAGCAGTTACTTTGGAATATTTGTTAAACATTGGGGAATAGACACCTTGAGTGGGACATGAACCATCAGAATCAACAAAATGAGTTAATCATTGAGCTTCGTTACCTTGTTCGGCAAGGATCCCGCGTGTAGATGCAAAAGTCACGAACTAAGTAGATCACAGGAGGTGTGGAATACACATAATATAGGTGTAGTAGGAATACACATTATAGGTGTAGTAGAGAACTGAAATCGGATTTGGAGGTAGAAGCTGATGCAACTACCGTCATTAAGCGGCATGGAAGAATCAAAGAAGGATGTTGTTGTCCACCTCGTCACTCCAACAGGATCGATGCAGTCATCCACTCCCATGTGCGTGAAATTGCAGGTGAGAAGGAGTGGCAGGAAAATATGCAGGAATAAAAGGGGTTAATACCCACCAAGGTGGCTTGGCTGACTGAAACAGCTCTGCTGAGCGAAGAATGGAGGGGATTAAATAAGAAAGGAAGCTAAAAGGATGGAAATCGGTAGTGGGGAGAGGAAGCGAAGAGTCTAGCATTTGTTTGGCGTGACTGAATTAAGTGTGCGGATTTGTATGTACCACACGCATGGGACGATCACTTACTGTTTTGCTAAGATGAAACTCAATAAAACCAGGACAGTTAGATGATAATCTGATGGCCAGAAATAATAAAGATGACGTGGCTCATTGTGGAAAGAGCTTGCAAACAATAAATGAAGATAGTGGGGATCAACTTTATATAGATTATAGATTTAGGAGTAAACTGACTTATTTTTTCTCAAGTGATGTATACTATATGCAATCACGGTTGTGATGTATGGCTAAATATTCTATGTATTTTATTTTGTAGGAAGAAGGAAGATTAGTACTGGAATGATCGTTGCAATTGGAGTCACAGGAGGCATATTACTTATTAGTATCATTGCAATGTGTAGTTATATTTATTGGGGGAGATATGTCAAGGGCAAGTGGAGGTCGGCGCCTAATGCCTCGTCCACCTACTCCGCTGGATATCAGCTGATCCACTATACATGTGTACTATGTGGCTTGCGCTCCCTGTTCAAGGATTTCTATTTTCGTGTCTTCGCCGGGCACCGTGGTTAGGAGCTTGACAGAGCTCAGGCTTGATCTCCTTTAGTTTGTTCCGTCCTTTATATCGTAATCGTCAAATGTGGTTCATGTGTTATCTCTTCGCTATCAACTAACTGGAATCACTCTCGACCTCGCTGTTAGATCACACTCCTTTTCTCACGAGCGGCGACATGATCAAGAATTTTTCTAGGTTTCGCTTTGAGGTTTTTTGGCCGCACATGAAAGTATTCAACAAGGTGATTCCCGTCCTTGGATGCCATAGGGCACATAATCTTCTGGTAGCTAGGCTGGGCTGAAACTCAAGATCTCTTTTAATGAATATAGTTTGCACTAAACTTTTATAGTTTGTTTTAATTTTTTGTTATTATATACTGCAGTTTTAATCTCTACTACTTATAAAGGCACTAACTTCTTGGGATACATTTAATCTCAGACGTTAAATTGTCTCAAATCAACAGCCCAGATCATCCCAATGTTGAGCACCTCAACATGCATGTTGAGTACTCTAAATCTCATCTCTATCTCTACTACTTATAAAGGCATTAACTTCTTGGGATACATTTAATCTCAGACGTTAAAATGTCTCAAATCAACAGCCCAGATCATCCCAATGTTGAGCACCTCAACATGTTGAGTACTCTAAATCTCATCTAATTAAAAGGTACCCACTAATTGCTCCCCACTAGCCCCGCACAATGAAACAAGGAAAGGAAATTAACCAAGCCCATAAATACTTGCTCAATCACCGCTCCTTGCGGTAATTCCTCTCCTTCTCACTCACGCTGCCCATCAAGGCCTCTCCCACCATTGTATC
Source organism: Dactylis glomerata (assembly GCA_007115705.1). Classification (NCBI taxonomy): domain Eukaryota; kingdom Viridiplantae; phylum Streptophyta; class Magnoliopsida; order Poales; family Poaceae; genus Dactylis; species Dactylis glomerata. The sequence continues at coordinate 2,691,152 of QXEO01000543.1, forward strand.
AATACATATATAAAAGTTCAAAGGTTTAGGCTTCAATTAGCGATGCCAAATCAGACTGGATACTGTAGATGACAAATTTGCTATCTACAGTACCATATCGATGGTTGTTCCATGCAGTGAAAGCAGTATATCCACGTCTTCTTAGCGCGAGCTGTTTTAGGTGTAGCCGCGTGTTATCTTTCTTGGGCTTTCTCTCTCCAGTACATGGTCAAAGCGGTGTCACAGCCCACGATCGAAAACTCCAGGCTCTTCTCCAATCCGCCTCCTCCTCTCTTCTTCCTCTCGCATGTTCCTCTCTCTCCCTTCCCAAGTCCCCCGCTCGACCTAGCGCCCGGCCGGCTCACCGCCGCCTCTCTCCATCTTGCACTAAATCAGCGTTGCCCTGCTCCTCCTTTCATCGGTAGGTGCCGCCGTCTGCCCTGCCGCTATTGGCCCAAGGCCACCGCCCAACGCTACCTTCTTCACCTGGTCGATGACAGCCGCCGAAGCCTCTGCTCACTCCTCGCCGGCTGGAGTCTCGCCAGCACGTCGCTCGACCGCCTCTGCCCGATGTTGCCGCCTCGCCAAGATGCAACTGCGAGTAACACCCAGTCATTTTGCCCCCAATCTTTTTTCTTAGTCTCTTCCTTCCTCCCCAATCCGCTGCCCACATCCTTCTCTCCCAATTTCTCTCGCTCTCCAAGCCCTCCACTGCTTGAGGGGAGACGAGAGACGTTTGCTGCGGCCTGGTATCAAGAGGTGATGAGGGGGCGTTGATGTATGACGCGGGGAGGCGGGGAATGTCGGCCAACGTCGAGGTCGGTCGCTGCCGGCGTGGTCGCGGACGTCCGCGTCAAACAACGGCCGCCGCGGGGATGCACTAGAGGACAACGGCAGGGGAGGAGTGAGGCCGATGAGGCGGCGGCCGGTTCAGGTCAAGCACGCTCTGCACGGACGGCTGCGAAGCCGCGAGGATCGAGGACTCCGTAAGGCCTTGTTCGTTTATTCCCTAGAAGGCAGGGATTGATCTGGATTGAGGCCCAATCACGGTTTTTCAGCCCGGCGAGTTATTTTTTCCAGCCCACAAAAAATTGGTCTTCGTTTACACCCCGTCTGGAATATTAGCCCGGCCCATCCAGTCCATCTCTTCTCATTTGGTCTGGATAAATTTTCACCCCAGCAGACCCGTGGAAAAATATCCACGACGCGAACGAGAGAGCGAATGGCACGTGAATACAGCTACAATTGTGGATCGAAGGCCGATCCAGGTGGCTAAACCGAACAGATATATTTTGAAGGAGTTTAACAGGGATTAGTCTGACATGGATTGGGTGATGGTACGGGATCAACCCAATCCAAACCTGGATTGGTTCCATGCGTGGATTGAATCCCAACAAAACGAACGAGCCCTAAGAAAAGTGGAGTTGCCGTCTCTCCCAACAACTCAATCCACCGCTGCTCACCTATTCCAGTGATTCCCTACCCTACCCTTGCATCTAATCCCCCTTTTAATGGGGTTGGATGCAGCGGCGGCTATGGAGGTGCAGGTAAATCAGTTCACACTGCATCCTCATCCGAAACAGCCATCTTGGCAAGCCTCTTCCCTGGTCCGGTTCTCTCTCTCTGTGTCTCTCTCTCTCTCTCTCTCTCAACTTTACAGGGTGTTGTACTAAGCTACAGAAGGGAGTGAAGACGCGAGGACATCTTGCTGTTGGATTTGCTGGATTTCAGAAATCAGTGGCTTGATGCTACTTAATTTGCCTTGCTATACTGAAGTGTTCCGTTTATGTGTTCTTCCAGAATGCTTTATTGTTTGTATTATTACCACAAGATATAAAATGTTTAGATCTTTGCTTCTCCTTCGATACAGATCATTTGGCTTCCAGGTTCTTCGCGCCGGTGAGAGTTGGTGCTAGATTTTTCTGCCAAGGAGTCATAGCCGGAATTGCTGCTCGCCGCAGTCGGCATCTCTTGATTGAATGGCGGTTGCCACCCCTGCAACTGGTGCCATCCTTTTCATGTCAGGTACACGTCTCTTCTGCTATCCTCTCCGCTCGGTCGCCTTTCCTTCCCCTATTTTTCACCTGTTCTTCCTCCCACATGTGTCGGTTCGAATGATTTTTGGCTTAAAAGTGTAGAAAATGAATTCACATTTGATCTTCCTTATACCGTTCTATCCTGAAGATCTACGAGAACAGAGTGGGTCTTTGGTTTCATAGGAGTATATAAGTCATTACCATGGATGGAAACACTTTTCATGTTAGCTATTTTATTTATGCGGGGTTCGCCCACTGAGCTGAAGTGTGGTCATTTTCCAATTGCAGGGTCCCAGACAAGTTTGTGTTCTACGGAAGTCGGAATCTGCTGATCTATACAGCCACAAGATTTCTGCATGCTATGTAGTTTGCAACACACTGACCGTTGTGCCGACTCCTGGTGTGCTCACATATCTCTCAACATTGTCTCAAGGATTTGCAAATTATCTTTTGTCTCAACATTGGGTTGATCTATGCAGATTAGATAGGAAGTAGACAAAGTGTATACTCTATTTGCTGACAACAAGTGACATGTGGTTTATTTGCACTTCGCATCTTCTGAAGTTGACAGAAATATTCATAGTTACAGCTATTTTAAATAATGGAAGTTCACAGAAATAGTTGTCAGGTTGAAAATCTCTAGCAGTCAATTAGTATCACAATTTTTTTTTTTGAAACGGTGTATCACAAAACTGGTTTGTTCTGGAGTTACACTTATCAATTTGATTGTAAGTTTTCCAGTTTTTTTATGTTCAGACAGTTTGCTTTCTATTCTGCTAGGTGGACCATACCATTGCAAATCTGAAGCAAGTGAATCCAAAATATGGGACTGTGTGTCTACCCCCGACTTTACTGACCGTTTTAGAGTTGAGGCCCTTACTCTTGACTGGATGTACAAACCGAATCTGGAGTTTCATGTGCATGTTGTGTATCTTAAGTTGCAGTCTATTGATAAATGAATTTGATAATGTTTGTTTAACATAAATTGTGGTACCTTTTGATTACCAAAGCATCAACAAATGTTTCTTAACTCATGCTGCTTCAAATTAGAAATTTTTGAATTGGTGTAATTTTTTTGTTGATAATAGGAAATTTGTGTTACAAATAGTTTGTTCCGTGGACACTACCGGTATATTTAGTTTCAAGAAAATTATTTAAAATATTATGTGTTATCTTTTGAAAGAGAAAAGAATTAATTAATCGAGACGTGCGTGCGCGTGCATAGCTACTAGTGAATGTATAATCCCCAACAAGCATTTGCCACAATTAACTTAAAATAAAATATAACTAAAATTAATTGTAGCATTCATTTTATAATAATTTAGATCCATAAATGCACTCGGCATGCGCTAAATAATTTATATTGTACTAAAAACTATGTTAGTTTTCTATTGTATAGAAAAAAATTGTACACCTCCTTATGTTTTGCATCTGCATTACATCTTAAGTAAATGTAGTATTTTGGTGGATATATCTATCCCTAACTTCTAATGAATATATTAATGCCAATTTTGAGGGAACCATTATGTATGGAAATGTATAGAAACTACTAGTGTTAGCTTAACTCTACACCAATTTTTCCTTGTTCAATGGAGTGTTAGAAGTTATAGCGTGTTCAATAATAATCCGATAACGCATGCATTTTATGTATTTGCTATTCAAATATCATCAATTATACTAATCACCAACTACCATAAAATTTGCCTGTTCTGGCGCTTTGCTTTTGCCTGCCGACCATTACACCACGGAAGTCACTTTGGAAGTAAATAGATAATTTCAAATAATTTTCTTAGCTGAGGGATAAGTTGACCAACGAAGGAAACATGAGTAAAAACTGAAGAAAAGAATGTTTTGATCCACATGCCACCACCCCTCTCCCCCTAATACAACCAAACTAATGTAAAGTAATTATCTTCAATGAAGGCACCTAGCATAAAAAAACTGGTAAAATATAAAGTTCAGCTGCTGGTCGTAGTGGGCGTGTCCTTTGAATGGCAGCGCCCAGCGGCCGTAGAGCGTCCACTTGCGATTGTCTCCCGTCGTGTGGTAGACTAACGTACCGACGTCGCCGTCGCTCCACTCCTCGGAAGATGGTAGGTCGTCATATATGTCATATACGGGCGCGCGCGGACAAGAAGATGGTGCGATATCTCCCGCGGGTGCACCGCGTGCGCCTGGATCTCTTCGGTGCTGAAGAGGAGCACCTCGGATCCGCAGGTAGGCTCGCTGCTGTCGCTCCAGCCGATCCGCGAGGAACTGGAGCCGTAACACCAGCGCCAGTCCCGCAGCTTGACCTCACCATCGTCAGCGTCTTCGTCATATTTCCTTGTGGTCATCCGGTGGAAGCTGTCAACCGAGCTTGTCTGCGAGTCGAACAGGTACAACCTGTTCCCGACGGGCTCGGCTACGACGTACCCGTGCTCCAGGAACTTGGTGGGATGCATGGAGAAGGACAGCGCCGCCTTCTCGACGTCGTAGAGGATGGTGACGATGCCGTAATCGTTCGGGTGGAACAGGCCCCGGTAGGGTGAGCGGCCCGTGGCGACGATGCAGCCGCCCGCCGCAGCGAACTGCGTGGATGGAGAATCATTTCCGACCTCCGTTGGCTCCATGCGGATGAGCGCAGGATGGGGGAGGCTCCCCGGGGCCGTCATGGAGTCAGAGCCGATGTCGCCGTCCAGAAGATCGGCGCCGACGTCTAGCTTGTAGATGCCGTAGTCCCTTTTTTGGTCGTCTAGTACCAAGTACAGATGTCGCTTCGCCGCCGCCGCCGCCGCCGCCGGCTGGTTCGGATCCCCACTCGTGGCATCTGAGAAGCATCTCCGTAAGGCAGCTATCAGCTTCCGGACGAGAGCGGCGGTGTGGGTTCGAACATGGCGACCGACAGATCGGAGGAGGGAGGTGATCAGGGGGTTGAATCCACGGAGAAGCGATCGCAACGCCGACATCCTGGTTTCGAGAAGCGATCGTAACCTTACTAGGGATTAGGCTGCATCGACGATTTGGCGTCTGTCAATTTTAGTCCAGAGGGCAAATGCCACCGGCCGGTCTGGTTACTTGGGCCAAGCCAGCCAGGGAACATGCCCATCGTGCAATGCACTTACGCCTGAAGCGATTTTTTTTTTTTTTGAAAAAAAGGTTACCCCTGCCCTGAAGCTAATTAAAAAAAGATACCCCTCAAATTGTGTTTCTGTATTAGAGCAAGTACAATAAGATCTAGTCAGCTGGCTATAAGGAATAAAATAGTATTTCTATACTTAGTTGGAGGAGAGAGAATAGGAGAGAGAAGAGAAGTGGGCTCTCATGCAAGAGCTAGCTCTAGCACGTGCTCCTAGGCACTTTGTGAGAGTGTAAAGTAGGCCATAGTGGTGACTTTTTATAACTTGCTATTGTACCTACTGACTATAATATTTGCTATAGCTGACATGGCAGTGCTATAGAGCCAGCAGCGGGCTCTTCTATTAGCCATGCTCTTATAAGAAGAAGAAACTCAACGCACGGTTTACAATATGTACATGGCCATTAGCCAGTGTACAAAGATTACTCTCTCCTGTCTAACCCAAGTGTTGATTTCTTCCAAAAACTGCATCTCCACAGTTTGTTACTCCCTCCGATCGGAAATAACTGTCGGAGACTTAGTACAAAATTTATACTAAGCTAGTATAAAATTGCCTACAGTTATTTCTGATCGGAGAGAGTATAAAATAAATACCCTAACATTGCACTTCAACCAAATAGGAGTATTATTTCTGTCAAAAAGTAAGGACTACTCTTTCGAAAATCCAAACAAATAAAAATAGCTCTTGACGTAAGGATATCGATCGATGACCACAGAGCTCTTACCTTTTCTCATGTCAGCTGGAACAAAATACTATAATCTGAAATTAAAGGACTCTTAGGAGCACTATGTTGTCTTCATTAGATCACCTAAGCAACTTGAAGTATATTATAGCCACCTAAGCAACTTGAGATATATTTTCTTTGCACCCAAGGAAGATTATCAAGGTGCTATGGCTCTTACTAACAAAGTCGACGGTGTTCTGATTTTGGAGCCCTTTTTATGCAATTCGCAACATGTGCGGCCAGCCAAATAGCTTTGGTGTGCACACGAGAGTGGATAAACGTAGACCAAGGTATATGTAGCGTTCTATTTTAAAATATTTAAAATTATATTTTTCAAAGTTTCAAAATATTCCAAAAAAATTTTAGAGGTAGCCAATATTAAATACTACAAACTGTGCAAAGTCTAAAAATACTTTGTATTTTATGCTACATAAAAATAACAAAATCTGTGACAATTATATAGTGTAAGATTTTGTTATTTTTCTGTAGCCTAGAATACAAAGTATTTCATGTCAAAACTTTGCACGATTTGTAGTATTCAACACTAACTACCTCTATTTTCAGTTTTTTTAATTTTGAAATATGAATTTTGAATGTATAAAAATAAAGACTCCATATAGCTCGGTCTACGTTTCGGAATTCCGGCACATGATCACAACGTATACTATTATTTAATAAGGGCTGGAGGAGGGGGCAATTGCCCCTCTCTCACCCAATGATGTAATATGAAACACATTTGCCATAAATTTATCTAGCGAAACATTTATAGTACTGGCACTCCTACGAGGCCGGTGGACGGCAGTACGTGCCTCTCTTCTAGCATGCCTGATGATATCGTCAGTTGGCTGTTTGCTGCATGCTTTAAGCATGAGCAGCAATTAGTACTACGTAGCCATATATGTACGTCAAGTCCTTAATTAGTTGAAGCCATAGCCGGTCTTATTAATTAATCATAGCACTGTTGTTACTTCTGCTCGCTTAGCCGGAGTACATGTTTGCAGAACAGAGTCCTTGTTGAACCTGTGTTAACCGCTTGTATGATGATGCTGGGTATTTGGGAAGGTCATGCGTGCCTAGTAATGTAATGTAGCTTGTTTAGGGACTTAATGAAGCTACCTAAAATTTTAATCATGCGTTTTTTTTCTCATGGAACGTGTGTTATGAAATTCATGTATGTTAGTGCGTTTTGTAGTAGAGTATAGTACTCACTCTGTCGAGTGCCGACGTTTGGGTCACGAGATGACATGGAGCCCAATTTTGAGAGGTTTTGTCATCTCCATCTCTATCTCTACTACTTATAAAGGCACAAATATATTAAAAAATACAGAGGGGCTCCCGGGTGCTACACACCCTGATATTTAAAAAATTAGAAATACTATTTAAGTATCTCAAATAAATTTAAAATAATTTACAGGAACTCATGTCACCTTAACACTTACTCGTGTAAATTTCCAAGAAACAATACTATGGTATGTGATCTACACAAAAAGAGAACCTAAAACTTTATTGCCTTATAGGTTGAGTCCTTAATTAGTTGAAGCCATAGCCAGGCTTAGTCGTCTTATCAGTGTAGTTACTTCTGCTGCTTAGCCGGCGTACATGTTTGTACAAGAGAGTCCTTGCTGAACCTGTTAACCGCTTGTATGATGATGTTGGGTATTTGGGAAGATCATGCGTGCCTAGTATTGTACTAGCTTGTTTAGGGACTTGATGAAGCTATCTAAAATTTTAATCATGCGTTTTTTTCTCATGGAACGTGTGTTATGAAATTCCTTTATCTCAGTGCGTTTTGTAGTAGAGTATAGTACTCACTCTGTCGAGTGCCGACGTTTGGGTCACAAGATGACATGGAGCCCAATTTTGAGAGGTTTTGTCATTGTTGTTAATCCTAGAATATAAGATATTTTTGGGTGAGAATTCCAATTATGATTGAGTACATCATTATCTACGGCTACCAATTTTTTTTGAATTTTTTAAACTTCAAAATGTTGTTTTCAATTTTTTAATAAAAAAATCAAGTTCCATGTAGGTGGAGCTCGAAAGTGAATTTCCGTTCGCTGTCTCTTTCTATAAGAAGTTAGTACTACATACTAGTTGTGGATGTAATAAAATATTATATTAATTATGGGATGGAATCAACCATTGGTTTTTAGAGCATCTCCACATGTCGCCTCAATTTCCATCTTCGACAACCTTAATAAACAGATGATATTGGCAGAGGCCGGACACATGCCTGGCGTTATAGGAACGGAGGGAGTATGTCAAATTGATCTTTTTTGTGTAGCCTAAAATATGAAGTATTTCATGTTGATACTTTGCACAATTTGTAGTATTCAACATTAGCTACCTGTAAAATTTTGTTTCAGAATTTTTCAAACTTTGAAATAAAAATTTGAAATGTTTGAAATAAAGGGCAACACAAAGCTCGATGAGTTTTCCATTGATAAGTTTTTACTAAAATGGTTTTTACTCTTTTTCCCTTGATGAGTTTTTACTAATGGTTTGTTATAAAAGGTTTTAAATGAGACAAAATAAATACAAGTATTTAGATATGCCATTTCATTTTCTCCTTATTCTTTTACCATTGGGTTATAAAGGAGTTTTCAGTGGCATGTCATATTGCACTCTACTCAATATTTACACAAGATATATGACATCCTTCCTATTTCTCCCCATTGGGATTTTTAGGAGGTATACAAGGCACATATTTTATTCTCCGGACTCATTAATGAGGTTTTTTATTTTCAAGTTTTTCTCATATGATTTTTTAAAAAGATAACATCACTATATGTTGTCATTTTGTCCATAGTGTTTAAAGGAGTTTTAACACTATAATAGTATTCTCATATTTTTCCCCACTTGATTTTTGGGGAGAATCTCAGGAATTACAAGTACGTCATCAAGATCATACAAGAACACAGTCAAGGTTACAAGAATATTTTAAAGATTATATAAGGGATTTTCAAGAAACGTCGTTGTCCAAGAGGAGTGATAGAAATAGGATTAGCTTAGGTCATAAGCAAACTAGGCAGTTACTTTTTGGCCAAATGCCATATAGGGAGTAAATAGCACTGGTGATCACTGAACTTGTTACGTGGGTGCACTTAAGTCACTAAACTTGCAAAACAGATTAACCGGTCACTGAACTTGTATTCTTGGTGCACGTGTGGTCACAAACCGGTTAACTTGATGTTTTTTTATAAAAACCAGTCAGCCGTGAGTATTTTTTCTGACATATGACCTTGACATGTGGGCCCCACATGTTAGTGGTAGAGAAAAGAATTAAAATAACAAATGTTGAGAGTGGGATTTGAACTCAGAACGGAGACCTACAGCCACGCGCGTATAGCCAACAAAGTTCACGGTGACGTGTGTAAATCATTGGGCTATATCTTTTTATATAAACAAGTCGTGCGGGAACTATACTACCCATTCAACTTGTTCATACTTTTAAGTTTTAAAAAAAATCAATTTTTATTTAGAGAATATATAGACATCCTCTGCGTGAAGTTTTGGCAAAAAAAATCATTTTATTTTAAGCTATAGAAAAAGACAAATTTATTATATAAGACCAAATTACGTATTTTCTGTTAGTAATTTGTATTTTATCTCCCAAAGTACATGGTATTTAAAGCAAAATTTATTTCGTACGCTACTGACATATTATATCTAGCTACATATTTTTTGGTTAAATTTTTTGAGATCTCGAAATATGCATTTTGAAAATTTCAGAAAACGAGCTCACCGATTTTGTATAATAGAAATTATTCCCTTGTATCAAACATAACAAACACATGTACCGTGGTGGTCACACCATGGAGATCTGTACTGCAGGTCGTGAGTTCGAATACCTACAGTGGGTTGACGTTTTAATTTGCAGCCTCCGCTTGCTGACATGTGGAGCCCACATGCAAGGAATCATCAAGATAATATGTATTAGAAAAAATTAACATGGGTTTTTTTTGAAAAATTTACCCGCCATGTATCAGCACATGTCCTGCCACCGACTGGTTTTTGCAAAAAAAACCGCTAAGCTAGCCGGTTTATGACCATGCGTGCACGAATACAAGTTCAGTGACCGGTTAGTCTATTTTGCAAATTTAGTGACTTAAGTACACCTGCATTATAAGTTTAGTGACCACCGATGCTATTTACTCGCCATATAGACATTACGCCCCTTCGGGTAGATGCGACCTTGTAATTACCGCCTCAATAGATCCTCTTGAGATTGTACATATACCTAAGTTCTCGATCAATAAAGCGGAGATTCCACTCTCAGTTGTTTTACATTAAACAATTCTCAATCAGCTGTGCGTTAACGGATCCTATTTTTTTCACTCGCAACTTCTTATGTTGACCAAGATATAATTCACAAACAAATCATAGTTAAGATAGTATTACCAGGATACAAACGGAAAAAAGTGCAAAGCCAGAACTCAAACAATTAAAGCACCTACATTTGGGAAGTTTTTTTTTTTTATAGAGAATAGGACTCAATACATCTGCGAAGTTCCATCATAAATAATGAGGGTGCAGCCTGATAAGCTACCGAATCGTAAGGATCAAAAAATAACCCAAAAGCCACTCTTAAATCTGTCTTCTGGTCTTCAGAAAAAAAATTCAGGATAAGTTGACTTCATGCATGGCTCAACTCGTCGTAGTACCACCAGTCCTCAAAGCACTCATCAACAACACAGTCGTACGTGAGGGTCTTGATCCGGGCGAATTTCGCTCGCAGGACCTCCTCGTCTTCCTCATCCATCCCTGAGCAATCGCGCACGGTAAGAACCTCGAGGGCAGGACAGCTCTCAAGGATAGTGGTCAGTTCTTCCACGGTCATGTCAACATTGTCAAGCTCAAGGGAATGGAGCTCGCTGAGAGGTGACTCTCTTAGAACACAGGCGAGTTGCGGACTGAAGATCTTGAAGCAGGATTTAAGCCAAAGGGTTGTGATTGAGGGTGACCTGCAAAAAATAGGGCTAGTTAGCGCACATCTATAGGATGCATGATGTCGAAACCCTTACCGAAGAAGTGGTAGCTGATTAACAAAATCTTAGAACTGCAAGCAAGTGAAGAAAGAAAGCACACACCGTTCCACAATATACTGCATGAGCTCGTCGGTGACAAAATACTTCCCGGCAAATTCCCCAAGCTGTCCATCGGAACGGTCCACGGCTGACTTGGCCATCGCGCACAAGTCTTCCAAGTTGGTGTTGAAGTTGAGCTCGATTTTGTTGCGGTTCCCCATGTCCACGACACGCCACACGTCTGGCACCTTGGCCGCTTGGAGCCAAGAGTGGCACACGAGGCCGGCGCCGGAGAGGACGTCAACGGCGCTGAGCTTGAGGGGCAGCAGCGACCAGTCCCTGGTTGCGGGCGCGGATGGGGGCGGCGCAGCAGCGTCCATCTCCTGCGATTTGGAAAACGCCGAAAACTGACAGTCTGGTAGGTAGTATGATCCGAGAAGTCGCCTCGTCGCTCCCCTCGATCAGTATATATCGTCCGACGTATTTACCGCTCCTTCCGAAATTGCCAAAACAATCACAACTAATCGATCCGATTCGATTTGTATGCTGATTTCTCCCAGCAATCCGGACAGGATTACTAGACGAACAGCGGATTACATCGATCGACTCGTGCGGGGAAGGAGCCAACGAAGACTACGATCTCACATTTTTTAGGCCTTGTTCCTTTAATCCCACCGTTTTGGGCCTAATTCCTGTGGGTCGGCCGGGATCCGGCAGGCCGGGTTGCATAGGAGATGGCGACACGGGCTGCAGCTAATACATCTCCATGAGTGGCAGCAGTTCACATCAGTGCATGCTAGAGGCCACGGGGAGCTCAACCATAGAGAAAATTTGGAGAAGATTCAGAGTTTCAGACTCCACAACTGCACGAGTGGATACTGGAGGGATAGTAGTAGTGTACCGCAATTTGAAAAACGGCAGGGTTGTGTATACGTGAGGTGAGAGAAAGATGTCAATCCTCACCCTTGTATCAGTTTGGACGGCACACAAGTACTATGTAGCACTAGATATATCCTCATAGGCTCATATACACACGACCACCTCGCATGCTAGCTCAATACTTCAGGAGCAGGAGGATCAGTGGCGGCTCTAGAAATTTACAACTCGGTATTCATTTTACTAACATGGTATTCATCTTGTCAAAATCGTAGCTGTTTTTGCCAAAATCATGGCTATTTTTCCTTATTTTGCAAAAATCTTTGGTATTCACATGAATACCAAGGAAGACCCCTGGCGCCGCCCCTGAGGAGGATAGACCTTCTCACCGCCCGCATTTCATCGCGTGTCTTCCTTGCAATCTCACCAGAAACTCAAAACAAAGACCAAGCTACACATATCTTTTTATTTTTAAACATATAAATTTTATATATTTAAATTTAAAAAAATCTGAAACAAAATTTTTGAGGTATCCAATGTTGAATGCTACAAATCGGTCAAAATTTTAATATGAAATACTTTATATTCTAGGATACACAAAAATAACAAAACCTGACATATTATATATTGAATAGTACACATTTCATCGCTATATAATTTTGTTAGATTTTGATATTTTTGTGTAGCCTAGAACATAAAGTAGTCCATATTGAAATTTTACATGTTTGTAGTATTTATCATTGGCTATCTCAAAAAAAAATCTTTCAGATTTTTTGAATAATTTGAATTACAAATTTAAATGTTTGAATATAAAGAGAATTGCATAGGAGCTCCCGGGTGTCACACCCACCGACGCCTCTTATCAACACCTGTCCTGTATCACTGCATTATATAACGTATTGATCTTTAACAGGGTTCTTTCATGCGTGTATTTTAGTCTGCCCTCTATACCACACATGGCCCACGTTATTTATTCTAGGCTGCTAGGTTGTTCACTTGTTCGGCTTTGGCAGAGAAGCTGCCAAGCGACATAAAGAACTCTTAAATTGGTGTGATGCTAATCATTATTAGTTCTTCGCCATGTTTATCGAGCAGCAGGTTCTCTACTTCTGCTAGTAGAGATAAACTGGTGTGCTAGTGGTGCCGATTATTTTTTCTGCTCCTCTTTTAACTCTCCTAATGCCACAACAACTCCTAAAACTGCTCCTTAGTGCTGACTTTTGTTAGGGGCTTAGCGCTACTAGTGGTTCTAATCACCATTTTATTTGTTCTTGCTCTTCTCTTTTAGCCCTCCTAAATGACACATCAACTCCTAATACTGCTCCTAAATCCTAATCTTTGTAATGTTATTTTCTAAGTTGGTTTTTGCTTTATCCACAACTTATGTTGTTATTGTTATCACCAAAACATGTTGGTAGAGATTTTCCTCTAAGCCTAATTTCACCTCACCGCTAATCACTATGATGGGAGCCCGAGACCTTTCTCCTCTCGCGTCTCGCGTCGCCCCCCGCGCGGGCGACCGAGACGCCAAACCCTAGCGCCGCCTCTCGTCCTCCCCCCTCTCCCCTCCTCCCTGCCGCCGCCGGCGAGCGCCGCCGGGCAAAACCCGCGCGGTGCCGGCGGCAGCAGGTCCTTTTCCTCACGCGTGCTAGGGCGGCCTCGCGGCGGGGCGGCTGCGTCTGGCGGCGGTGATGACCTGTGGCGACGTCCTCGGCCGGCAACGACGAGTTCCTGGCGGGCGCGGTGGTCCTCTGAGTGGCGCAACGGCGGATCTTGGCGGCGGGGGTGCCTACGACGCGAGCTCTCCGGTGGCACCAGGAATGGCCCGATCTAGGCTTGCCGCGGGCCAAGTGGGCCTGTGGTGGCCTGGGATGGGTGGTCTCTGGCGGCCGAACCTTGAGCAGCTCGCGTCGCTGCTGGCCGCTGATACGTCTCCAACATATCTATAATTTTTGATGCTCCATGCTTGTTTTTACACCATTTGCCTAATGTTTCGTTACACCTCGTGGCACTTTTATGCATTTTCCGGAACTAACCTATTAACAAGTTGCCACAGTTCCAGTTCCCTGTTTTCTGCTGTTTTTGTGTTTCAGAAGTGATACACAGGAAATATTCTCGGAATTGGACAAAACAAGTTCCTGAAGTCTTATTTTGTCTGGGAGCTTCCAGTCATCCGAAGGAGAGTAGGAGGGGGGCCACAGGGGCCCCACACACCAGGCTGGCGCGGCCCAGGCCCTGACCACGCCGCCATGGTGTGAGGCCACCTGGCTCTACCTCTGACATCGCCCCTTCGCCTATAAAGACCCCCCGACAGAAAAAACCTAAGGACCCGATCACTTTTCCAGAACACATCGCGATCCACCGCCGCCGTCGACCCGAAGATCGGGAGGGTCCAGAAGCTCTTCCCGGCACCCTGCCAGAGAGGGGAATCGCCACCAGAGCTCTTCTTCATCGCCATGCTTGCCTCCGGAGCGATGAGTGAGTAGTCTACCTTGGACTATGGGTCCATAGCAGTAGCTAGATGGTTGTCTTCTCCACCATGTGCTTCATGTTTAGATCTCATGAGCTGCCCTACATGATTGAGATCACCGTTATGTAATTCTACATGTTTGGTTTATTGGGATCCGATGAATATTGGTGTTATGATTGAGTTGCTGTACTGAAATATATCTTATGTTATCTCTATGTTGTTTATGATCTTGCATGCTCTCCGTTGTTAGTAGCTATCTTGGCCGAGTAGTTGCTAGTGACTCCAAGAGGGGGTATTTATGCTCGATAGTGGGTTCATGCCTCTATTTAACCTGGGGGAGTGACAGAAACCTCTAAGGTTGTAGATGTGCTGTTGCTACTAGGGAGAAAACAACATTCATATGCTCAAGGGCATATGCTTTGTTTACATTACACACTTTGCTTAATGCAATTATCTGTTGTTCGCAACTTAATACTTGTGGAGTTCTCGGATTGATTTGCCACAAGTGGATTATTAGTCATAGATGCAGTTGGATGGCGGTCTATGTATTTTGTTATAATGCCCAGAGTAAATCTCATAGTGATCTTCTTGACATAACACGTTTATCTTTATTCTATCAATTGCCCAACTGTAATTTGTTTACCCAGCATGTGTTATTTATCTTATGGAGAGAAATCACTAGTGAACTGTGGACCCCGGTCCTATTTCCATCATATTGCTATCACCTATTTACTTTACTCGCACTGTTTACTTTACTCGTATACTTCTACTGTTTTCCACTCGATACGCTCATAACCTTTGTTTCAAGCAAACCGGTGAGATTGACAACCTCATCGCAAATTGGGAACAAAGTACTTGGTTGTGTTGTGTGCAGGTTCCGCGTTGCAGCAAGCAAGCAAACTTTGGACGAGGCGCCATATATAAATTGTCCGAAGCTGTCGCAAACTAGCAAGCATCACCTTCAGTCGTTATTGTCTGCTTTTCTCCTGATCGACAAACCTTGGTTTCTTACTGAGGGAAAAACTTGCTGCTATATACATCAAAACCTTCTCTTGGGGTTTTCCAACTGGCCGGTCATTTTACTTCATCAACAAACGCCAACAAGATTTCTGGCACCATCATCACTCGGCCTCATCAAGTTTTTCTGGCGCCGTTGCCGGGGAAGAGTGGAAGACTTCTGCGAGGGGAGTTTTCGCACGCAAATCCTTTACTTTGTTATTGTTTTGCTTTACTTTATTTATTTTACCTGCATCGTTTTATATCAAAAACCCAAAAAAATTAGAATCCTTGGTAGTTGTTATTTCTTAACTTTTAGTTCATCATGTTGATCCCTAAGTACGTTCTGGAGGACCTCTCAGTAGGTAGTGGTTCAATTATTGGAAAAACTAACATTGAGGAGTTCTTTAATCACATTAGTATGCATAAGGAAGTTGAGAAAAAGTCTTTGGTTGAGCTAGCTCCTAGTATTGAAGTTGCTTCTGCTTATTTGATTCACATGTTAGAAGCTAGGTTTGCTAGTCTAAATCCTTTCATGCAATACATGTTCCTTAAGCTTTATGAAATTGAGGATCCCGAAAAGAAAGCTTTTATCTTGGAAACTTTGCGCATAGAATTTAGAGATGTTGCAATTGAGGCTAGGAAAGTTTTTAAGAAGTTTAATAAGCTTGGCTCACCTGTGGAAATTGTTGGTACACCCAACGAAGATTCTAGATTGTCAATACCTTGTAAGCTTGTAGAAATTCATAATGCCTTGGTAGCTAATACTAGTTGGATTTGTCCTGAAAATCTTTTTGATGAAAATAGTGTACCAAAGCGTGATTACAAGGGATACTCAAAACCTCAATTGGATAGTATTCATTTCTTTATTCCTATAGTGGATTCTGACCCCCCTTTCATTATTACTTGATTCGCAATTTTCTGCGCCTAGCTCAAAGGCGTTAAAGAAAAGCACTCTTGGGAGATAACCCAATGTTTTATGTTTAGTACTTTTTCTTTTTTTTGAGTCTTGGAAGTCATTACTACTGTAATGACCGCTGCTTATCTTGTTTATTTCGTTTTTGTGCCAAGAGAATCCTCTAATTTGAGTGAGGTAAAGATTTGGGGATATTGCTGTCCTGAAACTGTTTTCGGTGCTGCACCGTAAAAATTCGTATTAATTCTCTGTATACCTTTTGGACCTGCGATTTCTTGTGCATATGCCCCAGGTTATATCCAAACTTTCGTTAGTTGAACACTTTTTGATTTGAGCAACAGAAAACCTCTAAAAAATTTGGCCTTTGTCAGCTGTTCTGTTTTGACAGATTTCTGCCAATATTTGTGTTTGCCACTTTATCTCTTTCTTTTGAGTTCTTTTGATCACGGAACTTTTTGGGGAGGTTGCTACAGTGGTATATGCTATATATGTGGTGGTTTTGAGTTGAAACCTGAAGCAAAAAGAGGTTGATTATATGTTATGCTTGCACTAATGTTGCTAATAGAATTGTGTTTAGTTTTGTATGAAGGAAGTTTTCAAGTGTAGGGATTGGAGAATGATGAGATGAGTTGAAGAATGGACAAAAGCTCAAGCTTGGGGATGCCCAGCACCCCAAGAAATATCCAAGAAGTACAAGCGTCAAAGCTTGGGGATGCCCCCGAAGCACCCCTTCTTCATCGGCAAAAATCAGGTCACCTTTCAAAACACTATATTTTTATTGCTTCATGCACTATGTGTTTTTCTTGGAGCGTCAGTTGTTTTAGTTTTCTTAGTTAGTTTGTTTTGTTTGATGCAATAAATGGTTGGACCCCAACAAATTTCCTTTGGAGGAGATGTACTCGCTTCATTTGCCAAGAACACTCCGTTTTTCATTCTTACAATTTCACCAGGTGTTCTTCTTTTTCCGCTACTGCTTTTGGTTTTCGTTTTCGCCTTGATTTGCGTTCAGACCTTGTCATATCTTTTCATCAAGGTGTATTTTTGCCTCTGATCTTTATTGGTTTTCATCAAAAGAGGTGTCTTTAAAAATTTCAAATGGTGTTGGAAAAGAGAAAAAGCTTTATGCAAAATAGTGGTACAAGAAGGAGCTTGTGTAGACTGCGGCTTAGGCTTTTTCATGTCATTCTTGATGTCTTTTTGATAGTATGCTTAGTGGTTTTGCTGTAGCATGACTTGTCTCAAATAACTGAGATTGCTTAATGAGCCTTTGAAAAAATCATGCGTTGTTTTTATTGTATGGAAGCATTATTTTGGTTTTCTCCTTGATGCTTTATTTGGGTTGACTTGGCGCATGCTCACACATGTTAGAATCTTACAAAGTCGCCAATAGCCTCTATGATCATTTAGTTTTTGACTTTTGATGCCATCTTATGCTTCTTTTAATGTCGCTTTGTCGCTTTGCATGATTATGGCCATTATTGCTCTCTTAGTTGGTCGCTCCGAGTCTTTTGCTAGCCCTCGCCTTGTACTGAGTATGAGCTCTACTCGTGCATCCAACTCCTAAAAGCCAAAGTTTTCAAAAGTGTCCACCATACATACCTACTAGCAATTTGCTATTCCAAGTAAATTTGACTTGCTTTTATTTTCTCTTCAAATTAAACTCTTACCAGTGTTATGCGAAATTTGGTCAGTAAAGCTCTCACGAACCGGAAGGCACACTTTACTTTTTCATGTTCTTAAAAATTTGATATTGTGGTCTCTTATGTTGAGTTGTTATGCTTGCAAGTTGTAAGTTGGAGACTAGCCCAGCCATACAGTCATGGGCAAGCTTTCAACATTGCACTTCTTATTTGAGTTGATATCGTGATCTTTTGTTTATGGATGCCCGCGGTGTGAAATGAATTGGGAATCTTGTGGGGATCATGGAGTTTGTATATGTGTTAGGGAAACGCCGGGCCGCTAATCTAAGCCATGCATAATTCATGGTGTAAATTTTCAGCATACCCATGGTGAACATTCGACGACGCATCTCACAATAAAAAGCTAAACAAATGGCAAATAAAAGAGATGTTGAGGTGTTCATTGTCTGCTTGTCCTGTCATTTTGATGTGGGCTTGTTCCATGTCATCGGGCACGGAGGTACCCCATTGGCAGTTCTCAATGATATGCATATACTTACAATGACAAGAGCCTTGCTTGGGACTCTAAGTAAAGTAGCATGAGGTTTGGGTACTCATATTCACGGGACACGAGGTTTTCAACTTATGATTTGTCAAGCATATGCATCATAATTGTTCTCGCATTAACTTTAACCATTCAAGATGCTTATGATGGGGGCAATGAGAGCTCAAAGCCGGTAAGTACCATAATTTTTGAAGGTTATCAAACTTGCAATCACTGCTTCCCTCTGCGAAGGGCCTTTCTTCTACTTTTATGTTGAGTCACTACCTTCTATCTTTATGCACCATTAAGAGAGCATAGTTGTCATTCTTAGTATAATGTGCATTGTCCCAAAGTTTTCATTGATTGATTCATATTGTTGGTTTCACTTGTTCTCAAATTATTTGTATCTAGTCGCCCTCTTAAACTTGAAGGTGTCCTATGCATTTATGTTTTGCTCTCTTTGAAGGACAAGCTGAAAACCATTTGTATGTTTTTCCTTATGATTTGAACACACGTTTGACTTTCATTGTTTCATTTTCATGATCTTTTGTTTGTGTTCATTTGCATGTTTACAACATGGTTGCTAAGTTCTTATTGTCAAGATTATATCTTCATGCCCATGTTTTAAGTTCTTATAATCCCAGCTCACAAATGCTTAGTGCAACTGTGAAATATATCATTATATCCACCATAAAGTATAGGGCGGTTTACACTCTATGTACTATTTGGTATTGTAGATGTTTGTATTTTTTTCTAGTGTATTAGTTTAGTCAAACTTTATTTGAATTGAAATTAAGCAGAAGTATGCACTATGCGCTGTATTTTGAACGGGATGTACCGCTTGTTCTATATATATATATATCTCTGTTTCATTGAATAAGGCTTGGTCAAGTTTGACCAAGTTTTTTAAAAATATCATGAAATATATTTTCATATGATATCTATATCATATTTTAAATGTTTGTAGTTTTATATAAAACATGATCAAAGTTTGCTTGGCTTGACTTTTCAAAACAATATGAACCTTATTCACTGAAACGTAGGAATTATTGCGAATGAGATAATGGTGAGTGGTTATGTACCTGGGCATTGGATTGGCGTTGTTCACATGGGTGAGCCATGTCATCTCCAAGGTTATGGAGCCGCCGAGCACCGTGATGGCAGTCTGCATCACGACGGATGGCGCGTGGTAGCGGAGGTTCCAGACATTGCCCTGGACCTTCTCCTTTGTGGAGATGTTCGACCACAACGTCTGGTCGGTCCACGGTAACCAAGCCCGGTCGTATGGGTCGTCCGGGTACCTGTGTCCACGCCACGTTAAGACCAAAATCATTTGTATGTGCAAACCTTTGCTCTGCGCCTTCGAAGATGTGTATATGTAAGGCAGCATTGTTGAGTCACCTAATTGGTTTGTTGCCGTCGTCGGCGCCCATGTTGCTTCTGTCGATCAGGACGAGCCCCTGTGTCGCGTTGGCTTGCGGATACAGCGTGTTCTCGAGAGGCCTCAACTCCAGCGAGGAGATGAACGGCGTCCCCGAGCCGGTGTTCACCAGGCAGACCTGAACCGAGTCGTCCGGGATCACAGCGATGACCTCAGCCTGTACGGCCCCCTCGGCTCGGGAGATGTTCACCGTTCATATATGATCAAGATTGTGTAGGTGCACGTCGCCTCAAAAATTATTCTTTTGTTATCACTTACCTACTCGAGGACGAGCAGTTGTTAAGCTTGGGGATGCTTGATACGTCTCCAACGTATCTATAATTTTTGATGCTCCATGCTTGTTTTTACACCATTTGCCTAATGTTTCGTTACACTTCGTGGCACTTTTATGCATTTTCCGAAACTAACCTATTAACAAGTTGCCACAGTGCCAGTTCCCTGTTTTCTGCTGTTTTTTTGTTTCAGAAGTGATACACAGGAAATATTCTCGGAATTGGACGAAACAAGTTCCTGAAGTCTTATTTTGTCCGGGAGCTTCCAGTCATCCGAAGGAGAGTAGGAGGGGGGCCTGCTGATCCCTTGTTGATATGGAGCAGACTGTCCTTGTGCGTGGTGAATAACCAGCCCGTTGGGAACCCCAAGAGGAAGGTATGATGAGTGTAGCAGCAAGTTTTCCCTCAGTTTAAGAAACCAAGGTTATCGAACAGGAGAGGAGAGACAATGACGACTCAAGGTGTTGTGGAACCTGCACACACACAAACAAATACTTTGTTCCGAACTTGCGATGAGGTTGTCAATCTCACCGGTTTGCTTGAAACAAAGGTTATGAGTGTATCGAGTGGAAAACAATATAGTATGCGAGTAAAGTAAACAGTACGAGTAAAGTAAACAGGTGATAGCAATATGATGGAAATAGGACCGGGGTCCACAGTTCACTAGTGGTGTCTCTCCATAGATAAAATAACACATGCTGGGTAGACAAATTACAGTTGGGCAATTGATAGAATAGAGATAACGTGATATGTCAAGAAGATCACTATGAGATTTACTCTAGGAATTACAACAAAATACATAGACCGCCATCCAACTGCATCTATGACTAATAATCCACTCCCTGGGATATCAATCCGAACACCCTAGAAGTATTAAGTTGCGAACAACAGATAATTGCATTAAGCAAAGTGTGTAATGTAAACAAAGCATATGCCCTTGAGCATATGAATGTTGTTTTCTCCCTAGTAGCAACAGCACATCTACCACCTTAGAGGTTTCTGTCACTCCCCCAGGTGAAATAGAGGCATGAACCCACTATCGAGTATAAATACCCCCTCTTGGAGTCACTAGCAACTACTCGGCCAAGATAGCTACTAACAACGGAGAGCATGCAAGATCATAAACAACATAGAGATAACAAAAGATATAATTCAGTACAACAACTTAATCATAAACACCAATATTCATCGGATCCCAACAAACCAAACATGTAGAATTACATAACGGTGATCTCAATCATGTATGGCAGCTCATGAGATCTAAACATGAAGCACATGGTGGAGAAGACAATCATCTAGCTACTGCTATGGATCCATAGTCCAAGGTAGACTACTCACTCATCGCTCCGGAGGCAAGCATGGCGATGAAGAAGACCTCCGGTGGCGATTCCCCTCTCCGGCAGGGTGCCGGGAAGAGCTTCTGGACCCTCCCGATCTTCGGGTCGACGGCGGCGGCGGATCGCGATGTGTTCTGGAAAACTGATCGGGTACTTAGGTTTTTCTCGTCGGGGGGTCTTTATAGGCGAAGGGGCGATGTCAGAGGAGGGGCCAGGCGGCCACACACGGGGGTGGCGCGGGCCAGGGGCTGGCCGCGCCACCTGTGCGTGTGGGCCCCTGGTCCCTCACCTCCTACTCTCCTTCGGATCTCTGGAAGCTTTCGGGTAAAATAAGACTTCAGGAACTTATTTCGTCCAATTCCGAGAATATTTCCTGTGTATCACTCTGGAACACAAAAACAGCAGAAAACAGGAAACTGGCACTGTGGCACTTCGTTAATAGGTTAGTTCCGGAAAATGCATAAAAATGCCACTAAGTGTAACGAAACAATAGGCAAATGGTGTAAAAACAAGCATGGAGCATCAAAAATTATAGATACGTTTGAGACGTATCAAGCATCCCCAAGCTTAACTCCTGCTTGTCCTCAAGTAGGTAAGTGATAACAAAAGAATAATTTTTGAGGTGACATGCACCTACACAATCTTGATCATATATGTAAGCATTGGTGAGCTGGGATCAATAGAACTTAAAACATGGGCATGAAGATATAATCATGACAATAAGAACTTAGCAACCATGTTGTAAACATGCAAATGAACACAAACAAAAGATCATGAAAATGAAACAATGAAAGTCAAACATGTGTTCAAATCATAAGGAAAAACATACAAAAGGTTTGCAGCTTGTCCTTCAAAGAGAGCAAAACATAAATGCATAGGACACCTTCAAGTTTAAGAGGGCGACTAGATACAAATAATTTAAGAACAAGTGAAACCAACAATATGAATCAATCAATGAACTTTGGGACAATGCATATCACACTAAGAATGACAACTATGCTCTCTTAATGGTGCATAAAGAAAGAAGGTGGTGACTCAACATAAAAGTAAAAGAAAGGCCCTTCGCAGAGGGAAGCAGTGATTAAACATGTGCTAGAGCTTTTCATTTGTAAAACAGAGAGATAAAACTTGATTTTGAGAGGTGGTTGTCTTTATCAACGACTGGCAATGGGGTTCTTACTATCTTCCATACAAAAATGAGGCAAGTTTTTGAGAGAGAGATTGGCACTTTTGTGCTCTTTTATAAAGCTTGGCACTCCTCCCCACCTTTTTTCCTTTCACAAACCATGGCTAACCGATTCCATCGGGTGCCCACCAACATTCACTTTCCATGGAGGAGTGCCTTTTTTTCTTTTTTTTTTCTTTTTGGAATAAGCAATATGGAAGATAGCAAATCCGACCACTACGTCCCCATGAGTTGAAAACAGTGTCACAAAACGAGAGGTGTTTTAAAGGTAGCACATGAAAATTTTACTTTAGAATGGCTTACAAATACCATGCATAGGAATTTATAGTGGACACAATGACAAACTTGGTTTTTAGGAGTTGGATGCACGAGTAGAGCTCATACTCAGTACAAGGCGAGGGCTAGCAAAAGACTGGGAGCGACCAACTAAGAGAGCAATAATGGCCATAATCATGCAAAGCGACAAAGCGACATTAAAAGAAGCATAAGATGGCATCAAAAGTCAAAAACTAAATGATCATGAAGGCTATTGGCGACTTTGTGAGAGTCTAACATGTGTGAGCATGCGCCAAGTCAACCCAAATAAAGCATCAAGGAGAAAACCAAAATAATGCTTCCATACAATAAAAACAACGCATGATTTTTTCAAAGGCTCATTAAGCAATCTCAGTTATTTGAGACAAGTCATGCTACAGAAAAACCACTAAGCATACTATCAAAAAGACATCAAGCATGACATGAAAAAGCCTAAGCCGCAGTCTACACAAGCTCCTTCTTGTACCACTATTTTGCACAAAGCTTTTCCTCTTTTCCAACACCATTTGAAATTTTTAAAGACACCTCTTTTGATGAAAACCAATAAAGATCAGAGGCAAAAATACACCTTGATGAAAAGATATGACAAGATCTGAACGCAAATCAAGGCGAAAATGAAAACCAAAAGCAGTAGCAGAAAAAGAAGAACGCTCGATGAACGATAAGAGTGAAAAACTGAGCGTTCTTTGCAAATGAAAACGAGTACATCTCCTCCAAAGAAAATTTGTTGGGGTCCAACCATTTATTGCAGCAAACAAACAAACTAAACCAACTAAGAAAACTAAAACAACTGACGCTCCAAGAAAAACACATAGTGCATGAAGCAATAAAAATATAGTGTTTTGAAAGGTGACCTGATTTTTGCCGATGAAGAAGGGGTGCCTCGGGGCATCCCCAAGCTTTGACGCTTGTACTTCTTGGATATTTCTTGGGGTGATGCATGGGCATCCCCAAGCTTGAGCTTTTGTCCATTCTTCAACCCATCTCATCATTCTCCAATCCCTACACTTGAAAACTTCCTTCATACAAAACTAAACACAAATACAAAACTAAACACAAATCTATTAGCAACATTAGTGCAAGCATAACATATAATCAATCCTCTATTTGCTTCAGGTTTCAACTCAAAACCACCTCATATATAGCATATACTACTGTAGCAACCTCCCCAAAAGTTCCATGATCAAAAGAACTCAAAAGAAAGCGATAAAGTGGCAAACACAAATATTGGCAGAAATCTGTCAAAACTGAACAGCTGACAAAGGTCGAATTTTTTAGGGATTTTCTGTGGCTCAAATCAAAAAGTGTTCAACTAAGAAAAGTTTGGATATAACCTGGGGCATATGCACAAGAAATCTCAGGTCCAAAAGATATACAGATAATTTTCACGAATTTTTACGGTGCAGCACCGAAAACAGTTTCAGGACAGCAACATCCCCAAATCTTTACCTCACTCAAATTAGAGGCTTCTCTTGGCACAAAAACTAAATAAACAAGATAAAGAGCGGTCATTACAGTAGTAATGACTTCCAAGACTCAAATAAAAGAAAAAGTACTGAAAAGAAAACATTGGGTTATCTCCCAAGAGTGCTTTTCTTTAACGCCTTTGAGCTAGGCGCAGAAAATTGCGAATCAAGTAATATCAAGTGATGAAGCATCAATCTCATAATTTGCTCTAAGAATAGAGTCAAAAAGCAATTTCTTTCTTTTCCTAGGGAAGTGTTCCATACCTTTCTTAAGTGGGAATTGATATTTGATAGTGCCTTCCCTCATATCAATGATAGCACCTACAGTTCGAAGAAAGGGTCTTCCCAAAATAATAGGACATGAAGCATGGCATTCAACGTCCATAACAAGAAAATCAACGGGAACAAGGTTATTGTTAACCACAATAAGAACATCATTAATCCTTCCCAAAGGTTTCTTCTTAGCAACATCAGCAATAGGAACATCCAAATAACATTTTTCAAGCGGTGGTAAATCAAGCATGTCATAAATCTTTCTAGGCATGATAGAAATACTAGCACCTAGATCACATAAAGCATGGCAATCATAACCATTAACATGCATATCAATGATGGGTTCCCAACCATCTTCTAACTTCTTGGGAACAGAGGCTTTTTGCTTCAACTTTTCATCCCTAATCTTTATGAGAGCATTGGTAATATGCTTAGTAAAAGCAATATTTAAAGAACTAGCATTGGGAGTCAAAGCAAGCTTTTGCAAGAACAAAATTACTTCAGATATATTGCAGCCATCAACATCAAAATCATTAAAAGAAATAGAGCTATCATCTCCCACACTCTGAAAAATTTCAGCACTCTTTTGAGAAAAAGTTTTGGCAGTCTTAGGCTTTTTAACACAAGGAGGGGGAGTTTTCTCTACACCAATCAAAGTAAGAGGATTGCTAGCAGTAGGAGCAACATCATTAGAGGTAGTAATAGTACATACCTTCATCTCTCTAGCCATCTCATCTTCTCTTTCCCACCTGGCATGCAATTCCGCTAACAATCTAATATTTTCATCAATTCCAACTTGGATAGCATTAGCGGTAGCAAAAACATTGTTCTCTTTCACATCATTAGGCAACACTTTTAATTTCAGAAGTTCAACATCATGAGCAAGGCTATCAACTTTAGAAGCAAGAATATCAATTTTGCCTAACTTTTCCTCAACAGACTTGTTAAAAGCAGTTTGCTTACCAATGAAGTCCTTGAGCATTACCTCAAGCTCGGAGGGCGCGGCCCTAGTGGTGTTGTAGGAATTACCATAAGAGTTACCATAACCATTACCATTGGTAGAAGGATACGGCCTATAATTGTTACTAGCAAAATTGTTCCTATAAGCATTGTTGTTTAAATTGTTGTTTCTAATGAAATTAACATCAACATGCTCTTCTTGAGCAACCAGAGAGGCCAAAGGAACATTATTAGGATCAACATGGGTCCTATCATTAGCAAGCATAGCCATAATAGTATCAATCTTATCATTCAAGGAAGAGGTTTCCTCAACAGAATTTACCTTCTTACCTTGTGGAGCTCTCTCGGTGTGCCATTCAGAATAATTTACCATCATGTTGTCGAGTAGCTTTGATGCGGCACCCAAGGTAAGGGACATAAAAGTGCCTCTAGCAGCTGAATCAAGTAGGTTCCTTGAAGAAAAATTCAGTCCTGCATAAAAAGTTTGGATAATCATCCAAGTAGTCAGTCCATGAGTGGGGCAATTCTTTATCATAGATTTCATTCTTTCCCAAGCTTGAGCAACATGTTCATTATCAAACTGAGTAAACTTCATAATATTGCTACGCAACGATATAATCTTAGCAGGAGGATAGTATCTACCAATAAAAGCATCCTTACACTTAGCCTATGAATCAATACTATTCTTAGTCAAAGACAGCAACCAATCTTTAGCCTTTCCTCTCAAAGAAAAAGGAAACAACTTGAGCTTAATAATATCACTATCAACATCCTTATATTTCTGCATCTCACATAGCTCAACAAAATTGTTGAGATGAGCTGCAGCATCTTCAGTACTAGCACCAGAAAATTGCTCTTTCATAACAAGGTTCAATAAAGCAGGCTTAATCTCATAAAAGTTTGCAGCAGGAATAGGTGGTGCAATAGGAGTGCAGATAAAATCACTATTGTTTGTGCTAGTGAAGTCACACAACTTGGTGTTTTCAGGATTGGCCATTTCAGCAAAATGAAAGTAAACAAGTAAAAACAACTACCAAGGATTCTAATTTTTTTGGGTTTTTGATAAAAAGCAATGCAGGTAAAATAAATAAAGTAAAGCAAAACAATAAAACAAAGTAAAGAATGTGTGTGCGAAGAACTCCCCTCGCAAAAGTCTTCTCTCCTCCCCGGCAACGGCGCCAGAAAAAGCTGATGCTGTTTAATGGTGCCTAGTTGACGAGGGAGATTATTCTTCTGCGTTCCCCGGCAACGGCGCCAGAAAAAGCTGATGCTGTTTAATGGTGCCTAGTTGACGAGGGAGATTATTCTTCTGCGTTCCCCGGCAACGGCGCCAGAAAAAGCTTGCTGATCCCTTGTTGATGTGGAGCAGACTGTCCTTGTGCGTGGTGAATAACCAGCCCGTTGGGAACCCCAAGAGGAAGGTATGATGAGTGTAGCAGCAAGTTTTCCCTCAGTTTAAGAAACCAAGGTTATCGAACAGGAGAGGAGAGACAATGACGACTGAAGGTGTTGTGGAACCTGCACACACACACAAACAAATACTTTGTTCCCAACTTGCGATGAGGTTGTCAATCTCACCGGTTTGCTTAAAATAAAGGTTATGAGTGTATCGAGTGAAAAACAATATAGTATGCGAGTAAAGTAAACAGTACGAGTAAAGTAAACAGGTGATAGCAATATGATGGAAATAGGACCGGGGTCCATAGTTCACTAGTGGTGTCTCTCCATAGATAAAATAACACATGCTGGGTAGACAAATTACAGTTGGGCAATTGATAGAATAGAGATAACGTGATATGTCAAGAAGATCACTATGAGATTTACTCTGGGCATTACAACAAAATACATAGACCGCCATCCAACTGCATCTATGACTAATAATCCACTCCCTGGGATATCAATCCGAACACCCTAGAAGTATTAAGTTGCGAACAACAGATAATTGCATTAAGCAAAGTGTGTAATGTAAACAAAGCATATGCCCTTGAGCATATGAATGTTGTTTTCTCCCTAGTAGTGACAGCATATCTACCACCTTAGAGGTTTCTGTCACTCCCCCAGGTGAAATAGAGGCATGAACCCACTATCGAGCATAAATACCCCCTCTTGGAGTCACTAGCAACTACTCGGCCAAGATAGCTACTAACAACGGAGAGCATGCAAGATCATAAACAACATAGAGATAACAAAAGATATAATTCAGTACAGCAACTTAATCATAAACACCAATATTTATCGGATCCCAACAAACCAAACATGTAGAATTATATAACGGTGATCTCAATCATGTATGGCAGCTCATGAGATCTAAACATGAAGCACATGGTGGAGAAGACAACCATCTAGCTACTGCTATGGACCCATAGTCCAAGGTAGACTACTCACTCATCGCTCCGGAGGCAAGCATGGCGATGAAGAAGACCTCCGGTGGCGATTCCCCTCTCCGGCAGGGTGCCGGGAAGAGCTTCTGGACCCTCCCGATCTTCGGGTCAACGACGGCGGCGGATCGCGATGTGTTCTGGAAAACTGATCGGGTACTTAGGTTTTTCTCGTCGGGGGGTCTTTATAGGCGAAGGGGCGATGTCAGAGGAGGGGCCAGGCGGCCACACATGGGGGTGGCGCGGGCCAGGGGCTGGCCGCGCCACCTATGCGTGTGGGCCCCTGGTCCCTCACCTCCTACTCTCCTTCGGATCTCTGGAAGCTTCCGGGTAAAATAAGACTTCAGGAACTTGTTTCGTCCAATTCCGAGAATATTTCCTGTGTATCACTCTGGAACACAAAAACAGCAGAAAACAGGAAACTGGCACTGTGGCACTTCGTTAATAGGTTAGTTCCGGAAAATGCATAAAAATGCCACTAAGTGTAACGAAACAATAGGCAAATGGTGTAAAAATAAGCATGGAGCATCAAAAATTATAGATACGTTTGAGACGTATCAGGGCCACAGGGGTCCCACACACCAGGCTGGCGCGGCCCAGGCCCTGGCCGCGCCGCCATGGTGTGAGGCCACCTGGCTCCACCTCTGACATCGCCCCTTCGCCTATAAAGACCCCCGACGGAAAAAACCTAAGGACCCGATCACTTTTCTAAAACACATCGCGATCCACCGCCGCCGTCGACCCGAAGATCGGGAGGGTCCAGAAGCTCTTCCCGGCACCCTGCCGGAGAGGGGAATCGCCACCGGAGGTCTTCTTCATCGCCATGCTTGCCTCCGGAGCGATGAGTGAGTAGTCTACCTTGGACTATGGGTCCATAGCAGTAGCTAGATGGTTGTCTTCTCCACCATGTGCTTCATATTTAGATCTCATGAGCTGCCCTACATGATTGAGATCACCGTTATGTAATTCTACATGTTTGGTTTGTTGGGATCCGATGAATATTGGTGTTATGATTGAGTTGTTGTACTGAAATATATCTTATGTTATCTCTATGTTGTTTATGATCTTGCATGCTCTCCGTTGTTAGTAGCTATCTTGGCCGAGTAGTTGCTAGTGACTCCAAGAGGGGGTATTTATGCTCGATAGTGGGTTCATGCCTCTATTTAACCTGGGGGAGTGACAGAAACCTCTAAGGTTGTAGATGTGCTGTTGCTACTAGGGAGAAAACAATATTCATATGCTCAAGGGCATATGCTTTGTTTACATTACACACTTTGCTTAATGCAATTATCTGTTGTTCGCAACTTAATACTTGTGGACTTCTCGGATTGATTCGCCACAAGTAGATTATTAGTCATAGATGCAGTTGGATGGCGGTCTATGTATTTTGTTGTAATGCCCAGAGTAAATCTCATAGTGATCTTCTTGACATATCATGTTTATCTTTATTCTATCAATTGCCCAACTGTAATTTGTTTACCCAGCATGTGTTATTTATCTTACGGAGAGACACCACTAGTGAACTGTGGACCCCGGTCCTATTTCCATCATATTGCTATCACCTGTTTACTTTAATCGCACTGTTTACTTTACTCGTATACTTCTACTGTTTTCCACTCGATACGCTCATAACCTTTGTTTCAAGCAAACCGGTGAGATTGACAACCTCATCGCAAGTTGGGAACAAAGTACTTGGTTGTGTTGTGTGCAGGTTCCGCGTTGCAGCTAGCAAGCAAAGCTTGGACGAGGCGCCATATATAAATTGTCTGAAGCTGTCGCAAACTAGCAAGCATCACCTTCAGTCGTTATTGTCTACTTTTCTCCTGATCGATAAACCTTGGTTTCTTACTGAGGGAAAAACTTGCTGCTATATACATCAAAACCTTCTCTTGGGGTTTTCCAACTGGCCGGTCATTTTACTTCATCAACAAACGCCAACAAGATTTCTGGCACCATCATCACTCGGCCTCATCAGCCGCTGCGGAGCTCTCCAGGCTTCTGTACGTGGCCTCGACGGATCTGGGCTAGGTGGGCATGGATTCGGTGGCATCACTGCAGCTCGGTAGCCATGGCCGTGCAGAGGCTACTTTTGCTGCGCAACGGGCATGGATGCCGGGGCGGCGGCCCTGGATGGAGAGGTTGCACGTCTGGCTCGGCGGTGGGCAGCGTCGCAGCGGTGGTGGCGTCTCCTTTTGGCTGCTTGGGCAGCGAAGGGAGGTGCGACTGGTGATCTTGGTGCTGTCATCCTCTGGTGACGGTCCCCGGGCTAGACATGGAGTACTTGAGTTGGTGGCGGTGGTCCTCTCGTCGGGTTGTTTCGACAACCCTCGGGTGGCTCGGGTGAGGGAACAAGCGAAAGCTCTGCGCTTTGGCGCCGGCGGCGGTGGCGCCTACGGGTGTCGCTTTCCCTCTTGGGGACGCCGTTGTGGTTCCCCTTCCTGTGCCCGTGTTCCGGGTGAAAACCTAAGTCCGTCTTCGGACTCGACAACGGCGTCGTGATGCGTCGTTACCCTCTTTGGGGCGTTGTCGTGGAGCTCAGGTCCCGTTGGTCACAGCTTCGAGGATGCTTTGTTCTTGGCATGAAAGCTTCTCTGGCTCCTTCAGTAGTCTAGGGTGCCTAGTGCTAGGCGTAGCTTCTTCGGGTTTCTTGCTCGACTGGGAGTTGGTGGCCTTGCTACCTTCTTTTTTGTCGTTTATTTTTTCTTGCTTTGTAAGAGGATTACATCTCCACCTTGTATCGGTTCGGTCGTGTTGTGCTTTATTTATTAAACGGGGCGAAAGCCTGTTTCGAGAATCACTATGATGGTATAAAATAAATTAACTGTCAGGCAGAATTTATGATGGCATTCACGTCAGGGGGTCGCATAAAGGTTTGTCCTGACTTTTTTAGAGACACACGCGATCACTTAGGTGGGGAAGCTTTTAATGCTAGCTTAGGTACCTGTAAATATGTCAGATAAGAGGCAAGTTGTCTTGTCCGCTTCTCTCATGCATAACACTAGTATTCATCTTCTTGCAGCTGTGGGTATTCGTGTTCTCTTTTTCCTAGCAAGGTCATGGTCTGCTTCAAGCAGCTGTGTGGCTCCGCCCCTTGTGCCGCGTGACGTGCAGGCTGGGCTCACGACGGACAATTTCCGGTTTTGGCTGCTTGGCGTCTGTTTAGGTTGGCGGTGGTCCTAGGCGGAGCTGCAGTTCCATGTCAAGTTGTGCTTCTTCGTGGCCAGGAAGAAGTCTTGCAGCTCTGGCCACGGGCACG
Source organism: Dactylis glomerata (assembly GCA_007115705.1). NCBI lineage: Eukaryota > Viridiplantae > Streptophyta > Magnoliopsida > Poales > Poaceae > Dactylis > Dactylis glomerata. Next base: position 2,722,342 of record QXEO01000543.1, read on the forward strand.
CGTGTGCCCAAGTCAAGGAGGACACCACCTTGCTCATCTTGCCGTCGTAAAACCTGCTCAGCCCATCGCGGTGTGGTCCCTGTCAAGCTCAAAATCCCGTGGAGCGCGCGGTCCTTCGAGGTTTGGCCGGGGCTCGCGGGGCTACGGAGGTAGGTACAGAGCGCGCGTGAGAGCCCCCCATGGTGGCACGCGCCGTCGAGATGTCGCGGAGCTGGAAGACTACTCGGCGGATAGATGGTAGCGGCAGGAGTGGCAATCAGCGCGAGCTTCAGCTCCAACTCCAGACGGTCTCCTCCACCGCGCCGTATGTCCCGCGTCCGGGTAGCCACATCGAGCAGCCACGAGACGTCGGCAGCGGCCCAACGCAACTGCTCGCCGTTGCTTTCTGATGCCGAGCTCGACGAACGTAGGGTGGACCGGAGGGTGGAGAACATGGTGTACTTCGCCGGGAGGCAGCCAACACGGACGGAAATGGTCCTAGGCGGAGCTGCAGTTCCATGTTGAGTTGTGGTTCTGTTCTAGGGAGAACAATACTGGTTAAGTTGTGGCACTAACACACTTTTGTGTTGGTGATCAGGGCTTGCTTACCTGATATAGATCAGAGTTCGAAAGGAGTTGAAAGTAAAGCTAAGAATTAATACAAGAGTTAGATAGCAGGCAAAACAAAAATGAGACAAGAATCCGCTGCAACGCGGGGGCATTTAGCTAATTCATTAATAGGGGTGCACTTAAGGTGCAAGCCATTTCTTGTTCCGCTAGAGGAGAACGTGTGTCGACTGGCTCTAGTGTCTTTCACAAACCTAGGCTAATTTTATGGCCAACAGGCGATCTCCCTTGATCGATCAATAGAATATGAGACCACACCGAGTCAGCATTTCTTGTATCTGGTTTCGGGAAAGCTAAGCTATTTGTTACAAAGGAAACAAGTTAACCACGAATTCACTTTGAGATAGAAAAAGGAGAGTAGATTTTTGTAGCCCGAGCTAGGTTTTTTTTTAAATCAATAATAATATTTTAAAGTTTTAAAAAATTCTGAAAAAATTCCAGATGTAGACAATGATATGATCTACCAACGTATAAAATTTGAACTCGGGATTCCTAATATTCTGGGTTGTACAAAAATGATAAACTCTGACAGATTGTGAGATTTCAAAAATATGCACTGTTTCGCTATTATAGATGTCAGAATTTGTCATTTTTTGCACAGATCAAAATATAAGGTGTCTCGACTTAAAAATTTGCGCGGTTGTAGATCACTACATGTATCATACGCTCTGTCATACGTAGCCTATTTGATCCTGTTTTAAATGTTAAATTCAAATTTTTCCGAATTTTTTTGAACGGTAACAGAATTTTTTAGAGGACAGCGAGAATTCTAGTTTCCGTCGAAATTCGCTCTAGCTCTGCCAACCTCTGCAAACGGGGGATTTTATTTTTTGCCCCACTTTATTTGGGGACTATACAATTTGCCCTCCATTACATTGGGCTCTCTTTTTTGCCCCACTTTACTCTGCCAGTTTATGATATGCCCTTCTGACAAGCCAGGCCCACGCCTAAAGACCAAAATGCCCCATGTACCTGTGTGACATGAGTAAGAGCGGAAGAGGCAAAACGAAACAGCAGCTGGTCATTGTCGCCACCGTCGCCGGCGATGCTTCCATTCGAGGAGCAGGTGGCGGTAGATCTCCTGGAATCGAAATAGAGGGCGGGATGGTGGTGTGCAGCAGGAGGGGCCGGAGGACGAGCTGCAGACGTGCGCTAGGCCAGACGGAGTCAACCGGCCAAAAGGGGTCGCCGGAGAGAGCTTGGGAACGAAGGGCCGGAGATCGTCGGCGCACATGGAGGCGTCAGGGACGGGCGCAGGTGAGGCGGTGCGGCACGGAGCTGGTGGGCGAGCAGATCGAGCAGGAGGCCGGCGAGGAGGCGCGGGAGAGGCAGGGCGTCGATGCGCTACACGCACGCGCGCCCAGCTGGTGGCCGCGGGGCCTGGACGGAGTCATCGAGCCACCAGGCTGCTCGATGCTTGGAGCACGAAGCGAGGGGCTCTCGCTGTCTCCTCTATCCTGCGCTATCCTAACGCCATGGAGAGAGCTCCCGATCTAATTCAAGTCAGATCTGCAGCTGGGGGCAATTTTGTCTTCCAGTTTCTTTCTAAATCCTTAAAAGAGAATAAAATAATTCAAAAGGGCAAATTATAAACTGGCAGGGTAAAGTGGGGCAAAAAAGAAAGCCCAATATAATAGAGGGCAAATCGTATATTTTCCAAGTAAAGTGGGGGAAAAAATAAAATCCCCCCCTGCAAAGCCCAGCCAATACAGAAATAACAGCTGCGTGCTGAGCTTACCCGGCCCAGTAAGCTGGGCCTATCGCGGCCCGCCCAAATGTTCATGCACGCGCAGCAGTCAGCCGACGTGGCACGGTAGTGCAGCTAGCACGGAGCAATCCATGTATGAGCACCAACCATCCGGCGTCCCTATCCGATCACGCAACGTTTTTCTCCGTCGGTAAGGGTGTGTTTGGTAGCCTGGGCCAACACAGAATATCTCACCTCATTTCATCTTTTCACAATTTTTGCTGTTTGGTAGGTCGGCTCGTATGACCAGGGCAGTGCACACCTCACCCAAAAAACACCCCTCAGCCAGGCTGAGAAGAGAAGCTGAAATCGAGCTTCGCTCCTCAGCCCGGCTGGGTTCGCCCCGCAACCGCGTGGGCCTACCCCCCCCCTCCCCACCCAAACCCACGCCCTCTCTCTTCCTCTCATTTCCTTTCTTTCCTCTCTCACTTCCCGAGCTCCTTCCTTGCCCGGACTGCACCGTCTGCCACGCAGCGACCCAGCCGCCGCAGCCCAGCGCCCAGATGCCGCCGCCCAGCGCCCCAGACGCCGCCGCCCAGCGCACCGTCCTCCCTCTGGTCCGACCAGATCTCCCGCAAGGTGGTCTAGACGAGTTGACCACGGGATCTCCCGCACCGACCGCCTCCCTCGCCGTTCCTCTGCTCTGACGCTCGTCGGCCCCTCGTTCTCCCCCACCAGGGTCTCCGGCTACCGCGCGCCCGAGGTCACCAAACACGTAACAATATCTCAGTGCAGATTGTATGAGGTGAGAATATCTGAGGTGAGAAAGACTTTCTGTGATGACCCGACCTACCAAACACACGCTAAGTAGCTTGTGGCGGGTGACGCATATGCAACATGCAAGATTATCGACCGTACCAATCAAACACAGTAGTTTTCGAACGACTCAAGTGCGCGTACTTTTTCGCTGAGAAAAGCGAGAAAAAGAAGTTGGCTCCAGGGAGAGTCCGGATAGTCGGATCAGATTGGAAGAGGAGAAAGGGCGATAATGCACTTTCAATTTGTTTTCGTGTACAGCATAGCCACTCACCATTCACATCTCACATCGATCTCCAGATCGTGATCCATGCATTTTGCCGTGCTGTACAGTGCTTGACGAACTAGTAGCTATTGCTTCTAGTAGGTACGGAGAGTTGTTTATACAGCTAAAATCCTCAAAAAGACTAGTAACAAAGTGCACTTCATGCACGGCACTAAAAGAGCTCGAGAACAACGGGGGAGCACGAGCATGCACGAGTTGTCACGCACGCACTTTCGATGACCACGTCGATCGTATCTTTTTATACAGTAGTAAAATCAAGTAATCCACCTATGGTACTTGAACTTGCCACCTAGAATAGATACGGTCACACATCTTTCGAATATGTAGCATACGGTACATACATACGATGGTCATAAATTGTTGCGTTTAAAACGACGGAGAGAGCAGTATTTGATGACGCGGTGCGCTCAACTAAAATAGGCACACTAGCATGAGGGGGTAGGGTATTCGCAAAGCTTCAATCCTATGGGTACCCCTCTCTCTCACGCTCCCCTCTCTGAAATTTCCCATTCACTGCACTGCACCAAAAAACCCTAGTCATCGACGCCCCTCCCTCCTACTGCCCTGTCGGAGTAGGTCCTTTGCCACCGTAGTAGATCCGTTGCATCCGGATTAGGTCCGCTTCCGTCATGTCGGCCTCATGCTCTTCTGTCTTTGCTCTGCACCATCATGGCCCCTTCATCCCAATCATCTTGTGCCCCAGCTGCGATCGTTTGGTGCAATAGTCCCGCTCCAGCACGAAGGAGCACGACGGGTGGATCTACTACAAGTGTCAGAAACATGGGTATGCTTGATCCGGTTGTTCCTCTTGCAAAATTTTGAGTTTTTAACTGAATGTTTTCACTGTGGTGTCCAAGCGTCATAGTTTGACTGAATGTAGGATTTGCATTGTGCAGCACGGTTGCAATTCGCAACACTGGTAGCTAGAGTATGGTATCTATCTCTTGAGAACATGTATCTTAGAGGCGAAGATGTTGTAGAATCTCTCGGGTGGGTAGAGTAAGGAAGGGAGGAACTGAAGCTTCAAAATAAAGAACATGCAACCAGCTTCCTATGAAAAGATGAGATGTTGACAAAGCATTGGAGCTCTCTGTTTGAGCTAATAAAAAAGGTTGTGTATCTGTTGAACATTGTAGTACTTTTGTTAGCATTGCTTTGTGGTGTGGTCATCAGCAAAAAATGAGCAAGGACGGTTTGGTAGACTGTAGTAGGAAGCTGGTTTGGTACTTATCTTATGACTAGATCACATTAGTACCATAACTTAGTAAGATAACACTTAGGTAGTACCATAACTTAGCACTAGATCACATTGGCATTTTAATTTTACATAGCCATAATATATCACCAAGTTCATAGAAGTGCACTATCCACAAGTGGTGACAACAAAAATAAGTGCAAAATATGCACTTTTATAGGCAAAGTCCTAAAGCTGGAATGTTCACTCGGGAGTTACCTAGATTAATCAAATATGCTAACATTTTTCCTCTTCTTTGGTATAACTCCTACCTGATCATCACCTTGTGCACTTGTAGCTCCATTCAGGTCATTAACCACCTCAGAGATTCTAAGATGCTCTGAACATCTTGTTCTTTTAGCTGCCTTCTCCTGTGACGCTTGCATATTTTCAACCTTCTTCCTTTCTTTAGCTTCTCTCTTCCTCTTCTCAGCTAGCTCCTTCTTTGTTTTGACAATGAATTTTTTTGTCTCAGCTCTAGCAATCTTGTTCAGCTCAACATCTTTTCTTCTCCCTTTTCCCAGCTCTAGCTTGAGCTAGCTCTGTCTTTCTTTGTTCTTGCTCAAGCATTCTATTAGCATTCTCCTTTTGCTCTCTTCAGAGATGCAATGTACTTGGCCTCCAGGATGGCAATCTTCCTATCCTCAAGCTCTTGATTCTTCTAAGCTTGTAGGCATTTAATTGTCTTGCCATGTCAGCTTGAATCAATGTAACTGTTCTTGTTTGAGGTTGACTCGGGCTTACTCTTGCATCGGCAATGAAGGTAGACTCTGGAATTGTCCCTGCTCTATTTAGGAACATTACTCTACAAATACAGCAAGTGCAAGTTCATCAAGTCATGTTGCATTTACAGTGTTCTATGCAACAAAAAAAATTAACAAGTGCAACATCATAAGCAATGGCAAGTGTTGTGATATTTACCTACTAAGACATATTATCAAGAACGAGATCATCAACAGTTGTTGCATTCACAATGTTGTCTTGTGACAGCATAGGCTTCACATGGCTCATAACTAGAGGGAGATTAGCAACATGAAATTCAACATCATCCTAGTCAACTTATGTCTGATGTCAGCATGATCAAACCGCATCAACATAGCTCCTATTATTGCCTTGACTAAGAAAGTAACCTCCATGGTTTATTTTGAATATGAAGAAGTTGCTATTATGATCTGGCAGCACAATATATGAAAACAAACAATCAAAATTGTCTCCTTCAGTAAAACCATAGAACCCCCCCCCCCCCCCCCCCCCCCACACACACATCCCTCCCTCCTTGGAATGGCTCTGAACCTGAACATTCTCGCCGCTCGCTACACCTCAGAATGATCACGTGATTAGTGGAAGGACAACTCCCTTTTTTAGCGGTGGCAGTATTAATACAAGAATCTACGGTTTTCGAGGGTTTGCAATGCCGTTTCGATTTTCCCACAAGCGGGTTCAGATAGTGCCACGTCAGCAAATACTGCCCCTCTACGTCACTCTACGTGCAACGGCCATTGATGGGATGGGATCCGTATTTAGACAACTCGTATATTACATATCCGGAAGGTGTGTGATGGTACCAGGGGTTTTTTTCTCGGCTGAGATTTCCAAAATCTCCCCGAAAACCGGTTTTACCAGTGACCACCGGTATTTGCTAATACCGAATGAAAATTTTCGTTATTCAAAAAATATGTTTAAATTTTAATAATTTTGATAAATTTTGGATCAATTTAGAACTTCGTTTGACAAATCTCGGTCAGTATTTACCGATATTTCGGCCGATATTTCCGATATTCTTGAAAACCGGATTTCTTGCTACCTACCGGTATTTTTTTCCAAACGAGAAAAAAATCCTTGGATGGTACCGATACTAGGTGGCAAGTCCAAGTACCCTGGGTGGGTTTTACTCCTTTGTCTTTATCTTCTTCTTGATCACCTCTTCTCCGATCGGGTGGGTACAATAATTGGTTTGGTGCTAATTGAAGATGCTATGCGCATCTAGCTCGCTCGATACATGCATATGGCATGATTAAAGTGAGCCGGCCACCGGTATGCATGCATGCATGTATCACTCCACTTTGCACCAAGGCATGATCGAGTCGTTTGGCTGCCTAGCAGGTGCATGCTTAATAATTCGTGAATCGTGATGGTGCACCATGTCTTCTATTCGTATGTGGAAATCAATCAAAGGCCCTTGATTGGTATGGTTGTATGGAACATGACGCAGTACCGAGCCCACGTACGTAAGGACAAAGCACACTCTCAAATGCACGCGGGCTATGCGCATTAAGCTGTTAAAAAAGAGCTTACAGAAAAATAACTGAGCGGTTTTCAATGCGGTTAACTGAGCTGTTAAAATAGAGTAACATAATATGTTACCATCACATAGCGGTTTCCAATGCAAAATGAGTCTACAATGTAATAAATGATTTTCTCTACCTCGCTATGACACTAGCCACTATGACATTAGCCACTATGCAGATAATAATAACTAATCTAAATTACTCCCCACTATGACGAGCCTAACGGGCGTGCTATTCCGATTTTCTGACATGCAGGTCCAGATAGTGCCACATCAGCAAATATTGCCCCTCTACCTCGCTCTACGTGCAACGGTGGTCATTGATGGGATGTGCTTTGTATTTAGGCAACTCGTATATTGCATATTTGGAAGGTGTGTGATGGTATCGATATTAGGTGGCAAGTTCAAGTACCAAGGGTGGATTTTACTCCTTTTTCTTTATCTTCTTCTCGATCACCTCTTCTTCGATCGGGTCCTTTAGAGCATCTCCACTCGCCCCTCCCCCCCCCAAACGGCGACCGGTGCAAGCGATTTTGAGGTCGTTGTGGGGGGCGGCGCCGATTTTTGTATGGGGCGGCGGTTTCCCAGCCGTGCCCCCCATCCCAAATTTGAAACTCGACAAAATTTGGCAAACTACAGAGATTTCATTAAAATATAGATGGTTTTTACATAATACGGCGAAATATAAAATAAAACTAAAAGAGGACGTCTTCATTGGAGTCCCCGCCGATGGCGTCGGCTCTCGATGCGCCCGATGGTGGTGGCGGCGGAGCGTTGAATGGCCCAGCTCCGTCATCGGACCGGTGATGTCTACGCACTTCTATTCTTGTAGACACTTGTTGGGCCTCCAAGTGCAGAGGTTTGTAGAACAACAGCAAGTTTCCCTTAAGTGGATCACCCAAGGTTTATCGAACTCAGGGAGGTTAGAGGTCAAAGCTATCCCTCTCAAGCAACCCTGCAATTACGATACAGAAAGTCTCTTGTGTCCCCAACACACCCAATACACTTGTCAGATGTATAGGTGCACTAGTTCGGCGAAGAGATAGTGAAATACAAGTGGTATGGATGATTATAAGTAGTAAATGCAATATGGAATAAAAATTGTTGCGAGCAAACATGTAACAAAACAGCAAGTAAACGGTGTGCAATGCTTGGAAACAAGGCCTAGGGATCATACTTTCACTAGTGGACACACTCCCAACAATATAACATGATTGAACAAATAAACAACTTCTCCCCACTATGGTACTCTGAATTACTCTCCTATTGAATAACACTAATCATTGTGTAGTGGCTACAGAAGCACCCCTTAAAGTTCATCAAGTACTTGACAAACACCACTCATAGAGATATCCAAATCAAAGCACAACTCAAGATAGATATTATTGCAACTTAAACCAAGTACTAACACGGTGCACACACTGTCAACATTACACCATGAAAGGAGGAATAGATCACTTCAATACTATCATAGTAATAATTACTCTCATAATCCACAAGAGATCACAATCATAGCCTAAACCAAGTACCACCATGATGCACGCACTGTCACTGTTACACCATGGCAGGAGGAATAGATTACTTTAATAACATCACTAGAGTACACATAATATCTGAATAATAACATCTACTTGTTCAACATGATACAAAGCTCACGATCACATAAAGATCACATCATGGGAGAGAGAGGTGAACCACATAGCTACCGGTAGAGCCCTCAGCCCCGGGGATGAACTACTCCCTCCTCATCATAGGAGACAGCAAGGTTGATGGAGATGGCGGTGAGGTCGATGGAGACGGCGGAGACGGCGATGGAGACCGATGGAGATGGCTCCGGGGGCACTTCCCCGTCCCGGCAGGGTGCCGGAACAGAGACTTCTGTCCCCCGAAATTCGTCGACGGTGGCGGCGGAGCTGCGGAACTGCTTCTGGAAAATTGCCGATTCCTTTAGGGTTTTCCGTCCCGAGGCTTTATATAGGCGAAGGGGCGTCGTCAGAGGAGGGACCAGGCGTCCTCACACCATGGTGGCGCGGCCAGGGCCTGGGCCGCGCCACCCATGTGTGAGCCTGGCCTGTGGCCCCTCTCCTACTCCTCTTCGGATCTCTGGAAGCTTCCTGGAAAAATAAGACTTCAGGAACTTGTTTCGTCCAATTCCGAGAATATTTCCTGTGTATCACTTCTGAAACACAAAAACAGCAGAAAACAGGGAACTGGCACTGTGGCGACTTGTTAATAGGTTAGTTCCGGAAAATGCATAAAAGTGCCACGAAGTGTAACGAAACAATAGGCAAATGGTGTAAAAACAAGCATGGAGCATCAAAAATTATAGATACGTTGGAGACGTATCAACCGGCGGCGGGAAACCATCCCGCGGCGGCGACGGCTCTCCTCAGACGCGCGCTCGCGGCGGTGGCGCTCGGCGTCCTCGAGGAAGGAGGTGAAGGTACGGCGCTCCTCCTCTCGCTGCGTCGATGCGTCAAAGGAGGGAAAAGGGTACAAATGCTCGCGTTGTTGGCGCTCCGTCGCCACCGTCGCAAGGCCTCCGGTCACATCCGCCTGGAAGAGGCGTTGCTTAGCCGCTGCCATCGTAGCCCTCGCCGCTTCGATGTTGCGGCGATGGGCGTCAGCGCGGGCGGCAGCATGGTCCTCCGCCATCCTCCACGTCCGTCGGCAGCTGGGCGAGGAACTCCTCCTCGTCGGAGTCCTCCTCCTTCTTCCCGCCCTGCGGTGGAGCTAGCTCCTACGGCGGTGGAGGTGGGGGCGGTGGTGGTGGTGGTGGTGGCGCGCCGAAACCACCGGGAGGGAGCATGGCGTAGGTTGTGAAGAGGCGGCGAGGCATTTTCTACCGGCGGTTGGAGGATGTGAACCTACCGGCGAGGCGGCGAGCTATTTATAGCCGAAAGCGGGGCAGGAAAACGAAGGAGAAGGGGCGGGAAGCGACAGGAAGCGCGCGACATAGCATTCATTTCCCGCCGACGTGACGGCTCGCTGCGACGCTGCAAAGCTGTTGCCGTTTGCAGCGCCATTACTCCGCACGGGAGACGAGACGAGTGTAGACGATGAAGCGGCGGACAGTCGCTGATAGTGGGCCACGCGGCGAGTTGCGCCCAGCCAGCGCCCCCGCTCCCCTCCCTTCCCCCCCCCCCCCCCCCCCCCGCCGCCCCCCCGACAGGTTTCGTATCGGGTGCGCCGGATGAAAATGTGCGTCGCGCCAGATGAAAAAAACATATAGAGAGCGCGACTGGACGGAATTTTCTGCGTCGACACCCCCTAAAACCGTTTGAGAGACATTTAGGGGGGCAAGTAATGCTCTTAATTTTCCTCTCTAGAAGGTGGTGCTCCCTGGCGATCCTGACCGGGCAATACCGATCATGATCGAGTAGCCGTGCAAGGCGACATGATTACAGAGTGAACTGGCGGCTCAATCATATCCACCGCGTGTGCCAAATCCAGATTCTTCTGGAACAAGTTAACTACTCTCTCCATGTCGGATTATTGGGCAAATGTATATTTTAAGACAAACTTTAACCTTTAATTTTAATCAAGAAAATATAAGATATATTATATAAAAATTATATCATTGGATTCATATTCAAAAGAACTTTTCAATAGTATAATGGAGGGAGTAGTACTCAAGGGCATAAGTGTCGATCGGGTGTGTACAATAATTGGTTTGGTGCTAATTGAAGATGCTATTATGTGCATCTAGCTCGCTCGATACATGCATGGCATGATTAAAGTGACCGTCCTACCGGTATGCATGCATGTAGTACTGGTATCACTTTGCACCAAGGCTTGATTCGTTTGGCTGACCTGCCGCATGCTTCCTTCATTGTTGGGTCGTGATGGTGCACCATGTCTTGTATTCGTATGTGGAAACTTACACAAAAAAGGAGCTTACACAAAAAATAACTGAGCTATCTGGCTAGCTGTTAGATTGGAGGAGCCAGCTGGTCTCCGAGCAAAGTCACTCCGACTGCAACGTCTCTACAAAAACAAACCTCCATGTCACTTTTATAACCGAGACGAGATAAACCACTACCAGAGCGCGAACTTTCCACTGCATGAAGGCATCATCGCTGAGGTCGACGCGATCGACCGCGACGGGCTGTACGTCGGACGCAGCTTCGGTGACTTAGCCAAGTAAGGCTCTCAGCGCCTTACCTCAGAATCCACCATTCAATCTGGATCGGATGGCTAAGAATAACTCTATGCAAAATATGCTAGCTCTTACATCAAATATTTTTATTCACAAACCGTATGTCCAAATGGATTGAAACTTTCTCGGATTAAATCTTTGAATGAAAACGACGTGCTGTAATTTTTTCAATTTTTTTTAGAAAGTTTGAATTTCGTGTTCAAATTTCGGACGTTTTTGTCCATCCGATCTAGATTGGATGGTGGATGAGGGGGCAAGGTGCCGTGAGCCTTAGCTTCAGTAAGGCACTGAAGCTGCGTCCCTGTACGTCGTGCCCCTGTAAGCCGTGCATCAGACGCCGTGTACACGTCCCGCGCCCCACGTGCCGCCCCGCCGCTGGACAGGCCGAGCCCGCGCGGGACGGGATAGAAGACAACAGCACCTAGCTACGTCCTGCGTCCGTCCGTCGCGATTGGACTGGTCGCCCATATGCTCGCGCAGAAAAGTAATGGTAGCACCAAAACTTTGGGCAAAGCTAGCTAGCGGGGGCGCGGTCGTGGCATCGCCGGCAGGGCCTACTCATCGTCATCATCGCCGGAGAGGTCGATGAAGGGCCCCTGCGGCCACGGCTCGTTGGCTATGGGTGACGGTAGAGGTCCTCGTGGCGGTGGAGGAGTCAGCGTCCCGGGAACCCAGCCCGGGATAGGCGGCGCGCCCATCGGCCACCCAGATGCAGCTCTGGGCCAGGCGTCCCAGGGCTCCACCCTGGCCTCGCGACGTGGCCTCGCCGGCTAAGTGCATGGCGGCTGCATCGGCTGTGGCCCAGGCGGTGGGGGTGGCGCCACCGAGAGTGCCAGGGCATCCGCCAGCTCCGGGAAGGCCCTCATCTCCTCCTCATGGCTGATGAGGACCGTGACGGCGAGCTCCTCTTCCTCGGTGAGCTCGGGAGGGATCTCAAAGGTCTCGCCACGATCGGCAGTCTGTCGTCCGTGTCGTCGCGGATCACCCGGCCATTGTAGATTTGGCCGGAGACCTCGCCACTGACATGAGGAGGAGAAGGAGGAGGTGGCGGCTGGGCCGGCTCATGGAAGTCCTCGTCGTCATCGTCCTTGCCGTCGTCGGAGAAGGAGGAGGTGACGGCTGGGCCGGCTCGTGGAAGTCCTCGTCGGCGTCCTCCTCCTCGTCGTCATCGTCCTCGCCGTCGTCGGAGAAGGAGGAGGTGGCGGCTAGGCCGGCTCGTGGAAGTCCTCGTCGGCGTCCTCCTCCTCATCGTCATCGTCCTCGCCGTCGTCAGAGAAGGAGGAGGTGGCAGCTGGGCCGGCTCATGGAAGTCCTCGTCGGCGTCTTCCTCCTCGTCGTCATCGTCCTCGCCGTCGTCGGAGAAGGAGGAGCTGGCGGCTGGGCCGGCTTGTGGAAGTCCTCGTCGGCGTCCTCCTCCTCGTCGTCATCGTCCTCGCCGTCGTCAGAGAAGGAGGAGGTGGCAGCTGGGCCGGCTCGTGGAAGTCCTCGTCGGCGTCCTCCTCCTCGTCGTCGTCGTCCTCGCCGTCGTCGTCGGAGAAGGACATGACAGGCGCCCAGTCGGGGTCCCAGTCGGTGTCGCCGAGGTAGCCGGCGCGCCTGTCTGGGCGTAGCTCCCACCGGGAGAAGGTGTCCCGGTTCGGGGACGCGATGTCGAAGGCTGGGTCGCGCCGCATGTGCATAGGCATGAGGGAACGCCAGCGGCGTATCTCCCGCATGTCACTACTAGGAAAACAGCTATAGGTAGTAGACATACCCGTAGCGCATGGTGCATGTGGTGCGCTGCGGCTATTTAGCTGTAGCGCACCGTGCATAGTGCGCTGCGCCTATCCCCATTACCCGCAGCGCACCACTACCACATGTGCGCTACGGGTATTCATAGGCCTGGACGGCCATTTCTCCTTAGCTTACCCGCAGCGCACCCTTCGTGAATGCGCTACGGGTACTTAGTGTTACCCGTAGCGCATTCACGAAGGGTGCGCTGCGGGTAAGTTGAGTAGGAAAATATAGGCATAATCCCAGGTTACCCGTAGCGCATTGGGTAGCCATGCGCTGCGGGCTACCCGCAGCGCATGGCTACCCAATGCGCTACGGGTAAACTGGAATGCTTATTTTTAAGGCATGAAGCCACCTAGCACCAATCATTGCCCCCCTTCTTCCCCCTCCATTCACCACTAGATCTGGTCGTCCTCCTCCTCCTCCCCAACCTAATTTCATCATTCTTCCATCTATTTTAGCTTATTAAAGCTACTTTGGTTGGTAGATATATGAGTGCAATGTCTACTAACCTTTAGATATCACTTTATTACTCTCTCGTCCACACACACTCTCTTGTTCTCTCGTGTCGCGGTATCGTCTATAATAGGTGAGTAATATGAGGACATCGGTGTGTGGCATCGGTGTTTGTATGCCCTACGGGTATGCTTGTAGGTGTGTCATCGTTGTTTGTATGTATGCATGCTTGTGGCATCGGAACACGTTTGTATATATATGCATTTGCTTGCATATGTTTATGAATTCTTATTTGTTTGGATCCAAATATGATGATTTTCCGATGGTGCCAATGTTGTTATGCCGAAATGTTGATTCACTTCCATTTCGGTATATTTTGGCACCACGGATAGGTCCATTTTTAGGCAAGGTCATGCCGAAATTTTCGGACGACTATGTGTGTATTTGGCCGGTTCTAAGATATTCTCTTGCTCTATATATATGTATACCAGGCAACCATGGTCCGATCGATGAATGAAGGCACAGTGGCAAGATATATGAAAGCCGCGACGCACGACATGATTCGAAATAACCAGACGGAGATAAAGTGTCCGTGTCACAAATGCAAACTGAAGTGCTATATCGACCCTTATTCCGGACAACTGCAGAGCCACCTGCTCTCTCGCGGTTTCATGGATGGCTACACTCGGTGGATAAGTGATGAAGATGATGACAACGTCCTTGGAGCGGCGATGGGAAATGATGAGGAAGGGCATGGTGGTGACAAAGATTTTCCCGGTCATGATGAAGGCGGAGAAGATGCCAGACATGGTGGAGAAGATCAAGATGCCGGACATGGTGAAGAAGATCAAGATGCCGGACATGGTGAAGAAGATCAAGATGCCGGAGCAGATGGAACACCGTCAGGTAGCTGGGTGCAGAACCCTTACGTTCAAGCACTGCTTCTTAAGCAGACAAGCAACGCGCGGGATGCCGCTAGAGAGAAAGCCAAGCTGGCGAGCCTAGAGAAGGACGCGGTTACTCCATTGTATGCAGGATGCAGGCCCGGGGATACACGTTTGGATGTCACGCTCAGGGCTCTGCAGATGAAGGCAAGACACAAATGGACCAACAAAAGCTTTGACGAAAACATGGCATTCTAGCAGGAGCGTCTTCCCAAGGGGAACAAGTGTCCAACTAGTATCGAGGAGGCCAAGAAAATCGTGTGCCCTCTTGATTTACCTCACGTGAGATACCATACTTGCATTAATGATTGCATCATTTATCGGGGAGAAGATGCGGAGAGAAACACATGTCCGGTGTGCGGCGCATCTCGATACAAGAGTGGGAAGAAAGTTCCTCGAAAGGTAGTTTGGTACTTTCCGATCACTCCTCGTCTACAGCGATATTTCGCAGACCCTAAGGAAGCAAAGCTTATGCGCTGGCACGCGGAAAGGAAGAAGCCAAAAGATGATGACGATGATGATCAGGAGGACATGATACTGAGACACCCTTCAGATGCTAGCCAGTGGAAGGCATTGGACATCGAGTGCCCAGAATTTGGTAATGATCCAAGGAACATCAGGTTGGGTGTGAGCACCGATGGACTCAATCCGTTTGGCAGCCAGAGCAGCACCCATAGCACCTGGCCCGTATTTGTATGGATGTACAACCTACCCCCCTGGCTGTGCATGAAAAGGAGGTACATACAAATGACTATGCTAATTCAAGGTCCGAAACAACCGGGAAATGACATCCAACTGTATCTCGGTCTGTTGACAGAGGAACTAGCCACGTTATGGGACACACCACCCAATACATGGGACGCCATCGCACAAGATTATTTTCCTATGAGAGCCGTGTTGGTCACGACGGTGCATGACTATCTCGGTTGCGGATATGTCTCGGGGCAGGTGGTCCACGGATATTGTGCATGTATTCGGTGCATGGATGACACAACATATCACCAGCTACAGAAAGATCCCGGTTCTTCGAAGACCGTGTTCCTTGGGCATCGAAGGTGGCTTCGCAAGGATGACCCATGGAGAAAACGCAAAGATCTGTTCAATGGTAAAATTGAGATCCGAGATGCCCCATGTCTAAGGAGCGGCGAGGAAATCGATGAGTTGTTGACAAGTTGGCCAGAGTGCCCTGCACCGGGAAAGAAGCGAAAGGCGCCCAAGCCACTCCTGAAGGTATGGAAAAGGAGGTCTGTTTTCTAGGATCTGCCTTACTGGAAGATCCTCCGCATGCCCCATAGCCTTGATGTCATGCATATCACCAAAAACGTGTGCGAGAGTCTGCTTGGCACCCTTCTCAACATGCCTGATAGGACCAAAGACGGACCGAAAGCAAGGCACGACTTGGCATTTATGAAGATCAGGGAAGACCTTCACTTAGGACGATCTGATGATGATGACGATGATGATGAGGAGACGGAAGGTCGTCGCAAGGGAAAAAGATCCAAGAGGAACGACTATCACTGCCCCGCTTCGTGCTTCACTCTAAGTCCTCAGGAGATCGAGCAGTTTTTCAACTGCCTCCTAGGAGTCAAAGTTCCTTACGGTTACTCGGGCAAGATAAGTAGATACCTAGACAAAGCGAAGCAGAAGTTCAGCGGGATGAAGTCTCACGACTGTCACGTGCTGATGACGCAGATACTTCCGGTTGCAATTCGAGGAATAATGGACGAGCACGTCCGCAAAACATTGTTTGGCCTCTGCAACTTTTTTGACGTCATCTCTCGGAAGTCAATTAGCCTGAGGAAACTTCACAGGCTACAGGAAGAGATCATGGTGATTCTATGCGAGCTCGAGATGTACTTCCCGCCCGCATTCTTTGATATTATGGTACATCTGCTGGTCCATATCGTGGAGGATATCGTCCAACTCGGGCCGATGTTCCCTGCACAGCATGATGCCGTTTAGAAGGATGAATGGTGTCATCAAAGGATACGTTCGCAATAGATCACGTCCCGATGGAAGCATAGCCAAGGGCTTCCTGACCGAAGAGTGCATCTCCTTCTGCACGAATTATCTTAACATCAAAAACCCTGTTGGTCTGCCCGTCAACAAGCACCTTGACAGGATCGATGGATGGGGTCACCGCGAGGGTCGTCGTGAAATGCATGTCGACTTCACTGGTCGACGCGCCGAATTTGATAGAGCAAACCTAGTCGCGCTACAGCACATGCAACTGATCGACCCTTGGGTAGAAGAGCACAAAAGCTTTATTGCGAATAAGTATAGTGACAGGGGCGAGCAGAGGACGGAAGGAGCAATAATCAATGAGCACAACTCCAATTTCACGCGTTGGTTCAAGGACAAGATTCTAGCTAATCCCCCACCAATGCAATCTTCCGAGGAAGAAAAACTCATATTCGCCTTGTCACAGGGAGCTGAACACTGCCTAATGACCTATCAGGCATATGATATCAATGGCTACACATTTTACACTGAGGAAAAGGACAGTAATGGCGATTACCAGAACTCAGGGGTAACGATGGAAGCCTACACCGGTGATGTCAAGCAAAGATACTACGGAAGGATCGAGGAGATCTGGGAGCTGAGCTACGCTGGGGAGAAGGTACCGATGTTTCATGTTAGATGGGCCAAAAACGTCATAAAAGAAGACCGGTATTTCACCACCATGGTTATACCCGAAGCCAAATCCAAGACTGCCGGCGCAAACGTCACCACTAAAAATGAGCCATGGGTACTGGCAAGCCAAGTGGACCAATGCTTCTTCATTACCGACCCGCCAAAGCCTACCCGGGTTGCGTGAGAAGAGGCAAAAGGAACATCATCGAAATGGATGGAGTCGCCAACGAGCAAGACTTTGACATGTACGGTGACCCGAAGATGGAAGATGAAAGTGATGCCGATGAACCATACACAACAAGAAGAATCCGGACCACCCAACCTAAAGGTCTACCATTCAAGAGAAGAAGTCTCGCGGTTCCGGGGCTTAATTATTCAACATTGACAAAGAAGGGCAAAAAGATTGTGAAACGGTAGCAAGCTTGACCGTGTGTGTGGGCATATTATTATTATGTATCACTTTTCCATTTTCGGACCAAACTAGACATGTAACTCATATTTTGTATCATTTATCAATCACTTTTATATTTTTGGCATGATACAAAAATATTATGTGTGCTTATTTACTTTATAATATATATTATAATATATCATAATGTAATAACATGCTAAAAAGTTAATTAAAAAGTAAAACAAAAAAATTTGGGTTCCAGGACTCGAACCTGGAACCTCTGGGTTTAGAACAGGCAGGCCGGCCGAAGCCACTAGGGTAGTGAGACGCTTGTGTCTTACACGGCTTTGTTTGTTTTTAAACTATATCGACTATTAGCCGTAGCGCATCTACACCCCCGTGCGCTACGGGTAATATTACCCGTAGCGCACCAGACCCCCGTGCGCTACGGCTATGGTGCTTCATAGCCATAGCCGCACGCCCCTCTTCTCCCCTAACCTCCCAGATCGACCACTTCCTCTCTGCGCGTCCAACCCTAGCTAGCGAGCGCCGCCGCGTCGAACCCTAGCGCCGCCACGTCGAAGAGGAGCCCGGCGCAGAGGAACCCCGCCGCTGGAGGCACCGCCCCTGCCCATCATCTTCGAAGCTTCCCCGACGCTGGAGCCAACCCGAAGCGCTGAGCGCCGCCGAGATCCCCCGCCGAGCACCGCCGAGATTCCCCGCCGAGCGCCGCCTTCTTGAGCTCAGTTGTTATTTTGATACTGTTTTTGTTTTGACAAATATAGCAGAGATATCAAACATGTTTGTTTGATTTATTGTTGAGCTCAGTTGTTATTTTGATACTGTTTTTGTTGTTGTTCAGTTAAATTACTTGGAGTTAAATTATTTCATGCTGTTCTTAGATGAATTTTAGGGTTCTTAAGTTGATTAAGATATATAATGTTGTTTCTTGTTCTGGTTATTCTTGTTATTCTTGGAGTTAAATTATTTCATGCTGTTCTTAGATGAATTATTTTGATCTGGTTATTCTTGTTCTAGATCTTTGCTTGATCTGGTTATTCTTGTTCTATTTTCTTACCTTCAGTTTTGCCTTGCACAATCTATTTTGGTCAAAATGTTTCTGTTAGCTAAAAATGCAAAGAATTATAAGTTTCTGTTAGCTAATTGCAAAGAATTATTTGCTACTATCCATCTTTAAAAATGCAGTAAACACATATAAGTTTCTGTTAGCTAATTGCAAAGAATGATTTTTATGATGTACTGGGACACATAGTCTGGAAGTATGTTGTTAGCTAATTGTAAACACATATAAGTGTCTGTTAGCTAGTTGCAGTAAACACATAGTCTGTCAAGTATGTTGTTATATGGAGCTTGCATGGATCTGTCAAGTATGTACTGGGACATTTTTATGATGTACTGGGACATTTTTATGATGTACTGAGACATTTTTATTACTTATTATGATGGCTGGTGGCTGGGATTGCTTATATATGATGGAATATTGTATGAATTTGTATGCAAGGAATTTAAATGAGTGCCCATATGCTGAAATGTTGATTTACTTCCGTTTCAGCAAAAATGGGCACTCCCTATGTCCAAAGAACAGCATAGGTCATGCCGGATTTTTTTGTGAATTATTGTATTAACTCGTAGCATTTTCTTTATTTAGTGTGAACATGGCCGACAACGAGAAAGCCAGTGGTTCTGCCAAGCCATTCTGGAAGTTGTCCCAAGAATTGGAAGAAGAGGAGATGATGAATGTAGAGGTAGAGGAGAGGGAGGAAGAAGAGGAGATGGAGGGCGCAGATCCCGATGATATGGATGTAGAAGAAGATGATATGGATCAGGGTGCCGACGACACCACTACCACCACATCTGGCGGTGAAGATGGTACCCAACGGAAGAAGAAGAAGCCACGGAAGGATAGGAAGGATCGGCGCCCAAACCAGCTGCTGCCCGACCGACAAGCAATCACACAAGTGTCGGAGAATGGGTATCCTCTAGCGCCTGAGGACGTTGTGGCCGGGTACGGAGGGCAAGTCGCGTGCATCCTCCGAAACACTGTCCCGCTCAACACCGAGAACCTGAGGAGTGAGGAGAACGAGCATTACCGCACACTCCTCTTGCGGAAGCTTCATGCTCGATACATTTTCGATCCCGAGTATGTCAACACGGATATCAGTAAGAATCCTGTGAACAACGCCGCCATCACGAAGATGAGCACCGCCCTGGCCAGCTGGAAAGGCAGGGTGAAGAAATTGATCCTCAAGGGTAAAACATTTGAGGAGGTCAATAAGAGCAACCCGATGGTCACGGAGGCGGACTATGATGAGATGAAGCTCAAGTGCGACCCCAACGACATACGTACCAAGGAAAAGAGTGACTGGGGGAAGAACTTGCAGTCCAAGAACTTGGGTGTCCACAACCTCGGTAGCGACGGTTACCGAGGGAAGGATAAGATATGGGCGCGAGAGGACGCAGAATATGCGGCGAAGGGCATCGAAAACCCTTGGCACAGGATCGTAGATCCGACGGCCAGGGCAGTAATTAGGTCCAAGTACCATTGGGACCCGAAAACCAAGCAACTAACCACGGATCCGAAGGTGAAGAAGTTTGAGGAGATTCTGCTAGCTGAAGAAAAGGCATCTCAGACGTCGTCATCCCAGGGTTCGACCACCGCTGGGTCATCTAGGTGGGACACAGCTTTGAATAGAGCTGTGAATGTGATAAAGGGACGGCCAAAGTTGAAACCGCCGATGTCAGCTGGCCGTGTGCTCGGCGAAGGATTGTCCGTGAAATGGTCAGACAAGTTTGGCAAGCCAAAAAGGGGAAAAAGTCACTCAATGCGGATGAAAGCCGCGAGCTTCAAGAACTCAGGGAGAAAGTGGCACAGATTCCAGAGCTTGTCGAAAAACAAGTTCAAGAAAAGATGACCTCCTTCATCCCTACCATTGTTGAAGCGCTTGGGAGTTGGGAAGCGGCCGGTTGAGTTGGGCCGCCCCCGATACCCAGCATGGTCGGCAGCCACTCAAACAACGCCGCGGCGCCGAACGTACCACCGGCCGCCAACACCGCGGCGCCAAACGTATTGGTGACACCCGTCGCCAACATCGCGGCGCCGGAGATTAATGCAGCGGCAGGTACCGCGCAACGAAGCACTCCATCCGTGACCTGCACGCCGACGTACGTCGGCAGTCCTTCTACAGCAGCCGAGCTCGACGCCATCAAGGTAACTAAGCGGCGGTGGCTCAACTTACACTTTCCGCATTGTGTAACCTATACACTTGCATAACATCTGGCCTACACCACCTGTTTTCGCAGGCCGTGGGCGCCGACGTTCCTTGCACTCTCCTACATTACGTCGACGGCGTGTTGAAGGATGTTGCCACTGGTAGTATCATGCAACCGGGAAACAGGATGTTCCACGGTCGGCAGATGCCATCAAACGTGTTAAGGGTCCAAGTGGCTCGGACGCTGCGGGGTTGTGACCACGTGATGCCTCCCTTTCAGCCCGAGGGAGACGAAGATGAAGAGCCGAAAGCCCTCAGACAGTGCTTTGGCTACCCAATGCTATGGCCGGAGAGTCAGATTCGTCTGGGGGCAGGGAGCACCGCCCCACGCATAACACCGTCGGTCGTGCCGGGGCCAAGCCATGTGGTGCCTGATCCTGATCCTGATATGCAGATGGCACAGGATCCAAATGATGATGATGATGAAGTCGACGTTGAGGCCTACATCAATACTGCCTACTATGATGGCTTAGATGACCTTGAAGGTCCCTCGGACAAACGACAAACTATCACCAAACGTTTGTCATTCCATTCTCAGGAGACGCCTCCAGATGCCGCCTGGACGGAGCCTCCAAGAGGAAATCCTGAAAACTTTATCTCCCCCAAGACACTCCTTAAGGTGGTCGAGAAGCAGAATGCAATTCCCATGAAGAAGAAGGAAAGGAAAAAGAAAAATAAGAAGGAAATTGAGAGCCAGCCGCCGCCGGTTACGAAACCGATCCGAGCTCAGGACGGGCCACCAAGACACAAGGGTCTTAATCACATCGTGCATACTATGGGTGAGCCGATGCTGAATGAGCGAATGCTCAAGGCTTGCAGTGCCGATATGCGGAGTCTACATGACTCTATTCTATACCTAGAACAGCGCCAACTTGCTGAAAATGATTCAACGTACCCGCTTTACATGGCCAAGGTGCCAAAGGGCAAGGGCTTCGTCGAGGCTGCCCCCGCCGATATTATGCTTCTTCGGTTTGCCAACATCTTCGACCTATTTCACATGTATCGGCTATACCAGACCTTCGTCCGGCTATTTTCTCTAAGTATTCAGATGCAGATCATACGAGACAAGACCCCGGGCATCGTGGTAGTGGACCCCTACTACATGCGTGAAAGCCAATTGTCTAAATTGGCGGGCCGAAATGCTGCTATTAACTATCTCAGCGATGTCATGATGTCAAACATTGGGAAGGACTTGCTCCTAGCCTACTTTCCCGAGTAAGTGATTGGCTCGCCGCCTTCTTTCTTAGATTTCCATCTCGGTCTTTGCCAACATTTTGTTTGAATTATTTTGCGCAGTGACAAATACTGCACACTCATCCACATCTCCCCGATGTATATGCGTACCCTGTTTTTGGACTTGGGCAGTGCAATCAAGAAAAACTATATGCATGTCAAGATAGTTTTGGATGATGCTCTTACCAAGTACGTCCATCAGGGTGGCTCATTCAAGAGTAAACGGTCGACCAAGCACGGCATGAACACCTTCGCCCATACTACGTCGTTCCCCTGCGTCAAGCAGCCTGAGGAAAGTCACAGGGAGGCCTATTACGCCTTATATCATATGCTGGCGATGGTACGGGACAAGAAAAACTCGACGCTGCCAGATTCACTCCAACCCTAGGCCGAAAAGTTGGCGATGATTGATGATGACAATCTACGAGGACAGTTCTATCGCATCCAGGAGCAGTTTGCGACAATCATCTTTCAAGATGTCATCAGAAAAGGGGGGATGTTCTACACTGCCGAGCTGAAGCCGTCAAATGAAGAAGTAGATCAGAGGCTGCTTCTGCAGGGCGACGACAGGGCATTCTTTTTGCCAGGACGCGGCTTCTGCTTTGTTCCTAATATTGGCAAGCAAAAGTTGTAATAATAAGTACACTATGTTCCTAGCTTGCTTAGCATGGCATGTTTCGTAGACATCGGTGAACTTATTAGTTCTGATCGTGTCGTGTGATGAACTTAGTCGTGGTGTAAAGTTAATAAGTACATCCTAGTTAATTATGTCATATTTCATTACTATTGCATACATGTGATGAACTTCTTGCTTTCTGTTATCTAACCTTATTTATCTTGAAGGTAGGGATGCCATACATTGTGTACAAAGGTAGGGTTCCTGGAGTTTATGTCCACTGGGAAGATTGCTTGAAGCAAGTCAACAAGTTCAAGGGCAACAGCTACAAAGGGTACACGATGATGGCGGAGGCGGAAGCTAGGTGGAGGAACCACCTTCGAGAGGAGAGGAGGACGACCTTCTTCAGCGTCACCACCGCCGTCTTGCTCACCGCGGTGATTGCGGTTGTAGTGTACTTCATCGTACCGTAGGTGACTATCTTATTCATGTAATGTGCGATGATGAACTTGCGTACTTGACCGGTATCGATGACTTAGAGACATTGAATTCATGTAATATGTGATCGCTTTATTTCGAAAATAATGAGATTCATATTCCGTGTCTATTTCATACTAAATATATTGCATTTTCCTGTATACTTCTTGTAATCTTGTATTTCTGCAATTTCCTGTATAAAAACTGTAATCTGGCAGTATAAATGGCTATATTTTCGAAATTTGAAAAAACATACCCGTAGCGCATTGTCGAATGATGCGCTGCTGGTGTTGTCCTATACCCGTAGCGCATTGTCAAAGGATGCGCTGCTGGTATTGTGCTATACCCGTAGCGCATGATGTAGGTGGTGCGCTACCACTAAAGCATATACCCGTAGCGCACTAGACATTAGCCGTAGCGCACGAGGTGCATGCGCTATGGGTAAATAAGATACCCGTAGCGCACAGTGGTGGTGCGCTACGGGTAATTCGATACCAGTGGCGTGGTAGTGGCAGCGCGAGGGCATGCGCTACGGGTAGTATTAATAGGTGCGCTACGGGTAGCTATTTTCCTAGTAGTGCGTGCACCGGCCTGTCACGTGGGACAGGCGGAACGGGCACGCGGCGGCTATTGAGGTGCCACCGCCCCGGCAAGTTCACGTCCGGCCAAAGGACGGGATCGCCCCTAGCGTAGAGTCGGCGGGCTAGCCTGACCGGAACGTAGACACGGTCCCGCGGTGCACGCGGTGGCCTGGCCGTGTTGCGGCCGCGACGAGGAGCTGACCGTTGCACCGGCGTTGGCGCTAGCGACGTGCGAGGGAGAGGCGGTGGCGGCATACGACGCCGGTCCCGCGAGCCTGATCCAGAGGCCTCGCCGTCGTGCTTGGTATTCCGGTTGAAGGGCCAGCGGCCTATCATGGCGCGTGCTCGTAGGCTCTGGTGGCTACAGCGGCGGGTGGTGCGGCCGCGGCATGCGAAGTCCTGCCTTATAAAGGCGCTGGCCGCGTGTCGCTGGCCGCTCACCGCCCAGCGTGGTCATCGAGGCGTCAGGCATTAATGGCCGGCATCAATTGCCCGCTGACGACGCGTTAGACGAGGCCGAAGCGACGGCGCGGACTGGCCAGTATCCGCGATGGAGAAGACAAGTCGGTGTAGTCTGTCTGTCAGGTGGACCAGGGGAGGACACAAAAAGACACACGCGGACGCGTGTGCGGACCGCTCGTCTACCCATCTTACTCTCACATTTGGGCCAAGAATAGATCGGTCGAACCACTGTTGTCTGTTTGGGTTGGGCTACTCGAATGACATTTACCTATTTTTCTGACCCGCACGAACTTTCATACATGAGGTGATTGTTTGAATCGGACCACTAAAGATGCCCAGACGGCATGGGCAATAGGGGGATGAGGGGATGGGGGCTTAGCTGGCCAGTCCCAGTCGTCGTCTTCCACGTCGAGCAGGGGCATGCTGGCACACTGATTAAACTACTATTAGTGTTTTTCTATAGTGGAGTGTGTTAGTTGGCTAGTCACGTCTACTTTTCCATGATTGTCCCTTTGGCTCCGTTCTCCGCTCCATCGATGCAGATTTTTCCAAGCTCCCGATGATGAAATAGTAGTACTATAAACAATCATCACGCTTAGCCTACAAGTAATGGTTTGGCAAGATTGATAAATCTCCTTTGTTTATTTTTGGCGTTATATATATGTTTGAACTTTCATTTCCGTGGTCTTGAATTAAAGGAAACACCCGTGATCATTTCGCACACTAACACCTGAATTATTTGGCACAATAATAGACTAACTATAATACTCAACTGAAACTTATTGCTCACCCTCGCCTTGCTACTTTCTCCCTCCTATAGAAATGCTACGAAGCTTCTCGTAACTTGACAAGATAAGCTCCGATCGACGTCGCATTGTGTAAGAAAACTGTGCATGGGGTTTGGACATACTCTGCTGGTGATAGAGGACGGCATGGGCATGGCACGCAAAATATCTCTGGGTTCTCGACTGGGACTCAAGTCATTATCTTTCTCCGTGGATGGTGGCCGTGCTCTCACCGTAACATTCGCTAGATCTCATATGTAGCTTAAGAAAAATGATACTTTCTCCTATCGAAAATAAATGCCGATGACTTTGTACTGATTTAGTGGAAGTAAATCATAAATATTTCTACATAAATGTTAATTACATCCTCCCATTCGTAATAACGGTCTCTGATTTAATACAAAGTAAGTTGTACTATTAGTATTAAACCAGCGACATTTAATACATCTTGTGAATGTGAATCTAATGATATTTTTTCACTTATAATTCATACTCTGTGGACTAGATTAATTTATAGTTAAATATTTTTCTTGAAAGCCGTGTTAGCCTAGTATCGGTATAAAGGGAGTAGTAAAGTATTATCGATCGCGCACGCACAAAACTACAGCTCGTCAGCTCCGTATTTGCCATTTTTTAGTCTGGTCACTAGTTTCTTTCAAGGGTTTTTCTTGGTAGAAAAAATACCGGTTAGCACCGATAAATCAGGTTTTTAGACATACCAGAAAATACCGTCAGAGATTTATCAAACAAATTTACAAATATGTTCAAACTATGTCAAATTTCTTTAAAATTTAAGCAAAATATGGGCAATCCAAAATTTATTTAGTATTGAAATTTTAGTCTGTAAATCCAATTTTTAATGAAATTTCAGAAATCTCGGTTGGGAAATAAACCCTAGTTTCTTCTCAGCACTATTATATTCATCTCCTTGTTAATCTCCCCCAAGGCTCCGTTGTCACTGTAAAGACCCATGTATGTAAGAACCATGAAACAAACATTTTCGTGTCCATCTAAATTACTCCCTATTTACCCTGCATTCTAGTTTTCGTGTCCATCTAAACTTTGTTAATTTTTGGCTAAACACATAATAAAAAAATCAACATATACAGCGTAAAATAAAATTTATTTAAATACTCATAAAATATATTTTCATGTCATTGGTGTTACAATGTTCATATTTTTTGTATATTTAATCAAATTTTAGAAGATTTAATTCTAATTAAACTTAAAATGCTGAATAATTATAGACAAATGGCTCACTTGCGAAATCATGGATATCCAGGCGCACTGGATCGAGCAGTGGCCGAGACTGACTCCGAAGCAGACAACCACCTATTTTCCCGCGACAACTACGTGTCATCCTGGCGTACGCGCCACGGGAGACAAGCTAGCCACGCCCGGGCCCACCTGCCATCGACCCCATTAGCTTGACCCGCGCGCGCCGGATTGATATAACCTCGCCGCACACGCACACAAACCACACCACACCACACACTGGCCCGGAAGATTACTCCGACCACAGACGTGCACTGCTGGAACACGGCGCGGCAAGCTCTCCCGGCGCATGGTTCCGTCCCGCCGGCCGGCGCCGACGCGACGACGCTAGCCCATGTTGCATGAGCGGCACGCACCACCAACCGCGTCCGACGACGAGGGGGACGACGATGTCCCAGGGGCTGCCGACGAGATCCCCACCCCGAGCACCACGTTCCACGACGTCGTCGACCACGAGGTCACCGAGGTGCGCGAGATCCAGCCTCTGACAGTCCCGCAGCCGCCGTTCACGCCGCCCACGCGCGCCGGGTCCGGCGTCTCCACCGCCTGGGACACCGCCAGCACCAGCCACCGCTCGCTCACCTCCGAGGAGCAGTTCATGACGATGAGCCGCGAGTTCACCGCCATGGTCGCCGCCGGCGCCGGCAACGGCGCCGGGGCGACCACCCCCAACAACAACAATCTCAACAACCCCGGCAGCGGCGCCTACGACGGCGCCGGCGCCGACCAGCTCACCAGCATCGGCGAGGACGAGCTGGAGGAGCACAACCCGCTGGCCATCGTGCCGGACAGCGGCCGTCCCTTCGCCACCCCGGGCACCAGCAGGGGTAACAGCGGCAGCGGCAGGCCGGCAAGGCTCGACCTGGAGGTGGTCCCTGCGGCGGGGCCGCCGGTGGAGGCCAAGCAGGTGAGGAAGGAGGAGGTGGAGACCAAGGTGTCGGCGTGGCAGACGTCCGAGGTGGCCCAGATCAACAACCGGTTCAAGCGGGAGGAGGTGGTCATCAACGGGTGGGAGACCGAGCAGGTGGACAAGGCCTGCGCCTGGCTCAAGAAGATCGAGGTAGTTCTTCAGATGAACAAACATTCTTTCTGTTTTATTCTAAGTTCAGCAGTTTATTTTATAATCGAAATTTCACTTAACAATTCTACTTGCTTTGAGCTCAACGTGCATCTTCTTATTATCACTGCCTGGAATCTAGTATCATCTAATCGACAAAATCACCAAACTTGACAATTCTTTTCAAGACAGAAAAGAAGTTCACAAATTAATACAGCAACCGAATTGCCCAGAAATGATTTGTCTCCTGCACAAATTAGCACGGATCAGTGGCTGGGTAGTTCCTCGATTGCTTGATACAATCATGATCACTGATTAGCGAGCTCCTCAACCTAGCAACGCTATAGTAGCAATCATCTTTTCTTGCTTTGAGAAAAAGTATGAAAGGAAAAGTTAATTAGAGGTGTTACATCAGGCTTTCTCAATTGCCCCTTTCTTCGGGTACGGGCGTGTGAACATCAGTTCGTTACAGCTCAATCTTGCAACTTTCTGCGCCAAAAGGTGACTGTTAATTGCGAGACACTGATGGATCGTTAACACAGTGATTTCACAGTGATCGGAGAGTGCTCGGAAGAACTATTACAACTAACTTTTGACATTTACTTTCCTGATCACCACACAAGTAACAACAGTTCCATGCATGTGTGACTATTAAGTCTGATCGATGCAATTTGCGGTTTGCAGAGGAAGCTGGACGAGCAGAGGGCCAAGGCGGTGGAGAAGACGCAGAACGACGTGGCGAAGGCGCGGCGCAAGGCGGAGGAGAAGCGTGCGTCGGCGGAGGCGAAGCGGGGGCTGAAGCTGGCCAAGGTGATGGAGCTGGCCAACTTCATGAAGGCCGTCGGCAGGGTGCCCACCAGGCGCTCCTTCTTCTAGCACCACCAAGCTCTTCTACCACCAGTCACTGGTGCCACCTCGCCTTGCCTTCTCCCCATTCTGAACCCTGCCCGTATCTAGTATGGTTGTGCCTGCGGCGTCCGATCGATCGAGAACCTAATTGTAAAAAAGATTGGAAACTGCTGTTGTTTGCTAGTAGTAGCTGCCGGTGATGTTGTGATCACGGGGTGGCGTTTTTTGTGGGCTTGTATATGCAGAACTGGTATGGATGAACAATTATGTTTGCTAAAAACTTGCAAACATTCATAAAATTGGTGCACGTATACTCTATACATATACTCTTAGTGTGGATGTTTAGACTGTTTTTGCCACTACGGAAAACCATATACATCTGCTCCCTGATGAGGACGTTTGGTCTGCTCGACATGCATCTAGCTGACAATAATCAGAATGTTGGTTGTGTTGCCACCTATAGCAGGATCAGGCAATAAGCCAATAAGATAAGCTGTGTCATGTTTCAACGAAACAGAATATTATTTTAGCGATAGACAGTGCGCCCGTCGGTAACGAAGTGATGAGGCGACTTTCTCTATCTTCGATCTTCAGAGTCCAATCTTGGCTTGCGTTGTGTGAAACTGTGAACACGATGTGGGTACTGTATTCTTCAGTAACACGCATCATCGAGACCGGGGAAGATGTACAGCAGAAACCCTGAGCTGCACGTCACAGCATATGCAATTTACCTAATGATAACGCCAGTTCAGTACGTGGGATGATTGAATTCTATCGTCTGAATCGTGAAAGGGACCCGACGTGTTTGTGACTGACCCGATTGGAATAATCGTACCAGAGGAAGAAGGGAACGGGCTTTGGCGTCGACACCGGTGCATGGCTGTTAACGTCATCGATGGCGAGGCGCTGCCCGGATCTCCCTGCCTCTTACCGGAGTCCAGACACTACGGATGGGGACGGCCACCGTGCAGTACAGGATTCTCTGCGTGCCAAGCTAGTCGAGACCACGATCAATGGAGGAAGCAAGCTACCTCGTGTTTTTATTTTTGCTGGCATAGGAGTGCCGCCTCTTTAAGTAGAAAGAAAATGTATTAGACCTTCCCTTATGATTACAGTGAAATTTTGACATTCGACACTCAAATTGAATAAAACTTCAAAATCCAAAAAAAATTCTGACCCAGACAAGTTCGAATGTATCTTCAGCATTAAACAGAAACATATAAATGTTGAAAAGTAACGGAAAAGAGGACTTACCTACCATGATGTGGACAAAAATTTGGGGCAGTGGTAAAATTTGACAGAGCTAACCAGTCATGACAGTTAATCAGCTAAAGCAACTAACAGAGCCTAATGACTGCCGTACATTATAAGATACAAAACTAAAATGTGCACACAGGTTATCTTTTCATGACCCAACTGTACAAAACAGCACGTTCGATAAGCAATACACATCAAGCTAGACGATCCCACTTGATGGACGATGAGCCTGCCCATAGCACGCTTATTTCACCACTGTCCGGGGGGGGCTTCATGACGAGTTCTTCCTAGCCGCGTAAACTCTGTAAGCAGCTACTCCCACAACTCCTATAGCAGCTCCAACTGCAAATTATTAGTGCAGTATTAGAAGTTGGTACTGAACGGGCTTTACTCCACGTATTATGCTGAGAAAAATTATAATCTAGCAGCAACTACTCTACATTGGGACAACACTTTGTTCAATGCAACTCAACATGCCAATTTTGACTCGATTCATAACAGAACTAAAACCTACGTCGAATATTTCACATTGTTATGAACTAGCTAGAGTTTTACTGAGATGTAGTAAGAGAAGATTTGTAAAAATATCAAAGAGCTGGCTTTACCTGAAACAACCATGAGGGAGCGGTTCAGAAGTTGACGGTACTGCCTGCGTGATTTACCAGCTTCAGTCTCTGGAATGCTCAAATGGGGTCGCTGTGCTGCATGAACGACTCTACAGAAAATATTGTTCAAGTCTTTCAACTTCACGCTAATAGGAATTGGTGTTTCAATTCCCATGTCTTGGCTCACCTGAAATTAGATAAATTTATGATTACTCCATAACAAATATAAACAACTAGGAATAATCCACATGTGTACAGCTGCCTGCCTATGGTAGTATTAAGAGAACTGTGGACTAATAATGTAGTAGAGGAACCACTTGCACATTATTTGCCCATAGAACAAATTTAGAAATAAGGATAAGCATTTTTGAATCCAGTAAAACATCTGATGCTTGTTAATTCACCAGCTAGAATGGTAAATTTTAAATGTCAAACACGATGGTATCGAGCTTACTCTGGTCGATTCCTGTAGAGCCACTGGAGATTGGTCAAGATCGTCCTTAGCAGCAACTATAAGGCAAGGAACCTCATAGCCAGTGTTTTCTCCATGTGTAGCCACTTGCACAAGCAAGTCTCTCGCTCTTTGCCAAGAAAATTCATCACAGCTGCCATTTTGCAGGTGTCACATTCAGTGATATGCAGCATAAAGTAAGATTTAGTGCCACACAAGAGTTACTGTTAAATGAGTTCAATCTTGGTAGTCAACAATCATCAGTGCTATATACACAACCAGCATAGAACAGTTGAATTAAGGATTAAAACTGTTCATTTTAACTAACGATATGCATTATGCCCAGTAGGCTATTCTGCTAACGTGAAATCAGTTTTAACCACATGAACAAGTAATTTTGCGGATATTTTGAAATGTAGTATTGAAAAATCAGTGAACATTATTTTCCTAGCAAGATGGGCCATCAAAACCATAGAAAAAACAGAAAATTGCCAGTGGACACTGGGTAGAAAATAATGCAGCATAACCCAACTAAAAAACCTTGGTAACCATACTATATTCAGTAAAACAAGGATTCAAAAGATAACCACCACTCATCACACTATGCTATCAAGTTATTTTGCCACAACTACAAAATCTTGGTAACCACACTTGTCCAACTACAAAACCTTGGTAACCAGTAACCACACATAACCCAATACATCCAACTGAGACTAGGGAGATTAATCTATGCCAGGTTTGTAAGAAAGGCAACTTATAAGAAAAATTATCCGTTTTCTCAGAAGCTGATTTGTCATGAATAAACAGTAAAATAGCTCAGCTGAATGCATACCTATCGTACACAAATACTGCTGCGTCACATGGTGCTAAGGATTCCTTGTTATTTAGCAATGATCTGACATCACCTTCAGGAATCTCTCGCAGTATAAGTGTCTTTCTAGTCCCCTTCAATAAGAATATATACTGAATCAGAAAATGGATCATTGCAGAGTAGAAGCATTCTTATAAATCACCAGGAATTAGAAAATTATAAATCACAAAGCTACACTTGCTGTCAAATTAGAAGCAACTGTGTTATTTTGTCCTATAGTCTCCATTAGACCATAACTTTATGTTTTCTCAAAGGCTCTCTCACTCTTTCACTCTTTCTCTTCAGTGTTAGCAAAAAATAAGATGCCAAGAGTAGTGAAAGATAGACATGGCACAATTGTATGTGGCATTGAAGAATAGAATTATCAATTATCAGAATGTTAGACTATATTACAAATACAGTTGTCACTTCTGACTACTTACATCGGACAGTTCAACAGTATTTGCTGCATATCGGTCGCTATTTGTTGGTAGAGCATCAGAAGGTTGCCTGCAATAAGGTCCAAAAGTGAAATAGAGTTACAAAAAGGTAAGTAAAACGTGGTATGAAAATTTGTGGTGTAAATATTGGGAAATGCATGTAATACCTTCCAAGGAAGGATTGTAGCAATGCAGTCTTTCCAGCACCTTTAGGACCAAAAACATAACACTGGAACACATTTCTTTGAGTCTGCTGCTTTTTACGGTCCACTCGTCTTTTCCTTGTGATGGTAAATGCTGAATTAAAATCGCCCGAATAGCCAACATATACAAGGTTGGCGAAACTATCTGCTGGATCTAGAAGTGTCATAAGAGCCCACTGCAATTCCAGATTACTAATCAGCAAGGGGAAATCTACAAGGTAATCTAATATGAAATAAACACAGGTTTCTTGCGTACAATTTTCTAAGCACATCCAGTAGATAAGAACAGCTGCAGATATGCATGTTATCATAAAAAGTACTACAGCAATAATAAACTGTGTTTTCTTACATAAAAACACTAATGCTTTTCAAGGGCACGACACTACATATGTATGATGCATCTTAATCATAAAGAGCATGCCAGTACACCACTCTTGACACTTTCATCTCTGCTTTAGTTGGTTTACGTTCTCATGTCGCTGGTGTAGCGTTTATAAGATTTTCTGGGGCTTCTTTTGTATACCGAGAATGACAAACTCAGAATAGGGTAGAGGCAAAATCATACAGCAAGAAACTTTTGGGATTTCTCAAAGTGAATAAAAGAGCTCATTTAATGGTGCAAGACAGTTACATTATGAACAAAAACAGATAAAGGGGATTGCTTTCTTAGGTTGAATCCAACCAACAAAAGATGTTTAATCAGTAAAATAACAGCTTCGAAAATTATTGTAGACAGTAGGTATAATGAAGTTGTTAGCACACTAAGGTTGAAAGAATACCTTAGAAAGAAATCCTTCAAGTGATAGCCCACCCAAGACATTCCTATCAGCACAGTCTTTATATAGATCGGAAGTCCATGGGCTGAAATATTAAGAGAGGAATGAAGATATGTAAATGGCAAATGGCAAACAGAGACAAATGACTAAATAGACTTAAGAACCAATTTTATTAAAATAACAAATGAACTGTGTGAATTAGAGTAACCAGTTTTCAACAAATTATGTCAAACAAAAACTAAAATGACCCATGTTTTAATCAACAACTTACTTTTCAGGTGCTGTTGAAAAAAGATCCTCCAACTCAGAAGGTAGCAAAGCTCCGTCCTGGATTTGATACATGAACACATTTTCAGAAATTAAGTTTTTCGTGGATACAATTCAAATGAAAATGCTTACAATAATAAAGAGCACGACACTACATCATGGAGGATAAACAATGTGCATTAGACTTACATTATCTATGTCAAACATGTGGAATATTCCTTTCAGGTATTCAACCACTTCATTTGTAAGTTCCAACGTCTGTAACAAAGAAAGTGACCTTTAGTACCAACAAAAATAGTAGGGACCAAAAATATGGTAAATATAGAACACAGGTAAAATGGCTAGTAAAGCCAGGACCAGGATTGCAGGAACCCAACATATAAAATTGAAATTAACTATAAACTGCAGCATGTACGCCGTTATAAGAACTTGACACAAGAATATATGAACTGGCCAAAAAAATGTAAACCGCTGACAGTGATGAGCAGAACATTACCTGATCAGGAGCACGTTTAATCGAGGTCGGAATGAAGTCATCTCTAAGCTTGATTTCATTATCATAACCAAATTTCCTCAATACTGTCCATGTAGTTTCCAACCGACCTTTCTCGATAAAAAGGGCATGAAGGAAAAGGAACCCAGTCAAGGTAAGGCCACTGTCATTTACGCCTTCAGGCATCTTCTCTTGAACAACTCTCTTCACGCCCGAAATTTCAGTAGGCTGGAGAGGAGCGCTAAAACATCTGACCTGTAAAACCAACGGAGAGAGAATTATCACCAGAAGTAAGAGAATGGTAACATAAAACACTAGTGAGCCTTGAGTTGATACAAGAAAGCAAGGCAGCCTCAGAGAATACAAACCTGAAAGTCATTGAGCTCCACATCGCTGAGAGCTCCATCCCTGTCGTGGTCACAGAGAATGAAAATCCGCTTCAAAGCCCTCACACAGCGTGGCTTTAGAGATTGCGCCTCTTGATCAAATAGAGGAGCTGTGGGGTGAAGCACTGCCTTCTGGGCATAGTAGAAGACCTCGGGCACCTGCAATTCATTAACTGTTATGTTATAGAAAACATACACTAGTGAACACAGTATCTAGACTTGTAATGCAAGAATCAAAATTACTACTAGTTGAATTAGTGCACAATGAAAATACAAAAATAACATGGTTGGAACATTACATTAGGCTGAGCATCAATGAGCATTTTGAGCATTCCAGTTTCATTGTGAACATATCAAGTGTGGTAACAACACAAATTTCAGTTAGTGCTAAATCATCCGACAACCTTTTCTAATCAGAGTGAGCAGTTCAATTAGTGCACAATCAAAATACAAAACAGATTGCATGGTTGGAACATCACATTAGGCGCATTAATCAGCATTTTGAGCATGCCAATTTCATTGTGAACATACCAAGTGTGGTAACAACACAAAATTCAGGTTATAAAAACATTAGGGAGACAAGGTTTTTGACCTGGATCTGGCGCAGCGCAGAGCACTCGATGCAGGTCTCGATCTCGCGGAAGGACTGCATGATTGGCGCCATGGTCTGCTCGAGGCTGTTCTGCTGGTCGTCCCTGAGGTCGAGCTTACACCCCACCACGATGACAGGCGCCTTCAACTGAAACATCGAAGAAGAGCACAAATCATAACCACGGGCAACCTAACGAATCATGACCAAAGTAACCCAGACCTGCATCATCCACCACGGACCAAGCAATCGTTGAGCGCAGGATTTACCTGGATGCGCCTGAGCTCCGGGAGCCAGTAGGAGCTGAGCCTCTCGAGCGTGGAGAGCCTGTCGCAGGCGTAGGTGAGCACGACCGCGTCCGCCGTCTGGCACTCGGCGATCAGCTTCGCCTTCTGCTCCGGGCTGCGATGCGGAACAAAAACGGGGTCATGGCCAGAGCAGATGGCGCCCAAATCAATCAACCCGCAACGGAATCGAGAAATCCGTCGAATCTGAGGAGGAGGAGGGTGGAGGGGAATGGGGGCTGACCTTGAGGAGGTGTCGACGATGGTGATGGGGACGCGGTCGGGGAAGTAGTCGGCGGGGAGGCGCGTGTGGGGCATGACCTTGGGCACGTTCTCGGGGAACTGCTCGGTGGCGACGGCGACGACGAGGCTGGACTTGCCGGTGCCGGGGTCGCCGATGACGACGACGC
Organism: Dactylis glomerata; assembly: GCA_007115705.1. NCBI lineage: Eukaryota > Viridiplantae > Streptophyta > Magnoliopsida > Poales > Poaceae > Dactylis > Dactylis glomerata. The sequence goes on from QXEO01000543.1 coordinate 2,757,251, forward strand.
GCACGCCGGGCCGGCCCGCCAGGTTCGCCGCAGCGGCAGCCGCCATGGTCGCCGCTCGCCTCGAGCTAGGGTTTTGGGGGATTTGGGGGCGGCGGGGCGGTGCGGTGTGGCGTGGAGTGTCGTCTGGCTGGGGGTGGGGCCCGACGTGCGTGCGCTCGGGTCTTATGGTGGACGGGAGGATCGATCTGGTTTTTGCTTCGGCTTGGAGGGGAAGGAAAGAAAGAAAAGAAAAAGGTGAAGCAACGGACGACCGGAGCGCAGAGGCGTCGTGCTCGCTTGCTTTTGCCTGCTGGCTTCGGGCTTGCAAAGCACGCACAACGAACGCCTTGCGGTGCGAGGCTGGGCCTGTTTCGCATGGGCCGCTTCTGGCACCAACATACCATATGGCGATGTCTTTTTTTTTTTCAGCAACAATTTGTGTGTCTCTCAAGCAAAAAGTTTGATGTGTATGGCTTTGCTGAACACAGCATGATACGATCTTTAGTTTTTTTAGATTTAGATGTAAAAACTTAATCTCATTGTCTAAAGCATCTCTAGTTGATACTTGCAAAAGTCGACGTAGGAAAAGTGGATTGCAGTGATATGGGAGTTGATTGTGAGGGCAAATATGGAAATTTTAAGAAACAAATAGCGCTTCTTTTAGAAAAACATCAGCCACGCAAACAAGTTCGTACATATAAAATTAACTAGTTTGGAACTAGCTCAACTTAGCTAGTTGAGAATAGGGCTGGAATTCGAGCCGAGCAGAGTCAGCTCGGCTCGACTCGCTAAAGCTCGGTCAACTAACAAGTTAGGTTGGCTCGACTCATGAAACTCAGCATGACTCTGTAAGCTCGCGAGTAGCTTGTTTAGCTCAGTTAAACTGTCAACAAGTCACATAATAATTAATTCTTTTCAATTATTATTTAGGCATGTATGGTACAATCATCTTCCTAATAAAATGATATTATGACACAATCAAATAAATTAATAAACTCGTTTAACTCGCGAGTTCCAAGTTTTAGTTCTAGGCCTAGTTGAGAACACCTCATTGATTCACGGTTTAGCAACAAAAGGAGCAACCGAGGTAATCTGTTGGGCATCAAGGATGTGGTGGGACGCCGAGCTCTTGTCGTTGGAGGAGACAGCCATCATGACGAACTGCTGGTGGCACTCCTTGTGAACCACCTTTTCACGAGCCTCAAACCCTTGGGCTATCAGTGGCCCCTCTCTAGCATCTCCAGGCCCAACGCCCCCTCCTCGCTCTACCGCTCTGAGTGGATCACCTCCTTCACGTGAACGATGAACAGCGAGGGTCGGAGGACCCTCACGACAATCCTCCTCTCTTGCTCGTCTACGTTGAGCTCCCCTAGCGTGCAGCCATCTGAGGCTGGCAATTGCAACTCTAATGGCAGGAGGAAGCTCACGCGGTGGCCTGCGAGCTTCAGGCCTTTGCATCATGTGCGCGTTAGATCTTGGTCAGGTAGCATTCCTCGAGCATGTCAAAACCAGGCTACGCGCCCGTGTGGGACAATAGGGCATCGTGGGCAAGCGAACCGCCTCCTGGCGGCATGCAACGTTGGATGCGGGCCCTCCAAGGCGTGGCATCCTGTAGAAACTCAACAAGGTGGTTTGGAGGAGTTAACCGCTCACATTTCGCGACAAAAGGTGGTAAATCTAGAGCTTGGCAGCCAGATTCAGCGACGGAGTGGTGCGAGGTGGTCGCGGTGGCAGAGTGGTGATGTGGGATATCGTAAATGCAGGCCCAAATCCACTACACATTGGCTCCGCCGGGTGTTTTAGTGTTCCTGTAAAAAAAAAGTGGGCTATATCATTTTTCGGTTTCTAGTTAGGGAAGTGGAAAAAACTGCATGTCGGGTCAATTTTTACCGTTATACACGGGTCCGCTTGATACGCTATAAAACAAGGATGATTTTGATGCCCTTTGTAATAGAACAAGATTCGCATCCCCAGGAATCTGTAAAGTGGAGAAAATGTATTGATAACCTGAATTCTTGCCAGGATGTGTCACTCTGCTTCTTCGTCGTCCTAGCTGTTTGGACATGATCGCCCTCGCCTGGATGCGCTGGTCATCCTCGACTGGATGTGCCACTCTGCGTCTTGGTCCTAGCCGAGGTAGGTCTAGCAGGCATCAAGCAGGGTGTGGCTCCCTGGTCTGGAGGCTGGCCGTGGCCGACAACATGTGGCAGCCAGGCGTTGTAAGGGTCGCAGGCGTGGTCTGGCAATCTGGGCGAGTTTGACATCCTAGTCTCCTGGGTGTGGCCGACGACGTGCGGCAGCGGGGCTTCCGGCTTTGGCTGGGTGTGGCGGCGTGGTCTGGAGGATGGGCGAGGCGTGAGGCTGATGACGTGCGGCAACCTAGAGATGCGGAAGTTACGGGGTGGGATAGTCTGAGAGGGTGGGGGTGCGGAGGCGTGTAAATTAGGCGTGGGGTGGGGAGAACGGATCAATTTGGATTGTTGGATGAACGTGGATATACGGCTGAGATATTATTTTATAGCCAAGTTTGTGCCTTTATAAGTAGTAGAGATAAGAATTGTTGACACGTTGAAATTATTACTGCCCCATTATTATCTCTGATGATGTTGGGCTAATGGGCTTGATCGTAATTATTTAAAACTTACAAAAGAGCAGTAAATGCAGTTGCAATACAAATTTAGAAGAATTCAACCTAGAAGTGGATATGGAAAACCAGTGTTCAAAACATGCATAGTATTCTCTTGTATGGTAGAATTCAGAAAAGTGTGAACTGCATATAGTGTTAATGGAGAGCTAAGTGAGGAAGCCAATAAATAAAGCAACAAGGCTAGATGCTTGTTGTGAGGAAGGTTTCCCTTGGATGATTAGAGCATCTCCACTGGGAGACCAAAAGTCTGTCCGGAAAATGCACCGATCAAACATACCAAATTGAATTGTGCCAAAAAAATAGTGCATACAACAATGAAAATAAATTAAATTTGAGACTCATGCGGTGTTTCCTCTCCTCGCCCACAAATGTACCACTAGATCATCCTGCTGTCACTGGTGAGTATCCTTGGTCGCGAATTTCATGATGGAATTGGAGGAAAGTTTCAAAGTCGACTGGCCCCTCATGATCAGCTTGGGCGAGAGGCTCCTCTCAATCATATGGAAGATCATTATGCACTGGATTAATGTGCTCACTCTCGATAATCATGTTGTGCATTATCATACAAGAATTAATGACCTCCCACATCTGAGCCATCGACCACTAGAGAGCGGAGTACCGAACAATAGCAAAACGCTGCTGGAGCACACCAAATATGCTTGCTCAACATCCTTCCTACAACTCTCCTGGCGCTTGGCAAACCATCGTTGTTCTCCAAGTACGGGCCATAAATTGTCTTCACAATTGTCGATCATTGTGGGAAGAGGCCGCCAGCTAGATAGTACCTTTAGTGTAGGTCTGGCCGTTGATCACATAGTTGACCGGCGGAGCATGGCCTTCAGTAAATCCATTGGAGAACATTGCAACATTGATGTCATTGTGAGATCCCCCATGCCAAAGAAAACATGCCAAATCCACATATCATAATCTGCCATTGCTTCAAGAATCACGCTGCACGCACCAGTGTGCCCTTTGTACATCGCCTGCCACTACTAGAAAAAAGCTTACCCGTAGCGCACCTAATATGGCTACCCGTAGCGCATATGTCGTGCGCTGCGGGTAGCACGCTACTAGTAAAAAAATACCCGTAGCGCATGTGTGGTGCGCTACGGGTAATAGGATTACCCGTAGCGCATGTGTCTGGTGCGCTACGGGTATGCATATTACCCGTAGCGCACACATGCGCTACGGGTAATATGCATACCCGTAGCGCACCATAAACACATGCGCTACGGGTATGCATATTACCCGTAGCGCACCTTACACACATGCGCTACGGGTAATATGCATACCCGTAGCGCACATGCGCTACGGGTATGCATATTACCCGTAGCGCATTAGACACATGCGCTACAGGTAATTTTTTTTTTTGATTTTTGAAAATACTCTATTTCTGCTGCCAAATTACAGTTTTTATACATAATATAGTACAGTATAGAGAATATAACAGGTATACAGAATAATGCAATATAAATAGCATAAAACATGCATGGCATATGAATCACATTGTTTCGAAATAAAACAAACACATTCGTAGTCTAAGACACCAATACCGACCAAGTATACAAGTTCATCATCACATCTTACATGAATGAGATAGTCTCCTACACTACAATGAAGTACACTACAACCGCAATCACCGCGGTGAGCAAGACGGCGGTGGTGACGCTGAAGATCGTCCTCCTCTCCTCTCGCAGGTGGTTCCTCCACCTAGCTTCCGCCTCCGCCATGGTGTTGTACCCTTTGTAGCTATTGCCCTTGAACATGTTGACTTGCTTCAAGCAATCTTCCCAGTGGACGTAAACTCCAGGAACCCTACCCCTGTACACCACGTACGGCATCTCTACCTTTAAGACACAAATAAGGTTAGAGAACGGAAAGCAATAGTTCATCATATAATTAAATGATACAATTAACATCACATGACATAATTAACATCAGTACGATCGATGAAGTACATCACAAATAAGTTCATTACATGACATGACAAATAGCAACGAGCCAACGATCACAACTAAGTTCAACGATTATCTACCAAACTTGCCGTGCTAGGCAAGTTAGGATATACTTAATAAGTTTACAACTAGTGAATCAAACTTTCGGCTTGCCAACATCAGGAACAAAGCGGAAGCCGCCTCCCACGATCAAGAACGGCCTGTTGTCGCCCTGAAGAAGTAGTCTCTTATCTATTTCAGCATTTGACGGCTTCATAGCGGCAGTGTAGAACAAACCCCCTTTTCTGATGACATCTTGAAAGATGATCGTCGCAAACTGCTCCTGGATGCGATAGAACTCTGATCTTAGTTGATTATCTTGGATCATCGCCAAGTGTTCGGCCCAGGATTTAAGTGAATTTGGCAGCGTCAAGTTATGGTGGTCGCGTACGTACGCCCGCATCTGATATAAGGCGTAGTAGGCCTCCTTCTGGCTGCCCTCAGGCTGCTTGACACAGGGGAACGCCGTTATGTGGCCGAACGTGTACATGCCTTGCTTGAGCGGCCGTTTAGTCTTCAATAAGCCTCCCAGACGGGCGTACTTGGTAAGAGCTTCATCCAAAACTGCCTTGATAGTCGTGTAGTTTTTCTTTCTTGCACTGCCCGAGTCCAAATACACGCATTGCGCACTTCTCACCGAGATGTTGATGAGCGTGCAGTATTCGTCGCTGCGCAAAACAATTCAAACAGAATGTTGGCAAAGAACGAGATGGAAATCTAAGAAAACATTACGGCGGTGAGCCAATGATCACTTACTCGGGAAAGTAGGCCATGAGCAAGTCCTTCCCAATATTTTTCCGGAATACGACGCTGAGATACTCAGACGCGACTTTCTGGCCCTCCCATTTTGACAACTGGCTCTCACGCATGTAGTAGGGATCCACTATCGCGATGCCCGGGGTCTTGTCTCTAATGACCTGCATCGCCATACTTAGGGAAAATAGGCGGACGAGGGTTTGGTACAGCCGATTCTGGTGAAATATGTCGAAGATATCGGCAAACCGAAGCAGCATAGTATCTGCGGGTGCATCCTCGACGAAGCCCCTGCCCGTTGGCACCTTGGCCATGTAAAGCGGGTATGATGAATCATTATCTCCAAGTTGGCACGTCTCTAGGTAGAGAATAGCGTAATGTAGACTCCGCATATCCGCACTGCAAGCATGGAGCATTTGCGCATTCAGCATCGGCTGGCCCATAGTATGCACAATGTGGTTAAGACCCTTGGGTCTTGGTGGCCCGTCCTGAGCCCGGATCGGTGCTGGCTGGCTCATAGTATCCTTCTTGCTCTTCCTTTTCCTTTCCTTCTTCTTCATGGGAACTACAATCTGCTCACCGGCACACTTATGGAGCGTGTTGGGGGTGAAAATGTTTCCAGGCTGTGGAGGCTCCGTGCAGACAACATCTGGAGGCGTCTCCTGAGAATGGAACGACAAACGTTTGTTGATAGTAGGTCGTTTCTCCGAGGGACCTGGCGCCGGTTCTTCATTGTCATCACAATATGCAGTATTCATGAAGGCATCAACGTTGACTTCATCATCATCGTCATCGTTCGGATTCTGTGCCATCTGCATATCATGATTAGGATCGGCCGCCACATAGCTGCTTGGCCCGGGCATGACCGGCGGTGTTATCCGTGGAGTTGTGCTCCCCACCCCCAGACGAATCTGATTCTCTGGCCATAGCATTGAATAGCCCAAGCACTGTCTGAGGACTTTTGGCTCTTCATCCTCTTCGTCTCCCATGGGCTAAAAGGGAGGCATCACTTCGTCACAGTTCCGCAACGTCCGAGCCAATGAGACCCTCAACACGTTGGGTGGCATCGGCCTACCGTGGAACAACCTGTTTCCCGGTTGCATGATACTACCCATGGCAACATCCTTCAACACGCCGTCGATGTAATGTAGGAGAGTGCAAGGAACGTCGGTGCCCGCGGCCTACAAAAAACGAGAAGTGTACGTAGGTTGAGCCACCGCCGCTTAGTTATCCAAGTGTATATTACGTGAAACGATGCAAAAAGTGTGTTACCTTGACGGCGTCGAGCTCCGCTGCCGTCGAAGGAACGCCGACGTACATCGGCGTGCAGGAGACGGAGGGGGTGCTTCGTTGCCCGGAACCTCCCGATGCATTAAGCCCCTTCGCCACGGTGTTGGCGACCGGCACCGCGATGTCGGCGACCGGCACCGCGATGTCGGCGACGTGGGGCGCCGCGGCAGTGTTAGCGGCCGGTGTCACCAATACATTCGGCGCCGCGGCGCTCGAGTTGCTGCCGATTATACTGGGTATCGGGGGCGGACCAACTCGACCTGCCGCATCCCAATTCACAAACGCTTCAAATAGGCGAGGCATCATGGCGGTCATCTTTTCTGTGAAAAGCGTGTCGACCTTATCGGCCACACGTTTATCAACAATCTCCGGAATTTGTGCCACTCTGTCCCTGAGTTCGTGAAGCTCGCGGGCTTCATCCTCACCGAGTGCATTCTTTCCCTTCTGTTGCCTGCCATACTTGTCCGACCATTTCACGGACAAGCCTTCACCGAGCACACGGCCAGCTGACGTCGGCGGTAGTGTTTTTTCACGTCCCTTCACCACGTTCACCGCCCTATTCAAAGCGGTGTTCCACCTAGCTGACCCAATCATCGTCGAACCCTGGGATGAGGAGGTCTGAGATGCGGAAATCTTTTCTTCAGCTGCCAGAATCTCCTCGAACCGTATCACCTTCTCATCCGTGGTGAGTTGCTTGCTTATCGGGTCGTAATGGTACTTGGACCTAATTACTTTCCTGGCCTGCGGATCTGCGATTCGGTGCCAAGGGTTCTCGATGCCCTTCGCCTCCATCTCCGCATCCTCCTTCGTCCATATCTTGTCCTTCCCTCGGTAACCGCCGCCGCCGAGATTGTGGACACCTAAGTTCTTGGACTGTAATTCCTTCCCCCAGAGACTCTTTCTGTTGCTCTCTACATCGCTGGGGTCGCACTTGAGCCTCATCTGTTCGTAGTCATTCTCCGTGAGCGTCGGGTTGCTCTTCTTGGCCTCCTCAAATGTTTTACCCTTAATGATCAATTTCTTCACCCGGACTTTCCAACTGGCCAGGGCGATGTTCATCTTCGAGATAGCGGCATTGTTCACTGGATTCCCACTAACCTTCAAGTTGACAAACTCGTCAGGGAACTTGTATCGGGCATGCAACTTCTGCAAGAGGAGTTTGCGGTAATGCGCATTGTCCTCACTCCTTAGGTTCACGGTGTGGAGCGGGACAGTGCTTCGGACGATGCACCCGAGTTGGTTTCCGTAACCGGCCACAAACTCCTCAGGTTCGAGAGGATGCCCACTTGTCGACACACGCGTGATTCCTTGGCGGTCGACCACCAGCTAGTTCGGGCGCCGATCCTTCCGATCCTTCCCATCTTTCCGTGGCCTCTTTGTCCGTTGGGTACCATCTACGCCGCAAGATGTGGTGGTAGTGGTGTCGTCGGCGCCCTCCATATCCTCTCCTTCTACATACATATCATCTTGATATATGTCCTCCATCTCCTCTTCTTCTACCTCCCTCTCCTCTTCGTCTACCTCCATCTCCTCTTCTTCTTGCCCCATCGCCAGTTGTTCTTCCAACTCTTGGGAAAGTTCCCAGAATTGCTTGCCAGATCCACCGGCATCATCGTTGTCGGCCATTTTCGCACTAAATGAAGAAAATGCGTCGAGTTAGTAGAAATACAAAAATTCACGGAAAATTTCGGCATGACCTATGCTGTTTTTTTCACATAGGGAGTGCCCATTTTTGCTGAAACGGAAGTAAATCGACATTTCATTGCTAAATGGGCACTCATTTGAATCCCCTGCACAAAAATTCATAGCAGATTCATAGAATAGTATCCCAGATTCAATATACATGTTCCAGCAAGCAGCAATAATAAAGAAAACTCCCAGATTTCATAGAATAGTATCCCAGATTCAATATACATGAGTTACAGATATGTCCCAGCAAGCTCTTATACATCTCTGTACATCAGTTCATTACAAAATGTAGCAGTAGCTAACAGTAATATGTGCTTTTGAACACTAAGCTAACAGTAGCAGTAGCTAACAGCTAGCAGTAGCTAACAGTAGCAGGTCCATCAACAGCTAGCAGTAGCAATATAACAGTATAAGCTCCCAGATTTCATATGCAAAAAACTCCCAGATTTCATATAACAGTAACAGTATAAGCTCCCAGATTTCATATGCAAAAAACTCCCAGATTTCATATCACAGTATAAGCTCCCAGATTTCATATAACCAAAAACTCCCAGATTGTCACAGAGCAAACACTAGACAAACGTGGACTTTACACATGTATTGAGAAAAAAGGAAACTGGTTCTATTATTTTAGTATCTGAAAATCTTCAAGGTTTGCAATGCAGAGCCTGTCTTGCGTGTTTCGGTAGCGACTAGTTACTATATTGAGATGCATTGACAAACTCTAACTTAATTTTTGGTTAGCACTTGCCACGGCGAGGCCGCCACCTGCTGCTCTGTCCGAGTCCGATCCATGGCTGCCGTGGCCAAAGCGCCCACCCTCCATGCCTGTTGCTGCAAGTGATAATGCAGCCGTACCTCTCGATCTAGCGTCAACGAGGACATCGCTGCCAATGGGGCGTGCCCAGATTTTCGTGTCAGCCTGTTAGAGTTTCTTGTGCACCTACATCAAGGTACCGACTTCGCCCAATTTGCCGCAGTTCCGAATGCATTGATCATGATCCGATGAACACATGCTGCTGATTGGTACATGCCAACAAACATTTAAGCTGTCACCGATCGGTACATGCCAAGAACTTAACTGTTGATGCTATGTGTGAAGATGATTAGTTCAGGTTTCTCGCATTGATTTGAAATAATCCAATTGCTCTAATGGAGGTAGTATGTAATCTGTTAACTCATGTGTGCATGTAGACTTCGTTTTTTGTTAACCTGTGTAATCTATTAACACATGTGTACATCATGTTTAGCGGGGTTGATGCTATTTACAGCTATTGAGAAAAAAAATCATTTTTTTGTTGGAAAATTTGACTAGCACATTATCACCTGGTCATACCATCAGTTCAGTATAATATGATATATACAGAACTTGGTGGTTCAGAAAAATGCTTTCATATGACGGTAACAGTATGGAGGAAATGGAAAAATTAAATCTTTTAATGGATTATCCGTCGCTGTATTGAAACTAATTAAGTTCTGAACAGTTTGGATGATGCACATAGGGGCTAAATATCTCAGCAACAATACTAAAAAATCTTGCAGTCTGAAATTCAAAGGTTATTTCTTTTCAGCAGCTTTAATCTGGATATTGATGTTCTAATGGGTCTTATGCCTCATTAAGTTTCTTTTGGATTGCGTTTTATGATGCTTACATAACGTGCATCTCTTAAGTTAGAGATACAACATTACTCAACTTATATTGCACAAGAGATCCCATGTTTACATCAGATAGTTTAGGGAGGAATACTCCAATGCACATGTAGTGGAGGTTCTTCCTTATACCATTTCTTCATCCAATATTTTATTTATTTTCGGATTAAGAAAGCCATTTCTTGTATTCATGGTGTAGGCAGATCATGGCTGTTTGTGGTGTTGTTAGAGCTAAGTCAAGCACAAGGCAGACAAAGCGGCGTGGCACATGCCCGAGTATGGTGTGTGCATCTTGACATGCTAACTAAGGTGATATACTTTTTAAAGTTGAAGTGCTTGGTAATTCATTTTTTCTCTCATTGTAGCACGCTTACTAGTATAGAAAGAAGCCCAGTCGTTAGACTTACAAAAGAATACTGGTTATGAAAAATCCCAGAGCCTTCAGTTCAAATAATTAGAAAAGGAAAAAGAAGTCAGAGCCTGCAGTTTAGCCTCAAGCCCTCAACAGACAACAGCCTACCACTAGTAGCCCAGACCTCCAGCCGAGCTTCCTACCAAGCCCAAACCATCTGAATCCACTGCCAACCATCAAGCACACAAAGCAAGAAGAAGAAGAAAGACGCCCGGATCAGTAGAGGACGGCGAGGTTGGGAGATGTAGGGGATTCGTGATGGTACCGAGCTCGTGCAGGCGATGATGGAGGCGAACTTGTCGGAGTAGAGGACGACGAGGTTGGGAAGGTGGCTGGGGACGGCAGCCGGCCGGGGCGTCGCGGCTTGCTCGTCGATCTGCTGGGCGTCGAGGCTTGCTCCTCGATCCGGAGGCGGCAGCCGGTGGGGCTCCTCCTCTGCAGGGATGGTGGCATGATGGCGGCGGTGTCCCCTTCTCCTTCGACGGCGGCGGCAGGTGTTGGGGTGGCGAGCTACTGGGCGGCGACGACGAGCGAGGAGAGCGGCGGCGGTCGATCTGGTTAGACGAAGCAGAGGGCCGGGGGTCGATCTGGGCCGGGTTAGCTAGGCAAGCAAGCAGAGAGGGGATCGATCTGGCTAGTGGCTAGGCGTAGCGCAGGGGGGTGAGATGCGCTACGGGTAATATTACCCGTAGCGCAGGGGGGTGGGATGCGCTACTCCTACTCGACTAGTTAGGTTAAATACCACCGAAACGGTATATTACACAACCATCTCTCTATCCTAGTGGCTTCTGCTAGCCAGTCTGCTAAACCTAGCATTCCAGGTTCGAGTCCTGGATGCTGCATTTTTTGTTTTGTTTTTTTAATTAACTTTTTAGCATTTTGTTACATTCTGATATATTATAATATATATTTTAAAGTAAATAAGCATAAATAATATTTTTGTATCAAGCTAAAATAATGTCTTTTTGCATGTCTCAAAAATACAAAAGTGATCGATACATGATACAAAGTTTCACAATTTTTTTGCATTTCTTTGTCAACGTCAAATAATTAAGCCCCGGAACCCGATCACTCCTTCTCTAAAAATATGAGTTCCATTTCTAGTTTGGTCCGAAAATGTAAAAGTGATACATAATAATGTGCCCACACACACGGTCAAGCTAGCTACCGTTTCACAATCTTTTTTCCCTTCTTTGTCAAGGTCGAATAATTAAGCCCCAGAACCCCGAGACTTCTTCTCTTGAACGGTAGACCTTTAGGTAGGGTGGTCCGACTTCTTCTTGTGGTGTATGTTTCATCGGTGTCGCTTTCATCTTCCATCTTTGGGTCACCGTACATATCAAAGTCTTGCTCATTGGCGACCCCATCCATTCCGGTGATGTTCCTTTTGCCTCTCCTCACGACAACCCGGGTAGGCTTTGTCGGGTCGGTAATGAAGAAGCATTGGTCCACTTGGCTTGCCAATACCCATGGCTCATTTTTCGCGGTGACGTTTGCACCGACAGTCTTGGATTTGGCTTCGGGTATAACCATGGTGGTGAAATACCGGTCTTCTTTTACTATATTCTTGGCCCATCTGACACGAAACATCGGCACCTTCTCCCCAGCGTAGCTCAGCTCCCAGATCTCCTCGATCCTTCCGTAGTATCTCTGCTTGACGTCACCGGTGTAGGCTTCCATCGTTACCCCTGAGTTCTGGTAATCGCAATTACTGTCCTTTTCCTCGGTGTAAAATGTGTAGCCGTTGATATCGTACGCCTGGTAGGTCATCAGGTAGTGTTCAGCGCCCTGTGACAAGGCAAATATGAGATTTTCTTGCTCGGAAGATTGCATTGGTGGGGGATTAGCTAGAAGCTTGTCCTTGAACCAAGTCGTGAAATTGGAGTTGTGCTCTTTGATTATTGCTTCTTCGGTCCTCAGCTCGCCCCTGTCACTGTACTTCTTCGCAATAGAGCTTTTGTGCTCTTCCACCCAAGGGTCGATTAGTTGCATGTGTTGAAGCGCGACTAGGTTTGCTCTGTCAAAGTCGGCGCGCCGCCCAGTGAAGTCGACATGCATTTCGCGACGACCCTCGCGGTGACCCCATCCATCGATCCTGTCAAGGTGCTTGTTGACGGGCAGACCAACAGGGTTCTCAATGTTAAGATAATTCGTGCAGAAAGAGATGCACTCTTCTGTCAAGAAGCCCTTGGCTATGCTTCCATCAGGATGTGATCTATTGCGAACGTATCCTTTGATGACACCATTCATCCTTTCAAACGGCATCATGCTGTGCAGGAACATCGGCCCGAGTTGGACGATATCCTCCACGATATGGACCAGCAGATGTACCATAATGTCGAAGAATGCGGGCGGAAAATACATCTCGAGCTCGCATAGAATCACCACGATCTCTTCCTGTAGCCTCTTGAGTTTCTTCACGCCAATTGACTTTCGAGAGATGACGTCAAAAAAGTGGCAGAGGCCAAACAATGTTTGACGGACGTGCTCGTCCATTATTCCTCGGATTGCAACCGGAAGTATCTGCGTCATCAGCACGTGACATTCGTGAGACTTCATCCCGCTAAACTTCTGCTTCGCCTTGTCTAGGTATCTACTTATCTTGCCTGAGTAACCGTAAGGAACTTTGACTCCTAGTAGGCAGTTAAAAAACTGCTCGATCTCCTGAGGACTTAGAGTGAAGCACTAAGCGGGGCAGTGATAATCATTCCTCTTGGCCTTTTTGCCCTTGCGACGACCTTCCGTCTCCTCCTCATCAACATCATCATCATCAGGACGTCCTATGTGAAGGTCATTCCTAATTTGCATAAATTCCAAGTCGTGCCTTGCTTTCGGCCCGTCTTTGGTCCTATCCGGCATGTTGAGAAGGGTGCCAAGCAGACTCTCGCACATGTTTTTCGTGATATGCATGACATCAAGGCTATGGGGCGTGCGGAGGATCTTCCAGTACGGCAAATCCCAGAAAACAGACCTCGTTTTCCATACCTTCAACAGCGGCTTGGGCGCCTTTCGCTTCTTTCCCGGTGCTGGGCACTCTGGCCAATTTGTCAACAACTCATCAATTTCGTCGCCGCTCCTCAGAGATGGCGCTCCTCGGAGCTCAACTTTCCCATTGAACAGATCTTTGCGTCTTCTCCACGGGTCATCCTTGCGAAGCCACCTTCGATGCCCAATGAACACGGTTTTCAAAGAACAGGGATCTTTCTGTAGCTGGTGATACGTTGTGTCATCCATGCACCGAATGCATGCACAGTATCCGTGGACCACCTGCCCTGAGACATATCCGCAACCGAGATAGTCATGCACCGTCGTGACCAACGCGGCTCTCATAGGGAAATAATCTTGTGCGACAGCGTCCCACGTATTCGGTGGTGCGTCCCATAACGTTGCTAGTTCCTCTTTCAACAGACCGAGATACATTTGGATGTCATTACCCGGTTGTTTTGGACCTTGAATTAGCATAGTCATTTGTATGTACCTCCTCTTCATGCACAGCCAGGGGGTAGGTTGTACATCCATACAAACACGGGCCACGTGCTATGGGTGCTGCTCTGGCTGCCAAACGGATTGAGTCCATCGGTGCTCACACCCAGCCTGACGTTCCTTGGATCGTCCCCAAATTCTGGGTACTCGATGTCCAATGCCTTCCACTGGCTAGCATCTGAAGGGTGTCTCAGTATCTTGTCCACCTCATCATCATCGGCATCATCTTCTGGCTTCTTCCTTTCCGCGTGCCAGCGCATAAGCTTTGCTTCCTTAGGGTCTGCGAAATACCGCTGTAGACGATGAGTGATCGGAAAGTACCATACCACTTTTTGAGGAGCTTTCTTCCCACTCTTGTATCGAGATGCGCCGCACACCGAACATGTGTTTCTCTCCGTGTCTTCGCCCCGATAAATCATGCAATCATTAATGCAAGCATGATATCTCACATGCGGTAAATCTAGAGGGCATACGATTTTCTTGGCCTCCTCGATACTAGTTGGACACTTGTTCCCCTCGGGTAGACGCTCCTGCCAGAATGCCATGTTTTCATCGAAGCTTTTGTCGGTCCATTTGTGCCTTGCCTTCATCTGCAGAGCCCTGAGCATGACGTCCAAACGGGTATCCCCGGGCCTACATCCTGCATACAATGGAGTAACCGCGTCCTTCTCCAGGCTCACCAGCTTGGCTTTCTCTCTAGCCGCATCCCTAGCATTGCTCGTCTGCTTGAGAAGCAGTGCTTGAACATAAGGGTTCTGCACCCAGCTACCTGACGGTGTTCCATCTTCTCCGGCATCTTGATCCTCTTCACCGCCACCATGTCCAACATCTTGATCTTCTTCACCATGTCCGGCATATTGATTGTCTTGACCTTGTCCGGCATCTTCATCTTCTTCACTATGTCTGGCATCTTCTCCGGCATCGTCATGTCCGGGAGAATCTTCGTGATCACCACCATGCCCTTCCTCGTTATTTCCCGTCGCTACCCCATGCACGTTATCGGCATCTTCATCACTTATCCACCGAGTGTAGCCATCCATGAAACCACGAGATAGCAGGTGGCTCTGCAATACTCCGGAATAAGGGTCGAGATAGCACTTCAGTTTGCATCTCTTACACGGACATTTTATCTCCGTCTGGTTATTTTGAATCATATCATGGGTTGCGACTTTCATATATCTTGCCACGATGCCTTCGCTCATCGAGCGAACCATGGTCGCCTGGTATATAAAGAGCAAGAGAATATTTTAGAACCGACCACATACACATATGGTCGTCCGAAAATTTCGGCATGACCTTGCCTAAATTTGGACCTATGCGTGGTGCCAAAATATGCCGAAATGGAAGTGAATCAACATTTCGGCAAAACAACATTGGCACCATCGGCAAATCAACATTTCATAAACACATATTATCCAAGCTAATGCATACATATATATATATATATATACAAACACGCGCCGATGCCACACAATCATGCATAATACAAAAAAACGATGCCACATGCGCGTACAAGCATACCCGTAGGGCATACAAACACCGTTGCCACACAATCTTAAACATGGATGTCCTCATATTACTCACCTATTATAGAAGTTACCGCGATACGGGAGCCCGAGAGATTGTGTATGGACGAGAATGTAATAAAGTGATATCTAAAGGTCGGGAGACATTGCACTCACATATCTACCAACCAAAATAGCTCCAATAAGCTAAAATAGGTGAAAGAATGATGGAAATAGGTTGGGGAGGAGGAGGGGGACGACCAGATCTAGAATGCATGAGAGGGGGAAGAGAGGGGGCAATGATTGGTGTTAGATGGCTCAATGCCATAAAAATCTGAATTCCAGGTTACCCGTAGCGCATGTGATATATATGCGCTGCGGGTAGTTTAACTACCCGTAGCGCACCTATACACATGCGCTACGGGTAACATGGGACTGCCTATGCCCACACTTACCCGTAGCGCATGTGGTACACATGCGCTGCGGGTAGTTTAATTACCCGTAGCGCACCTATACACATGCGCTACGGGTAACATGGGACTGCCTATGCCCACACTTACCCGTAGCGCATGTGATATACATGCGCTACGGGTAGTTCAACTACCCGTAGCGCATCTATACACATGCGCTACGGGTAACATGGCACTGCCTCTGCCCACACTTACCCGTAGCGCATTTTATATATGGTGCGCTGCGGGTATATGACATACCCGCAGCGCATGTACACACATGCGCTACGGGTAAATACCCGCAGCGCACCATATATACGGTGCGCTATGGGTAGCTGTACTACCTATAGACGTTTTCCTAGTAGTGTGCCAAGCAAACAGGCAATTCTTCCATGCCCAATGCATGCAGTCGATGCTTCCAAGCATCCCAGGAAATTCCTTGCTTTGCACCAAAATACAGGCAATGTCTTGTTCATTTGGTGCTCTGATCCAAACTTTTCGACGATTGTCCGGCAAAACTTGTACATAGTATCCTGAGCAGTCAACTCAACCATGCCGCCATGCAGAGATAATCATTCACCGTATCAGGAGGAGCACCGTATGCAATACACCTCAAAAGCAGCAATGCACTTCTAAATAGAGGCGAATCTAGACAATCCGGTACAGTCTTGTAGCGAAAGTAGTCATCACTAGGAAAATTGCCCGTGCGTTGCACTGGGAGTGAAGCATAACATGATGTGGCACGACTGCAAACTTACATCTATAACTTTGCCAAATTTATAACATTATGTGAGTATTATTATCTCTCTAAACTGTAGCAATGATCCACTTTTATACTTTTATATTCTTGTATTGTTTTCGCTTCTGCTTCTAATATATAGGAACCGCTACTGCTCCTGTGTGCATTCAATTAAAATGGAAACAACAGAATTTTTTTTAGGA
The DNA here is from genome assembly GCA_007115705.1 of Dactylis glomerata. Lineage (NCBI taxonomy): Eukaryota > Viridiplantae > Streptophyta > Magnoliopsida > Poales > Poaceae > Dactylis > Dactylis glomerata. Next base: position 2,774,044 of record QXEO01000543.1, read on the forward strand.
AGACATGTGCTATGGTGGACACCGTAGCAACGAATTAATTTAATATTGTTCCATGTATGATTAGGCAGAGCTCTTGCATGCGGTAAAAAGATAAAAATATCTTAACAAAAAAAGAAGGAAACTCAAACAGACAGACAAGGTGCAAACTTTAGTAAGTCTTATGTCTAGGTTGCACTTATAGAAATAGTTTGATTTTGAATTTGTCCAGGAGATACTATTTCCTTTTGTTTTTTGTTTTTTGAAAATACAAAAGACAAGCTGTTTGGTGCTAGCAAATTTATGAAATTTACCTGCAAAAAAGGGAATCCATGCTCCCCTAAAACTGATTTGTTCTCTTCAGCTGGTACCATGCAACACCCACATGGCCATACTCAGTGGCGGACCTTGACCGTAATTGTTGGACGGGCCAAAGCCATACTGACCTGATGATATCCCCGTGCGTCTGAAGGAACAGCTAGCTAGAAGAACTCCATCGCCGCCACATTGGTACTTTCCGCTGTGGATTGCTTTATTACTAGAAGGACCTCACGCGCGTTGTTGCGTGCGTTTTTCACATGATGGTTTTAATATTTTTAGATTTATCTACATACAACGGGTCTATGTCTTATGTCAAGTGCCGAAGGAAAGGATACGTGCGTGTGGTGGCGCTGCATGCCATTTGATCTAGATGCGTGTGTGGTGGCTGCACGCCGTTTGATCTGGATGCGTCTTTTAAGTTTATTGGTGGGTGTATCTATGCATACGATCAAAACAGGCTTGGCTTGCTACGTTTATTCGGCATGTTTAATGTTCCATTACTAAATTATTTTTTGAAATCAGAAAAATATAATCTTAGTTATCTATATATGGATTATACATCTGGCACAAAAGAGAATATAATTCTTAAAAATAAAATTAAGAACAACAGATTTGTCCAACTCAGATTGGAAATGGTATGTGCAATCAAGCCTGTAACTCGACACTTGCACTGGCAGATTATTCATCGGATTTTTGCAGTGTGCATGTCCCCATCCCTGCTCCCTCGCCAACTATTAGAAATAAAAAAATCTTCCTAAATTACGGAGTTTTGATTTCAATGAAATGCATGGCAGCAAAAGAAGAGATATACAGAAACTCAGAAACTTAGTCCCCCGAAGGATGCATAACAAGCATGCTAGGCATAATCCAAGTCTGAGAGAGAGGCAAAGATCCACCAGCTTCTCCTTCATGCATCTCACAAAATTCTTTCAGATTCTTTTATTAGCAGATTATGTAGGCTTTGTGATGGAATAAAGTATTTTATGCATCGTTTAAGCCTCAGTTAGTGGTTCAATTAAAGAAAATGGAGTACCTTGCACCCTTGATATAAACTATATTGTAATGCATGGTTACGATTGCTAATACAACAATGCATTATGAGAAAGGCGATAAAAAGGCTGGTTGGGTTTTGACCATTGTGTCTTTACTGATATTTAGCATGGATAGCCGCTTCTTGGCTATCACCATTGTCAAGTAACCTGTTCTTCCATTGTCGTTATGCCATACAACTATCAATATCTCTACACAGCTTGATCCCAAGTGAGTTTCCTTTTGTTGTCTTGATCCCGCTGACCAGGAGAAAGATAGATTGTACCGACAGAGGTTAATAGATATTAACAATAGCGCTCATAATATTAAGTTTGAACACCAATTATCATCTTTAAAGAGGTTAACTGTCATATACAGTTGGCCACCTCTTAATTCAGTGCGCCTTCTCTTGGGAAGCCTGGTTTGGTTGTTGTTCTACAGGTTGCAAGGTCTCACACCAAATACCGCAACAATCTTGCCAGACTGGTGGACGGCTGTATGTGTGATTGTGGATTGAGTGGATAGGCGTGAGATCAGCTCTTTCATCATATTAGTAGCGAGATCAATCTGGTTGGAGCAAAATAGCGGGGTTTTTGACAGGTTTACAATTCATGCAGGAAGACCAAGGTAGAGATGGAGCAATGGAAGGTAGAGATCAGCTGTTTGGGGCAATTGAGAGGAATAATATAGAAGCTTCAGTGTTGTGGTGTGGTGCGCTGTTTGGGATTCAGGTCACATGTGATTGATCCCTGAAAAACCTTTGTAAACAAATTTCCATCTACTTTAATATAGATATAGAAGTGCCGCAAGGCTTCTTTTGAAACAAAAGTCATACGCTGGGTCTGCTAATTGCTAAGAGAAAGCTTAAGCACTAACTGTCATGTAGTACATCTTAAGATCAACTTCAGAGCGCTGGGTTTCCCGTTCCATAAACCAACTTCTTATCAGTAATTAGCAGCAAGCAGACAACTCTTCACGCCTTTCTGATCAAGCATCGGCGGCAAGCAGCGACGGCGCCATCTGCTCTCCTCCAACAGACCAACACATCTTTCTCCCTTCACCGCCCAAGTGGCCGACTGGATCGGGCGAGCCAGCCTTTGGTCGTCCGCTCCCCTGAGCTCCGTCTCCCCGTGCCGCATCTCCCCCATATCAGAACAACAGGCATCTGGCATCTACAATGGCTCGTCGCACGTCGTTGTGGCCGAGATGCGGCCACTCTGCCCGACCTCGTGTACTGCCCGTCCCCAGTATGCTCTCCCTCCCCCCAAAATCAACACCAAGATGAAGCTATTCCATCTCCTGGAAGCCCACGATGACAATCCAAAAAAACAAAATCGGCTGTGTGCATCGATTGATGCAATCGATTGATGCAGAGGCCGGGGACACCCCATTTCTAAAAAACAAAATCAAACGCCCTAGAAGAATTACACACAACGGCCCGCGCAGGCGGAACTGCCATCCATAAGGACAGATAGGGAAGCAGATTCACTTGATTTACTCAGCGAGATGAGCCACCTCTACGCCGGTTCCCCCGTTCTCCTCCTTGCCGCCTTTAATGGCGACATCGCCGGAAGATGGAGGCGCTGAGCACCGACTCACACGATGGATGGGGCTGGTTGGAGGAATTAATTGATGGATCGGCGGCGAAACACGAGGGAGACTTGTAGAGACTTCCTTCTTGCACTGATGAGAGTCACATAACCCCCAAACGAACCGACTCTGGAAAAATCTAGTTCATGGTACCAGTCAACGGATCTCACAAGCGAATTTCAAAACGGAATCACGTACGCATAGAGCTTTGTTTCTAGGGAGCTTAGAGCTCTTAGAGGATTTGTTGGTCTCTCCGATCGCAAGAACATGTCGAATAGTTTAATATAATTCAGCGTAAAATTTGTATTAGTTATCGACATTTTCTTTTAATCATGACCAAGATGTTCTTCCTTCTAACACCTTCCATGGCTTGGAGCAGCTTCCCAGCATTCTGCTATGTTCTCTCCATCATCTGTGACCCCGACCCTCTCAGATATTATTGTCTGCAGTTTGTCCCCCTTGTCAACATCGTACTGTTTGCCTCGTGTCGAGGCAAAGGCCTCGCTCTGCTCCGCCGACCGTGAACGTGTCACCCATGGCATGCGCCCCACCGGCCGTAGCTCTCACCGACCAATATCTCCGGCGAGATAACCTCGCTGGTCCTGAAGACAAGTTGTTAGTGTACGTCGTTGATCGCGACTTGACATTT